>ONZH01015206.1:0-600000 GCA_900303285.1 Rhinella marina
CTCCATCATGTTCTGCACGAGTTCCCTCTGGTATTCCAGCAATCGATTCGTCCTCTCCTCTACCGGAATAAAAGAGGAGACGTTATCTTTATACCGGGGGTCCAGGAGTGCGAAGACCCAGTACAGTTTGTTCTCCACTAATCCGGACAACACGTGTGTCCCGGGAAAAGCAGCCCAGCATGAAGTCAGCCATGTGTGCCAGACTCTGAATAGGCATGACCTCACTGCCCCCACCAGAAGGATCACTTGCCATTTCCTCCTCTTCCTCTTCCGCCTCCTCTCCGCCCCATCCGCGCTGAACCAATGGGACGCACACAGCCTGACTGCTACCCTCGCCGCCAGCATCCTCCTCCTCTCCACAGCCACCTCCACGTCGTCCTCCTCCTCATCCTCCTCCTCCTGCAACTGCCACCGTGAAGCAGACAAAAGTGTGGTCTGACTGTGTAGCTCCGTTGCGTCTCCTCCTACCCCCGTCTCCTCTGCGTGCAATGCGTTCTCCCTTATTGCGATGAGCGATTCTTTAAGGACGCCTAGGAGCGGAATGGTTACGCTCACTATAGCGTCCTCGCTGCTGACCTTCTTGGTGGACTCCTCAAAGATACGCAGTACATCGCATATGTCTGCCATCCATGGCCACTCGTGGTTGGCAAACTGAGGGAGCTGAGTTGGAGGCACGCGTGGATTCATTATCTGGTACTCCATCAATGCTCTCTGCTGCTCACACACCCTGGCCAACATGGAATAGGTGGAATTCCAGCGAGTCGGCAGGTCGCACAACAGCCGATGTTCAGGCAAATGGAGGCGTTGCTGGAGTTTTTTTAAGCTAGCAGCAGCTACAGTTGACTTCCGAAAGTGAGCGCACAAGCGCCGCACTTTCACCAGTAGCTCTGCCAGGTTGGGGTAAGTCTTCAGAAATTTTTGGACTACCAGATTAAAAACGTGGGCCAGGCATGGTACGTGATTGAGTTCGGCAAGCTCCAGAGCCGCCACCAGGTTACGGCCGTTATCGCACACGACCATGCCTGGTCCTAGCTGCAGCGGCGACAGCCACATCTCCGTCTGCTGCAATATGGCGTCCCTCACCTCTGGGGCGCTGTGCTTCCTGTCGCCCAAGCTGATGAGCTTTAGCACCGCCTGCTGACGTCTCCCCGCGCCAGTGCTGCAACGCTTCCAGCTAGCGGCTGAGGGAGATGTTAAGGCACAGGAGGAGGAGGAGGAGGAGGAGGAGGAGGGGGGTTTATCAGAACCCATGCTGGCAATCTTGGGCGGGGGTGGTAGGTAGGCCGTCTCTGTTTGCGACCCCGTCCCCGCCTCCACTACATTCACCCAGTGTGCCGTCAGAGAAATGTATCGTCCCTGGCCGCAAGCGCTTGTCCATGAGTCGGTGGTCAAGTGGACCTTTGCGCTGACTGCGTACCTCAGGGCCCGCCTGATGTTACGCGACACGTGCTGGTGCAGGGCGGGGACGGCACTCCGGGAAAAGTAGTGGCGGCTAGGGACGGAATAGCGAGGTGCGGCAGCCGCCATCAGGTCGGCGGAAGGCCTGCGTCTCCACAAGCCTAAACGGCAACATCTCCAGGGCCAGCAGTTTGGAGATGTGGCAGTTTAAGGCTTGGGCTTGGGGGTGACTCGAGGCGTACTTCCGCCTGCGGTCGAACGCCTGCGAGATGGACAGTTGTTGGGACGAGGAGTGTGAAGGTGCAGGCGAAGAGGCGGGGAAGGGCAGGGGAAGGGGAGGCTGAAGGAGAAGGCCCCAAAGTAGCAGAGGCAGAGGCAGATGTGGAGGTGTCCTGGCTGGAGGTCTGGACCGCAGTGGCAGCACACAACAAAGGGGAAGAGGCAGTGGCAGCAAGACCGGGCGCAGTTTGTATTGCGTTTGCTCTCTCCCACTCAGCCCAGTGCTTGAATTCCAAGTGACGCCGCATGCCTGAGGTGGTCAGATTGCTCTTCTCAGAGCCCCTACTCAGTTTTGAGTGGCAGAGTGTGCAAACCGCGCTCAGTTTGTCATCCGCACAAACATTAAAATATCTCCACACCACAGAAGTACGAGGCCTCGATGGGGGAGCTTCGCACGACTGGCCGCTGGCGGGAACAGCTTCGGCCCTGCTGGCTGTGGCCTCACTTCTCTGTCTGAACTGTCCTCTGCCTGTGGCCATCCCTCTGCCTGTGGCCATCCCTCTGCCTGTGGACATCCCTCTGCCTCTTGCTGCCTTTTTCGGTGCTGCGCAGACCACCACCTCTCCACTGCTTTCCTCGCTGGACATCACCCCTGGCCAAGTGGGGTCGGTCATTTCGTCATCCACCACCTCCTCTTCCTCACTCTGCTCCTCCTCCTGCCCACTGGACATTCCAACAGCCTCCCTTGATGGCAACTGCGTCTCATCATCATCATCGCTCATGATAACAGATGCTGGCTCAGGGTCCACATCAGCAGGAGATGGCGAAAACTCCAGTGTTTGGGCATCACTACAAACAAATTCCTCTGCTAGCTCCTGGGATTCTTCCGGCACATCTGAAAAAGGACCCGAAAAGAGCTCCTGGGAGGGGTCAAGGGTGGGATGACTCTGTTGGCCAGGTGTGGAGGAAGGAGGGTCAGAGTGAGACTGTGTGGATGACTGGCTGGTGGACAACTGTGTGGAAGCGCTATCGGCTATCCATTGCACCACCTGTTCAACCTGCTCAGGCCTCAACAGCGGTGTAACCCGCCCCCTGCTTAACTGTCCCATAAAGGCAGGGATTCTGGATGAGCGGGATCCTGGCTGATCCTCACCAGCACACATTGTATCCCCACTGGCTTCAACAAGGCCCCCAACAGCATTTCCGCGCCCCCGTCCTCGTCCACGTCCACGTCCTATTCCGCTAGCCCCCCTCCGCATTTTATTTTTTTTTTGTTGCAAATACAATATTTGGGTATATAATTAGGTATGTGAAATAATTTAGCAAGAGAACGCACAGTACAGTGGCCTATTAAAAGGCCTAGATATTGTATATTTCAAAGTACACAGCCGTGTAGTAACAGAACAGACGGTGGGTATTTACACCAGGTATGTGAGATAATTTAACAAGAGAACGCACAGTACAGTGGCCTATTAAAATGCCTAGATATTGTATATTTCAAAGTACACAGCCGTGTAGTAACTGAACAGACGGTGGGTATTTACACCAGGTATGTGAGATAATTTAACAAGAGAACGCACAGTACAGTGGCCTATTAAATGGCCTAGATATTGTATATTTCAAAGTACACAGCCGTGTAGTAACTGAACAGACGGTGGGTATTTACACCAGGTATGTGAGATAATTTAACAAGAGAACGCACAGTACAGTGGCCTATTAAATGGCCTAGATATTGTATATTTCAAAGTACACAGCCGTGTAGTAACTGAACAGACGGTGGGTATTTACACCAGGTATGTGAGATAATTTAACAAGAGAACGCACAGTACAGTGGCCTATTAAATGGCCTAGATATTGTATATTTCAAAGTACACAGCCGTGTAGTAACTGAACAGACGGTGGGTATTTACACCAGGTATGTGAGATAATTTAACAAGAGAACGCACAGTACAGTGGCCTATTAAATGGCCTAGATATTGTATATTTCAAAGTACACAGCCGTGTAGTAACTGAACAGACGGTGGGTATTTACACCAGGTATGTGAGATAATTTAACAAGAGAACGCACAGTACAGTGGCCTATTAAATGGCCTAGATATTGTATATTTCAAAGTACACAGCCGTGTAGTAACTGAACAGACGGTGGGTATTTACACCAGGTATGTGAGATAATTTAACAAGAGAACGCACAGTACAGTGGCCTATTAAATGGCCTAGATATTGTATATTTCAAAGTACACAGCCGTGTAGTAACTGAACAGACGGTGGGTATTTACACCAGGTATGTGAGATAATTTAACAAGAGAACGCACAGTACAGTGGCCTATTAAATGGCCTAGATATTGTATATTTCAAAGTACACAGCCGTGTAGTAACTGAACAGACGGTGGGTATTTACACCAGGTATGTGAGATAATTTAACAAGAGAACGCACAGTACAGTGGCCTATTAAATGGCCTAGATATTGTATATTTCAAAGTACACAGCCGTGTAGTAACTGAACAGACGGTGGGTATTTACACCAGGTATGTGAGATAATTTAACAAGAGAACGCACAGTACAGTGGCCTATTAAATGGCCTAGATATTGTATATTTCAAAGTACACAGCCGTGTAGTAACTGAACAGACGGTGGGTATTTACACCAGGTATGTGAGATAATTTAACAAGAGAACGCACAGTACAGTGGCCTATTAAAATGCCTAGATATTGTATATTTCAAAGTACACAGCCGTGTAGTAACTGAACAGACGGTGGGTATTTACACCAGGTATGTGAGATAATTTAACAAGAGAACGCACAGTACAGTGGCCTATTAAATGGCCTAGATATTGTATATTTCAAAGTACACAGCCGTGTAGTAACTGAACAGACGGTGGGTATTTACACCAGGTATGTGAGATAATTTAACAAGAGAACGCACAGTACAGTGGCCTATTAAAATGCCTAGATATTGTATATTTCAAAGTACACAGCCGTGTAGTAACTGAACAGACGGTGGGTATTTACACCAGGTATGTGAGATAATTTAACAAGAGAACGCACAGTACAGTGGCCTATTAAAATGCCTAGATATTGTATATTTCAAAGTACACAGCCGTGTAGTAACTGAACAGACGGTGGGTATTTACACCAGGTATGTGAGATAATTTAACAAGAGAACGCACAGTACAGTGGCCTATTAAATGGCCTAGATATTGTATATTTCAAAGTACACAGCCGTGTAGTAACTGAACAGACGTGGGTATTTACACCAGGTATGTGAGATAATTTAACAAGAGAACGCACAGTACAGTGGCCTATTAAATGGCCTAGATATTGTATATTTCAAAGTACACAGCCGTGTAGTAACTGAACAGACGGTGGGTATTTACACCAGGTATGTGAGATAATTTAACAAGAGAACGCACAGTACAGTGGCCTATTAAATGGCCTAGATATTGTATATTTCAAAGTACACAGCCGTGTAGTAACTGAACAGACGGTGGGTATTTACACCAGGTATGTGAGATAATTTAACAAGAGAACGCACAGTACAGTGGCCTATTAAAATGCCTAGATATTGTATATTTCAAAGTACACAGCCGTGTAGTAACTGAACAGACGGTGGGTATTTACACCAGGTATGTGAGATAATTTAACAAGAGAACGCACAGTACAGTGGCCTATTAAAATGCCTAGATATTGTATATTTCAAAGTACACAGCCGTGTAGTAACTGAACAGACGGTGGGTATTTACACCAGGTATGTGAGATAATTTAACAAGAAAACGCACAGTACAGTGGCCTATTAAATGGCCTAGATATTGTATATTTCAAAGTACACAGCCGTGTAGTAACTGAACAGACGGTGGGTATTTACACCAGGTATGTGAGATAATTTAACAAGAGAACGCACAGTACAGTGGCCTATTAAATGGCCTAGATATTGTATATTTCAAAGTACACAGCCGTGTAGTAACTGAACAGACGGTGGGTATTTACACCAGGTATGTGAGATAATTTAACAAGAGAACGCACAGTACAGTGGCCTATTAAAATGCCTAGATATTGTATATTTCAAAGTACACAGCCGTGTAGTAACTGAACAGACGGTGGGTATTTACACCAGGTATGTGAGATAATTTAACAAGAAAACGCACAGTACAGTGGCCTATTAAATGGCCTAGATATTGTATATTTCAAAGTACACAGCCGTGTAGTAACTGAACAGACGGTGGGTATTTACACCAGGTATGTGAGATAATTTAACAAGAGAACGCACAGTACAGTGGCCTATTAAATGGCCTAGATATTGTATATTTCAAAGTACACAGCCGTGTAGTAACTGAACAGACGGTGGGTATTTACACCTGGTATACAAAAAGGGTATTGCAGGCACACAGAACCCAGAACACTAGAGCCAAATAAACTGTATTTAAAAAAATAAAATAAAATTCACAGCCGTATACTGCCAGATCAGATGGTGCATATACACACTAGTTATATAACAGGGTTGTTCAGCCTAAAAGAACGCTGAACAGTAGTGCCAAATATAGTTTGGTATGTAGCAGAGCACCTAATACACCACTAATGCCTCTCTCTGTCCCTACTCCAGCAGCTATCCCTGAATACAGCAGCCGTTCTCTGTAAAGTCTATATTGTAGTAAAGCTATCACTGAAGTCCACTGTAGTAGCCCTGATAAGGGCTTTTAATCACGCTCCTGCCTGTCCAACAGCTAAAACCTATCTGTCCCTTCTCCAGCCTCTGTCCCTGACTAAGTTCACGCAGCATATGCGTACGAGCAGGAAGAGCTGAGTTTTTAATATTCGAGGTCACATGGTTTTTCCAGCCAATCCATGTAGACGCTGTTTTCGCGCTGCCAGCGTGCTCAGCGTGCCTGTCATACCCCCCCTGCATGTTGATTGGTGGAAAAAGAGCGCCAGGGAAGGTGGGAGGGGAAACGAATTCTAAGTGCGCCATCGCCGTTATACTCGATTGAAATCGAGTATGCCGAATATCGTAGTATTCGATCGAATACCGGCTCGATCGAACACTACTCGCTCATCTCTAATAATAATACCGCCATAACATGACTAATAATTATCGCCATATACTGAACAGGTGAATAAAGGATTGATCAGCCACAGTCAGAAAATTGCAAATGACTCACAGGTGAATCTAGTATTTGTTCACTTTCCCTCATTTCCATATGGTACCTAACATTTCAACAAACTTTGCATTAATCAGTAGTACCGTGTGTACATGTGGAATAGCACTATTTCTGGCAAGTATATGGCTTGTATCTAGCATGTTATCAGTTTTATCCTCTGTATGCTAGATCATTATTTTGCAGTTCTCCCAGACCTGGTGGATTCAGACTAGCTGCCATTTGCTACATACATAAATTACAGGAAAATCGGCTTCCTAACTTTCTCTTACTCACTCAAAAGCAGCCCTAGGATCACGCAGGACATTACGAAGAAGTACTGACTTGTACTGATGTGAATATAGCAACTGGACTATAGAGATAGTCTATTTAAATCTACAGTCTCTCGGGCTGTGTTTATCTCACTCATTTCCTGCTAACGCATCCCCTCTCCATAGACTTGTATAGCATGAGTTAATCTGATCCATCAGTGAGCAGAGAGCCGTTCTGATCTCACCAAGACAGATTTCTCATAAAATTTGGAGTCATTTTACAAAGGGGGTTGTGTGAAGAAGGCATTTGTCTCTCAAATATATTGCAAAGTTTATTTTGGTCACTTATACTATTGATTCATTCAAATTTGTGTGAAAAGTTAGTGACCATATCCTCCAGATATTACTCATAACTGCAAATTTTGCTGTCATGCTCCTCACCTTTACAGCATCCTATGATAGCCACAGATATCCCCATGGCAGTACCCACATGATAGCCACAAAGCCACCAAAGCACCCTATATCAGCCACAATGCCCTCTTTGCTAGCCGCAAGCCTCATGCCAGTCATAGTAGCCTTCTTTATTGCCTACGCCCAGCTCTTGCTTCTCTGCTGTGGGATGACTTCTCTCTATGTCTACCATATGGTGCTACAGCATTGTACAGTACTCCAATGGCTTCTGCATAAGTTGCTTACAAACGCGCAGGCATCTGCAACATAATGGTCACAGCTGACAACTGGATCCAGATGCTAAAATCAGGATTATAACTGAAGTGGCTATTAGACCCTGGGCAGCAGGGGCACTGAGCAAAAAACCCTGAGTATGTGCCTCTGGTGCCCAGACCTCGCAATGCCACTGAACTCAGTTACTATAAAAATATAGTGCACTGAAAAAGTAATTTTAAAGAAGAACTCCCGCAAATTTTTTTATTCTCTGACCTGTTAGAAAGGTGCATGATATAATCTGTAGTGAATGTCATTTTCTTATCAGAGGCTGAAATTGAGAATTTCCACTCTCTTCTTATTGTAGCTGGGTCATGTGACCAACTCCCTGACCTCCAACTGACCCAGGACAGGAAGCCAGTCACTTCTCTATTCATTGCTATGAGACTGAAAGTGAGGCTCCCATATGAATGCATAAAAAATTAGACTTCCTGTCCACACATAAGATGCTGTGTGAGTTGATGGGTCTAATTCCTAGTCACATGACACAGATAAGAAACTTCAGGATGATATAACTCAAAAATTCAGCTACTGGTAAGAAAATAACATTCACTACAGATTACATCATGTACATTTCTAGCAGGACATGGAATACATTTTTTGCGGGAGTTCTTCTTTAATCAAATTTCTTCTATTCGTAAAACAAAAAAAAAAGCATGCAAACAATTTTTTTGTTCAGTCTGGTATAAGCCGTTGTAAAGCCAGTGAACCGAGCTGTATCATTGAATATCTCATATTTCCCAACACTGTCCTTTTCTCCTTGGCACCAGTTTACGCTGTAATTGTCATTATATCGCCTGCTGTTTGGTCTCTCCTCGGTTTCTCTGTAGATGGCACTAGGAATATAACCTAATCCATGTTCTCCCAAAATACAATTGTTTTCTGCATTTGCTTCATGCTGTTCTAGTGAGTGGAGATGAAGTCACCTTGTGACCTGTTACACCCCGCTCCTGATCTGCTATTATTCAGAGCATGGCCATAATGTAACCTTTTCACTACTGGCCACTAAAACATACAAGTAGTAATAATGATATAAAGGGGTATACTGGAATTTTCATATTGATGGCTTTTCTCAGGATAGGTCATCAATATGTGATCGGCAGGGGTCCACCTCCCAGCACCCCCGCTGATTAACTGTTTGAGGACAAGAATAGGCATTTCTACTAATGGGAGTGTGAAAATTGTGGAATGCACATGGCCGGTATTCGTATTTTATGGATCCATGGTTTGTTGACTGCAAAAAGGATACAGTCTTGTGCATGAAACCTGACACACAGGGTTGCACTATAGTTTAAATGCTGAAAAGTATAACTGAGCAAACACAAAGTACAACTGTGCAATCTATTATTCCTGGCTCCTGTTCACTATACAGGAGTTCTGCTCAAATGTTACTGCACACGGGCCCAACAGTCTCTCAACTTGCGCTGCCTTCCAGATGACAACTTGAACTCACAATTAGGTTCCTCTCCCCTCTTTTTTCCCACCACGTCCCAGTGTGCCCACTTGGAATTTGCTACTAAATTACTGAGCTAGCTAAGGACCCTGTTTCCCCTAAAATAAGACCTACCCCGATAATAAACCCTAGTGCTACTTTGCCCTACTCCAAAAATAAGCCCTAGGTACATTGAGGATACACTGAGAATAGGGTTATGGTCCAGGCCCGGGGGGGCGCAGCCCGCAAGTGATTTTAATGGTCAGTCAGGGCCTCTGTGTGTGCACAGGGGACCGGGGGCAAAAAAATTACATACCAGTATATATTCAGAGGGGCCAAAAATGACATATATGTTCAGTGGGGGAAAAAATGAAATACCGGTATATATTCAGTGGGGGCAAAAATGAAATATATGTTCAATGGGGGCAAAAATAAGACCTACCCGATAATAAGGCCTAACCCTTTTTTCAGAGAAAAAAAAGAAATAAGACCCTGTCTTATTTTCGGGGAAACACTGTATAATGCAATGTGTAACTGAAACAATGTGGCCTCCCCCCCCCGTCCAGTGCTACAGATCCTCCTCAGTACCTCATAGTTGACCCTATCTGGGAATAATAATAATAGCCTCCCCTGGTTTTAAGCTCAGCACCACAGTCACTCCGTCATGGTTCTCTCCATTCCAACAAAGGCCAGAGATGCTTTGGCCCACACCACTTTAACTCTCAGTACTTGGAAAGGAGGTGATCCTGGATGTTCTGTAGATAAATTAGACCAGGCTTTGGAAGGAGATATATTTTTTATTTTGCTTGGTGTTTTCCCTCAACAGTATACACCCCAGGTGGTAGGACACCATACAGTGGTCCCTCAAGATACAATGGCCTCGGGATATAATAATTTCAACACACATTGGTCTTTTCTGACCAATCGTAAGTTGAAACTAGACTCAACATACAATGCCTCAGACTCACTTCCAACCAATCAAGGCCACTTATCTGGTAAAATAGCTGTATTAGTTGCTAGTTAGCAGCACTTCCTGACTGATATATGTAATGACTTGTTTTAGCTGTCTTAGACCTCTTTCACACTAGCGGCAGTCCGAATCCGGCAGGTGAAGGGTGCCGTCGGATCCGGACTGCCGCACGGACATGTGTGGGGCCGGAACCGCGTTCCGGCCCCACACATGTCACACAGTACCATATACAGACATACACACACAACACATACATACTTACATACTCCAGGCAGGCAGGCCACACGTCTTCACGCCCAGGAGGCGCGCAGCTATGACGATTCCCCACAGCGCCCTCTGCTGGGCGCTGTAGGGAATCGTCATAGCGGCGTGCCTCCTGGGCATGAAGACGTGCGGCCTGCCTGCCTGGAGTATGTAAGTATGTATGTGTTTGTGTGTATGTGTATGTGTGTGTATGTCTGTCTGTCTGTCTGCCTGTATGTATGTGGTTAAGGATCCGTCCTGAACTCCATTGAAAGTCAATGGAGGGCGGATCCGTTTACCATGTTGGTCACACCAAACGGATCCGTCCCCATTGACTTGCTTTGGGGGTCATTCCGGATCCGTCTTGGAATGACATTTTAGGGCTTTGGAAGCGATTACTCAAGTTACAATTTTTTCAACATACAAAGGTAGTCCTGGAACCAATTAATATTGCAACTTGAGGGACCACTGTATTTGCAAGCAGAGTTAGGGTGTAACTAAGAAGAGTAAGGCACCAGAGCAATATCGTCTACATACAGCCCATACAAAGAAAGCAGGCAAAATGGTATGAAATCTAGAGAAAGATATGGACACAAAGACTGACTGAATGCGCAGGAGAAACAAATAGTGGAGAGGAGCCAAACAGCATATCCAAGACTCAAAGGCAAGAGCTAATAAAGTGGGCACACATACATCTTCAGGCATTTAGATGCACGTGCATTCTGGAATAATGATATAATTCCAGATGATATAAGGTACTGGTGCAATATGTATGTAATGAGGGCTGTGTACTGATCAATTAAATATTCTTATTCTGGCAATGCAGATGTTAGGACAGCTGGTGTATATGCCAGAGGGTCAGTAGATCTGTGTAAATAATTTCTATGTGTCATGGTTTATGTAAATATCGAGGGGGAAAAAACTGGTCTCATTAACAAGCCTTGGGGCTTCCAAACGCAACAGAAGGAAACCATCTTCCAGGTGTTCCATGGTGGTACACTTCATTTCAGCATATTTACATTGGGACAAATCGTGCCAGTCTACGGATAGTGAAGGAAAATCACTCCGATACATAATTGACTGAGTGGCAGGGGTAAAATCTGGCGATTCCTGACATGTCCTGCTGGTGAAGGGTTTGTATATTAAAAAGCTATAGCCTAGGCAATAGAAAGATTTGTGTTGCTAATGTCTTTAGTTCATAGAGGTATGGAAACACTCTGACAAATCCTTAGCTGATCAGGGCTGAGTCATGGTTTGCAAATAGTTCTCTACAATGTCCAAATAATACAACCCTACAATACTGAATAATACCACTACAGTACCCAAGTAACAGAGCTACTAGAAATAATGCCATATAGTGCACTAATAATACAAAATCTAAATAAAAATTCTTAGACAATGATCAGGTCAGTGTTTGGGTCCCAGGTTCATGAACAACAAAGGGTGTGAATCATCTGGAGGAGAAGGTGAAGGTCCCAGGGCATTTGCTCCTTTGCCCTGTAAACCATGTTTCACAGACAGCATACAAAAATGACAAGGAATCATATTATACACATGCATTTTTTTGCCAAGGAACAGTCCCATTTTTCTGCAACAGAGCTACAAATCCCCTAAAAAGCCACTAGAAGGAGCTTAGAGGATAACTAAATACTGTTACAGAGAAATCAATAGGAACACAGCAATAAGTTCCCTCTAGTGGTGGCTGAAGGTATTTAAAGGGAGTCTGTCACCACTATATGACCATATACAGCGCTTACATGGCTCTGTAGCACACCTACACATGAATGTAATGGTACCTTTGTTATTTTCTTTAGACTTGCAGAAGCAGGAAAAAACGCTGTTTAATCAATATGCAAATGAGCACTCGCAAGTGCCCAGGGGTGGTGTTCAGTGTGAAGGAGCCCAGGCTGGTTACTCCTCCCCAGCCTCTGCCTTTGCGCACCCTCCTTGTATGACACAAGGGACTAGGAGGATGGGAAGAGGCTGGGGAGTAATAACCTTGAAAGAAGCCAGAGCAGCCTAGGCTCCTACACACTGAACACCGCCCCTGGGCACTTGTGAGTGCTCATTTGCATATGAATTAAACAGCTTTTTTCCTGCATCTGCAAGTCTAAAGAAAATAACAAAGGTACCATTACATTTTCAGAAAATAGGTCTCTTTCCAATTGCAAATATAAAATGAATAAAATTGCAAAGCTCACCAGAGAGATATACCAGTAAGTCAAGTTCATACACACATAGCATTATATATTCATAGAAGATGTTTCAGTCTTGCTGATGATCTATAGTCAATCGCTGCTCCTTGTTGCTAAGGGCAACCCTTTATGTTAAATCATGCCCCAAACATCTTAAAAATCAGGATATAAGGCACACCATAGTGAGGTAACATCAGCAAGGTCCAAGTCTTTAAAACGATTTACACAATGTTTCCTCTTTAAAAACACTCCATGAGACTTTACTCCTCCTATAGCCATCCATCTTCAATCCTCATATCGTGATCCTCCTTCAATCCTTATAAAGCCATCCACTTTCACTCCTCGTATAGCCATTCACCTTAACTCCTCGTATAGCTGTCCACCTTCACTCCTTATTTAGCCAGCACCTGATTATGTATAGTTTTGTAAATTGCATGTAATAAAAAATTAAGTATAGCCACTGAGTTATTCAATAAAATGTATCTGTATATCGCCACCTGCTGTTTGTTCTTTTCCTTATTCCTTGTTCACCCCACTGAGGTGGTCGCAGGTGCTCAGTTTAAATCTTCAGCTGTCACAATCCATATGTTCTGAAACTGAAACAGTTGCATCTAGCTATTAACACAGGTTCATCATAGTTTGATAAGGGGTTAATGTGTATATTTGCAGGATCAGCAAATATAATTAGGAATTTCGTTTAATTAGGGGATATCAGTATATCGCCTCCATCAGAACACTTACCTACATACAGAAGCTCTCCCAGACATCCAATATAGTGAAGCACTGCAAGAGACGCAATGAGATTAAGCCAAATTTAGTCCTAAGAAAAACTTGAGTATTTGCTGGGATCATGAGTCATCCTGCTGAAAAGCAAATTTAAAAAGTTGAGAAGAAACATTTTTTGCACTGGGGACTGGGCGGCCATTCTGGTAGTGTCCCTGTACTGAACATACTGCCATCTCATACATTCTCGCAGTCGCTATGTTGTGGCTGATTTATAGCCTGACAGTTCATTGTTCCGCCAGCCTAACCTTGAGCTCTGCAAACTGCATCCAGTGTGATGTACTAACTGTACCAACCTGAGCAATGCTCCGTCCCAAGAACTAGTAGCATAAACTTGTCTCTCTGGTGACATGTGGTAAGGACAAGCTAATCCATCTACCCACCCAGCCCCCCAAATCTCCTGCAGTCCCTGGAATATAAAAATCTGTGCATGCAGCTGAGGAAAATAAATACAGGAAAGCAAAAATCATTTACTATGTCACAACATGCTGAGCTCAGTAATAGTTTGGAATACAATCAAGTTCTTAGTTGAAAGTGTTCAATATTTTCATATTGGTTCCTACACAAAGGGCTGAGCCCACAAAAAGAAATAAATGTCAGTTTATATAGAAGTCCATCTTTGACCAGAATATAAATGATCCCCTTAAAGGGGTTGTCTGCTCCTTCACAAGTCACAAGTGATTGTCTATCCTCAGGATAGGCCATCCCTACCTGATCGGCGGGAGTTTGACACCTGGCACCCTTCTCAGCTGTTCGGCAGTAGTTTTGGCACCGAAAATCAGAGCTGGACCTACATTGTTTCATCAATTGGTAACTGCAGCGCTGCTCTTCTTCACTACAGCTGATCAGTGGGGGTGTGGGATGTCAGATGAGGATAGACCCTCATCCGGCATCACTTTAAAGAGATGAACCTGAATATATCCCCTTCTTCACCCAGGCAGCCCCTCTGAGTGAAGCATCGGAGCATTTCATGCTCTGATCCTCTCCCTTGACCTGCTCAGCATCACACAGGACAAGGGCTGTATTTGTATACTGCTAGGCGAAGGCTTCAGCCTAGCAGTGTTCCCAGTGACATTACCAGCACTAATAAATTAATAATTAAATCCTTTTTTTTGGGGGGGGGCAAAAAAACACAATTCTACATGTACACTTTCCACAAGGACATGCAAATTTTATTATTTCAGCTTAATTATAGTGATACCTAATTTAGATATTTTCTTCATTTTTTTCTACTTTAGTACAATAAAAATTTTAAAAATAATCTTAGTTTTTTGCTATGTTCTGGGAGCCACAACTTTTTTTTCATCATCAGGGCTGTATTAGGGCTTATTTTTGGAGTACATACAACCTTTTGATCAATTTTTATGACATTGCTTTGGAATCAGAGGTGACAATAAACAAGAAATTCTCGCATTTTGTTTTGTTATGGCATTATACATTTTTGCATATTTTTAAACCTTTTTGAAATTTTTTACTCATTTTTTGTCCCACTAGGGATTTTGTAGACTAGGGAATATGATCACTTTTATAATGCACTTAGATACCTCTGTATTGCAGCGTATTATTCCTGTCATCATTATATGGCAGTCCCCAGGGACATTGTTAGACCCCCCACCCCCAGCTGCCATAGCAACTACCAGCACCCTGTGATCGTCTCGTGTGGCAGGGGCAATTCAATGACAGAGAATCCCTGACAGAGATCCCCCTCTTACTGTGTAGCCTTAAGGATGCTATTGACCATGGCATCTATGGGGTCATGTTCCTGAGATTGGAGTCATATCTGATCCCAGCAGTTGCAGCAAGAGCTGCCGCGGATCTTGCATGTCCACTAACAGCATTTGTGAGATCATCAGAATGAAACTTTATGTCAAGGTGCAGAGACCAGCACCCAACCAAGACATACATTTTCATTATAGGTGGTGAACGGGTTAGCAATAATATTTTGGAGTACATGGGGATCACTTGAAAACCAAGGCAATTATGGCATTATTTACCATTTACATGCTGTTAAAAAAAACAATACAATAAAAATGTAAAAATTTACTTACATATTATGGTGCCACCTAGTGTTTTAAGCTTATACTAATATGCATGTCCACCTACTGATCTGGAGGCTGGTGGTTACATGTGTTCAGTCACTGTCCCACAGTCAGGTCTCTGCATAGTGATAGTGATAGAAATAGCTTCCCTGTGACCACTGCAGAGCAGCAAACAGAAATATCGTTCTGCGCTAAGCATAGCCACATGCAGTAGCTTGGCAATATATCTGAGAAAATTCCTTCTGCGGGGGAAACAAGAAGGGGCTAAATTGTCAGCTGCCAGAGGGAGAAGTAGAATAATTATGTACAGAGCCCACCTCTTGCAGTACAGATTAGCAGACGCGCCAAGTGGAACACATGGAAGCAACAAATTACAAGTAACACTTTTTTTATGCTAGACATACTGTAAACCTTACACAATATGCAATAATTTAATGTATAAATGCACAAAATGGTAAAAAGGGGGTGGCAATGCGCCCTAAACACAGTATAATGCCACCTGCTATGTCCCTCACACAGTAAAATGCCCTCTTGCTGTGCCCCTCATACAGTATAATGCTAACTCTGAGTCCAAAACATAGCATAGTGCACCCTGGTGTGCCACTCATACAATATGATACCCCCTGCTGCGTATACAGTGCATACTCATCTAGCCCACCTTACCGTAATAAAGGAAGCAGATCTCCAAATGTAGATTTGCTCCAGTCTCTCTGGCAGTTAAGCTCTACAGGCATGATGATGTCACTGGATCACGCATGCCTGCATCAAACCACCGGTCGCAGAGTGTTGGAGAGGCTCCCTGCTATAGGCTCCCTGCTTTATCATTGTATTCAACTACATCCACACCCTGAGGTTGCAGATATGCAGCATCCCACTAACAGTGGTTCACTTTAAACTGTAATGTCATTTTACATATTGCATATTGTGATTTGGTAAGGCTATCCATCTAGGCTGATGTAGTTATACTCCTCACCTCTAGATGGAGCTAGTCCATTCTGCTACCACCCCTCTGTACAGAGGAGGGTGAAGTTGGTAGTTGGTGAAGGAAGTGCAGAGGAGTGTGAGTCAGCAAGACAGAGAGAAGGAAGCAAGTCCAGCTTCTCCATACTTAACAAATGCCACTGGAAAACCCAGAAGCCAGTGAAGTCAGCATTCAGACTGCAGCCAGAACAAAGTGCTACCTAGTGGTACACCAGGTGGAGGTAATCCATATTTCAGTTGTTTTGGACTCCATCATTTACAAGTTCCCAGGGAAAGCTCCACAGCCCCTGAGGAAACTGCCGGATGATAAAGTGCACTATTATCCCTAAATCTGAATCACACCTTACCTATCAGGAGTGTGAACTGAATACCCAAATTGTACCCAAGCTTGGCTGTTATTCTAGAGACTATTTACATACGTATTGCAAGTAAGGCTACTTTCACACTAGCGGCAGGCCTGATCCGGCAGGTGAAGGGTGCTGCCGGATCAGGACTGCCACAGCGACATGTGTGGAGCCTGAACCGCGCTCCGGCCCCACACATGTCACACAGTACATACATACACACAGACACACACACATATACACAAACAAATACACATACATACTTACATGCTCCCGGCAGGTCTTCAGAGCGCCGGAGGAGCAGGACGGCTCGCACAGGTGACGATTCCCCACAGCGCACTCTGCTGGGCGCCTGGTGGAATCGTCATCTATGCGCGCCGACCTGTCTCTCCGGCACTCAGAAGACCTGCCAGGGAGCATGTAAGTATGTATGTGTATTTGTATGTATATATGTCTGTGTATGTTTATGTGTATGTCTATGTCTGTATGTGTGTATTGTGTGTATGTGGTGACGGATCCGTCATGAACTCCATTGAAAGTCAATGGAGGGCGGATCCGGTCACCATTGTGGTCACACCAGACGGATCTGCCCCCATTGACTTGCATTGGGGGTCATTCTGGATCTGTCTTGGTGCGGATGCCTGGACCAGAGAGCAAACCGCAGCATGCTGCGGTTTGTTCTCCGGTCTGAAGACGGAACGGAATGCTTTCAGGAGCATTCCGTTGTCTTCAGTTCAGTTTTGTCTCCATTGACAATGAATGGGGACAAAACTGAAGCGTTTTATTCCGGTATTGAGCCCCTATGACGGAACTCAATACCGGAATTTTAAAACGCTAGTGTGAAAGTAGTCTTAGAGATCCAGCCTACTTGGAAAGCCTGCCATTCCAACCTGTTTGGTGAACCATCTCTGTGTGCATTATCTGTACCAACAAGGAGGATTCAGGAATTCAGTAAAAGTTCCCTGTTCATCCCAAACTGACTCCTCATTATTACTATTATCGGTGTGTCTACTTAAAGACACTGGCGTCACGAAATAACCAGGACCCAGCCGTCCGACACAGTCAAAATTAACATCCAGGGCACCTCATCTGACCATCCTGGAGTTCTGAGTACGGAGTGTGCCCCGAGGGAAGTCGTGTCCACCCTCCACACAACTGCACACTGGTCCAGGGAAGATTCAACTAACCGTGAGTAAAACCACCGGCTACACCGTGTTCACTGTGACAAATTCCCTAAACTCACACCTCCCTGTGGCTGGTGGCTGCAGAAAATTGAACAGGATTTATAGACTTGTACGCTATATGCGAATATTATGCGAATGAGCCCCACTTTGATGTGAGAGAACTGTGTTATTGAGAAAAATATACGCCTGAAACGTTTATTGCACTTAAAAGTGTCGCAGCCAGTTTGTGTTGAAAAGACTGTATATTGCATCCAAAATGGCGCCCAACCATCATAACAATTAATTTTTGCTGCGCCATCATCACTCCAGTAGCGGGAAAACTTAAGTCTCCACCCCCTTGTGAAACATAAAGTATTACTCACTGCGCCACCATAGACTTGTATGCGGTGTTACTATTTGTGCCATCCTTCTTATCCAGAGGAACCTAGAGGGCGGACCCTAAGAGAGCGCAGAGGCCTGAGTGTTATAAGCGGAACCAAAAGTGCAGATCAAGGGTTCTCAGGGGACAAGCAAGCTAGCAGTACCCCTAACAGAGAGAAGAGAAGCGGTAGCGATTCCAAGAAAGGAAAATCCCAGTGTCATTGGACCTTCATTGCTAACCCAGTAAAGCTGAGTGAGTGCAAATTACCAGGATTAATCCTAGTGAGGACTGTCAGAGTCTACAGTCAGCCCTGTGGGACATTATATACGCCGATACTGCGCTACTGCCTCAATTCTTAAAGGGCCAGATGCCTTATAAAGCTGTGATTGCCCATAGCAACGCTACAGAAAACTGTTGCAAATCCTATTTAAATTGCATAATTGTGAAGGCCTGTTATCGCTATGTCAGATCAGGAGAACAACGCGCAGCCTGACCCCAGCGGGTCCCCTGCAGTAGCCGCAGCTAGTCCCAGCACACCGCCAGCCGCTGCAGCACCAACCATGATGCCTTTAACAATGCCTTATTTTCTTGGAGCACCCTGGTTTCCAAGATATTCTGGGGAAGCTCACACTTTAAAGGAATTTAAAGAAAAAATGTATTCAGATTGTACCCTGTGTCAGCAGATCAACAGATGGAAATTCTCCTTGCACAATTGGAAGGTGCAGCTCTCAGAGAAGTGAAATCCTGGCCGAGCTCAGAGAAAAAGACGGTGGAGCAGATACTTGAACGACTCTACGCCACGTTTGAACCCAGGTCTGCGTCAGAAGTCAAGATGAGATTCTTCAGCAAGAAACAGCAGCCTGGTGAGTCACTCAGAGATTTTGCATTATCTTTACAAGAAGCCCTTAAAGCTGTGATACAGATAGATCCTCATGAAGCAGTGGATCAAGATAAAACACTGAGAGAGCAATTTATTGAAGGAGTTAGAACAGAAACCTTAAAGAGCCAGTTAAAAATGTTAGCTACACAACACCCAACACCCAAGTTCTACCTTCCTAGACTTCAAAGAGCTAGTTATCAGTATTCTGGGAAAAGACCCACACCCAGAACCTGCTAGGCCTACTGCTGCCTTGACAGAGCAAGTTAACTTCTTAACCAAAAGTTTAGAGAAAGTATGTAAGAAACTGGAACAGTGGGAGAAACCCATATTGATAGAGGATGAGACAAAGTTACCATGGAAACATTTCCCTCCTGATAATAGAGAGACTTATCCTAAAAGCCCGGGTAAACGACCCATCCGTAGACATTGTCGCAAGCCAGGCCATACAGAAAGCCAGTGCTGGCAGTTTAAATGGTTGACCCCCGAGGCCGAGGACCGCCCCTCGGGAGGTAGAACAGTAGGTCCAGAAGATCCCAACTGGATGCCCATCCAGAAGTAGTTCTCAGAATTAATGGTGTTCCCTTTGTTGCCTTATTGGACACCGGATCGCAAGTCACAACTATTCAACAGACTGCATTTGAAAAATACTGGGATCCTGATCAGTTAACACAACCACCAGAATCCTGGCTGAGCATTATAGCCAGCAACGGTAAACCTGTACCCGTACATGGATACTGGGAGCCAACTCTTCAAGTGGGAGGAACTACACTACCCCAACAAGGTATCATTGTAGTACAAGTAAGGGAAGATAACAACCCTCCTGTCGTCCTAGGAATGAACGTCCTTAGGAACCGTTATACTGAAATGCTTGAAGCTCTACATAAATCCATGCCTACAGCTTCACCTGCCTCCAAAAAGGTGATACAACAGACCATCCGTGTGTTAAGTGCACACCAGAAATTTGCTAATGAGGAAGGTGAGATTTGCTGTGCTCGCATCAGAGATAACCAACCAGTGATCCTGAAACCTAACACTGAAACACTTTTGTGGTGCCAAGCCGCCCTTGGAATTCAAGGTCAAGACTACCAAGCCTTGGTAGAATCCATCAACCTGGAAGACTATCCTCTAGTCCAAGCTGCGAGAAGCCTAGTGACCGTTTCCCAAGGTAAAGTGCCAATTCGTCTCCTATACTTAAGTAATAACAGCGTTACCTTGCACAAGCACTGCTCTATTGCTCAATTGTTACAAGTCACTTTTCAAGATGTTATCAGTGTACCTGCAGCTACAACTCAACAGTCTTTTCAGAAGTTGAATACTCCAGATAATACTCCAAATCCATTGTGGTGGAAAGAACTCCACGTGGGAGATTCTTCTACGCCTCAAGAACAAATTGAAGGAGTCTTAAAAGTTGTGAAAGATCATCAACCAGCCTTCAGTAAACATCCTACAGATTATGGAGAGGTCAATGTTATCAAGCACACCATCCCTACAGGTTCATACCCTCCAATCAAAGAAAGGTACCGACCTATACCACCAACCATGTACCAATCTGTGAAGAAAATGATCCAAGAGATGAAGGATTCAAAAATCATCCAAGACAGTCATAGCCCATGGGCTGCCCCTTTAGTTCTTGTCCGGAAAAAAGATGGTAACATACGATTCTGTGTGGACTACAGAAAGATTAATCAAATTACCCATAAGGATGCCTATCCTTTACCAAGAATCAAGGAGTCCTTGACAGCATTAGGATCCTCAGCTTACTTTTCAACCCTGGATTTAACCAGCGGGTATTGGCAAGTACCCATGGCTCCTGAAGATCGTGAAAAAACAGCATTTACTACCCCTATGGGCCTTTTTGAATTTAACTACATGCCCTTTGGACTTTGCAATGCGCCTGGAACTTTCCAGAGACTAATGGAACGCTGTTTAGGCCATAAGAACTTTGAGACTGTCTTGTTATACCTGGATGATGTCATCATCTACTCCAAATCCTACGAAGACCATTTAAAACATCTTGCAGAAGTTTTTCAGGTTCTCATCAAGTATGGACTCAAAGTTAAACCTTCTAAGTGCTACCTACTGAAACCAGAAGTCAAGTATCTGGGACATGTTGTCAGTTCTGAAGGTGTCAAACCAGATCCAGAGAAGATTGCTGCAGTCCAAATTTGGCCTACTCCTACTACAGTAAAGGAGGTGAGAAGTTTCCTTAGTTTTGCAGGATACTACAGACGCTTCATCCCTCACTTCGCCCAGATTGCAGAACCAATACAGGAACTTGTGAGAGGACATCCCAAGAAATACCAGAAAACCCAGATAAAAATGGAATGGAATGAAGATAGAGAAATTGCCTTCCAACTCCTGAAGAAGAAGTTGACCGAACCACCTATCTTAGGCTATCCAGATTACCAACAGCCATTCCATCTCTACACAGATACCAGTAAGAAAGGCCTGGGAGCTGTCCTGTCTCAAGTGCAAGAAGGTAAAGAGAGAGTAATTGCTTATGCTAGCAGATCTCTTAAAGGTGCCGAAAAGAATGACCAAAACTACAGCTCCTTTAAGCTGGAATTTCTTGCACTCGTGTGGGCTGTCACTGAAAAATTCAAAGACTACCTCGCAGCCACACCATTTGTAGCCTATACTGACAATAATCCATTTGCGCATCTCAACACAGCCAAATTAGGAGCCTTAGAACAAAGATGGGCCTCATGTCTTGCCAACTACAACTTCGTGGTCAAGTACAGAACAGGCAAGTCAAATGAAAATGCAGATGCCTTATCCCGCCTGCTTAACAGAGAAGAACCTACAGAGCAGGAAGATATATGGGAAGAAGTGAAGATGCCAGCTTTCTACAAGCAATTTGCCCAACAAGATGTAATCACCATCAAAGGTAAAGAAGTTCTTAATTTCCAACAGCAGAGAAACCCTGAACCACAAGTCGAGAAAGAAAGATGGATCAAATTGCAAACTGAAAGTCGAGTATTAGGTGAGCTACAAGATTTCTTCACTAGTGGAAGAACACCAGAAAGAATCCGCAGAAAGAATGCAGATCCAGAGCTAACTAAACTGTGGAGACACAGAAAACAACTCTTCATGCAAAAGGGACTAATGTTAAGAAGAACTCTAGATCCCATCACCAATGATCGGCTGTATCAAATTCTAGTACCTCGCCGAGATGCCAGAACTGTCCTCGAAATGTACCATGATAGGTCAGGACACTTTGGTGTACAGAAACAGAAGCTCCTATCCGCCGAAGATTTTATTGGATCGGAATGAGAGAAGATATTGTAAATTGGTGTCGAGAATGTCCTACTTGTGCCATTGGAAGAAATGAAAAACATGACCAAAGAGCACCATTGCATCCAATCGTAAGCCGAACAACTCTAGAAATCGTAGCTATTGATCATGTCAAGCTAGAACCAAGTCATTCAGGTTATACCTACGCCATGACCATGATTGACCACTACACCAAATTCGTAGTAGCTGTTCCTGTTAAAGACTTAACAGCCAAAACCACAGCAAAAGTGTTCTGGAAAAATGTCCTATTACCATATGGATGCCATGAAAAGATTCTTACAGATCAAGGATCTGCCCTTGAATCCCAACTCTTCCATGAACTGTGTTCACTTTACAATTGTCAGAAGCTAAGAACAACAGCTTACCATCCTCAAGGAAATGGACTGTGTGAAAAAATGAACCAAACTCTAATAGAGATGTTGAGAAATATACCACCTGTAGAAAGAACCGATTGGCCAAATCTACTACCTCAATTGATGTATATATATAACAACACCATTCATTGTTCTACTGGATACACTCCGTATTACCTCATGTTTGGTCATTAAGGAAGACTACCTGCAGACCTCACATTGGACGTCCAAGTCCCAGATTCCATCAACCCTTTGCCAAGAACAGATTGGGTGAGCGAACATAAAAAACGCTTAGCTGATGCCCAAGAGATTGTGCAAATCCGCATGGCAAATGCACGCCAAAAGCAACAAAAAGACTATGATCAATCTGCCAGAGCAGAACCCTTTCAAATTGGTGACCATGTCTGGTTGAAGAATAACCATCGTACCAGTAAACTGGATAGCAAATGGGAAAGAGAACCCTACACCATCACAGCTATTCCTAATATTGAGACTGACATCTACCAAATCACCAAAGAAAACAGAGCACCTCAAATCGTGCATTGCAACCGTCTTAAGCTATGTCTGAAAGAAATTGCCCAAGAGGAAGAAGTTCCAACCTCGGAAGGAATGTCAGAAGAACCAGTTACAGAGAAGGAACCTACCTTGTCAATTGGAGAGCAGTTAATAAATTCTGACCCCCTAAATTGGTTCCTCACACCCTGGCTTAATTTCAGTTTTCCAGCTAAAGTAAATACTGAACCATCACCACCAACGGTGTCGACAACTGAAGTTCTCTCGTCAGCTGGAGCTGATCATCCACAGTCAACATCTACAGAGTCACCAGAACTAAGAAGATCCCAAAGGACCACCAAAGGCCAGCTGCCTGCTCAATACCAGGACTTCCAGATGCAGCAGCGACTTAGAAGACTTCCAGCCACTCCTGGGGAGCCTTCTTCACCATAAGTTTCCATTGACCTACCTACCGGACTACCCAAGAGCCAGAATAATGGACATTGTATAATGGACTTTTGCACCAGAGAGACCGACGGCCCATGTCACCAATATGTCTTATATACATATCTACAAATGTATTTGTTATTATTGCATGCATGCTCTCTACTTTATGTCTTTCAGGCGACACAACAGCGTGGCAAAATTTAGTGCGCCAAGGGCGGCTTCCCTCAAACAAGGGGGGAATGCAGCGTCCCACTAACAGTGGTTCACTTTAAACTGTAATGTCATTTTGCATATTGTGTATTTGGTAAGGCTATCCATCTAGGCTGATGTAGTTATACTCCTCACCTCTAGATGGAGCTAGTCCATTCTGCTACCACCCCTCTGTACAGAGGAGGGTGAAGTTGGTAGTTGGTGAAGGAAGTGCAGAGGAGTGTGAGTCAGCAAGACAGAGAGAAGGAAGCAAGTCCAGCTTCTCCATACTTAACAAATGCCACTGGAAAACCCAGAAGCCAGTGAAGTCAGCATTCAGACTGCAGCCAGAACAAAGTGCTACCTAGTGGTACACCAGGTGGAGGTAATCCATATTTCAGTTGTTTTGGACTCCATCATTTACAAGTTCCCAGGGAAAGCTCCACAGCCCCTGAGGAAACTGCCGGATGATAAAGTGCACTATTATCCCTAAATCTGAATCACACCTTACCTATCAGGAGTGTGAACTGAATACCCAAATTGTACCCAAGCTTGGCTGTTATTCTACAGACTATTTACATACATATTGCAAGTTAGAGATCCAGCCTACTTGGAAAGCCTGCCATTCCAACCTGTTTGGTGAACCATCTCTGTGTGCATTATCTGTACCAACAAGGAGGATTCAGGAATTCAGTAAAAGTTCCCTGTTCATCCCAAACTGACTCCTCATTATTACTATTATGGGTGTGTCTACCTAAAGACACTGGCGTCACGAAATAACCAGGACCCAGCCGCCCAACACGGTCAAAATTAACATCCAGGGCACCTCATCTGACCATCCTGGTGTCCTACGTACGGCGTGTGCCCCGAGGGAAGTCGTGTCCACCCTCCACACAACTGCACACTGGTCCAGGGAAGATTCAACTAACCGTGAGTAAAACCACCGGCTACACCGTGTTCACTGTGACAAATTCCCTAAACTCACACCTCCCTGTGGCTGGTGGCTGCAGATACAGTTGAAGTAGGTACCACTGCAAAGTATCTTCAATTAAAAATGTATTCCCATCTGGAACATGGATAGCATATCGCTAGGATAGGGCATCAATGTCAGATAGGTTCTCTATCGCGAAAACGGGGCCCTCAAAAATCAAGAGAGAGCAGCAGCACATGCACGGCCACGCACTTGCTTGGTTATTCCTGGCAGTCCAATAGCGGTGAAGGTGAACAAAGGGGTGGACATGCTTGGCTTGGTCTCCATTCACTGCTATGGGACTTCCAAAAAATGGCCAACTGTGCTCAGTGGGATGTTTTCGGAAGTTCCATAGCAGTGAATGGAGAGCAAGCCATGCATGGGTGGTTTGCTCTTCTTTACTTTGGGGACCAACACCTACCTGACATCCTATCGATATGCCATTAATGTCCCAGATGGGAATACCCTTTTAAGTTAAGCAGCAAGAAACTTTACCGACAGTGACCTTTGGATGTAAATACTGGCTGGGTGGCAACCCTACAGCAATGGTAGCTTGCACCTGTTCATTTCATATTGTTTGGAGGTACCGGTCTATGTTTCTGTATTGTTCATTTGGAGGAATGGCCATCTCCATTTGGACCATGCACTTCTGCTCATCTGTCCAAAGATTTTAATTAAAGTATCATGTAAACTGGATCCTACATTGCCTTGAGTTCAGAAACTTGCGAGAGGCAAGTTCATCTGAAGAAGCCACCATGTCATTGATGTGCAAATGTGCGCAAAGAACCTCAAATTTTAACATACAGTGAGTATAGCAGTAATGCAATTCAGGATAATCCTTGCTGCCAATGTTTGCATATGTGTTTGTTTAGATGCTGGCTACTCTCAAGTCCTCTGGTGTGTTGTGGAATATTGATAGGACAGGTTGGATATGATCTGCCCCTTCCCATTGTTTCTCCCTTTAGACAAGTGGTACCAGAAATGTCTGTCAGATGCCTATCTCCTTTCACTGTATTGAATTTTCTACTGACTTTTGTATTGTGTATTGTGCCTGAGGCTCTAATATATCTCTACATTGGTTTCTTTATGATTTCAGCAGTTCTAGCCTTGTAATCTCATCACAGATCTTATTTTCACTGTCTAATTATTGCACAGTCCTATTTATAGCTGCAGAGCCTATTACATGAATGTACTACCACTGCCGGCAATGAGAGACAAGTATCCCTGTCACTGAGATTAAAGGCCGCGTTATGAATGGACATAGTAGGTGCATACTTGCTCTCCCAATTTATAGGACATTTTAAAGAGATTCTCCAAGAGTTACACATTGATGACCCATGTTTGACTGATGGGGGCCTAGGCTTTCGTACACCCATTGATCAGCACAACAACATAACTGCGCTGCTGTTCTGAAGAACACAACCTCGTGTTTAAACGGGCATAGTCCCATCCATACCAGTGTGGGCACCATGGTACTGCAGTTGAAGTGAAATAAATGGAGCTGCAATATCAGGAACAACTGCATGTAACGATCAGCCACTGTGTTTGTGTAGACAATATGGGGGACACTGTGCTCACTAGAGCAGCAAGAGCAGCAGGCAGGAGGTTGGACCACCATAAATGAAACCTGGCCTATCCTTCAGAATTTGGATAGTTAAAGAGAACCCTCTAAGTCCATCCCCATTTGAATCCAAAAATGGACAGAAATTAGCCTTTTATACAAATATGCATACCACCCCTCCTGTGGTCCGGTACATGGGACCAAGCTGTGCGCTCTGTAAAGGAAAAAGTTAAAACAACACACTAACGAGAATTAACTAGCCCAATAACAGCTTAAGGGCCCCTTTACAGGGCAATATAGATTACATGATTATCAGAAAGGAAGTGTTCAGATGGGAGATACTATAACAGAGCTAGCAGTAGCCTTGCACATCTATAGCCTGTGCCACAGTTTCAGCGGCATCACCAGTTCTTGAGCTGACCACAATATAAGTAGATCGGGCCCTGGCAGTTTTTTGGGATGTTTCACCCATACATTGCCTCTGCTCTTTAATGTCACTGCGGCTACCACCCTCCTTCTCTGATGTCAACTCCTCCTCAGCACCCTGATCCTGCTCCCAGGTCTTGTCCAACACACAGTCATTATCATAGTCCTCATTGTCCTCACCATCCATGCCACTTTTATCTGACTGTGATGTCATTGTGGGCTCTTTGGTCATCCAGTCCACAATCTCCTCTTTGTCCTCAATAATAATGTGGTGCCTATTGGAAGCCAGGGAGAACTGTGGCCTGCTGCTGCTACTACTTCTAGTGGCCAGATGGTTGGTGCTGCCACTGCTGTTTGCACTACTACAGCCACTCTGTTTCTCAGATGACGTGGAGTAAGTCTTTTATTATTTTATTATGTTTATTAGGCCTATACAACGTGTTCACTAATAATACACGGTATCTTGAAGCAATACGTTTGAAGCAGAATATGCGTTATTGATGGTGGTGCTGGAAATAAGCCTGTGAAATACTTATGAACTGCAGAAACTTGAGGTTTTTACAAAAAAAGGCTGGCTGGCTGTTCATTTAGAGAAAAAAAATGAGGTTGGAAGTTCTGCAGGATCATTGCAGTAATTGTAGTGAACATGAAACATGAACATGAACATGAAATATGAAACAACATGAAATTCTCAATAACAGCAGCTGTGTGTAATTGCTTTTTGGCAGACTCAGCCAGCACACATGCTCTCAGATTGCGAGTTGCGCTTAGAATGGCATCTCTCCAGCCCAGAGGCTAAGGGACCCTCAAAAATCCTGCCCCAGATTGGCTCACAGGAAATCAAGACAAGCCCCCTCCCTCCCATGGTCATATGATCCTTCATCTTCTTCCTTACTTTCATTTTCCCCACCAATTTTCATTCATCCGAAATGAATTGCCAAAACTTTTGTTTGGCAGTAGTATTTTTGTAAAATTTGCAATTAATCCAAATATTCTAAAAACGATTTGCTCATCTCTAGTTGTCAGACATTTGACGAGAGTAAGTATTCCTGTCCATAACTTAGAAAATATCATTTATAACACTCATCCGTGTATTCCTTATAAATACTGTTATATACCCAATTGCTCGAAGAACATTCATCAAGAACATTCATCAGTGACCAGTCCTCAAAGTGCACACCACTCAATGTCAACCCTGCCTCAGGCACGCTTTCTATATTTTCAGCCATGTGGGGGTGACTTACGGATTAATATACAGGCCCTTTGTCCTCAGAGCTGTATTTTTAGTCTCGGAACGCTTCTGAAGAGGAGATTTTGTTAGAGATTCTGTAGCTCCCTCTCCTGTATTCTTGCTTACAGCTCAAATCCCATTGAAAACAAGGACTTGGCATCCAGTGCAGCTACAAAGCTTTGAAGACTACATTATTGTAATCCAGTAATCTGGCAGATCAGAGCATCTGCTGCAAAATACTCCGTATACTGGATAGGGATCTGGAAACGTCAAAAACTGGCATTAATTGTCAGCATCGGGTATTCTCTGCGTAATACAGAGCATCACTACAAGACAACTTTCTTGAGTAGGATCTGCCTTAACACCTTTATCCATGCTGTGCTGTAATACTTGATTCTGACCTTTTGTCCATGGTGAAACAACATATAGATGATAAAATTGTCCTTGTCTAACATTAGCAGATGAAACGGTAAACCAACTCAAAGTAAAGCTCTAGCTTTATATTCCCTTAATGCAACCCTGTTAAAAGCTGGATACAGGAGTCTCTCAATTTACAGTTATTAATTGGTGCTGGGACGATCATTGCAAGTTGAGACCATAACTAGTAATTAGTTCTAAAATCCTGAATGTCATTCCAAAAAAATGAGAGCAAGAAGATAAAAGAAAAATAAGCAGATACCTAAGAGAGATAAAGCGAGTCTTTACATATAACAGCTAGTAATAGATGCTGGAAGCTGTAAATCACTTTCTATAATAAAGACAGGAGCTTCTTCAGGGTCCAGTATAGCACACAGTGTACAGAAACAAAATGATTCCGTACATCCTGCAGGGTAAAATAAATATGCAGGTGCGCTTAGTCATAGTTAAAGGGAAGGCATAACATGGCATCGTTCTATAAACGTAAAGTATATGATCTATATATAAACTAATACAACATCTAATATACAGTTAAACATGAGGTGCTTAGCAAATATATTTTGATCAGAAATTATCTGTGCCCAACCACCACAGCAAGGTGACCTTAGTACGTATGGGAACCTACTCTAAAACCATAGAAATACATTAGGTATTAGATGTAGTATTAGTATATATATATATATATATATATATATATATACTGTATATATATATATATATATCTAATATATAAAGCTGAGTGTGTGTGTGTGTGTATGTCCGCATGTCCGCTAAAGGAATCCTCACCGCTGCAGCTACAATCACAAAATTTGGCACACATGTACATCCGGTGTCCGGGAAGGTTTTAGAACAGTTTTCAGCTCTCCAGGACGTTCCGTTCCTGAGATAGTAGCCTGGTCACATGACCCTTATCAGCCAATAGAAGCTCACAGGCAGTCTCCACACACCAGGTTTCTATGACAACCTAGCCAGTTCACTGCTGTAGGTCTGCATTAAAGAGGCAGAGCACTGTGGATGACAATGGTAAAGGGGTATTTTGGTTACCATCAATATAACTTATGTTTTAGACTAATTCATCATCAATCATTACCTCATATAATGTAAATTTCACATATTTACTGTTCAGTACTAATAAAAGATGTATTCTTCCACTGCTACCCACCTTCCTCCTAAATTACTATGGCATTGACCTGTAATTCAGGCCACCGTCAAAAGAAGGACTTAAAAGCCCCACCCCCAGATCCCACTAAGTCACGCCCCTGACTCAGTCAGGCCATGCCCCTTCCATGCCGCATTTGACCGGGATTAAAAATATAGGTAAAAATCACCTTCTTTCAGCTGCAGGGGTGGGGGGAGGGGGACTTTCTCCCTGCAGCTCATTGCTCAGACTGCACAGTGCTGCTGCTGAGAGTGAGCTCTTCAAAAGGACATCCCTGTGTCCATCCAGGCCCTGCGCATGATAGAGGACAGGGAGTCTGAAAGCCAGACTGTCCAGCCTAAAATAAGACCTCTGGCCACCCTAGGGGCAGGCTGATGTTAGGGTGGCCAGATGTCCGGCTTTAGGCTGGACAGTCCAGTTTTCTGGCTACCTGTTCTCTGTCCGACGCAGTACCTGGACAGACACAGGGAAGTCCACCCTTTCAGTAGCTCACACTCAGACAGCTTCTCCTCTGTGTCTTCACTGAGCCAGGGGGGCGTGGCCTCATGTTTAGTGGTGTGTCTTCATGGGAACTCGGGGCGCTGTTTCACGTTTGGGGGAATGGCCTGTGAGGTCTGGCTTTCTGGGGTGAAGACAGTGGCCACTCTAGCTGCTGTGGAGGTCACAGTTAAAGGGGCGGGCTGCTGTAGAGGTCACTGTTAAAGGAGTGGGCTGCTGTAGAGGTCACTGTTAAAGGGGCGGCCCGCTGTAGAGGTCACTGTTAAAGGGACGGGCTGCTGTAGAGGTCTCTGTTAAAAGGGCGGGCTGCTGTAGAGGTCACTGTTAAAGGGGCGGGCCGCTCTAGAGGTCACTGTTAAAGGGGCGGGCCACTGTAGAGGTCACTGTTAAAGGGGCGGGCTGCTGTAGAGGTCACTGTTAAAGGGGAGGGCACTGTAGAGGTCACTCTCGATATCTTTTAACGACACACACACACAAACAGTAAATGAAATAAATTAAATATACCCGGGCGAAGCCGGGTACTTTAGCTAGTATATAAATATATATATTATATACATATATATATATACATATATATATATATATATATATATATATATATATATATAATATACTGTACATTTCTAGACTACTGCCATGCATTGCTTTCTTTTTAATAGCACACAGCGCACAAAAAAATAATAAGGAGATGTTCTCACCTGGTGTCCGAAGTAGACGCTCATCCTGGCATAGGTAAAAAGCAGTACACCTCATCAAGTAACGCATTGTACTGTAGAGAGGCGCTACAACCAGTACAGGTATTGTCCACTGAAATGTCCATGCTGGAAAGTCCAGGATGATGGTTGGTGGCTGTGGCATTGTATGTTGAGTCTAGTTACATGATACAGTCCCCCAGAAATAACCAATGTACGCTCAAAATATTGTATTGCGAGGCCACTGAGGGACCGCAGTGTATACTGTGCAGATTGATACAGCTCCCATTGTGTTCAATACTCATTGTACAAATCCATAGGCATTAATCTCCCCATAGTGGGAGTAGCATGCAGCCAGAATTATATCAATTATTAACTGGAGTAAAAAAAAAAAGGTATGCATTTTTTATAGTTTTTCCGAGTGTGTTTTGTAAGACATTTTTTTCATGTTTTTTTTTTTTTTTTAACTTCCTTAGGCCTCATGCACACAACTGTATTTTTCAACTGTTGCATTTTTTCCAATAGGACACATCGTTATTTTGTGTGGCTCTGCATGGACGTTTCGTAAATTATTATTATTAATACTCACTTATATAGCGCTGGCATATTCCCCAATGCTTTACAGACATTAACATCACACTGTTACCAATGGAGCTCAGAATCTAAGGTCCCTATCAGTATGTCTTTGGAGTGTGGGAGGAAACCGGGGTAAACCCATGCAAACATTGGAGAACATAAATTATAGAAAAGCTATAGTATTGATGGAAGTGAGAAAAATACGGAATGCACACAGAAGGTATCTATATTTTGCGGATCTGTTATTTATGGACCAAAATACAGACACAGCTGTGTGCATAAAGCCTTAGAGATGCCAAGGGGATAAATGCCTGAAAAAATGTCATTCTTAGAGTCAAAATGGCAAAGCACACAACGCAATGCAAAAAAATTGCAAGAAAAAAAACTTTTGTCTGTAGTGAATGTCATAATTCACTAGACTTTAAAGTAACACCTGGACACATAAATAATGAGAAAAATTCTGCAAAAGAAGAAGCTGTGAAAAAAAGCACAAAAAACCTGTGTGAAACCAGCATTGTGAAGTTAATCAGCACAGAATAATGAACCAAAAACAGAATAAAGCTCATTCATCATAAGGGAACCTGTCAGGTCCCTTATGCTGCCCTCTCAATAGAGCAGCATAGTCTAGCGACAGACACGCTGATTTCAGTGGTCTGACACTTAGGAGTTAACATGAAGTTGTTTTTCAGGACTCATAGATAAGCTGTGCAGCATCCAGGTAGCGATGTAGCAAGGAGTCCCATGTATTAATGATAAATGGGTTAAACCCCACTCTCCAGCATCTGAATGACAGGTTTCTCCATGTTACTGTACATATGGAGAAACATGTCAACCAGTGGCTGGAGGAGGGAGGGCCCACATATTATCAATACATCAGACTCCTTTGTTTACAGTGGACTCCTTGCTGGCCGCACAACATGAATTTTAACTTGTGGGTACTGAAAAATTACTACTAAATGACTTGACAGAAGTGAGTCTGCCACTCCACTATTCTGCTCTAGGAGGGCAGCATAAGGGACCTGACTAGATTCCTATTAATAAAGGTGCAGTACATTTTGGGGGCTCTAACAGTGGCAAGTGGGGACCATTGAGAGTTATTTATGAAACTATGATCTCTGGGTGTACCCCGGACCTCACCCTACATATACAGGGTCAAGATCCTACAGGGAATACAAAGAGCCTGAATTTAGTCCTAAAATGGTGGGGTATGATGGCATCAACCAGCACCAACATGAAATCTCATTTTGACTTTTGCCAAGAGTGGATTTCAACATCAGAATCTTGGCACAGACACCGCAGCAAAATTCCAGTGGAAGCTGGGTGGTGTCTACCTCTTATTGTCAGAGGCTGCAGTTCACGGGTCAGCGGTTTAAAGCCATGTATGCACAAAGAAGGATTGTGTCCCTTCTTGGCTCAGTGCATGGACAGCTGCCACTGGGAGCTGCAGTGTATTTCCACATTCAGTGGTGTTAAGCCATGATCAGGACCACAACATCCAAAGTGAAGAACTGCCAAGGTTTTTGCCACTGTTTAATAGCCATCAAATACCAAATCCCATGAGAACAGCTCTGCATGGCTGCGAAGTGGTCCACAGTAACTGGTCAGGGTCACAGCCAGGGAGAAGGAGATGCCCACTGAGAAGAGCAGAGGTTTCCTCCTCTCTAGTAATTGGCATATTAGGTGCAAAACCAAATGAGGAGGCATAGCGGCAAAATGGAGGAGTGGATCATGAGCAAAAAAACAAGATGCAAGTTGCTTTTACAAAAAAAAAATGGATATAGGTCCTCCTTAAAGGAGTTCTCCGGGAATTGAGAAAATGAAAATACTTAAATATTACTTTAGTATAAAAATATTTCCAAATGCATTTCATTAGCTATAATGGTTTATTTTTTCTAGGGAGCAATCATTAGGAGAAATAAAATGGCCGCCGTCCTATTAGTACAAACAAAACCTGTCCTAATCACACAGCAGTTTCTTCACAACACTGACCTAAAGAGCTGCCTCATCCTCCTCTCTGCTTGTCAGGGATTATGGTCCCGAATACAGCTGATAAAATCTTCATTTGAATCTCTGTGGGAATGGAGTTCAAGAGGAGACATGAAGTACAGAGAGGACAGACAGGACTGTGGTAATGGAGACTTCATATCTCCTAATGAACTCCATTCCTGCAGAGATTCATCTGAAGATCATATTAAACTGTATTCAGGATCATAATCCCTGACAAGTAAGAGAGGAAGATGGCGCAGCTCTTTAAACTTGTCTTCCTGTGTAGTTAGGACAGGTTTTGTGTGCACTAATAGGACGGCGGCCATTTTATTTTTCCTAATGTTTGCTCCACGGACAAAACGAGCCATTATAACTAATGAAAGGTATTTGGGAATATTATCATTAATATTATTTATAATGAAGTAATATTTAAGTATTTTCATTTTCTTAATTCCCGGAGAACCCCTTTAACATTCACGAATGAAAATAATGCTCAACACCTAGATGCAAACTTGAGTATTGAAACTGCCCTGAGAGAAATGGTTCCAGTGTGACAGCTCTTTCCTAAACCATTAAAGTCTTGACTACAATTTAATATCTGAAATGGGTAAGGCCGCTATCTGTGACCTACATGGATATCGTTATATATAGGATTCAGGGGAAAAAAAATCTCACGCAGTAAAACCTTCACATTGACTAGCACACCAGTCAACAACTGTCTGACAAATATTGTGAGTGAATGAATAATTACATGCTTCTTCATATCTAGAACATTGCGTTGCCATCACAAGACCTTCATTTATGCTGTTTAGAAAATGTCATTGCAATGTTCTACTTCAATTATCTGTATCAATGTATCAATGTCTTTCAAGTTGTAAAAACTGCTGAATACAGAGTCCTCATTCTGTGTGCGTACATGCTAATTACTGTTTTTATTTTTTTTTCCTAATTACAACTTGTGTATTAAAAAAAGACGCCACAGGAACTGAAGGGAGAAGAGTGCTCCCTCCTACTCAGTTCTGAATCATAACTGTCATTTCATCATTCACCTCATATAAACCATCGCTGCCGCAGACACGGAGATATGTGGTGACATCTGTTAACACCAACAGTGGGATCTTGCTGGGCACCATTATTCAATAAGTTGTCTACTTGTCTTGCAGCACATGCCGCATGTAAGTCAATAGAACGACAGCCGCAGGTAGGTTTGTTTTGCCAAAACAGAAGAGGACCACAGACAAAGCAAACTGTTAATCCTGATAGGATGAGAAGGATCAGATTTGAGTGAACTGAACACAACCACCAGAAATGATTGAACATCTCTTCATGTGATATGTCCCTTGTAAGGAAAGGTTGAGCCCTGGTAATGAGGGTCTGACAATGGAGCTGTTTATGACACCTCCCACCATTTATGGTTGGCCTAAGAGTAGAATATCATCGAAAGATGGTTTGAGTAATTCAATTCAAAAAGTAGCCAAAAAGTAAAAATCCTATAGTCTATAGCTTCATTATACACAGTGATCTATTTCAAGCATTTATTTCTTTTAATGTTGATGATCATGGCTTACATCTAATGAAAATCCATAAGTCAGTATCTCAGAAAATTAGATTATATAAGACTAATTAAGAACAGAATTTTTAATATAGAAGTGTTGGGCTACTGAAAAGTATGTACAGTATATGCACTCAATACTTGGTCGGGGCTCCTTTTGCATGAATGACTGCATCAATGAGGTGTGGATGGAGGCGATCAGCCTGTGGAACTGCAGAGGTGTTGGAAGACCAGGTTGTTTTGATAGCAGACTTCAGCTCATCTGCATTGTTGGGTCTGGTGTCTCTCATCTTCTTCTTGAAAATACCCCATAGATACTCATTGGGGTTTAGATCTGGCAAGTTTGCTGGTCAATCAAACACTGATACCATGTTTATTAAACCAGGTATTAATACTTTTGGAAGCATAGGCAGTCCTGCTGGCAAACAAAATCAGCATTTCTTTAAAGTATGCTCTACAATTTCCTGGTAGACGGCTGCACTGACTTTGAATTGTAACACAAAGGACCAACACCAGCAGATGACATGGCTCCCCAAACCATCACTTACTGTGGAAACTTCACCTTATACCTCAAGCAACTTGGATTGTGTGTCACTCTTTCTCCGGATTATGTCACCTTGATTTCCAAATGAAATGTAAAATTTACTTTCATCTGAAAACAGAACTTTGGACAACTGTGCAACAGTCCAGTCCTTTTTCTCCTTAGCCCAGGTAAGATGTTGTCTCTGGGTCATGCGTGGCTTTACACAAGGAATGTGTTGTGGTTCATGTCCTAGATACGTCTGTGTGTGGTGGATATTAAAGCACTGACTCGAGCCACAGTCCACTCCTTGTGAGGGCTTATTCAGACGGCCGTAGGCTGTGAACAAAAATGTGGATCCGTTTTTTTGCGGATTAGATGCTGACCCATTCACTTCTATGGGACTCTTTTCTTCCATTTCACGGCTCAGCAAAACAAATGAAACATGTCCTATACTTGTCAGTGAAAATCAGGACGTGGTCCCATTGAAGTCTATGGGTCAGCAAAAATACGGAATGCAATCTGTTTTCTTGCGGACATGCTAATCTGTCCGCAAAAAAAAACGACGGATACAGCACTCTGTGAACAGCCAGCTTCTTTAGCAATGACCTTTTGTGGGTTACCCTCCTTGTGGAGGGTGTCAATGACTGTCTTCTGGACAACGGACTTCGCCATGATTGGGTAGACTACTGAACCAGACTGAGGGACCATTTAAAGGCTAAGGAAACCTTTGCAGGTATTTTGTGTTGATTTGCTGATTAGTGTGACACCATGAGTCTGCAATATTGAACTTTTTCACAATATTCTAATTTTCTGAGAAACCAAATTTTGGGTTTTCATTAGATGTGAGCCATAATCATCAATATTAAAAGAATACCTGAATTAGATCACTCTGTGTGTAATCAATCTATGAGTTTCACTTTTCAAATTGAATTACTAAAAATAGATTTGACTTTTCGATGATATTCTAATTTATTAAGATGTGCCTGTATATACATACTTCTTGAAAGTTGAGTAAAAAAAAAAATACAAGCTCGAGTGACTTAGTAAGGTCCTAGTAGGTTGTCACAGGACCTGCTGACTGCAGTGCATCCCACAGCTTCTGGAGGTTGCGTAGGGGAGGATCCATAGTGAAGTGGAATGAACATGTTGATCGAGGTAGCCTCACAAATGCTCAATTGAGTGTGCCCAGAGAGTGCCACAAAAACATTCCCCAGACCATAACGCCGCCAGCACCAGCTTGTGTCCTTTGATGTTTCTTTCCTGACATGCTAACGTCCATCTGTTCGATGACACAGAAAATGTGACTCGTCGGAGAAGGCAACCCTTTGCCAATTAGCAGAGGTCTAATTCTGATACTTATGTACCCACCAAGCCAGCTCAAGACACGTGCCTACCTTCATGAGTTATGCACTGCCAACCTCGAAAGTAGGAAACGGTCATATTAATGTGACTCGACTGTGCATAACAAGCAGTATGACACAATAATAATCTAGCAGTAACAGCCCTCCACTGACACCTGATGGACATAAGCGCTATTGCAGCCATGTATTACTTAGTATTAGTCTTTAACCCTTTGGGGTCGGGGCCCAATTTCATTTTTGCATTTTGGATTTTTCCTCCCCACGTTCCAATAACCATAACTTTTTTATTTTTCAGTTCACAAAGCTATACGAGGGTTTATTTTTTGCGGGACACGATCCATTTTTTAATGCCACCCTTTAATTTACCATTAAAAAATAACAATTCCGTGTGGGGCAACATTAAAAAAAACAAAACAGAATCCCGCCAAGGTTTCTTGGGTTTTGACATCACAGTGTTCACTGTGTGCTAAAAATGACCGGACGTCCTTATTCCGCAGCTCAACGCGAATGCGGCTATACCAAACTTGTATAGTTTTTAAAAAAATAAAAACCTTTGAAAAAAAAAAATCTAAATTTTCTTTGCATTTTCATATTCTGACATCCATAACTTTTTTATATTTCAGTCTACAAAGCTGTATGAGGGCTTGTTTTTTTGCGTAACAAACAGCATTTTTATTGGTACCATTTTTGTGGTATGTACGTCTTTTGTACGTGTTTTTAATTTTTTTTATCCCTTACAGTGTTCCCCGTACAGGAATTTAAAATATTTTAATAGTTCAGACATTTTCGGACGCAGCTACACCTAATATGCTTATTTTTTTATTGTTTATATATTTTTATATGTAAAAGTGGGCAAGGGGGTGATTTAAACTTTAAATATATTGGTGTTTTTGTTTTTTTTAAACTTTTTTTTCTAAAACTATTAGACCCCTTAGGGCCCTAGTACTGTATATTGGATCATTTGATCCCCTCTCCAATTCACCCTAATAGATTTCTATTAGGGTGAATAGAATTTTTACACTCTCCATTCTGAGCTGTGCCTCGTGCATAGCTCAGTATGGAGATTGCCATGGCAGGCTTCATGGCATGCCATGGCATGGAGCGCTTCAGCAGCGGCTATGGCAAGCGATTGGAGCCACGCGATTTGATCAGAAGGCAGAGGGAGGCATATAGTGCAGCCCTGGGCTACAGAGCTATAGTCCCTTAAAGGGTTATTCTCATTTTAGACAATGGGGGCATATCGCTAGGATATGCCCCCATTGTCTTATAGGTGCGGGACCCGCACCTATTTCCAGAACGGAGCCCCCGAACTGAATGAGGGCGCACTGCGCATGCGCAGCCGCCCTCCATTCATTTCTATGGGGCCGCCGAAAATAGCCAAGCGCTGGCTCGGCTACTTCCGTCGGCTCCATAGAAATGAATGGGAGCGCACCGCGCATGCACGGCCCGGCTCCCATTCATTTCTATGAGCGGCGCGGGGAGCTGCGCCTGGTGGTGGCCGGACCCCCGGAAACCTGGGGTCCTCCAGGCGCAGCGCTCCCCGCTCCGTTCTGGATATAGGTGCGGGTCCCAGCGGTGGGACCCGCACCTATAAGACAATGGGGGCATATCCTAGCGATATGCCCCCATTGTCTAAGATGAGAATACCCCTTTAATGCGCCACTATATAGTGTTGCACTATTTCTCCATTATGTGCAATGTCTGTAATATGGCACCCAGAGGGCATGGCACAATTAAGTGTTCCTCTGTATGAAATTATAGACATACAGGAGGTACAACAGGACTCAAAGAATTCTATGAGGGGTTGTTATATTCATTTCTGTGCATGAACATTTAGATTCCTGAAGTCAGTGATGTACTAATAAAGCAGATCGGAAAGTAGCCACCAAAACACGAGAAAATGAACAGTGAGTAAGCATCTCCCAAAAGTAATAAATCTGTGTGAATGCTGTTGTATGGACTCTGGACCATCAGATCTCACTTTCAATGATTTAATAAGCAAACAATATTATCTTCACGTATGAATTTTCAGAGCCATGTAAATATAACTCCCTCCCAAAACTGAGTCCATAGAGCTCCATGGAATGGCTGCTTCACAAGCTGTGGATGATGGTGCGGTTTCGCAGCTGCTGCACATAGTCCTTTGCTTGCTGGAATCCAGTGACGGGTTCTTCTTTTGGAGGCGGTGGTCCCTCAACCAACTTGACAAAATAATGGCAGTGTACCTTATCCATGATGCCAAATTTACCCCGGCCATGGATACGAATCCGCTTCAGGTAAGTGCCTTTACCGGAAAATGAGTCAGCTAAATGGGAACAGATGCAGGTTTGTGTGATTAACGTCACATTTTAATTCTCAGCTATTAAATATATGTAAATAAAAAAAAAACAGCCATATACGGTACATGGGGTTTTTTGGCCTCTTTATATAAACTTTACAATGTAATACTGTGATTTGTAGGGCTACTTTCACACTAGCGGCATGCTCCTCCGGCAGGGTGTTCACCCGCTGGAACGTACTGCCGCTAGTGTGAAACTAGCCTAAATGGTATATGCAGTGACTGAAGCAAGAAGCTACATACAGCAACTGAGAATATGTTGCCAACTTGTAGCTCCCTGCCAGCAGAGGAGCGAGAGTCCTTGCTACTGGAGGTCCTAATACGGAAGTGGGGATTAATAGAGTCAAAAAGTGGGGTACACAGCTACAACAACAGAGGGTGGAAAAACCTCAACTGACATGTATGTCCAGACTCTCACATTCCCAGTTGTGACGTAGTAGATGACACAAAATCTGATCAAATAAGAGAACCTTTCAATTTATGAAAATATTTCAAATTGTAGTAATGCGCTACACAGCCAGCAAGTGGCGATTTTAAGAAATCTCTTCGACATGCTGCAAACGAATTCCACGTAAAGTGACCCGCTGTGCGGATTTTACATCCGAAGCATGACGATTTACGTTGCGGATTTACAACATGGATTTCGGCCTTTGCAAAGTGAGAAATCGTGTATATCAAATCTTAGAGAATCACACGTCATTCCTGTGAAATGCTTACCCACGTAAAGGTTGGATTTATATTCCACGTGGTGCTTTCTTACTGCCATTTCCTGAGCTTCTAACAAGACCTAGAAATGGGAAAAAAAGTTTAATTGATTTTATCATTCAAAAATCACAAATTAATGTGCCATTAATAAGCCATATCAGGAACTCTTGCCCTTGTGTTTGCTTTCGATCTACCTTTTTTTCAAGAACCTGAGCCAAGAACAGACGTTTTCCATCGTTCAAACAGCAGCTCCCTCTAGTGGCAGCCTCTGCTTCTGCAAGAGCACAACTGTATATAGGGGCAACCGCATGATCTTTTTATTGATTTAAACCAAAGGATGCTTAGGTTACTTTCACCCCTGCATATTTAAATCTGTCAGGCTGTTACAGCAGAGGATCAGCCTGCTGGAGTTCACTGTATCCAGCATTGCTGTCTAGAGCTGTGCACTGCTGGATCCCCATTGAAGACAATGAGATCTGGCCGATTTCTGGCATGAGTGCTGGGTTGCAGCTGGACAAAGTCAAGGCAAAATAGAGCACTCATGCAGGAAACTGACCAGATCTGCACTGGATCCCATAATAATCAATGAGGCCCAGCAGCAAACCGCAGTATCTGGTTGTGCCAGATTTAAAAACGTATGGGGTCATTTATGAAACTGGCATAAAATAGAACTGGCTTAGTTGCCCATAGCAACCAATGAGATTCTACCTTTCATTTTCCAAAGGAGCTGTCAAAAATGAAAGGTATAATCTGATTGGTTGCTATGTGCAACTAACCCAGTTCTACTTCACACAAGTTTCATAAATGACCCCAGTAGGTGTGAAACTAACTTTAGAGTGGTCACCGGACAGCAACTTAGGCTACTGTCACACTTTTTTCACATTATAGTGAATGGGGTCGAAGTGGACTTTCGGTGGCACACATGGGCTAGCGTTAGTACGGATCTGGCAGGCTGTTCTCCTGCCAGATCCTTACTAACGCTAGTCCATGTGTGCCACCGGAAGTCCGCTCCGACCCCATTCACTATAATGTGGACAGGCTGGAGGTCCGGCTGCAGCACGGCAAACATACCGAGAGACTGCCAGACAAAAAGTGCAGCATGCAGCGTTAGTACGGATGTTCCCCTGCTGGACCGAAAGTGTAAAAGTAGGCTTATACTACAATTTAGAGGTTCTGTGCAAGACCTCAGTTGCACCACTTGACGGCAAGGCTGTAGGACACCCCTGTCAGCATCACAAGGGCTGAAGGTTTTTAGGGGGCAATAAATAAAGGTGCAGATGAAAGAAACACCCCAGACAACACAGATATCCTTTTAGGTCTAGTGCATGGTTATTTTCAAGCAACTTGTATTCACCTTGGGCCCAAGGCTATGGAATTGCTGGTGGATATACTATATACCCCAAATAGTATATCTGAATTCATGAAAATACCTTATTAGACGGACAAGCCAGCAGTTCCCAAATTCCTGCCTGCAGGTTCTTTCTACATTTTTAGAAGCCTCTTTGAACATAGTTTACTGTATAACTGAAGACACACAGGAGACAAGCCTGCAGCATCATCCCCCTCCTCTCCCTCCCTCATCAGGCTGCATGTGAGATTCATGCTGCGAGAGAGGAGGGGGGGGAGCAGCTTATTGGTCTAAGCACAAAGCAGAAAAAGAGCCTGCCCACTTTTAACCCTTTCACGACCGGAGCTTTTTTCGGTTCTGCATTTTCGTTTTGTGCTCCCTGCCTTCAAACAGCCATAACTCTTTTATTTTTCTGTTCACATAGCTGTATGAGGGCTTGTTGTTTGCGGGACAAGTTGTACTTTCCAACGCCACCATTTAATATTGCATACGGTGTAGTGGGAAGCGGGAAAAAAATTCCAAACCGGGTGAAATTGCAAAGAAAACGCTATTCCGCTACAGTTCTACGGGTTTCTTATTTACAGCATTCGATGTGCATTAAAACTGATCCGTTACTTTCATTCTACTGGTCAGTACGAATCCGGCAATACCTAATATGTATAGTTTTTCCTGCGTTTAGATGGTGATAAAATAATTAGAAAGTTGCCCTTTTTTTTTTTTTTTTTTTCCTTGTCATATATTGACCCCTATAACTTTTTGGTATTTATGTGTACAGAGCTGTATGGGGGCTCATTTTTTGCGGGGCGGTCTGAAGTTTTATTGATACCATTCTGGGGTGTGTATGACTTTTTGATCACTTTTTATTTAATTTTTTTTAGAAAAAAAAAGGGACAAAAAACTGCGAATCGCCATTTGGACGCTTTTTTCCGCCACACAATTCGCCGTATTGAAATTTTTTTTTATATTTTAAAAGTACGGGCGTTTTCGGTCACGGTGATACCCATGATGTCTATATTTATTGTTATTTAGGTATTTATTTTTTACTTATACGGAAAGGGGGGTGATTTGAACTTTTATATCTTTTTTATTTTTTATATATTTTTTAACATTTTTTTTTAATTTTCTGTGATTATTTTAAAGCTCAAATATCATCTGATCTATTGTGTTTTGTTTTTTTCTTTATGAGCAATCATGGATTTACTAGATGCAGTTAAAACCATGAATTGCTCATTTCTTATCCTGGCCTGCCATCTAGTGGCCAGAATAAGAATTGCAGTTTGAAAACTGTAATCCTCACCAGCGAGGATTACAGTTTTCATATGGTGTACAGACACCCCGATTGGCCAATCGGGGAGTCTGTACACCACCCGGAAGCGTGGGCTTCCGGGTTCAGACGCATCCTGATGCCGTGATCACGTGTGATCACGGCATCAGAAGCCCTGGAAGTCTCCGAAGACGGAGGTAAGATGCGGCAAGTCTCTGCTGTTAGAAACAGCAGAGACTTGCCGGCCATGACGCCCGCCGCACCTGCGAGCGGGCGTCATGTCCCCGCACCGCCCGCGCGCCGTACATGTACGGCGGCGGTCGGGAAGGGGTTAAAGAAACACCCTAGCTCAAAGGGGATGGGGGGAGAGTTATTTCCCTTGTGCCACAAAAATGGCTTTAAAAAGTCACAAGGTGTGGTGACTTTTTTTTTTTTCTAAATTAAAGAGTCGCCGGTGCCTCGTTTTACGCCACCCTCGCCCCTTTTCCTAAAAAGGGGCAAGGCAATTGCTAGACAGGGATGTGGCCAACAGTGGAGACACGTGTATCTTTACATTTACTCCAATTTTCTGATGCAAATGAAGCCAGACATCTAAGGCAGCACAAAGCTGACATAGATTTCTGTTTAATTGCACGGACTGCCAGAGGATGCGCCTAATTTATGTGGTGCATCTGCCAACAGTGCAAGCGATATCAAGACCGCTGCAAAAATAGCCAGGAAGACCGATGCCAGGAAAGGGTTACCATATTCATACACACTGCGAGGCCGATGATGGCACCTCATTGTTATTAACAAATTTACATTTTTTCTACGGATTATTCTCGTCTTACCTCTTTAATTATTTTTGCTCCTTTCTTGTCACTGAATTCCATCTGAGCAATCGCCTGGTCTATAGACATCCCCTTGATCTAGAGGTAGAAAGGAATGGTTAATCCTCCCGGATCATGTGACTGATCGGTTATTATTCTGCTACTAAACAGGCCCCTGAGGGCTGTGACGCTCCCTGGATAAAAGCCATTCTACGAAAATATGGAATCATTTACATATCTCCATCCACTATCTAGATGAATTAATAACTTTGCTCAGTTTCACTTTGATGACCAAGAAACTCATTTTACTGAAGTCTGTTTGTGGTTACAGTCAAAGTTCTGGATTTAGGAAATTAATCACAAGGAACCGGCGGGGATTCAATTTATGAAATGTTAAAGAGTTCTTAAACAAGGCCGCCTTCCATGGAGCACAGCGATCAATCATATAGTTACACAGAGAGTCTCCTTCTAGGCACCGCAGTGATGATTTCTCCCACCCAGCTGAATCACTGTCTACAACAGGGGTCAACCACCTCAGGGGTCAACTCCCAGAATGCTCCACTCGCTTCTACAGGAGTTCAAAGGCTATAAAAGCAAGTTCAGCACTCTCAACAGCTGGCGGGCCAGAGGCTGCAGGCCCATATGTTGCATGTCTGTACTGTAGAGAGATTGTCAGAGCTCGTATCAGTCAATGTGCAGGCGCACCAGTCTCTTTCATAGGAATCCATAGGGGAAAAAGAATATACACTCTCACATCACTCCATGCAGACTCTACTTTTTCTAACCCAGAACCCCAGTCCTGCAAGGCAACAGTGACAACCTGAACAATAACTTTTGTTATGGTCCCCCCCACAATAAGCTAATTACAAGATATCCTTATATGTCTGTGGAGGCTCCAATCCTGGATTTGGCTCACTGATTAAACACAGACGTGTGAATAAGGCATTACACAGTGCACCTTGAAACCTCTTCGGAGCAATGCTCCATAAAGGCTAATAAACTACGGTCCTTAAAGAAGAACTCCCGCAAAAATTTTTGTTCCAGGTCCTGCTAGAAATGTACATGATGTAATCTGTAGTGAATGTCATTTTCTTACCAGTGTCTGTATTTTTGACTTATATCATCCTGAAGTTTCTTATCTGTGTCATGTGACTAGGAATTAGACTTCCTGTCCACATATAAGTCTCTGTGTGAGTTGGTGGGTCTATTTCTCTATGCATTCCTATGGGAGCCTCACTTTCAGTTTCATAGGAATGAATAGAGCAGTTACTGGCTTCCTGTCCTGGGTCAGTTGGCGGTCAGGGTGTTGGTCACATGACCCAGCTACAATAAGAAGAAAGTGGATTACTCTCAATTAGAGTCCCTGATAAGAAGATTGCATTCACTACAGATTATATCATGCACCTTTCTAAGGCTACTTTCACACTAGCGTTTTTAAATTCCGGTATTGAGTTCCGTCAAAGGGGCTCAATACCGGAAAAAAACGCTTCAGTTTTGTCCCCATTCATTGTCAATGGGGACAAAACTGAACTGAAGACAACGGAATGCTCCTGAAAGCATTCCGTTCCGTCTTCAGACCGGAGAACAAACCGCAGCATGCTGCGGTTTGCTCTCCGGTCCAGGCATCCGCACCAAGACGGATCCGGAATGACCCCCAATGGAAGTCAATGGGGACGGATCCGTTTGGTGTGGACACACCAGTAATCCGGATCTGTCCTCCATTGATTTCCAATGGGGGGTCATTCCGGATCCGGCATACATACACACAGACTACATACAAACAAACATACAGACATACATACAAACATACAGACATACATACATACTCACATACTCCCGGGACGCCGGCAGAACGTCTTCACGCGCCTCCTGCACGCTGCGATGACGTTTCCCCACTGCGCCCAGCAGAGGGCGCTGTGGGGAATCGTCATCACTGCGCGCAGGAGGCGCGTGAAGACGTTCTGCCGGCGTCCCGGGAGTATGTGAGTATGTCTGTATGTTTGTATGTATGTCTGTATGTTTGTTTGTATGTAGTCTGTGTGTTGTTTTAATGTGTGTCATGTGTGGGGCCGGAGCGCTGCTCCGGCTCCACACATGTATAGCGTTAGCACGGATCCGTCGGCACCCTTTAGGTGCCGGATCCGTGCTAACGCTAGTGTGAAAGTAGCCTAACAGGTCAGAGAATAAATAAGTTCTTCTTTAACAGGTGACGTAAATAGGTTTGCTAAATCAGATCCCTTTAATTACTGTACTGACCTCACAGGACATATGGGCAACATATGCTCATCATGCACATTCCCCCTATGTGTACTTTTACATTTAATACTAGCCAGTATACTAGCCACCATATGCACCACCAACTAACTGTGACAACTGCTCACTTAAAGGGGTTGTCTCATCATGGACAATGGGGGCATATCGCTAGGATATACCCCCATTGTCTTATAGGTAGGACCCACCGCTGGGACCCGCACCTATATCCAGAACGGAGCCCCACAAGGTGGTGGCTGAAGGACTCTGGTCCAGCGACCAACAAGCCGACTCCCCATAGAAATGAATGGGAGCGTATCGTGGATGCACAGCCCCCGCTCCCATTCATTTCTATGGAGCTGACGGAAATAGCCGAGCCAGCTATTTTCGCCGTTCCCATAGAAAATGAATGGAGGGCGGCTGCGCGGCGGGACCCGCACCTATAAGACAATGGGGGCATAGTCTAGCGATATGTCCCCATTGTACATGATGACACAAACCCTTTAAACCAGCTAAAAATGAGAGGTCACGAGTGCTCCATTCCTGTAATGCTAGGCACAGACCCAATGGCGTGGCTATGGAGCCCATGGGGAGAAGAGTCCAGCTTTCCTTTTAGGATAAAATTGTTTACAAGCAGCCCCCACTAGGGGGAGCTCAATGCAAGTATATTTAGAAAACTACAACAGGGTTACCAAAGCATTCTTCCAAGTGGCTATAAGAGAATTATATAACTTACGTCTATGGATGAGTTAGAAGAAGCAGCGTTCTGTATCAGAAAAGGGGTTCTAATCCCAATAAAGATATATTATGAAATCAAGCATATACAATTTTAGTTGCAATAGCTCAATTTTTCCCTGCCTTGCCGGGTTGTGCCCATTCAGAGTTTTACTATTGGGCCGTATGATTTTTTTTGTATGCCCCTGCATGCTGTTTGCAATGCTTGGAAAAAGTCCCCTCCACTGGACAATTTCCTCATGGTGAAACATTAGCATCATCAACTCTCATCTGATTACAATGATAGTCTAAATCTATAGTCCAGGTTAACGCCATTAAGCATGGTCTATGGTTTCCTGTTTTCAGCCAGTCAGGCTGGCGACAAGCTAGCAACTTTAGGTTTAGCAGTCGTTTGCAACTGATATAAAAATGCTATATATATATATATATATATATATATATATATATATATATATATATATTATACAGTACAGACCAAAAGTTTGGACACACCTTCTCATTCAAAGAGTTTTCTGTATTTTCGTGACTATGAAAATTGTAGATTCACACTGAAGGCATCAAAACTATGAATTAACACATATGGAATTATATACTTAACAAAAAAGTGTGAAACAACTGAAAATATGTCTTATATTCTAGGTTCTTCAAAGTAGCCACCTTTTACTTTGATTACTGCTTTGCACACTCTTGGCATTCTCTTGATGAGCTTCAAGGGGTAGTCACCTGAAATGGTATTCCAACAGTCTTGAAGGAGTTCCCAGAGAGGCTTAGCACTTGTTGGCACTTGTGCCTTCACTCTGCCGTCCAGCTCACCCCAAACCATCTGGATTGGGTTCAGGTCTGGTGACTGTGGAGGCCAGGTCATCTGGCATAGCACCCCATCACTCTCCTTCTTAGTCAAATAGCCCTTACACAGCCTGGAGGTGTGTTTGGGGTCATTGTCCTGTTGATAAATAAATGATGGTCCAACTAAACGCAAACCGGATGGAATAGCATGCCGATGCTGTGGTAGCCATGCTGGTTCAGTATAAATCCCCAACAGTGTCACCAGCAAAGCACCCCCACACCTCCTCCTCTATGCTTCACGGTGGGAACCAGGCATGTAGAGTCTATCCGTTCACCTTTTCTGCGTCGCACAAAGACACGGTGGTTGGAACCAAAGATCTCAGATTTGAACTCATCAGACCAAAGCACAGATTTCCACTGATCTAATGTCCATTCCTTGTGTTCTCTTCTGCTTGTTGCCTGTCCTTAGCAGTGGTTTCCACCATGAAGGCCTGCTGCACACAGTCTCCTCTTAACAGTTGTTGTAGAGATGTGTCTTCTGCTAGAACTCTGTGTGGCATTGACTTGGTCTCTAATCTGAGCTGCTGTTAACCTGCGATTTCTGAGGCTGGTGACTCGGATGAACTTATCCTCCGCAGCAGAGGTGACTCTTGGTCTTCCTTTCCTGGGGCGGCCCTCATGTCAGCCAGTTTCTTTGTAGCGCTTGATGGTTTTTGCGACTGCACTTGGGGACACTTTCAAAGTTTTCCCAATTTTTCGGACTGACTGACCTTCATTTCTTAAAGTAATGATGGCCACTCGTTTTTCTTTACTTAGCTGCTTTTTTCTTGCCATAATACAAATTCTAACAGTCTATTCAGTAGGACTATCAGCTGTGTATCCACCTGACTTCTGCCCAACACAACTCATGGTCCCAACCCCATTTATAAGGCAAGAAATCCCACTTATTAAACCTGACAGGGCACACCTGTGAACACATCACAATTTGATGACTGTAGTGGGTTTCTTGGCCATAACTTTGTCACTAAGGATTTTCCACAGGTTTTCTATTGGGTTTAGATCTCAGCTGGCCATTTCATTGCTTCAATGTTTTCAGTTCAAGGAACTGCTTTACCTGTTTTGCTGTGTGACGGGGCATTGTCGTGCATGAAAATTGCTGGCTGATTGAGTGACAAACGCAAGGAAGGAACCACGTGTTGTTGAAGAAGGATCTGATACACATTTGCATTCACTCTGCCATGTAGCTGTATGAGAGGCCCAACTCCTGCTGCTGAAAACATTCCCCAGGCCATGACATTTCCTCCTCCACCTTTCACTGACTTCTTTACACACTTTGGGTTCAGTCTTTCCCCAGTTTGTCAACAAATGTTTCCCATCAGACCCAAATAAATTAAACTTGCTTTCATCACTAAAGTGAACTCTGGAGCACTTTTCCTCTGTCCACACAACATGCTCTTCAGCCTTTTGATTCTTTCTGCTAATGAGAGGTTTGGTCCCTGCAGAGTGGGCTTTCAGTCCAAATGCTCTTAAACGTTGAGACACTGTATGACGAGATAGATCCTTACCCTGTTCAGTGCTGAACTGGCGAGCAATTCCAGCTGCAGTGTTGAACCAATTGCCCTTGGAGATTCTCTGCATTATCCTGTCCTCTCTTGCATTTGTCTTTCGTGGACGACCAGACTTCTTGGGGGACTTGAATGAGTTTGTGGTTTTGTAAAGATGCAGTATTCTAGAAATCACAGACTTGGAACGACCAACTTCTCTCGCTATGGCTGATAGGGTCACCCCTTTGGCCTTCATCTTGACAACCTGCTGACTGAGGATTTCAGTCACTTTGGAACGGCTTTCCATCTTGCAAAGTCAGTGAAAACTGGAACGTTAGGCTGACAGTTAAATAGGGTTTGTCAGATAATTAAGGAAATTAGCACCAGGTGCCATATTAACACCACCAACTTGCAGGTGCCTGAAAGTTTTCTCTAAATTTGATCAGTGTTCTTTTTCAAATACCTAATTTAAGTTTTTTATACTGTGCTTAAGAATATATGCAACTCATGAAATATGTTTAAAATACTGCTCTTTAACTTCTGTTAGGATAAATTCACATAGGACTACATAGTGACCTTCACATTTAGGAAATTTTGTGTTATTCTCTAATTTTGATCTCCATTGTGTGTCTATGTGTGTGTGTATATATATATATATATATATATATATATATATATATATATATATATATATATATATATATTTAGATTTATATACACACATACATATACACACACACACACACACACACACATACATACACACCCACATACACAGATCCCTGTACATCATACTTGCTGCTTACCAGTTTGGCCAAATACCACATCTTGTCCATACTGTACTTTATCTGCCTGCGGCAATGGTGAATTTCCTATGGAAGAAAAGGGAAAATAAAAAAAGTATATAAAACCAAAACATTGGCCGAGGCTTGGTGTTAATAACAACACACTGATTCCTAATGCACATCAGGAGACCCAATATCTGTTGCAGCAAAAGTTATTTATGCCTAGGGCAGTGACTCCCCACAAGGATACAGGTAAAGCAGTGAACTAATATCCACAAAAATATAAAATTCTCAAGGCTGTGGAGTCTGGACACCAAACTTCCAACGGATTCCTCTATTTTTATACTCAACAACCGCCCAAAACTGACTCCATAGTTCTGCTAATTATCACTGTTTTCTGTTTTTTAAATAAAGCTTTAGGTTGACATATATACTGTTATGTTAAACATTAAATGTTCCTACGAAAAGTAAATCTGCAACAACCTACACATTTAATGAATTCATTATATGGTATATTTTTCAACCTCTTCCCAACATCTGCTGTACATATATGGTGAATGAGTGCTCTTTAAAGATGGCGCCCATTCAGAAGCTAAGGGTGCAGCATGGCTGCCGGGTCCCTGCTGTATTGCACAGGAGACACCCAGTTTCAGAGTAGTGATTCTCTTACAGGCTGTAATAGGGCTGGGTGATTAATCGAATTAATTTGATTAATTCGCCAAATGAAAGCCTCACGATTTTATTTTTTAGGAAAATCGTGAACTCGATTTTCCTAAAATGGTACCCGCCAGATAAAATTAAAAAAAAAAATCTCTCACCTGTCCTGCGCCGCGGCTCCGCTCTGGTGTCCGGTGCTCTTCTTCTCCGGGGCCGCGCTGCACTGTCCTGACCGCGTACAGCATCAGAACATAGTGCGCGCACTCTGACCTGACGCTGCACGCAGTCAGGTGACAGCGCCGGGAGAAGAAGACTGAGGAGCGCTGGACCTGGAGCGGAGCCGCGGCGCAGGACAGGTAAGGGATTTTTTTATTTTATTCTTATGGCGGGCTGTTCTGAGGGCTGAAGGGGGCACTACTGTGGGCTAATCTGAGGTTTCAAGGGGACACTACTGTGGGCTAATCTGAGGTCTGAAGGGGGCACTACTGTGGGCTGATCTGAGGTCTGAAGGGGGCACTACTGTGGGCTAATCTGAGGTCTGAAGGGGGCACTACTGTGGGCTGATCTGAGGTCTGAAGGGGGCACTAATGTGGGCTGATCTGAGGTCTGAAGGGGGCACTACTGTGGGCTAATCTGAGGTCTGAAGGGGGCACTACTGTGGGCTGATCTGAGGTCTGAAGGGGGCACTAATGTGGGCTGATCTGAGGTCTGAAGGGGGCACTACTGCGGGCTGATCTGAGGTCTGAAGGGGGCACTGTGGGCTGATCTGAGGTCTGATGGGGGCACTGTGGGCTGATCTGAGGTCTGATGGGGGCACACTGGGCTGATGTGGGGTCTGATGGGGCACAATGGGCTGATCTGAGGTCTGATGGGGGCACTGTGGGCTGATCTGAGGTCTGATGGGGCACAATGGGCTGATGTGGGGTCTGATGGGGCACAATGGGCTGATGTAAGGTCTGATGAGGGCACAGTGGGCTGATGTGAGGTCTGGTGGGGGTACAGTGGGCTTTTATTTATTTTTTTATATTTTTAATAGCATAAGAAAATCAAGATTTAAATCGTCCAAAATTTAAAAAAAAAAAAGATTTTTTTTTTGGCCATATCGCCCAGCTCTAGGCTGTAATGGTAAATCAATGCAGTGTACGGTACAGCGATCAGACGACCACATGTTAAAGTCCCCTAGGGATTTTAAAATTTAAAAAAAATGTAAAAATATACAAAAAATGGCTCTGGGAATGCAGAGTGTAAAAAAAAAAAAATAATAATAAAACTTGCTGTTTCGAGAAAAGTTTAATATTATACAGTTAATATTTTTTGTTTGAATATGACTGAAAATTATAATATTTTAGCCAAGACTTTGATGTAAGAGGAAGTAAGGGCTCCCCTGCTGGGGTTCAAAAACAGAAGTATGGTAGGAAATCACTGGACATGTCTGGACTTACACAGAGTTATACTCGCTATGACCTGAAGATCACAACTTCTATACATGTCAATCATTCATAAGATATGATAATCAGAACCATCACATTCAATCGCTGGCCCATGCCCTCAAATCATTAAAGGTGTTTTCTGAGAGATTTTTTTACTGATAAATCTCGGGACCCCCCAACGATCAGCTGTTTGAGAAGGCAATAGAGTTCACAGTAGCACCTCAGTCTTTTCCTCGGCGACGCCATGCTCATCGGTCATGTGGCCTAGGAGCAGCTCAGCCCCATAGAAGTGAATGGGACTGAGTGTAATACCAAAGCACAGCCGCTATATAACGTACAGCGCTGTGCATGGTGATTAGAGAGAAGGCCACGGAGATATTGCGAGCTCCGCAGCCTTCTCAAACACCTGATTGGGGGGATCCCAGGTTTCGAGCCCCCGCCAGTCAGAAACTAGTGACTTATCCAGAGGATAGGTCATCAGTAAAACTCTCTTGAAGGTGTACATGACTTATTTTATTTTAGGTGAGATCAGCATTCCTGCTGCTCCCGAGAATCAGGAGGCTGAAGCTCTCACCATGAATCCCCTTCTAAAATCTTACTGCACAGCGTCGCCCTGATCACTGGTTATATAAGGTGCTTCAGCTGATCAGTTTAAGGCCACTTACACACCGGTGCTGATGAACGCATATAAGAGCTGCACAAATTTCTGTGTGTTTCTGCACCAAAATCTGCAATGTCTAATAGTGGTTCTTGGTGCGGATTTAACACAGTAACATAGTTTATAAAGGCTGAAAAAAAGATATCTAGTTCAGCCTGTTGTCCTGCAGGATCGGATCCAGAGTAAAGCAAAAAGACCCCTGTGAGGTAGAAGTCAATTTACCTCAATTTAGGGGAAAAAATTGCTTCCCGACTCCAATCAGGCAAGATTAGTAAACGCTTCAGGCCTATTGTAAGAGTATGTGCAGCCTGTCAATATCATATTAACAGTATAATACACTGTACTACATAAGCATATGTATATATGTTATAGAAGCAATCAAAAGATCGCACTCATTTTTCAATGAGTTGTCTCTGTCTCAAAGATTGTTGACAGTTTCCTAAAGCAACCTGCAGAACTATGAATGCTGCTCTGGGGGGTGTCGATTTTATCGAAGTATAAACTGTAAAATGTTGTTCAAAAGTTGATACACACTTTAATCTAACAGTCACATTTAAATTGGAAAAACTCACCAAAAAAAGGTCACATTTTATTATAGATTTTTAATGCGAGTCCGAGGTAAATATTGTTGGCGCATAACTCAGGGGACACCATTGCATTTTTAACCCCAAAGTGACTATTATTTTAGCCTTAAAGGGATATTCCCATCATAGACAATGGGGGCATATCGCTAGGATATAGGTCTGATAGGTGCGGGTCCCTATATCGAGAACGGAGCGGGGAGCGCTGTGCCTGGAGGACCCCAGGTCCCCGCTGCTCCCATAGAAATGAATGGGAGCGCACCACGCATGCGCGGCCACCGCTCCCATTCAGTTTTATGGAGCCGACGGAAATAGCCGAGCCAATGCTCGGCTATTTTTGGTGGCCCCCAGAAATGAATGGGGGGCGGCTGCGCATGTGCAGTGCGCCCTCCATTCATTTTCCTTCTCCGTTCTAGATATACCTCTGGGACCCGCACCTATCAGACAATGGGGGCATATCCTAGAAATATGCCTCCATTGTCTAAGATGTGAATAATCCTTTAAGGACTGGTAATATTTTCCCCCTTTGTGTTCCAGCAGTCATAACGTTTTCAATTTTTCTTCTACATTATTTTATTTCCAATTGAGGTTTTTTTTCAACGAAAACATCTTCCCCGGCAAAAATAAGCCACATGCGGCTACATTGGACAAAATAAATATGGCTCTTGGAATGCGGCTACATAAATAAGTATTGTTTTTGATACATGAGACATGCTATTATTGCACAACAGTACTAAAAAACACATAAAACTATACATATTTGGTATTGAGGAAATTGTACCGACCCTGATCAAACACTGATGTGTGAGTAACGCCTAAAGCAGTGTCCAGAAAATCATCAACATCCATCTACTACATGGTTTTGAAAGTAATCTCCACTGAGACTGGGCTGGTATGCGTCTCAGCACTAAGATTGACTGGTGTGAACTTAACTGCACGTTTTATACCTGCTCTGGACTGCCAGTATTACATTTTTTATTGTGTATTGATGCACTATTACAAGCTGGCATAACAGAAAACTGGACTCACCGCGGGTCGCCGAGGCTCATCAGGGAGTTGAGGGGGGTAGACGACTCTGTTCTTCCTCTCCCAGTTTTGTATCTCCAGGGCGGCGGTGGTATGGATACTGCTTTGAGATAGGACAGAGCTGGCGGCGGTCAGGCTGAAATACGACAAAGTCACTGTGTAATAAGGTCAGTGCACGTTGTACAATCCCTAATATAAAAATCAAGTAACCTACAAACGCTGGGTGATAGTTGAAGCCCATGGCCTAAACAATAAGCACAATATACATTAGAAACTTGTAGAACATCACCACACAATAAATACGAGTGCCATATAGAAGATACTCCTGAGAATCTAATATATAAAGTTGAGTACGTATGTATGTGTGTATGTCTGCTAAAGGAATAAAGGAATCCGCACCGCCGCATTTACAATCACCAAATTTGCACACAGGTACCCGGGAAGATTTTAGACCGGGTCTCAGCTCTCTAGGACATACCGTTCCTGAGTTATTCCCGCAAAAAATGCAAATATGGTACATCAGATGAGCTACATTAGCCAATAGAAGCCTGCAGGTCTTTCGCTTCACATCCCAACTGCCATACACACGGTCACATGTCCCTTCATCAGCCAATAGAAGCTTGCAGGTCCTTTGTCTCCACAGACACAGTTTTACTCCAGGTTTCCATAACAACTCAGCCGATTTTCTTCACTGCTGTAGGTGCAGAGCGCTGTGTATGACACTATTAAGGGAGCGGAGTGCTGTGGAGGTCACAGGACTTAAAAACCCTTGTCCAGCTAAGCCATGCCCCCTCCCATTCCGCAGCCAACAGGAATTGAAAAAATGAAGGTAAAAATCAACTTCTGTCAGCTCCAGGGGTTGGAGGGTGACTTTCTCCCTGCAGCTCACGCTCAGACACATTGCTGCTGTCTGAGAGTGAGCTGTTCAAAAGGACATCCCTGTGTCCGTCCAGGCCCTGTGCTGGACGGAGGACAGAAAGTCTGTGGAGGTCACTGTTAAGAGGGCGGGTTATTGTGGAAATCAATGTTAACGAGATGGGGTACTGTGGAGGTCACTAATAAAGTGGTGGCCGCTGTGGAGGTCAATGTTAAAGGGGAAGGCGCTGTGGATGTTACTGTTAAGGGGGCAGGCTGCTGTGGAGATCAGAAAACGACATCTCCCAGTCCTCAACCAGCATTAATCCTCCTCCAACACCTCCTTGTTCTCTCTCCTTGTCTGACAATATAACAGAAGTACTCTACTGTCTCCTCTCTTCTCCTCAACCGACTACCTGCAGTAGCGATCCTATTCCATCACACCTCCTCCAGTCTTCCCAGCTGCCATTAGTCACCTAACAATATGTAAATTCTCTCTTCTGGTATCTTTCCATCTTCTTTTAAACACTCTTTAATGGTCCCACTACTTAAAAAAAAAAAAATCATCTCTTGATCCATCCTGCACAACTAACTACCGACCTGTCTCTAATCTCCCCTTCATCTCTAAACTCCTAAAACGTCTGGTCTAAGGCTACTTTCACATTAGCGTTTTTAAATTCCGGTATTGAGTTCCGTTATAGGGGCTCAATACCGGAAAAAAACGCTTCAGTTTTGTCCCCATTCATTGTCAATGGGGACAAAACTGAACTGAAGACAACGGAATGCTCCTGAAAGCATTCCGTTCCGTCTTCAGACCGGAGAACAAACCGCAGCATGCTGCTCTCCGGTCCAGGCATCCGCACCAAGACGGATCCGGAATGACCCCCAATGCAAGTCAATGGGGACGGATCCGTTTGGTGTGGACACACCAGTAATCCGGATCTGTCCTCCATTGATTTCCAATGGGGGGTCATTCCGGATCCGTCTTACATACATAGATACATACATACAGACAGACAGACATACATACATACAGACATACATACTCCCATACTCCAGGGACGCCGGCAGCATGTCTTCACGCGCCTCCTGCGCGCAGCTATGACGTTTCCCCACTGCGCCCAGCAGAGGGCGCTGTGGGGAATCGTCATCACTGCGCGCAGGAGGCGCGTGAAGACGTTCTGCCGGCGTCCCTGGAGTATGTGAGTATGTATGTCTGTATGTATGTATGTCTGTATGTATCTCTGTGTCTTGTTTCAATGTGTGTCATGTGTGGGGCCGGAGCGCTGCTATGTATACATGCACACATGTATAGCGTTAGCACGGATCCGTTGGCACCCTTTAGGTGCCGGATCCGTGCTAACGCTAGTGTGAAAGTAGCCTAATGTCACTTAGTAAGTTATCTTTCACAAATTCAAACCCCTACAATCTGGCTTTCGCCTTCTACACACTACAGAAACTGCCCTTACCAAAGTATCTAATGATCTCCTACAAAGATAAGGAATGGCAACAGCTCTGTAGTGATTCTTCTGGATTTCTCCAGAGATCTGACACTGTAGACCACAAACTTCTCCTCAGTATGGCCCACTCTATTGTCCTCAAGGACACTGCCCTTTCTTTGCTTTCTTTCTATCTCTCTGGTCAACGTTTCAGTGTATCATTCACTGGCTCTACTTAGTTTCCTCATGATATTGCTGTTGGGGTTCCTCAGGATTCAGTCCTAGATCCTCAGTCTCTGCATAGCCCTTATTGAACAGACCATGAGCAGATTTGCTGACGTCACCCAACTATGTACCTCATCACATCACCCCTGCTTTACTACATCAGTGACTGTCTGTCCACTACCTCTACTATCATATCTTCCCTCTATCTGAAACAGAATCGCTCAAAAACTGAACCTCTTATTTTTCTCCATCTACTAATCTACCTAAACCTGATATTTCAATTTCAGTCCGTGGTACTACCATAACTCTTGGGCAGCACGCCCACTGTCTTGCAGTCATGTTTGACTCAGATCTTTCCTTTGTTCCCTATATACAATGACTGTCACGCTCATGTCACCTGCAACTCAAGAACATCTCCTCAAAGTGCCATCATCCAACACTAATCCCCACACTCAGTGCACCAGCTCCATTTCCCCTATCCCCCCCTTCATTGGTGGCAGATACCGATCGGGGCCCCAACAGTGTAATCGCGGGGCTCTGATCGGTTGCCATGGCAACCAGGACACTGCTGAAGTCCTGGCTGCCATGGTAAGCTCCCTGCTGCTGTGTGCACAAAGCAAAAGGCAGCAGGGAGCTTGTGACGTCCTATTGACCCTAATAGAGCTCTATTAGGGTGAATAGGACAAGGGATTAAAAGATCCCTGGTTCTTGCCCCTAGGGGGCTAATAGTTTTTAAAAATGTAAAAAAAAACAATGAATTTAAAGCACATAAGATCAAGTATAGGAAGCAGCGGTATGACATAGCTGACCTTAATAACAGGGCAATGCGGCAAATAACCCCTCAGGTGGGGCACCTGAGCGGTTAATTGCCGCGGATTGCATGCCATGCTATTGAGGCTGGGTATGTTATACCGCTGCCTTCTATACCTGATTCAATGTGCTTTATATTCATTGGTGGCGCAGTGCGCCCTTCCCCCCCCCCCAAGTTATTAGTCTCAATGGTGGCGCTGTGACCATAGGTCAACACCCGCCCCTCCTTCATTGGTGGCAGTGGTAGATTCCGATCAGAGCCCCAGCAGTGTAATTGCGGGGCTCCAATCGGTTACCATGGCAACCAGGATGCTACTGAAGTCCTGGCTGCCATGGTAAGCTCCCTGCTGATGTGTGCACTAAGCACAGGGCAGCAGGGAGAGTGTGAAATCCTATCACCCTGATAGATCTCTATAAGGGTGAACAGGACAAGAGTTCTAGCCCCTAAGGGGACTAATAGTTAGTAAATAAAAAGTAAAAAACAAACAAAAAACAAACCAATATATTAAATTTAAGGGCCCATTCACACGACTGTGTGAATGCGCCCGCATCTATTCCACAGTTTTGCGGAATAGATGCGGCCGTATTCACTTCAATGGGCGGCGTGCGAACTTGCCGCGGCTCCGCAAGAAGTTACAGAACATGTCCTATTCTTGTCCACAACAGCGGACAAGAGTAGGCATTTTGAACGGGGTGCCGGGCTCTGTGTTCCACAAATTGTGGAACACACGCCGGGCAGCATCCGTGGTATTGCGGAGCGGATGCGCAATACTATGGCCGTCTGAAAGGCCCCTTAATCAACCCCCTTCCCAATTTTACATATAAAATATATTAACAATAAACAAACATTTTACATATCGCCACGTCCGAAAAGTCCAAACTATTAAAATATTTTAAAAAATCTATGCGGTGAACACGTAACAGAAAGAAATAAATAAAATCCGCACAATTCGCCATTTTTTAGTCACCTTGTCCCCCCAAAAAATAGGATAGGACTAGAGATGAGCGAACGTGCTCGTAATGAGCACTGTACCGCTCGGTTCCCCTGCACTCACATAGGCGACGGAAGCGGCTGCCTGCGCCCATGCGAGCGCAGGGGAGCCGAGCGGTACAGTGCTCGTTACGAGCAAGTTCGCTCATCTCTAGATAGGACTGTTCTATTATGGGCCAGACGTTCCATCTTCTCCTCCAAGTCTTTTTTTTAATTATAATTATATGTATTTAAATTTGGCAACTAAAAATTTAATTTGGCTCCTAAATTGTTCAGTTCAGGAGCCAATGGCTCCTAGCTATTTTTTTTAGTCTGGAGCACTGAGGTATTTGTCTACGCTGGATGCAACTGTAGCAAAGTCTGAGCTGAGCTGTGAGATGTATCAGATCTGTACGGGTTGTCAGATGATGGATGTGCAAGTGGCAGAAAATGATTCAGAGCGACTCTGAAGTCCCTGCCACGTTCGTGTTACTCACCCACGCTGGATCCGGAAGAGTGACCCCCATACAGCTGTAAGAGATACGTTACATATTAATCCTTGTATGACACATCCTCACGTGCACCGATAAATACTGACAAGTAGCAAGTGTGGCCCCTAAGTGATAGGCAGCACCTGATGCCGCTTATCCCCCCTATAACAATGATGCTCTGCCCCCGCTCAGCTACCTTATCTTTCCGGTAATCCCATCCAAGGACACTACAGTTTGTTTCTCCCCAGACTGAAATGGCTGATAACAGGGAACAATAGACACAATGGAGGAGATTTATCAAAACTGGTGTAAAAAGTAGAACTGGCTTAGTTGTCCATAGCAACCAATCAGATTCCAGCTTTCACTTTCCAAAGCAGCGCTGAAAAATAAAAGGTGGACTCTGATTGGTTGCTATGGATAACTGCATCAGTTTTCCTTTGCACAAGTTTTGATAAATCTCCCCTAATGTATCAAAGTGACAGATTCTGAATGTCAGAAAGGTCATAAAAATACATGCAGGCAGCCATGTCTATACACATACATGTCACTCCCCTACAGTCACCTTCCTTGTCATATCTGAGCCAGACAACCCGCTCCCACAGTGCCTGACACCGCTCCCCTGGATTAGATATGGGCACTGCTTCCATACTACAGCCATGGAGATGCCCTGTTCAGTAGTTTGGGGAACCCATCAGACAACCGTCCTGAGGACACTGTATGTAGACGGCGTTCCCTCACATAGCAGCAGATTTCTCCGGTATTAGACACTATGGCCGGAACTCGGTTCCATAAGTCACGCCACCTCTCCGGGCTATGACATCCTCGCCCTCCCCGCTACTCACACGCAGATATGGACGCCGCCATCTTGGAGAGTCTCTCGCTTTACGGCAGTCTGTCAGCGCTCACATGGGAGCCGGTTCTTTACGACGACACCATCGTGAAGTGCTGCAGCGTGCTGGGGGAGAGGCTGAGCTGGAGCAGGTAAGTAGACAGATTACATACTGTGTGTATGATACCTGTAACCTGGGTGTAATACATATACACTGCATATAATCTCCATACACTGTATATTATATCTGTACCCTGTATATAACACTTACTATGTGTATGTAATATCTACTCTCTGTATATAATATCCCTGTATATTATACCTCAATCCTGTATATAACGCATAGAATACCTGTACCCTCTATACAACACCTATAATGTGTATATAGTATCTACTCTCTTTATATACTATCCATACACTGTCTATTATACCTGTACCCTGTATATAACACCTACAATGTGTGTATATAGTATCCCTACACTATATATGATACCTCTATCCTGTATATAACACTTGTACACTGTATATTATACCTGTATATAACACATGGAATACCTGTAACTTCCGATACTGTACCTCCGCTCCGTATCTTGCGGATTGCGGACCCGTTCAAGTCACTGGGTCTGCATCTGCAGTACTGCCTGCATATGGCCGGTGGCACGTAGCACACATGTCCGTGTGAATGAGGCCTAATTTGCAATGGTTTTCAAACGAAAACAAATCTACAGCAGCTCTGAGCAGGCGGGGATTGCACCAAATATACGACGAGGCCTGCAACTCTCCCTAAACTAGTGGCATCCACCAGCTGTGCTGGAGATTTCATAGACCGGCATAAAACGCCAATTTTTGATAAATGTCCCTTTTCTATCACTCGCCATACAGACCTGTCTGACCTCCACCACTGGGTGCAACCTCAGAATCCACACTGCACCAGACGCTGCTGATGCACGGAGGCAACTGCCACAGGGGGGAACGTGACAGCAGCTTCCTCCATGTGTTTAGGAGATGATACTGTATTATATTGGTGTCTTCTATAGCTCCTGGTCCTGTAGCAGCTGCCTCCATGTGTTTAGGAGATGGTACACTTTATTATAATGAAGTCCCCTATAGTTCCTGGTCCTGCAGTATCTGTCGCCATGTGTTTAGTAGAAGATATACTTTATTATGATGGAGTCCCCAATAGTTCCTGGTCCTGCAGCAGCTGTCGCCATGTGTTTAGGAGATGATACTGTATTATATTGGAGTCTTCTATAGTTCCTGGTCCTGCATAGTGGAGCCCCCTATAGTTCCTGGTCCTGCAGCAGCTGCCGCCATGTGTTTAGGAGATGATACTGTATTATAATGGAGCCCCCTATAGTTCTAGGTCGTGCAGCAGCTGCCGCCATGTGTTTAGGAGATGATACTGTATTATAATGGAGCCCCCTATAGTTCTAGGTCGTGCAGCAGCTGCCGCCATGTGTTTAGGAGATGATACTGTATTATATTGGAGTCTTCTATAGTTCCTGGTCCTGCATAGTGGAGCCCCCTATAGTTCCTGGTCCTGCAGCAGCTGTCGCCATGTGTTTAGGAGATGATACTGTATTATATTGGAGTCTTCTATAGTTCCTGGTCCTGCATAGTGGAGCCCCCTATAGTTCCTGGTCCTGCAGCAGCTGCCGCCATGTGTTTAGCAGATGTTACTGTATTATAATGGATCCCCCTATAGTTCCTGGTCCTGCAGCAGCTGCCGCCATGTGTTTAGCAGATGTTACTGTATTATAATGGAGCCCCCTATAGTTCTAGGTCGTGCAGCAGCTGCCGCCATGTGTTTAGGAGATGATACTGTATTATATTGGAGTCTTCTATAGTTCCTGGTCCTGCAGCAGCTGCCTCCATGTGTTTAGGACAAGATACACTTTATTATAATTGAGCCCCCTATAGTACCTGGTCCTGCAGCAGCTGCCGCCATGTGTTTAGGGGATATTATACTTTACTATAATGGAGCCCTCTATAGTTCCCAGTCCTGCAGTATCTGCTGCCATGTGTTTAGGAGATGATACACTTTATTATAATGAAGTCCCCTATAGTTCCTGGCAGGGCTGTGAAGTCGGTAAGCCAAAGTCCCGACTCCAACTCTCACTCCTTAATTTCCCCTAACTCCGACTCCCTCATACATGGAGCATGTTTAAGTGATAACTTTAAACAAACTTTGCATAAATCAATAGTACACATATGTCATGACAAAAAAAAGTTTGTAATATATGTTTTACTAGATATCTTTACTCTGAACTTTCAGTATCAGGCTTTTCTCTGGGTATAGCTCACTAAGGGTCTGATGTATGAAAACTGTCTAGGTCTGAGACTTTCTTTGTTGCCCATAGCAACCAATCAGAGCTCCCCTTTCATTTCTCCAGAGCACTATATAAAATGAAAGGGGAGCTCTGATTGGTTTCTATGGGCAACAAAGAAACTTCTACACCTAGACAGTTTTCATATATAAGGCCCTAGGTGTTTTACATCAGAGGAAAAGAAAACTAAAACATAATGCATACATAAGAGAACATGCACTTGACGATTGATTTATGCAAAGTTTATTGAAAGTTTAGAAATACTAAGAAGTACTTGCCTTAAAGGGGTTTTCTCAGCACACGGATTCATTGGCTGACAGGCAGTTTGCACTTACTCTGTCTCCTCAGGCTGTGGGTGGGTCTTTAGCAGTTATTAGCATATATTAACTTACACTGACAGAGCAGAAGATTGTGATCTCTAACACAATTACACGTAAGCCATGCTTCTCAGTCCTCACAACACTTATACCTTTTGCTTAGTGCAGGTAATCACTCAGAGCTCAGTCCCAACATTCTTCACTGCTCTCAGCCAATCAGATAACAGTCTTTCTTTTCTGCAGGTTTACCATAGAAACCTGTGTGCAGTGAGAGACCTGCTGAACTGTCTATAGTTCACGACTAAAGTAAAATCTACTGACCACTGTATTTTAAAAATGTCTTCTTTTAACTGTCCCTTTATAATGAAAGCTAATCTTTGTAACCAGTGAGAAAACCTCTTTAATCCTGTTTTCTCCAGCAGATCTGAGATGAGTACAGCCATTCCTTCCCAGTGCCTTTTTCCTGTGATCTGTAGCAGAGGAGCTTCACTTCTGAGCATTTACATAAAGGGCAGCACACAGTCATGTCAACTGAAAGCCTAGATCCTTAGTTCAGGAATAAAACAGACATTTATAGGACATTTCATCATTGTCCCAAATTTTTATGAAAATATATTTTGCACATACTGCATTGAATTAACTGTACCAATTTATTATATATTTTTGGAGTCGGTCCATTTTATAATGACTCCGACTCCACCAAAATGGACTCCGACTCCGCCATGTGTTTAGGAGAGTATACAGTTCAGGAGCTCAGTCTAGTTCTAGAATATTGAGCGGCAACAATCACTCTCATCATGGTCACTTTGTGAAGACAAAATCCAGACCAGTAACAAACACCACAAAATATTGTTTTTCCAATTATTTTTTATTGGAATAGCAATAAGCAACATTGTAATAAAATATTACTGGCTCTTTAATAAAATAAACAGGGACCCCAATGACTCTCAGGCCAGAACCGGTGGAGACCACAGAACTTGCTGTAGTCGTTCAGACCAGTCCACCACTGTCCTGAGATGAGAGCCACCAGATCCAAAGATCCAGAGGAAGGCGAACAAACCCCCCGGAGAGTTTTACCTCAGGGGGGAAAAAATTCCTAGATGTGGCGATCGGATATCTCCCTGGATCACATCTGTCCTGCTGCATTTTGCTGTATATATATATATATATATATATATATATATATATATGTAATATAAAGCTCCGGAGAGCTGACCCTGGAAAGAAAGGGACAACCTGCTCCAAACTAGAGCTTACAATCTAATATGCAATACATGCCCTGATCCTAAGAGCTTATAATCTAATATACAGTACAATCCCTGATCTTTAGAGCTTACAATCTAATATACAGTAGAAACTCTGCTCCTCAGAGCTTACAATCTAATATACAATTCATGGCCTGCTCCTCAGATCTTACAGTCTAACAATCTCTTACAATCTTCTAGCACTAAGTGAAGTGTCCTCTTCTGCGTGGACTTGTCCTCTTCTAGCTTTAAAGCTGAAATGACCCAAGATGATTCTGAGTTAGAATTTTGTACCAGTTGTGATGTCATGTGCCCTGTGTTGTCATGTGGTGTCTATGATGTCATCAGACTTGTGATAGCATCCTAGCTGCCAGCCAAACAATCAAGTACATGATCACCTCACAGATTTGTGAAAGTAACAGTGTCAGGAAAATCCTTCTAGTACTGCACCTGTATAGCACTACATCACAACACGGTGTGTAAGAGCCACAATGTATATTGATAAATGTCATGGCTCATATTTAAAGGGATCATTTTGCTTCATTACATATCAGCTACTGCTCCATGTGCTAAAGGCCTATATAGGATTCCACACTGGGCTTCCTGGCAGCAATAAACTACAAGCAGAGAATTAGAGAAGTGTTTAAATCCCGCCAAACTCGCCAAGTTCACCCATTTATGGTCAAGGCTTGTTTGCACCCCGACTGGCACTCCGCACCCGAGAGTCTTGCCCCAGTTCCCACTCCTTAACTATGCTTCTTGTTAATGGCCCAGTTCTTTACTTCTCTACACACACACCAGCTACATGATATGTGAAGGCCTGAGGTCTTAGTATTCAGTGAAGAGCTACATACCTGGATATGTCCTTCAAGCTGTCAAGCTCAAGTGACACAAAATGGTTCTGGTTTAGAACTTTGGTCATTCTGCACCAATTATGACATCATATGGTGTCTGTGATGTCATCATAACTGCCACTGTTTCAGAGTTGGATAGATTGTAACATGGTGGGGCCTGGGATTACTTACTTGTATTGTAATTAGCAATGCTTTTGTGAGTGTTTCTTGTACACTGAATTTATGGCTTCCTTCAGAGGATGACATATAGGTCCCAGAAAGCTGTGCTGGATGCTACACAGTGGTATTGTTCTCTATAGAGTTCCATTGTAAAGGGAAAAAGTAAATGTCTGACAGGATGTTTAATGGGATGTCTCTGCAATACACAGAACAGCCACTATGTATGACCAAAGTATATATTAAAGAGGCCACAGCAACTCACCGGGCTCAATGCCAGCTTATTGGCAAGTGTCCCAAAGGTCGGACCCCCACTGATCTGATATTTGACATTCTATGCTAAGCCAATGCCGTAGTGAAAAAACCGTATACACACAGCCTTACACACCCCAAGTTTGAAACTGCAACACCAAGAAGGACAAGCCATTAGGGTATGCAAAATGCGGAAGTAGCAGGTGTCATTTAGATCTGCAAATAATCAGATTTTCAAGCACATAGCTCCAATGTGTGGCACATGGTATGGGGCATAAAAGCCAGATTGAAAGAAAAGTTTTGTAGCCACGTGAAACCTCTCAAATCTGATCAAGTCATGTGGGATTCCTCTTATTCGTCGACATATCGGTTATCTTCTGTTGTCTCAGAGGGACAGAATCCTTGAACTGAGAGATCTTGATTTATCACTCCGGCATATCACTACATGGCCAGGCCGAGATGTCAGCACTTTCATCCTTGCATTCCCAGTGCTTGGAAGAGCGATGACAAACTAAATGCTAGAAACTGGTCTAAACCTGTCAACTCTAAATTTCATCACTTCAAGGACCCCTGCTGCTCATGGATTATTTAGTTTGCTCACTTATATAGCGCTGACAGCGCTTTACAGGCATTAGCATCGGGCTGTCCCATTGGGGTTTGTGATCTAAGGTCTCTATCAGCATGTCTGGGAGGAAACCCACACAAACACGGGGAGAACATATAAACTCCATGCAGATGTTGTCCTTGGTCAGATTCAAACCTAGGACCCCAGCGCTGCAAGGCACCAGTGCTAACCACCGAACTCTCTACAGAGATGATGTGCATGATGTACAGCACATCCATATTTATAATGAAGTAATATTTAAGTATTTTCATTTTCTTAATTCCCGGAGAACCCCTTTAAATCCTGCACAGTCTTGGTCACCATGTAATGATACAACATATCACAGCGCCCAGTTAGTCCTGACGTTTATGTAGTCTAACCATTCTTCTGCTTACAATCATTGTTTATTTTCTGACTACAGGTGACACAAGGATGGGGGATCCAGACCGGATGCTTAGTGCATCCCCCAACTGGTATTGCAGTCGTTCCAGTGATGCGGCCGGAGGGCTTTTTGGGTTTGCAGCTCGTAATGCTGTCTACTTGCTACGTATAAGCCCACAGGAGCCTGCGTTCTATGGTAACTTTCTGTACAGTGCTGTGGGGGTAAAATAGATATTCATCTTCAGGAAACCAATGAAAATGAATGACTTAAATGGGAACACTGTTCTGCCGCGAAACCTTAAAGGGGTTTTCCAGGATCTTAATATTGATGACCTATCCTCAGGATAGATCATCAGTATTAGACCAGCGGAGGTCCAACACCCAGCACCCCCGCCGATCAGTTGGTTGAAGAGAAGAACGTACTCTGTGCCAGCGCAGCCTTCGAGTAGGTGTAACTATATGCCGTCCCATTGACTTTTATGGGATGTCTCCTTCCTATTTAAGTGTATACTACAGAGCTGTCCCATAGAAGTAGCTATAGTTACACCTGCTCACCGCTGCTACTTTGCCTGGTAGACTTGATCCTGCTGTTTAAAATTACACTTGTTTTTTGGAAATCCGTTGTATTCACGAGAAAAAAGATATTTATTCTTTATGCAAATGAGAACTTCAGTGCACTGAGGGATGGGGCCCAGCCCCTTAGTGCACCTCAGCTTCCCACTGCTGGTGCACTTAAGCCCTCACTTCCATAAACCAGGGATCAGGAAAGTTTTGGAAAAGTCTGTTTGGATCTCTCAGTATGGGATCTTAATCTCATCCTTAAATACAGTGACATTTCTCCAAAAGACCCCCTATTTGAGAAGACCAGATTTTCAGTTCTTCAATTTATTATAGATGTAGATACTCAGTACTGAGTTGAAGGACCTCTGATGGCGATTACAGTCTCCAGTCTTCTTTGTATGATGCCACAAGGTTGGTACCTGGATTTGGGGATTTTTGGCCATTTTTCTCTGCAGATCCTCTCAAGTTCTGTCACGTTGGATGGGGACCACGGGTAGACAGTCATTTTCAGGTCTCTCCAGAGATGATCGATTGGGTTCAAGTCAGGGCTCTGACTGGGCCACTCAAGGACATTCACAGACTTTTCCCTAAGCCACTCCTGTGTTGTCTTGGCTTTGTGATTCGGGTCATTGTCTTGTTGGGAGCAGAATGATGGGGGAAAAATTGAAAGGGTCTGAAAACTTTCTGAATGCACTAAATATATATATATACAGGCCATACCTAGAATCAGAGCAACATACTTTAACCGTTTAGTGCAGTTACTTGGCAGCGTCTGTATGTATTTTTGGGGTCCTGTATATTTTGTGAGCTGCCCGCTCATCTCAGTGGCACCGAGCTGGCCACTAGCCTTGCATATTGGTTGTCCTGAGTGATTCATATGCTTTCTCCTCTTTTTGTTCAGGGGAGCTGGTTGGACATACAGAAAGGGTGTCCGGCTTTGCCTTCTCCCACTACTCTGGTCAGCCTCACCTAGGTGCCAGCAGCTCTGATGACGGCTCTGTGAAAGTGTGGGACACCCAGGCAAAGAGTTTGGTGACAGAACACAAACTCCATCGGGTAAGATCATTTGTATATACACTTGTCTGTGTAAGAACCAGGACAAGAAAGATGGCAGACAATGAGAGATTGACATGGACATCAGAAGGGTTCACATACTAAAAGTGCAAACAGCGACTACAAGAGATGAAAATAAGAGGAAGCATTAGTATAGGTTGGTGGGGGGAGAGGGAAGGAGTCGCAGGGGGTCTGTGAAATCATTGCTAAGTATAATATAGAATAATTATAATATTATAGGGGTTGTCTCACCTCAGCAAATAGCATTTTTTCCATGCGCCTCCACAGCGGCACGGCTACATAGGAGATACCCCGCCTCCCCCAGGGACAGGAAAACACGTGGAGATGAATAAATAGTCCCCTCCCCATACCTGCTCCAGTGTTTTCCTGTCCCTCTGGGAAGATGGAGATGTCGGATGTTCCGGCCGGAGCATCTGTGGAGCGCCCTCCGTGAAGACCGGGAAGTGGCAGTCGGATGGGCAGAGTCCAGGGTCGCGGGGTCGACGCACGGCCCTTCCTGGACTTAGGGAGTAAGTCCTCCGGGTGGAGGCATCCCCGGGCGGCGCTCGATGTGCGCGATCTCGCGCGAGCGCGGCGTCCTGAGGTCACGTGGCGAGATCCGAGTATCGCGGGATCTCGCCTGCACCTTCCGGCTCCGGCTCAGGTCCTCCCCCCTAGACGCGAGCGGGGATATAAGGACGCCATCAGGAACACATGGCTGTCCTGGTTATCCCTGAAGCAGTCGGAAGGTGAGGGGGACTAGTAAGCAGCTGTGTTTCATTGAGATGTCACAGGAGGAGCGGAAGCAGGACCCGACCAGGACCCACAGCCCGGTGAGTCCCCTCCCTGGGGAGCTATGAATTTATGCACTTGATGGCGTTAAAATCTCAGCACAGACTGGCTATTGGTGATGGGCTGCTTATCCCTGAAAATGGGTTTATGTTACATTAACTGATACAATTCTCAGGGGGAGGTCCAAAAATCGGTCGCACCAAAAGCCAAGAAGTGTTCCATCTGTAGAGGGAGCCTTCCTTCTGGCCATAAGAAACCTCTCTGTTCCAAGTGTCTGGAGAAGATTGTGTCTGAGTAAGTGCTGGGGGTCTTGGAGGGTTGCGGTGCACCTGGATATGCCCCTATTCTCATGGCTCAAAAATATTTTTTTAGGGAATCGCCTTCTTTGTTGGAAAGCATAAGGTCGATTATAAAAGACGAGGTCTCTAACGCAGTAGACTCCAGGATGGCATCCATGCCTAGCAGGCCTTCAACATCCTTGGAAGCCGTTTCAGAGTCTGAGAGAGACCCCCAGGAGGATAAAGATGAAGGAGAAATTATGTCGGTCTCGGACTCTGACTCCTCTGGGGATGATTCTGGAAAGCCGCTGTGTTCCATTGAGGACACGGATGCCCTGTTAAAGACTATTAGGGGTTCCCGCCGATGGGGCTGCTGCCAAAAGTAATAGAAAAGATCCGGTTAGAAAGGGCCAGAGTTATTCTAATAGCGCCCTTTTGGCCCAAAAGAGCGTGGTTTCCTATGCTACTGTCCCTGTCAGCAGGAGATTACTGGACCCTGCCGGACCGGCTCGACCTTCTGTATCAAGGTCCTGCGCTCCATCCCAATGTGCACCAGCTGCGCCTCACGGCGTGGAATTTGAGAGACATAAGTTAAAAGACCAGGGTCTCTCAGATAACACTATTGCTACGATTACCAACAGTAGGAAAGCAGTTACCACCAAAATATATCACAGAATTTGGAACACTTTTCAGGACTACTGTAGGGATTTCCCGAATGAATCTAGACCAGAAGATTTAGTACTAGTCCTAAATTTTCTGCAGGCAGGGCTAGATAAGGGGCTAAAGATTAACACCTTAAAAGTACAGATCTCGGCCTTAAGCATTCTCTTAGACAAGAAATTAGCGGAGGTTGAGTTAATAAAAAGGTTCCTGAAAGGAGCCTCTCGTTTGGTTCCTTCCATCAGAAATACTATCCCTCCTTGGGATCTCAATGTGGTTCTTTCGGCACTAATGAAACCTCCCTTTGAACCACTGGTAGACCTACAATTGAAGATGCTCTCTTATAAAACCATGTTTTTGATCGCTATCACCTCGGCAAGAAGGATAGGGGAGATACAGGCTTTTTCCTGTAGGCCGCCTTACCTTCTTGTCGAGGAAGATAGAATTACTTTGAAACATTGCCCATCCTTCCTTCCTAAGGTGGTCTCAAAGTTTCATTGTGAGCAGCAGGTTTGTCTTCCTACCTTTGGGAATCCTGAGGGATCGGAAGAGGAAAAAAAGCTTTATTCTCTGGACGTGCGCAGGTGCGTCCTTGCCTACCTGGAGGCAACGGAAGCGATTAGAGAATCGGATAGGCTCTTTGTGCAATTCGCAGGAGTAAATAAGGGCAAGGCAGCCAGTAAACCCACATTAAGTAGATGGGTCAGAAGTGCTATTAGTCTAGCTTATAGCTCTCAGGGGTTAGCGGTTCCGGAATTCCTCAGAGCTCATTCTACACGGGCACTGTCTACTTCCTGGGCTGAGATGCGCCAGATTCCATTGGAAAAGATTTGTCAGGCCGCAACGTGGTCATCACGTAACACTTTTTTCAGACATTATAGGTTAGATGTGTTAAAAAGGAATGATTTATCGTTTGCTCGCGGGGTGCTCTCAATTGTTGACCCACCCTCATGAGTCTTCTCTGTTAATCCTCCTATGTAGCCGTGCCGCTGTGGAGGCGCATGGAAAATATGTCAATTACTTACCGGTAATTGTTTTTTCCGATAGCCTCCACAGCGGCACGGGGGTTTATTCCCACCACTACTTATTGATTCTGTTAATTGCATTTGATTGTTTGACTGTATGATATCTGAATATAAAGATATTAATTACATTTATTCCAGAGTTCCTCGTTTATTACTGGAGCAGGTATGGGGAGGGGACTATTTATTCATCTCCACGTGTTTTCCTGTCCCTGGGGGAGGCGGGGTATCTCCTATGTAGCCGTGCCGCTGTGGAGGCTATCGGAAAAAACAATTACCGGTAAGTAATTGACATATATCATGTAGAGAAAGTTAATACAAGGCGCTTACTAATGTATTGTGATTGTCCATATTGCTTCCTTTACTGGCTGGATTCATTTTTCCATCACATTATACACTGTTCGTTTCCATGGTTATGGCCACCATGCACTCCAGCATCAGTGGCCAAGTTTGCACACTATAAGAAAAAGTGCCGACCTCTCTGGTGGCCGTTACCATGGAAGCGCACATAGGCTGGTGCTTTTTTTTCTATATTGTGCAAGCACGACCACAGCTGCTGGATTGCTGGGTGGTCTGTAACCATGGAAACGACCAGTTTATAATGTGTTGGAAAAATGAGTCCAGCCAGAAAAGGAAGCAATATGGACAATAACAATACATTAGTAAGTGCCTTGTATTAACTTTCTCTACATGATAAATGCTATTTTCTGAAGCGACACAACACCTTTAAACTTGAATAACACTTCTATAATATGAAGCTTGCTCAATAGTAATCAGTAAGAAGTACCAACATTGTCCAAACTTGTAGAAAATGCTAAGGGGTGCTGCACCCAGTTTACGCCCCCAATATTCTTCTAGAATGTCTGTTCTAGGAAATACTGATATTCCCCATAAAATAACAATTCTGCTGCATTATTTCTTTGAACACGGCATCGTGCCTTTCCTCTGTTATTCCTCCTAGGAATGTATGAATTACTTTAAACTGGGTGTATCAGTCTTTGTAGGAACATATCCCAAACTGGTTACATCCAGGTGTCCGTTTAGTGATACATTTCCAGGAGGTAAAATACAGCTCAATATAGAGTTATAAAAAGCAATGCTCCAGAATTATTATGTTATGAGGAATACTATTTAGTAAAATTGACATGTCAGGCGTGCTGACGGATCATCTGTGAAGACTAATGGCATAGCACTGGCATATTCCATCAGTGTCCTATCAGAGGGGTTCTGACTGCAGTGGTAATATTAGTAATTTAGAACTGCACACTACACAGATCTGTCTAATATTATGAGTGCCCAGTAGATCATACGTAGCTAATTTTTCCTCTGCCAGTCTCTGCAGTCAGAGATAGGCACTGGACAGAAGAGGGTGACTGATGTCTTATGTCCTAAGACTTTGCTATGAATCCATGGCGGCCTTACTGACTCCCAGGGACGTGCTTGGGTTGGGTAAGCAAGAACATGTAGTTCCTGTTCCATATTGGGGCCACCCTGGTGATTCCCCCTTAATTATGGACTTTGGGAGAGGTCTAGCATGGCATTTTGTCTATGTCCTGTGTACACGTTCTTAAAAACCTATGTACTCTCTTTCTTACAGAACACAATCTCTGCCCTCCACTGGTCTCCCCTGGTAAAGGATTTGCTGGTTACCGGAGACGAGAAGGGGATAGTGGTTTGTTTTTGGTGTAATCGAAATGATGGGCAGCAGTTTTTCCCAGAGCCGAGGACCATTTTTTGTCTGTCCTGTGCACCACACCAAGAAGATCTAGTGGCAATAGGGTATGTAGCAGAGGAGACCCCTAAAGCTGGCCATAGGCTGGACAATCCCTGGCAGTTAAAGAGCAGGCACTGCATAATACCTGCAAACCCTGGGAATAATACCCATTCTCCAGCATACATGAACAGTTCTCGGAACATTTGATCTGTCTTCTGACAGCACTCTATATTTTAGGGCATCTTGGGAATCTCTCAGCATCCCTCAGGCCGGTGCACTCTATGACTCCATTTTATCAGGGCATCTTTTTGAAGCTCACAAAATATAAAGCATAAGGGTCCAGAGGTGAGGAAAATCCGGTTTGAAAATGAAAAGTAATTGGGCCACCATAATTTATCACCAGATTTTCTTGGCAACCACAAAGTCCTATTCTGATCACCCCTGGCAAAGAACTGATTTTGTCAGGGAAAGCCACAGCCAGCCAGGCCATTCCCCTGCTGCGGCTGCTGCAGAGGAAACGTAATGTATGCGGCAGTCAGTCAGAAGAATGGCTGACCTTATTATAATATAAGGATGGCTTAAATAAGCAGCTCTCCATCTTGCCTCATAAAGAGAATACTTAGCAGGGGACCTCAATCTATGACTCATGTCCATACACCCTAATAGGGCATATGTATAGGGGTCGTCTTCATGGGAAAACCCTTTCACTCATTATGCCCTTGGCTGACTGTGATGCCCGTTGAAGTTACCTTGCTATCTCATATAATTATTAGATCATTGTCTCAACTTTCCCAGGTACAAGGATGGTATGATTGTCATCATAGATATTAGCCGTAGAGGGGAAGTCACTCACCGTCTGCGAGGACACGATGATGAGGTCCATTGCTTGGCGTGGTGCCCACATCCCCGAGAGGAAGATCTGTATCAGAAGTCAGAGGAATCACAAGGTATGTACGATGACTTCCACTGCAAGTAGGAATCCAAGTACTTCTAGAGATAGGCCACTACAACTATACAGGTGTTAACATGGTGCTGCTATATCCATGCAGAATTTAAAGGGAAAGTCCTATGGATTTGATTTTTATTCATTAGATTAAAAGGATTATACTAAAAATAAAATGACACATCATATAGCACATGAAAACACCTTTCTAACAAAGCTAGAACCAGCCCTGTACCTCCCCATTCATTGCTCAACTAACACTTGCAATGATCTGAACGATTACTGTGTAATGTAAAATTAAAGGGGTATTCCCATCTCACAAATGTAGTTTGTATAGTTAGATATAGCCATACCAGTATTATTACTAATAGAATGTATTTATATAAAATGTACTGTTTAGAAGATTTGCCTATTTGTATCTCCATTGTCCCACACACATCAGTCAGGCCGTTGCCCCTAGTTCCGGCCACCGTGGTTCAAACCCGCTCTGAGGTAACTGCCGTATTGTGAACGCACATTGCATGATCATGCGGAGACACATCTTAGGGTTGTAGCATTTTTGTCTGCGTTTCAAAAACGCAGAGAAACGGATCCTGTTCCAAGATCAATTCATCTCTATGGAGCAGGATCCGTTTATAAAGTCTGCGTTTTGGACGGATCCTGACCATTGTGTTGTGGACTGGTAGCGTCCAAAACGCAGAGGTGAAAGTACTCTAAGATGTGTCTCCGCATGCTCATTACAGTACATCACAATACAGCAGTTACCTCAGAACGGGTTTGAAAAGGAGCAAGCCGGCCACCACTACTACATTGCAGTGGTCGTAACTAGGGGCAACGGCCTGACTGATGTGTGTGGGACAATGGAGATACAAATAGGCAAATCTACTAAACGGTACATTTTATATAAATACATTCTATTAGTAATAATATTGGTATGGCTATATCTAACTATACACACTACATTTGTGAGATGGGAATACCCCTTTAATTGTCATAGGAACTGTCATAGATTATTAGGATACGTTCACGTTGGACATAAAATATATCGGAAAAGTCTGCTGTGTATTTTTCCAAGGATCAGCATCAAAAACCATATGATTTACATGTGTTTCTTGCCACAAAAGGCTGAAATAGCCCAATAGTCTAACTTTATACCATCTATTATTTGGCCTACTTGCCCAGTTTTAGCGCGCATTGCATCTTAAACCATACACCTTTCCCCATGAAACCATACAGATTTTCTGTTAAATTGGTTATCCCATGACTAATGTAAAAAATGAAAATCAGACATCATGTAGTCCATGACAATCTCTTTCTAACAAAGCTAGAACCAGCCCTGAACCTCACATGGATCCAGAGATCTCCCCATTCGTTGTTCTGCTAGATTTATAGCAAGCTGGCTGCTTAGGGGGTGTCCTGTCTACTGCAGCTCAGGGGGCGTATCCATGCTCTCCCTATCACAGCTCAGGAGGCAGTTAAAGATGAAACTGAGCATGTGCAGCCTTCTCAGTGAGCAGGACAAAGAAATAAGAAAAAAAATAAACAGCAGGTGATGCTGCAGATACATTGTATTGAATAACTCAGTAGCTATGCTAAATTTTTAATTATATGTAATTACAAAAGTATTCAGATCCAGGTGCTGATGTGAAAATGGTAGAATATTTTTTGTGGGACAACCCCTTTAAGCCACACCCCTTGTGAGCCCTTAAAGAGGACCTTTCACCACTCCTGATATGCCTGTTTTAATAGCTTCATGCATTGCCCATGTAATAACAAGCCTGGAACATCTATTCTTATGGCTCTATGTTGTGCCATTCCTTTATTATTTCTACTAGAAGTTATGAACGAATTACTAGCAGTCTACAGTAAGGTTACAGAGGGGTGGTAACCAGTTGGGGGTGTGTCCCTGCACAGTATGAACATGGCAGCACTGATTGGCTAGAGTCAGTCTGTGCAGGTACACCCCCCCAAATGGTCACCTCCCCTCTGTTCCCTTACTGAAGGCAAATAGCAATTCATTCATAACTTCTAGTGCAAATAATAAAGGAATAGCACAACATACAGCCATAAGAATAGATGTTCCAGACTTGTTATTACATGGGGAATACATGAAGCTATTAAAACAGGCATGTCAGGAGCGGTGAAAGGTCCTCTTTAATAAATGTGGTATGCCGTGCACCATGATGCATGTGGCTTAGTCTGAGACAGAATCATGGTTTATTTGCCATGGTAAACCTGCACCATTGTATGCTATACTGCATGATCTAAAATTAGGATTGCATACTGTAAATAATATTAGCAGAAACTGTACTTTCAGTGAATTTTACCTTCACAGCCACATATGAATATTTCAGGCTTCCAGTCCAGCGTCTTCTAGTTAGATATTCTAAAAAAGAATGGAAGATATTAGTGCATTAGTAATCCAGGAGGCCCATCATTCTTTACCTCTGAAGCCTCTGTTGTCTCTGTGCTTGTTTTCCTATGGATTCTGTGTTGCTTTTCATTAGGAGCAGAACAAAATGCAACCAATGGCGATCTCCTGCCGGAGTTTGAGAACAAGGGCTGCTACCTGGCCTCAGGCAGCAAAGATCAAACCATCCGTATCTGGAGTTCCTCCACAGGCAAAGGTAGGAGCTCTTCAGAGCTGTCGTGCATTTTATAGTTATTATGCAGGTTGAGTACATACTGATATAGATATGTAAAGGTTATTTGCAGATGTACTTTATATTGCATTTTATATCGGTACACTGTATGTCAACCTTTCTAGTCCAATATATATCTTTTAGCTAACCTGCAGGCCTGAGGGGAGTCTGATATACTGCATGGGTGCTCTGCAGACTACATGTTACTCTTTATTGCAGACCATAGTTGATTTTGAACACATTAGACTTTTGGTTTCATGAGATAAGCAGCGTCAAGGTTTTATATTATAGATGTATATTCCCCTCTTGCACCATAACAATTACATGGGCTGACCCCAGCGGTCATATATATGATCAAGCCAGGGACAATAGCCATCTATGACCAACTTTAATTATTGTGGCATAGTTGTAGGTTTAGTTCTCATTTTTATTCTAACATTTTTTTTATTTTTTTTTAGGCATTATGACTCTGAAGTTGCCATACCTAAAGAGGCGGGGAGGAGGAGTGGATCCTACAGTGAAGGAACGCTTATGGTTGACAGTCCACTGGCCGAGCGGACAGCCTAGCCAGATACTCTCTAGCTGTTTTGGGTTAGTGATCAAGACAGTAGAGACTGGCTTCTAAGAGCTTGCAGTGGTGGTGGGGGGTGAAGAGGTATATAGAGAGACAACTATAAGAAGGCTACTTTATATAACTTTGTTTTGAGCTTACTCTTGATAAACTGATCATGAGGTGCCTCACATCCGAGGCTAGTTTCACACTAGTGTTAGAGAGATCCAGCAGGCTGTCCCTGCAGGGAACTCTCTGGATCCAGCCATGCCGGATGCTACCTGTTCACCACCAGTGTTATTTGTCTAGCCAATTCTCAGCATATTTGCCAAGTAGCGGCCGAATCTCCACCAGCTCAGCGTCCGGCAATCCAAATCCAGAGAGCTCCAGCAGGCTGTTCCCTGACAAACAATATGAAAAGTCTTCCACTGAAAGAACTCTACATATTGAATATTGTCCACAGTTGCCAAAGTTTTGCTCCTCCAGTGCCAAATATCGGTCTGGATGTATTTCTTGCATTCGGCTAGTTGGGGGGCTCCAGTTATTATTGTGTAGGCTGAGTAGAATTTACATTCTGTGGACGGTATAACAATACTTTTCATTGTCTCTACAGGGGTGAGCTGCTTATGTGGGATTTGAGTAGAAGTGGAAAGCAGAAATGGACCCTTCTGGGCTCCTCAGAGGGACAGAACCATTCCCGCATTGTGTTTAACCTTTGTTCCTTAGTCACAGAGGAGGGGAAGGAGCTCCTTCTGTCTACATCTATGGATCGGGATGTGAGTGCTGTTCATCGCGTGTTACCATTTTGTAAACTGATGGCGTATCGCTAGGATGTGCCGTAATTCTATGATTGAAGGTGACACAGAGCTGATGTAGTGCTGTGCCCCTTTCAAAGGTTTACCTGCATTGTGCACTCCTGATCACCCAGCTGTAGCTGGACACATTCACAGGGGAAAAACTGTAAAGGGGGGCAGCCCCTTCATTCTGAGCATTGGTGGGAGTCTCGGAAGTCAGCCATAAACTAATAGTATAGATATGCCATCACTTTACACAATAGGAATACCCCTTTAAATGTAGATCTGTGTAACTCTTTGATCAAATCAGTGAGAATGCTTGACAGCCCCAGTGGTCAGACTAGATAAATGCTAGTAATGAGGCCAAGGTTTGCTGATGTCTACAGGTTTATCCTTGCCTGCTTACTGCTACCAGACAGCTTAGACCACTTTCACACTAGTGTTTTATAATTCCGGTATTGAGTTCCGTCATAGGGGCTCAATACCGGAAAAAAACGCTTCCGTTTTGTCCCCATTCATTGTCAATGGGGACAAAACTGAACTGAAGACAACGGAAGGCTCCTGAAAGCATTCCGTTCCGTCTTCAGACCAGAGAACAAACATGCTCTCCGGTTCAGGCATCCACACCAAGACAGATCCGGAATGACCCCCCAATGCAAGTCAATGGGGATGGATCCGTTTGGTGTGTCCACAATGGTAAACGGATCCGTCCTCCATTGACTTTCAATGGAGTTCAGGACGGATCCGTCACCACAAACAGACAGACATACATACATACACACACATACACACAAACACATATATACTTACATACTCCAGGCAGGCAGGCCACACGTCTTCATGCCTAGGAGGCGCGCCGCTATGACCATTCCCTACAGCGCCCAGCAGAGGGCGCTGTGGGGAATGGTCATAGCTGCGCGCCTCCTGGGCGTGAAGACGTGCGGCCTGCCTGCCTGGAGTATGTAAGTATGTATGTGTTTGTGTGTATGTATGCATGTCTGTATATGGTACTGTGTGACGTGTGGGGCCGGAACGCGGTTCCGGCCCCACACATGTCCCTGCGGCAGTCCGGATCCGGCGGCACCCTTCACCTGCCGGATCCGGACTGCTGCTAGTGTGAAAGTAGCCTTAGTGAAAGTCTGCTCAATCAGTGACATAAAGTAATAGAACTCAGTGAATGCACCCTCTTTATGCAAGCTTCTAAGAGTCCACATGTAGTGGTTCTTTCACAATTTTGCCTTAGTTTTTCACAAAATTCACCAACAAAATTGGCTGTAGTGACTTAGTACTACTATTATAGCCCGTAGCTGCATTCGCTTTTCAGTTGGTTGTTATGGGAAACAGTCAAAAAGCCTATTATCAAACAGGTCCAGAACATTTGACATGAATTCTTATGAACTCAGCGGGGCACTTCAGTTTTTCTTACATCAGATTACTTGACAGCACTTACTAATTCAGCAAAAATGCAGTGTGATGTCTGCTTTGAATTCTGTAGAATTGTAAATGCAGCTCTGGAGTCGCTAAAGCCAAACCTATTCACCATATAAGATTACCTTTCAACTTGAAGCATATTACCTCATTGGTTTTAGATTGTAATCTTGGCCATAGGCTTTTCTCACCTGATATATGCAGACTACATTGTGTTATCAGTTTGTCATACTTCCTTGTATCTTGTATTTTCTGCCGATTTTTCTTCAGAAAGAAAGGTTCTATAAGAAACGTTGTTATATTTATGGGCAGTCTATATGGGGTATGCTACCTCTATAAATTCTCTTTATATGCTCCTTCGCTACCATGCGCTGATGCTATCCTCTGTGTACAGGTGAAATGTTGGGACTTGGGCTCCCTTTCTTGTTGTTGGTCATTGAGCTCACTAGGAGGCTTTGTGTACAGCCTGGCATTTTCTCCTGTGGCATCTGGATGTCTGGCGGTCGGAGTGGGTGACGGCATGATTCGTGTTTGGAACTCCCTATCTGTCGTCAATGCATATGATGTGAAGACGCTGTGGCAAGGCATCAGATCTAAAGTGACTGCAGTAAGTACATTCAGTTTAATATCTCCAGCATGAGAAGGGTGTGTGTACACAGTGGGCAGGAGGCTGGTAGTCCTGTGCAAGATCACATCCATTTCTTGCACATTCATCTCTGCCATACTGATCTTAAGCCCGAGGCCTTTAAATCAAGGCATGGTGACTGGCCATAGACCCTACATGGATATTTCCCTGTGGGCTAACACCCAGGGGCCACCCAAGCCACTGGCGGTTACATAATGATCTGATGTTCTCATTAATTTATGCTGCAAGCATCAGATACTTATCTACCTGATTAGCGTGCCTTCCTGAATTAAATTGTATCGCTGTCCCCAGGACTGTGGTAGAGTTGAATACTGCAGTGGGGCTTGGGAGCCCATGGCTGTTAACCCTCATAGGCCATCATATGAGGCAATGTACAAGTGGTGCAGGGACACAGGCATCTGAGGCCACAGGCTGGAAAAGTCCTGTGGACTGCACCGGAGATGGCGACTTGGTACAGGACTCAGGTATTTTATTTTTTCTTTACTTGCCCACCTGGGGAGCACACTACTGGCTCTATAGAGGTTATTACTTAAAGGGGTTGTCCAAGTTATATTTATTGATGACCTATACTCAGGATAGGTCATCAATATCAGATCGGCTGGGGTCCGACACCCGTGCCCCACGATCAGCTGTTTGAAGAGGAGGCGCGCGCTGTATCAGTGCTGCCTCCTCTTCATTGTTTACCTGCTCGCTGTAACATCCGCAGCAGTGAGCAGGTGTAATTACACCTAACCATCCCATTCATTTCAATGGGAGGGCTCGTTCCTATACAAGTGTATAGGAATCCCCTAGTGTGTCGGACCCCCGCCGATCTGATATTGATGACCTATCCTCAGGATAAATATAGTTTGGATAACCCCTTTAAGTCCAGGCAGTATGGTGAAGGTAGGGCTGACTTGATGCTGTGGCCCCCATCTCACTTCCTAATCCACCTGCTCCATATCTTAATTGGAGACAACAGGGGGAGAGAACCTGGCCACCACAGGACAGCTTCTGGGGGGTATTTTGTGCTACACTGTGGCATTTGGTTCATCTGGGGACAGCAGGATTTTGTTCTGCACTATGGTATTACCGACCCCATCTACTTGTGTTGGCCCTGTCTACTTATGTTGCCCTGCCTTTTGTCAATTTGGACCTTCCTACAACATGGGGGCCACATTAAAGGGGTTTTCTGGGAGTTAACTACTGATGACCTATAGGGATAGGTCATCTGTATCTGATCGGTGGGGGTCCCACACCGGGGACCCCCAACGATCAGCTGTTTGAGAAGTCACCGGCGCTCCCGTGAGCAACAAGGCCTTCTCTCAGCTTTTCCTAGGCCAGTGACGTCACGTGAATGGGGCTGAGCATGGTACTAAGCACAGCCACTGTACAATGTACGGCGCTGTGCTTGGTGAGCTGAGAGAAGGCCTCGGCGCTCACGGGAGCGCCGGTGACTTCTCAAACAGCTGATCAGCAGGGGTCACGGCTGTCGGACCCCCACCGATCAGATACTGATGACCTATCTTGAGGATAGGCCATCAGTAGTTAACTCCCAGAAAACCCCTTTAAGCTCCCAGTCTACCCCTAGTGAGTTCTCAGCTCCACAGAAAATATGGGAATTTTGCAGTAGTGTCTAGCTGTGAAAGATTAGTAATTTGCCCTGATGGTAGATGGATTTTGCATCTTTCTCACTTCATCTTTTTGCTCTCCACAGCTCTCCTGGCATCCAACTAAAGAGGGCAGTTTGGCCTTTGGGACTGATGATGGAAAAGTTGGGATTTATGATGTTTTTTCTTCCAAGTAAGCTACAAGTATCTTGTATTTTTATGTTTTATATTATATCTGAGTTTTTCTCTAGTAAAAGACAAGTCCACACCTATTGTTTACTCATATGTTCACTTTGAATTCAGCTCTCAATAATCTACTTTTGTTTCTTTTGCAGACCTCCTCAGATTTCCAGTACTTACCACAAAAAGACGGTGTATTCCATGTCCTGGGGTCCTCCATTGCCTCCATTTTCTTTTGGTAAGTTATATTTCTCCTGCTTTCTACCCATTAACCATTAGAATACTGCATACAATGCATTCTGAAAGTCTTCCGGCCCTTTCACTTTTCACTTTTTGTTATGTCGCGACCTTGGGCTGAAATAAAAACAAAATCAAGTTTAGTTTTTTTTTTCCAACCATTCTGCACTCAATACCCCATAATGAGAAAGTGAGATCAGAATGTTCAAAATTTTCACAAATTTATTGAAGAGGAAAAACCAATTCCAATTCTTTTGTGCTGTCCACACAGTGGTCCTGTCCATAAAATGGCCGCTGATGGAGAGTCATGTGACCACACAAACCACCTCCATGTGATGTCTCCTCCATTCAAATACACTGCACCTGCCATCTGCCCTACACCATTGGGAGTGTAGTTGTCATACAGTGTGTTTGAACAGCGAAGAGTGAGTCATGTGACTTGTCACAAGAGCCTCCATCAGCAGTCCCTCTATGAAGACAACGCAGAAGATTTGCCTAACAAGAGGGCATTGCTTATGAAATTATAGCAAACATAACAAAGGCTATATTAGTAAGTGCCATATTGTCATGTTACCTACACATCAGTCAACAGTAGCTAGAAAGTGTTCAACCCCTTTAAGTATAATGGAGGCTACTGTGCTCTTGGGCATTTTCAGTGCAGCATTTTTTGTACCCCTCTCCAGATCTGTGATTCCACACAGTACAGTCTCTGAGCTGTACAGGCAGTTCTTTCCTCCTCATGGCTTGGGTGAATGGGGGAAAACATTTTTTTTTTATATTAACATAAGACCGCAACATAACAAAATGTGAAAGTGTCTGAAGACTTTCTGAATACACTGTTTATAGTACAAACATTGCTACAAAATAGTAACTCCATTTTCTTCTTTGTTTCTTCAGGCGCTGAAGGGGACCGGCCTCAATTCACCCTGTATAGTTGTGGTGGAGAGGGGGTCATTTTCCAGCACAACCCCTGGAAACTAACTATTGAGGCACAAGATATTAACAAGCTTATCCGAGATACAAATGACATTAAAGTAAGTATGTCTATCTATATGTCTCACTTGCTTTATGCTGGTAATACACCACCCCCATACACATGTACAACTTAACTTGGCAAAGCATGCATGTGTTTTCAATGGGAAGAGAGGAATAAGCCTCAGCCATCTGGGGAGAGATGAGACACTTCTATACACGTTATATGGTTGGCTGGGGATGCCAAAATTGGTGGGTTTGGCCAAGGTTCATCTAATGTGTATGACCACCTTTATATTGGCAATGCAAAAATACCTCTTACATGTGCAGACCTTCACCAAGAACATATACACGTTGGAAAACATCACTAAGGGTCCTTTTACATTGGCCGATACCTGGTCTCAATGTACGCTGATTGACAGTGTAACAAGTCAATAGGCACTCATCTAAAGGGCTTATTCTACTGCTTGGTGCCGACTGTAAAGGATGACTAGATTCTACGTACCCATTCGGTTTGCATATTGTTCGTTTCATTGGGCACTCAGAAAACCATGGATATAGCTGGGAAATAGTGTCAGTTTTAGCTTAGGGTCCATAGGAGGCAGACATGTCTGTTGGCAGGTCTGCTAACCTTCTGTTTTTTCGGGGAATACAGTAGGCATAAACCCCATGGGTGAGAATGGAGACCAGCAGGTCATCAAGACTGCTGCTCATTCCCTATCTCTAGAAGGCAAGGAGGAGGTACAGCAGATCACCAAGTGCGCCGTAACCCAGAGGACATGTCCAGGCCCCTTTATCACAACATAACTTCCCTCACTAAGGGGCAGTACACTCATGAGGGTACCATGGCTGGATTGGGGTAAAAGTATACTTTCCACCCTGCTTTGCGATGAAGTGCCCTCTTTCCCCCTTTGAATTCCCCTCTTGCTTCTGCCCTGGCTAATTACTCATTCTGAGACATGGGCTGTTTGCTGCCTACTGGCCACATGTCTGGCAGTTTTCCCGCCACCTTTACCTACATCCTGCAACATGCCTTATCCAAGGTCTCCCTCTGGCCCCCTCATATTCCTAGTCCGACCCTGCCCCATTCCAAACTTGATCCTATCCCAGCATATGTTCTAATAGAGGATGTGGCTTTTGCACGTGTATGTGTAGCAGCCTCTTCCGTTCCTAGCCCAGAGTGGTGCTCCTTAAGTTTGATCCCTGCAACTACCGCTGTTCCCTTTCCTTGTGTTCGGCTTGGCTTTGGAGCTCTGGACTTTCTCTGCACTGAGCCGTGCCTCTGCTGTGAGCAGTAATTCATGCCACTGCCAAGCAGGCCACATATCTTTTCTCGACACTGTCTCCTCACAGTCCGCTCCCCCAGTCTGGGACACCTGGAAGAACCCTCTCGGTTCTCCATATCGGGCAGCATCTGTCAGGGAGGCACCAGACCTGGATCGTACTGGCACCCTTCTCTGCCCCAACCAATTGATACTATGACTTCTGGGGCCTGTCCGTCGCGGCACTGAAACCAGGACTGCTGTTCCTCTTACCTACATCAGCCTTTCCCGCCTCAATCTGGCCGTACATAGCCATCTTGGAAGGGTACTGTGTGTCCTGTATGATGGGTTCCACCTGTTCTAGATTGTGGCTCATTTCCAGTTCTGGTTGTTTGTTCCTGTCTGTTTTCTGTTGGCTTCTCCTGGCTGCTCCTTCTGCTTTGGCAAAAACTGATTAGCTCAATGCCTGCAGGAAGGGTATAGCTGTGAGGGGGAGCTAACACCTTTTTTTCAGCTTAGTGTCGCCTCCTAGTGGCAGCAGCTATACCCATGGTCTTCTGTGCCCCCCTTCCCCAATGAACTCAGGGGATTATAGGATTTTTTTTGACACACAGATTGTACTTACCTCGCTCCCCGGCACCCGCGTCGCTTCTGAAGCCCGCACGGCCGCTACTGCATCTCCCTGTCGAGCAGATGAAAACATCCATTATCGGGTCAGCCAATGGCAAGCCGCAACGGGGACGACCCTCCCTAGCATTGCGGGTGACACTAGGGAGGCACCAACGCCAGATATTTTCATCTGCATGACGAGTAGATGCAGCGGCGGGCTTCAAAAGTGACACGGGTGCCGGGAAGTGAGGTAAGTACATTGTGTTCGAGGGGCCCGGGCATATGAGGTGGCATTTCAGGGGTTGGTTAACCCCTTCAACGTGAAAAAAGGGATTTTCCTATTCCTATATTTATATCAATGGCTAGGTCTCCATGGCAGCTTTTGGTTGAATGTTTCCTTAAAGGGGAAAAGGGTTTTGGATGATTTTGCTTTTTTTTTTATTTTATTTTATTGGGGAGCACAGATTGTTAAGATGTCTATTTAATTTGTATAGACATTGTCTATGGTTCAGCCTGCAGAGAAAAATGGGAGCCCAAGTTGCGCATGCTGCATGTAGTTCAGATGTGAATGTCATGAGATTTACTACTATGATGTATACAGGCATTTGTGCCATTTTGTAGCTTAATTGTTTTTTTCTGTTTAAACAGCATAAATTACCTTTACATACAGAGCTGAGTTGGAAACCTGACTGGCAGCATCTCGCTGTTGGTAATGAGGATGGGTACGTAAACCTTCTGTAATAAATGAATACTGTAGCTGCCCTATAGATGGCTATGAAGAACAGGAGAGGGCATCCTTTTTCTGCAGCATCTTCTGAACTGCTTATACGTCTTCATAAATGATGTTCCTTTTTGTCTTACTACAGGAGCATTGAAATCTTTCGGGCTCCACATCTTAAGCTGATCTGCACTATTCAGCAGCATCATAAAATTGTGAACGCTCTTCGCTGGCACCATGAGCACTGTGAGGATCCCACCCTGAGCTTCCTCCTTGCTTCAGGATCCAATAATTCTGTGATCTATGTACATAACCTGAAGGGGGCGCTAGGTGAGGTTCTGCTTATTGGCTGTGTAATCTGCAGCTGCCTCACTGCCTGTCATGAAAGAGATCCTTTACTGCAGCACTGATTCCTCATGTAATCAGTTGATTTGAGGGATTTATTTCCTAATGTTGAATTGTTACCATTTTGTGTCACTGCAGAGAACACTGCTGAAGTCCCAGGCACCATCACAGATCCTTTCCGGACCTTGTCTGGACACACCGCAAAGATTACAAGTCTGGCTTGGAGCCCTCATCATGATGCTAGGCTGGTGTCTGCCTGCTACGATGGCACCTCTCAAGTAAGATGAATATAATGGAAGATAATTGTTAATTCATAGAAGGATCCTCTGTATGTAGGACACTTCACACGACAGCAGCCGGGAACAACAGTCAGCAGTGGTGATGTCACAAATAATGCCATATTACTACTGTAAGTGGCAACTGACCACCATGGTCATGTGGACAACCTGCCCCCTTTTTCTTGTGTACAAAATGGCCACCTGTACTGGTTTCACATTTGGTGTTGCTTTTACTGGTAAAGGTAATGATACCTTTCCATTGCTTCTGGAGAAAAAGCACTTTTAAACCATATGGAGATCAGCAGTTAAGTTTGGGTTCGAACCACTCTGTGCCCCCCCTGCTCATCCTACTTCCTGTGCCAGTCCCTCCCTCTCCTTCTTCACTGGCGGAGCCAACTTCCCGCATAGTCATCTCTCTTGGCCCTGTCAATCAGAAAGGAGAGGGATAGTTTGGCAGAGGAAGCAGGAGAAGGAAGGGTGCACAAGATGGGTTGGGGGCCACCCTTTGTGCACTTAACCGCTCAGCCCTCTGTGCACTTAACCGCTCAGCCCTCTGTGCACTTAACCGCTCAGCCCTCTGTGCACTTAACCGCTCAGCCCTCTGTGCACTTAACCGCTCAGCCCTCTGTGCACTTAACCGCTCAGCCCTCTGTGCACTTAACCGCTCAGCCCTCTGTGCACTTAACCGCTCAGCCCTCTGTGCACTTAACCGCTCAGCCCTCTGAGCATTTAACCGCTCAGCCCTCTGAGCATTTAACCGCTCAGCCCTCTGTGCATTTAACCGCTCAGTCCTCTGTGCACTTAACCGCTCAGCCCTCTGTGCACTTAACCGCTCAGCCCTCTGTGCACTTAACCGCTCAGCCCTCTGTGCACTTAACCGCTCAGCCCTCTGTGCACTTAACCGCTCAGTCCTCTGTGCACTTAACCGCTCAGCCCTCTGTGCACTTAACCGCTCAGCCCTCTGTGCACTTAACCGCTCAGCCCTCTGTGCACTTAACCGCTCAGCCCTCTGTGCACTTAACCGCTCAGCCCTCTGTGCACTTAACCGCTCAGCCCTCTGTGCACTTAACCGCTCAGCCCTCTGTGCACTTAACCGCTCAGCCCTCTGTGCACTTAACCGCTTGTGTGGATTAAATGTATTTTTTATCCAGAATTAAGCAATGAAAGATGCTGAAAGTTACATTCAGATGATCTAGCCATACATGCATTGTGCTTGATTTAAAGGGGTTATATAACCCCCAAAATGCAGGGGCCCCTCATACTGGTCATACTTACCCCGCTCTCTGGCACCCACGTTGCTTCTGATGCCCACACCACCGCCTGCGATGCTAGTGAGGCTTGTACCCGTCATGGACTGCTATTGGCTGAAGCCCTTTTCCCCCAGATGCTTTGATCCGCGTGAAGGGGAGATGCAGCGGCAGTCATGCAAGCATCAGAAGCAATGCAAGTGCTGGGGAGTGGGGTAAATATGACCAGTATGAGGGGTCCGGGCATTTTGGGAGGGCAGTATAGGGGTTATGACTAAAAGATTCCATTTAGGTTATGACTAAAACGGTATACACCTATAGTTCCACAGTAACTCATAATCATTCATTATTCATAGGAGCAGATGAGAACTTGTCATTATGAGCACAACACACTTCCCAGCTATACTTATTGCTCTATCCCTGGGGCAAATAATCAACTCCCTCCCATAAACATGAACTCTTCCTTAACCCATCTAGCTAAACAGACTGCTGCCTGAACAAGCATCCATTGTGTTTGCTTATTGGCACTGTGCACTGAAGCTGGCTATATACCTCTTGGATCTCAGTTTCCTTATTAATCTATGGGTTTTTCTTTCACATATTCTCATTGGTCTGAGGGATGTCAGTGCTGTAGGCCTCATGCACACATCCGTGGACCAGGGGCCGTGAAAACCCGTCCTGCTGAGTGCACGAGCGCGCTGTGTCATTGGTTGCTATGACGCCGTGCGCTTCGTGCACTCAACAGGTCAGGTTTTCACGGCCCCTGGTCCACGGATGTGTGCATGAGGCCTACTGGAATTTCTCAGTAGACTGCACTTTGTGAAGTTATTGTATGCGCCTGCAGTGCCTTGCTGACCATTAGCCTTCAATCTGTTTTATTTTCTTTTTTTTTTTTTTTTTTTTTGTTCTGCTTCCTGAACAAGATTATGGGGGCTGCCATCTTGCCTGAGCTGTTGTTAACAGCATTTACAGCACCCACATGGGCCATAGACACAATGGGCAGGAGCTGACTCATTGACTTTTATGGGAGAGGTTACTAGGCATGCTTTATGACCTGTTGATATTTGTCATTTTAATCCAGCCTGTAATGATAAGCAGATAACTGCAGTAAAGTGATCGGCACAGATGAAGAAGTGGCGCCTATTATTAGGCCTAGTGAACGGTGTGAAAACTGCCTGATTTTTGGAAAATGAAAATAATATCACCAAAAATTCTTTAATACTAAGTTTAACATAGAAGCAAATCTCTGAACTGTTATTAACAAAGAACAGCAGCTCGGTCAGGTTGACCATCCCATAACTGTATAAAGAAAATAATAGAAATAATTGGTGATACATTCCCTATGAATAGGTTTGCTCGGTAAAATGTGATAATTAAGTCCTTGAGTTGACCCAAATCACCACCTATATGATAATCTACATTCTAAAGGTCCTTTTACACGGGCCGATTATCGGCCGAAAAATCGTTCCTAGGAACGCTAGTGCCGATAATCGGCCCGTGTAAAAGTGGCCCTAATCAGCCGACGAACGAGCAAAACGCTCGTTCGTCGGCTGATTGGATCTTTTGTAGAAACCAAAAGATCCAATCTGTCAGGCGCACATCGCCCTGTGTAAACAGGCGATGTGCGCCTGACAGTATGGAGCTTCCCGGCCGCACGAGCGATACAGCGATCACTCGTGCGGCCGGGCGCTCGATTCGTCGGGCCGTGTAAAGGCTCCCTGCCCGAGCGCCGATATCGCTGATCGGCGCTCGGGCAGGGAGAAGAATCGGCCAGTCTAAAAGGGCCTTAACTGCCTGAAGTAATGACAGGCGATAAAAGTGTGTGTATACTGTATGTCGACCTTTATCTGGAGGGTCATCTGAATCCATACAAAGTGTTCATTACAACACCGGATGAACACTAAAGAGCCTTTATGTATTTCATCTAGTAGATCTCTGTGATGTTTAGGGGGAAGATGTCCATTCTTTGCTTTTGACAGACTTCCCTGGGGTTAAATAAGAGGCCATATTGCTGTCGGTGTCTTGATTGCAATTAATCATTTTATATTTCCATACCAGGTTTGGGATGTACTTCAAGAAGAGCCGATCAGTAACTATCGGGGGCACAAGGGGCGATTGCTGTGTGTGCAGTGGTCGCCAGTGGAGGCTGATCAGGTGTGGACGGGAGCAGATGACTTCTCTTTACACAATTGGTCTGTATCAAAGCAGGAGCACAGTCGACCTCCCAAAGGTCAGTTCACGTATTTGATTTTTTTTTTTTTTGTTGATCATTTTCAAAGTCACTTTTCAAGCAGAGGTCAACCTGGTATAGGGAGTCTTAGGAGCCCTTCACACGGGTTGATTCACAGACAATTCAGAAACAACTGGATGTTCCCAACAATTGAGATGAGAGCTGTATTTACATGCAGCAATCATCTCCTCTGTATGGGGTGAGCTGTTGCTGCTCAGTTGCTCGTCGCCCATACCCATAAAGGACCTTTACAGGCAATGCTTGATTGGAAAACGTATACCAATAGCTGTTCTCTACAAGGAAAAAAATGTCTCATTATTGCCACTTGCAGTTAGTTACCATGTAAGTCAATGTCTAACACTTTAAAGAGGACCTTTCACCACTCCTGTCATGCCTGTTTTAATAGCTTCGTGCATTCACCATGTAATAACAATTCTGGAACATCTATTCTTATGGCTCTATGTTGTGCCATTCCTTTATTATTTCTACTAGAAGTTATGAATGAATTGCTATAAGCCTTCAGTAAGGGTACAGAGGGAAGGTAACAAGGTGGGGGTGTGTACCTGCACAGTCTGAGTATGGCAGCACTGATTGGATAGAATGAGTCTGTGCAGGGACACACCCCCAACTGATTACCACCCCTCTGTACCCTTGCAGAAGGCTTATAGCAATTCATTAATAACTTCTAGTACAAATAATAAAGGAATGGCACAATATAGAAACATAAGAATAGATGTTCCAGAATTGTTATTACAGGGGGAATGCATGAAGCTATTAAAACAGGCATGTCAGGAGTGGTGAAAGGTCCTCTTTAAAGACCCTTGAAACATGACTAGGGATACGAGTCAGTCCAGAGACAACCACTGTTTTGGAGTTAATGCTCTTTGTCAGGTGGATTCCTAGTTTGTTAAAGGCATCTCACGCAGCCAACTGACGAGGAGCAAGAACTCTGAAACAGTATTGTCTACAGGAGGGTGTCTTTGGTTTGGCAGATATCTCTAGTCATGTTTTGAAGCTTTTTATTGGTTTGGGTAGCGACCTGCAGGTGCCTCTAGAGATAAAGTTTTCTTCCTTCTGGAGGAGTGCTTATTTGCAAGTGGCAGTCCAAAAATCGTGTAAGTTCCTTACACATTCTTCCCCTTCTAGGAAAGAAATCCATTGACCTGGAAAAGAAACGCTCTCTGCAAGTCAAAAACAAGGCAAAGAAAAAGAAGAAGACTGACATTACTCAAGAGGTCGGAGGAGAAGTGATAAAAAGAGACCAAGAAAGTCTTATCACCGCAACACAGAATGGGGCATCTGATCAAGAAGAGGATGGGGCCTCTCCTGAGATTCCTGAGAAAACCCTGCAGGAAGGTATTTGTATTTGCATCCTACATTTGGCCCAGAGTTGTGTGACTAATGGGGCTGGTCCATTCATATCCTGTGCATTGTTAATACTAACGCATTGCAGCAAACCCTCAGAAAAATATATGAATGTGGCCATTCACCGCTGGAAAACAAAAATTTGGCAAATTAGGAGGATTTGAACCATAAAGTGCGTTAGAAACTTGGAGGACTTTTTATTATACAGTGTTTAATCTGTATCTTAATCTAGACAACTCTATACTCATAGACATCCTGAGAATTATAATCCATCTGTGTAACGGAGGGCAAGTCTTAAGAATACAGTTTTACATTTCTTACGGCTCTGCTGCTGTATAAATAATTTAGTGATTGAAGAAAAAAGTTTGTTCAGTATGTAAGCTGTCAAAGTACGGCCAAGACCTGTACCATGATTCTCACTCCATAAATGATGCATACGTATAAATTATTTACAACCGCACCAGAGGTTCTCCTGACCTGCACTTGTTACTCCAGGCACGTCTCCCATGCAGGGGTCACATCGGGGTCTCCCTGTATTTTGTCTCATTATCTGGAGACTTCTTTTTATGGTCTTATTATATCCCTGGTTTTGATACTTTTATATAGATATAATTGACAATACTCTAAACTAAGTAGCATATTGGTGTACTACAATGGGCTTCAACTTGCGGCTCTCCAACTGTTGCAGAAGTATAACTCCCAACTTGCTTTCATTTTGGAGGCTACAAATATTATATATATATATATATATATATATATATATATATATATATATAAAAGAAAAAACATCGGCAGCACAGAAAATCACACAAATGAGGTGCACGCCCCAGGCCCGACAAAGACCATCCATAAACAGTATCAAAAAACTGGGCAGCACTCCCATATAAAACAAAAAGATCCTTTATTTCTCGGTCGTCACATTGGGGGACACAGGACCATGGGTTATATCTTGCTGCCGCTAGGAGGCTGACACTAAAAACAAAAAAAGTCGGCTCCTCCCAGCAGGATATAACCCGCCTACTGGCAGAAAACTAATCAGTTTAGTTTAGTGTCAGTAGGAGGCAGACACAGGTCTGGGGTTCCCCAGTCCCTTGTCTGTTTTTTATTTTACCTTTTTTATTTTTTTCTTCTTACAGGTTTGGGATAGCTGGGTATTCTAGACTCAGCTTCCCCTTCTATGTGGCCAGGGCACAGTCCTTATTATGGAAGGTCTGTCAACCCTAGGTCACCAACGGCCGGACCCAGCGCCCAGGGATCTGGACCCCCTCCTGATTCCCTCTGCGGACCACCCATCCGCCTCGTCCCTCTGCTACCCAGCCTCCCAGAGCTGCGGCAGTTCAGGGGACCTCTGTGCCGGCAGAAGACGTCGGAAGGTGAGTTCTCCCCCCCCCCTCCCCCCTCCTTCCTCCCTCCAGGAGTCTCCCCAGCTGCGACTACTTGAGTCCTCCGCCCTCTCTCTGGCTCACCTTCCAGCACAGCAGCTCCTTGGACAGCTGCTGCAGGTGCACGGACAAACGAGGGGAATATCCCCCTGTGTTCGCTCCCGCGGGCCGACGGCTCCTTCCTTTCCGGCCGCGGATTCCATCGGAGACGCGGGCGCCATTTTCTCCGGCCGGCGGTGTCTCGCGCAGGCTCCGCCCCCTCTTTCGCGCGCTCTGACGTCATCCGGCCGAGCCAGCCTCCCCGGTTCCCGCGTTTATTTTCTCCTCTGTGGCGCGAGTCCTTTCTGGCCACCTCGTGTCTGCCGGCCTCCAGCGCAGCAGCTTCTGTGCTACCACCTGGACTTCACCTCTCCTCTGGACGGCAGCTCCCTTGTTCCTGCGTCTTCTTTGCAAAAGGTCAGGTCCCTGCAGTGCAGCTCCTGGTAAGTCTCCTTTTTTCTCCATATTCTGGGCTGTGTTCTTTTGTCCCGCTCTAATAGCTTCCATTTATTTATTTTTTTCCAGCTTCTTGCTCCTCTGAGACCCTTGTCGCTAGGGGGCTGCTCCTTTTTTTGTACTTTTTACTAGACTATCTTCCCTATGTCTGATTCAGGCTCTAGAGCTACTCGCCGTCCTGCGGCGCAGCCCTCCTCGGTGACATATTATTTTTGTCCTTCCTGTAAGTCCAAATCCTCTACAGGACATCCTCAGCTCATTTGCCCGGCATGTTCTGCTAGCTCAGACTCGCCTCCGCCCGCCGCCCAAAGCGCCCCCTCCGGCTTTGAGGTGGTTGAATCTACTCCGGCTTGGGCCCTTGCTCTCTGCCGGTCCGTCGCCGATTTGTCTATGGCTTCCCAAACTATGGCTTCCGTCCTCGACCGTCTTGCCTCTTCCCAGGCGCCCCCTGGTCCTTCTCAGGTTCGCGTACCTTCTCCCGATCCCTCCTCCGGTTCTCGTCGGGCCAGGGATCGTTCTCGCAAGCGTCCACGTACCGCTCCTTCCCGTTCCTCTTCAGGATCTCCCGATCCCTCTCCAGCTGCTGCTGGTATTTCCCCTTCACGTGATCGTTCACCTTCTTTGGGGGAACTCTCTAGCTCGGAGTCCCATTCCTCTTCTCCTTTGGAGGATTCTGGTAACTCTTCGTCCACTGTGGACAGCTTAGTCTCGGCCATCCGGGACACTTTTCAAATTGCTGACAGTCAGAATTCTCCTTCAGCGGGAGATGTCTTTTTTTCTAAAAGCTCCCGGCGGATCCGTCCTACTTTTCCTTCTCACAAGGAGTTTGATGCCTTATTTGAAAAGAACTGGAGCTCCCCTGATAAACGTTTTTCTACTCCTAAACGTATTTCCATTCTCTATCCCTTTTCGTCTGAGCAGGTTGAGAAATGGTCATCCCCACCTTCTGTGGATCCCCCAGTTTCCCGCCTGTCCAAATCCACCACACTCCCCTTGGACAACGTGGCCTCCCTGAAAGATGTCACGGACAAACGTGTGGAATACCTTGCCAGATCCGCCTTTCAGGCTGCGGGTTCTTCTCTTCTTCCTACCTTGGCCTCTACCTGGGTTTCCAAGGCAGTTTCTACTTGGGCTTCTCAGCTGAAGGAAGGTATCCTGGCGGGCGCTTCGGCACAGGATCTGGCGGACCTCGCTCCTTCACTGGCACCCGGCTTTTCGGTAAACGGCTTGATGAGATTATTTCGGAAGCCACGGGAGGTAAGAGTTCCCTCCTCCCTCAGCAGCGTCCCAAGCGCCAGGATTCTCACCGTAGAGCAGGTTACTTCCGCTCCTTTAAGTCCCTTCCTCCGCCACGTTCTTCTCGTCCTACGGCTTCGCAGGCAAAGAGACCTATTTTCTCCAAGCCACGTTCTTCTTGGCAATCACGTCCCAATGCTTCTCGTTCCACTTTCAAATCCGGCGGCGCCAAGACGCCGCCTTCCTGAGGGTCCCTCCCGTCCCGACTCTCTTCGGGTGGGCGGTCGTCTTCGTTTTTTCCAGGAGGTTTGGCTCGCTCAGGTTCCGGATGCTTGGGTGAGGGACGTGGTCGCCCACAGATACAAGATAGAGTTTTCTTCCCGTCCACGCGACCGCTTCTTTCTGTCTCGTTTCCCTCGTTCTCCAGTCCTGGCGGCGGGTTTCCACCAGGCTCTAACCTCTCTTCTTTCCAAGGGTGTGGTGGTTCCGGTTCCTCCGTCGGAGCGTTTCAAGGGGTTCTACTCCAACCTTTTTGTGGTTCCGAAAAAGGACGGTTCGGTTCGTCCAATTTTGGACTTGAAACGTCTGAACCGGCATGTCAAGATATCCCATTTCCGGATGGAATCCCTCCGCTCCGTGATAGCGGCTATGGAACCGGGGGAGTACATGTCGTCGGTGGACGTTCAGGACGCCTATCTGCACGTACCCATTTTTTCCCCCCATCAGCGTTTTCTACGCTTTGCAGTCGACCAGGATCATTTTCAATTTGTGGCCCTGCCTTTCGGGTTGGCCTCGGCTCCCCAAGTATTCACGAAGGTCATGGCGGCCGTCATGGCGATTCTTCGGGCCCGGGGGGTCTCGGTGACCCCCTACCTCGACGACATTCTCATCAAAGCTCCATCCCGGTCCCTCAACCGGGAGAGTCTCCACATCACCCTGGACACCCTCTCTCGGTTCGGTTGGATTCTCAACCGCCCCAAGTCAAATCTGTCTCCCTCGCAGACCATTCGGTTTCTGGGGCTGTCCTTCGACTCTGCGAGAGCTCGCGTTTTTCTTCCGGAGGACAAACTGTTATGCCTTCGCATGGGGGTTCGGACCCTCTGTTCCTCTCACTCTGTGACCCTTCGGTTCTGCATGAGGGTTCTGGGGAAAATGGTTGCCTCAATGGAAGCAGTGCCCTTTGCCCAGCTCAGGACTCGTCCGCTCCAGCTCTTTCTGCTGTCACGGTGGGACAGGTCCCTTCCGTCGCTCGACCACCTCGTTCGCATCCCGGCTCACCTGCGGGAAGAGCTTCAGTGGTGGCTTCGGTCTCCGTCTCTCCTCAGCGGCCGCTCCTTTCTCCCTCTTCAGTGGCAGGTGGTGACGACAGACGCCAGTCTCCGGGGCTGGGGCGGCGTTTGGGGACACCGGACCGTGCAAGGTTCCTGGTCCCCTCCAGAGGTCCTCCTCTCGATAAACGTTCTGGAACTCCGAGCGATTCATCTCTCCCTTCTCCATTGGCATTCCGACCTGCTGGGCCTTCCTGTCCGCATACAGTCGGACAATGCCACCGCTGTGGCTTACATCAATCGACAAGGCGGAACTCGCAGCACAGCAGCAATGGAGGAAGTGGCGCTGATACTTGCCTGGGTGGAAGACCACGTGCCGGCGCTGTCGGCGGTTCATATCCCCGGAGTCGAAAATTGGGTGGCGGACTTTCTGAGCCGCACACGGGTGGATCCCAACGAGTGGTCTCTACATCCCGAAGTCTTCCGCCAGATCTGTCTACGGTGGGGGACGCCGGACGTGGACCTAATGGCCTCCCGTCTCAACAATCAAGTTCCGCAATTCGTCAGCAGAACCCGGGATCCCGCCGCCGTCGCCATAGACGCTCTGGTGATCCCCTGGGACCGGTTCTCTGTGCTCTACCTCTTCCCTCCTCTTCCGCTCCTGGCGAAGGTGGTCAAGAAGATCAAGGCGGAGGGCATTCCGGTCATTCTGGTGGCTCCGGACTGGCCCAGGCGCGTCTGGTACGCGGATCTTGTCTCCCTGGCCGTCGACGCCCCCTGGCGCTTACCGGACCGCCAAGATCTCCTCTCGCAGGGCCCAGTTTGCCACTCGCATTTTCGGTCGCTACGTTTAGCGGCCTGGATATTGAGACCTTTATCTTAAAGTCTCAAGGCTTCTCCGACGCGGTGGTGCGGAACATGATTCGGGCCAGGAAGGTTTCTTCTTCGCGCGTTTACTATCGCGCCTGGAAATCTTATTTAAGATTTTGTGAGACTTCCTCTGCCCCCCCTTTGTCCTTTTCGGTCTCGCGTCTTCTTGCCTTCCTTCAGGCAGGCCTGGATTCTGGTCTCGCCTTGCGTTCTCTTAAAAGCCAGGTCTCTGCTCTCTCTGTTTTCTTCCAGGGTCCTCTGGCTCCTCTATCTCAGGTAAAAACCTTTTTGCAGGGCGTTGCTCATACCGTTCCCCCGTATCGGGCTCCCACTTCTCCGTGGGACTTGAATCTTGTCCTTGATGCACTCCAGTCGTCCCCTTTCGAACCGCTCAGGGACGTTTCCTTGGCCATGTTATCCCACAAGGTGGTTTTCCTTGTGGCTATCACTTCTATTCGTAGAATATCGGAGCTCGCGGCTCTTTCTTGCCGCTCCCCCTTCCTTGTTTTGCATCAGGATAAAGTGGTACTGCGTCCGTCTCCTTCTTTCCTGCCTAAGGTAGTCTCCTCTTTCCATCTTAACGAGGATATTGTCCTCCCGTCCTTCTGTCCGTCTCCTGTCCATCCTCGTGAACGCTCCCTTCACCGCTTGGATGTGGTACGCGCTCTCCGCACCTATCTTGCCCGCACTGAACCGTTCCGTCGTTCTGACGCCCTTTTTGTCATTCCTGACGGTCCTAGGAAGGGGCTTGCGGCTTCTAAGGCAACGCTGTCCCGTTGGGTTCGTCTGACCATTGCGGAGGCGTATCGCAGCAAGGGTAAGAGGTCTCCTCTTCGCGTGTCGGCTCACTCCACTCGGTCAGTGGGGGCGTCTTGGGCGGTGCGCCACGGTGCTTCGGCCTTACAAGTCTTCAAGGCCGCTACGTGGTCTTCTTTACACACGTTCTCTCGGTTTTACCGGGTGAACACTTATGCCTCTGCTGATGCGAGTTTGGGCCGCAGAGTCCTGCAGGCTGCGGTGGCTCCTTCGGGCTGAGGTTTCTTTTTTGGGGCTTTTGTTCCCACCCTGAGGGACTGCTTTTGGACGTCCCATGGTCCTGTGTCCCCCAATGTGACGACCGAGAAAGTAAGATTTTTTTGCTTACCTGTAAAATCTTTTTCTCGGAGTCTTCATTGGGGGACACAGCACCCACCCTTTTTTTTTTTCTGAGGTTCGTTGTCTGGCCGGTTGGTATTTCTCGGCTTGAATTAGACTATTATGTGTTGGCTCCTTCTATTGCTTTTCACACACTGATTAGTTTTCTGCCAGTAGGCGGGTTATATCCTGCTGGGAGGAGCCGACTTTTTTTGTTTTTTAGTGTCAGCCTCCTAGCGGCAGCAAGATATAACCCATGGTCCTGTGTCCCCCAATGAAGACTCCGAGAAAAAGATTTTACAGGTAAGCAAAAAAATCTTACTTTACCCGTACACGGCTCTAGTGTTGAGCCGAAACGTCGCGGTCCCTCTGTACGGGTAAATAAAGGATCTTTTTGTTTTATATGGGAGTGCTGCCCAGTTTTTTGATACACTATATATATATATATATATATATATATATATATATATATATACACACAGTACAGACCAAAAGTTTGGACACACCTTCTCATTCAAAGAGTTTTCTGTATTATCATGACTATGAAAATTGTAGATTCACACTGAAGGCATCAAAACTATGAATTAACACATGTGGAATTATATACTTAACAAAAAAGTGTGAAACAACTGAAAATATGTCTTATATTCTAGGTTCTTCAAAGTAGCCAACTTTTGCTTTGATTACTGCTTTGCACACTCTTGGCATTCTCTTGATGAGCTTCAAGAGGTAGTCACCTGAAATGGTTTTCACTTCACAGGTGTGCCCTGTCAGGTTTAATAAGTGGGATTTCTTGCCTTATAAATGGGGTTGGGACCATGAGTTGTGTTGGGCAGGTGGATACACAGCTAAAGAAAAACGAGTGGCCATCATTACTTTAAGAAATGAAGGTCAGTCAGTCCGAAAAATTGGGAAAACTTTGAAAGTGTCCCCAAGTGCAGTCACAAAAACCATCAAGCGCTACAAAGAAACTGGCTCACATGAGGACTACCCCAGGAAAGGAAGACCAAGAGTCACCTCTGCTGCGGAGGATAAGTTCATCCGAGTCACCAGCCTCAGAAATCGCAGGTTAACAGCAGCTCAGATTACAGCTGGTCTGATGAGTCCAAATTTAAGATCTTTGGTTCCAACCACCGTGTCTTTGTGCAACGCAGAAAAGGTGAACGGATGGACTCTACATGCCTGGTTACCACCGTGAAGCATGGAGGAGGAGGTGTGATGGTGTGGGGGTGCTTTGCTGGTGACACTGTTGGGGATTTATTCAAAATTGAAGGCATACTGAACCAGCATGGCTACCACAGCATCTTGCAGAGGCATGCTATTCCATCCGGTTTGCGTTTAGTTGGACCATCATTTATTTATCAACAGGACAATGACCCCAAACACACCTCCAGGTTGTGTAAGGGCTATTTGACTAAGAAGGAGAGTGATGGGGTGCTACGCCAGATGACCTGGCCTCCACAGTCACCAGACCTGAACCCAATACAGATGGTTTGGGGTGAGCTGGACTGCAGAGTGAAGGCAAAAGGGCCAACAAGTGCTAAGCATCTCTGGGAACTCCTTCAAGACTGTTGGAATACCATTTCAGGTCACTACCTCTTGAAGCTCATCAAGAGAATGCCAAGAGTGTGCAAAGCAGTAGTCAAAGCAAAAGGTGGCTACTTTGAAGAACCTAGAATATAAGACATATTTCAGTTGTTTCACACTTTTTTGTTAAGTATATAATTCCACATGTGTTAATTCATAGTTTTGATGCCTTCAGTGTGAAACTACAATTTTCATAGTCATGAAAATACAGAAAACTCTTTGAATGAGAAGGTGTGTCCAAACTTTGGTCTGTACTGTGTGTGTGTATATGTATATATATATATATATATATATATATATATATATATATATATACACACAGTATATGAGTAAAAGTATGTGAACCACCATTCTAAATGTGCTCGGTGACTAGTGTGACATTTAGGGTGGCATCATAGGGTCGACTGTAGGTGCTACTATTGTGAGCAGTAGTGGTGGGCCACACATGAAATAGGCACAGAGTGCTGAGAGTGATCCTATTGCTGGATCCCCCACTGATCAGACCAGGGATGAGAGTTAGTTTCACTTATTGGAAGTTATGGAAAGGCATAATGGGGGACACTTTAGGACACCCATATATCTGACATTTAGCGAAGTCTATTGTCAGTTTACCCCTTTTCCAGATATTCTGAGCCTAAAAATGTTGCTTCACCAAAATCAAGTGATTTCCCTATTGCTTTGTTCATCATTAATTTACCTGTAAAGCGGTGTAAACCTTGGGTGGGGGTCATAACGTCAGTCATGCAGCCCCTTCCCTACTTACACTGGTGGGGGATACTATGTATTATTATCCTTTCTGTAACTTGGTAATATATAAAACACTGGACACATTCTCTTTCTGTGTTATTCTAGCTGCAGCGGAATCTCAGCCTGTGTCCGATGCTTCACCATTGCCAAGTATTGAGAAGCGCAGTCCAAGCCCAATATTTAAGAGAGCTGCACCCAAGAAGGAGCAACCAAAGGAAAAAGGAGGTTTGTATTGTCTTACTGAATAACGTACATGAACTTGCAGTAACTTTGACTACACTTTAAAGGGGTTGTCTTACTTGAGTAAGTTGCATTTAATATGTAGATGAAGTTAATACAAGCCCCTTACTAATGTATTGTTATTATCCATATTGCTTCTTTTTCTGGCTAGATTCATTTTTCCATCACATTATACACTGCTAGTTTCCATGGTTACAAACCACTCTGCAATCCATCAGTGGTGGTCGTGCTTGCGCACTACAGGAAAAAGCATCAGCCACTCTGGTGGCCGGGACCATGGGAGTGCACATACGTAGGCTGGTTCTTTTATTGTGCTTATATTGTGCAAGCACGGCCACCACTGATGGATTGCAGGGTGGTCTGTAACCATGGAAATAAGCAGTGTATAATGAAATGGAAAAATGAATCCAGCCAGTAAAGGAAGCAATATGGATAATAACAATATATTAGTAAGTCGTTTGTATTAACTTTCTCTACATGATAAATGCCACTTACTGAAGTGAGACAACCCCTTAAAGGAAATCTGTCACATCATATGAGTGTATTAAGCTAAAAGTATGACTGTGTTCAATAAAGTACCTTGTTTACTGCTGTAGTCTTTATTCTTTTTTCTGACTTTCTGTTTTTATATAATTTCCGTTTTCTTGTGCCTATCATTGGGGGACACAGCACCAGTGGGATATAGGCAGCTGCCACTAGGAGGCGACACTAGACATCAAAGAAGTAGCCCCGCCTGGTAGCCTATATCCCTCCTACGGACACCAGGCTAGCTCAGTTTTTAGTCTAGTGTCCGTAGGAGGTAGACACTGGTGCTTTGCACCTCTAATTTTTTATTTTAGTTTTATTTCTTTTCTTTTCTTTTAGGTTATCAGGGGGGCCGTCGGCGTGGGAAGCCACACCAGACGTGGACCCCCCTGAGGGTGCCTGGAGAATGTTTTCACGTTCTCCCTGCGCCGGTCACCCGTCCCCCATGGTAGCTGCTCCCTGCAGCTGGATGCCAGTGCCCCACTCCGGTGCGAGGTCACTGAGGGGGTGACCCTGCGCGCACCTGAAGCCTGCGGAGAGGTGAGTATGCAGCCTTTCCCCGGCCCCCCCCCCCAGGAGCCCCTTGCTGCTGTCTGGGCAGGTTCCCGAACCCCCCCCCAGCACCTTTTTCGGCCGCCCCCTCCTGGGAGGGTTTCTTCCCTCCGGATTACACCCTGCCGCTCTTGCAGTCGCCCTGGTGCCTCCTGTCTCCCCCCTCTGCGGCCTCCGGCTCCTTGGCTGCAGAAAAGGGGGGGGGATGGGGGGCCGCATGTCCTTCCTCCGGGCGCCCCCTGGTCCTTACTGCCCGCAGGTCCTTCCTCCGGGCGCCCCCTGGTTCCTTGACCCCTCCGGCTCCTCTTCTGGGCCGCACCGGCGTTCTCCGTCTGATCGCGCCGCCCCGGCACTTCCGGCCGGGCGGCGCTCTAATCCAGGCCGCGGCTTCCCGACTTACTAGGCCGCATGTGGGCGGGCGCTTCCCAGTGACGTCACTGGGCTGCGCGCCCGCCCGCTGCTCTGCTGGCCCCCTCCTTTTCCGGCCGGAGTGGTTGTTTCTGCGATTGGCCTGCGCTCTGCCCCTCCTTCGTGGGTGGTCCCTTGGGTTTTATCTGTGCCGGCCTGCCCTGCGTCCAGCGGCCTGTTTGTTTCTTCAGGTCTGCACAGCACCAGTGGGTTCTCTCCAGTGCCGTATTCTGCTGCTCCTGAGTCCGGTAGGCACCCAGTGGGTGACATTCTTCCCTCCCCAGGCTAGCAGTCCGCTTAGCCCTTCACCATGTCGGGTCCCCGGGACGACCCTCCTAGGCAGCATGCTCCTGTGGCGGTGGCGACGCACTTTGCGTGCGCTCGCTGTAGCCAAAAGTTCCCCAGCGGTCAGTCTGGCTCCCTTTGCGTGCCTTGCCTTTCGGTTGGCACCCCTCCCACTGAGGCTTCTGCTCCCTCTGGTTTGGTTGCGGCCTCACCCGAGTGGGCCAGATCCCTGACCCAGGCGATTGGCGACCTCTCTAAGCTGTCTCAGGTCATGATCCACGCCATTGACCGGTTGCCGTCCCAGGTGCCCCCCTCTGCGACCCCTCCCTTGGTGTCGCCTGACTCCCCTTCCAGGGGACGGCCCTCTAAGAGGCGAAGACGTTCCCCTTCTCGGTCACCCTCCCGGTGTTCCTCTGACCCTTCCCCTGGAATGTCCGCTGCGGGTGGTTCCCAGCAGCACCTCTCTGACGCCTCGGGGGACTCCTGCGACTCTGCCTCAGAGTCTGACAGGGAGGACCATTTGGCCTCTGCGGTGCAAGCCTTGGTCCGTGCAGTACGGGACACACTCCATATCCGGGACGAATCTCCCTCTGTGGCCAGAGGCGAGGTTTCGTTTAGTCGCCATAGGCGGCAACCGCTGGTATTCCCGAGTCATAAAGACTTTGAGAATCTCCTGGACAAGGAATGGAAGCACCCCGACCGGCGCATTCCATCCTCTAAACGGACTGAGGCCCTCTTTCCGTTTGCTGCGGAGTTAGTCTCCGCCTGGACAGTTCCACCTACGGTGGACCCCCCTGTCTCCCGGCTGTCTAAATCCACCACCCTCCCGTTAGCGGATGGGGCGTCTCTGACGGATCCTGTGGACAAGAGGATGGACACGTTCTCCAAATCCGTCTTTATTGCGGCGGGTTCTGCCCTTCGCCCTTCTTTTGCGGCGTCTTGGGTCAGTAAGGCCTGCTCCGCCTGGGCCAAGCAGCTGGTCCATGACATCTCCTCGGACGCTCCCCGCGAGGATCTCCTTCCCCTAGCCTCACAGATCCTTCAGGCCTCTAAGTATCTGTGTGATGCTTCCCAGGAAGCGGCTCGTCTGTCTGCTCGGGCTGTGGCCAACTCTGTGGCCATTCGCCGTTCTCTTTGGCTGAGGGCGTGGTCGGCTGACGCCGCTTCCAAGAAGGCTCTTACGGGTCTTCCTTTTTCTGGGAGCAGGCTTTTTGGGGAGCGGTTGGACAGGATTATCTCTGACGCCACCGGTGGCAAGAGTTCCTTGTTGCCGCAGAACCGGCCCAGGCGCTCCCAGCCTTCGAGGCGTTCTAGTCGCTTTCGCTCCTTCCAGGCTCCTACCCGTCAGCAGTCCTCAGGGGGTACTCCCTCAGCCTCCTCTTCCCGGAAGCCCTCCTTTAAGCCCCGGCCGTCCTGGCAGCCGCGCTCCCGCCCTTCCAAGGGCCCTGCCCCCAAGCCTTCTTCCTGATGGCTTTCCCCCACTCGGGTCTTCCTCCCGAGTGGGGGGTCGTCTGCTCGCCTTCAAGGAGGTATGGCTCGCCCACGTCACCGACGCATGGGTACGAGAGGTGGTGTCTTCCGGATACAGGATCGAGTTTGCGTCCTTTCCGCCTCCTCGGTTCTTCCCGTCTCGGATCCCCCACTCTTCGGCAGGGCTTTTGGCGCTTTCCCGCGCCGTTCATCACCTCCTTGCTCAGGGGGTTGTAGTCCCTGTCCCCCCTCCCGAGCGGTTTCAAGGTTTCTACTCGAACCTGTTCACCATACCCAAGAAGGACGGCTCGGTTCGACCCATCCTGGATCTGAGGCACCTCAACCGTTATGTCCGCCTCCGCCACTTCCGCATGGAGTCCCTGCGGTCGGTGGTCGCGTCCCTGGACCAGGGCGAGTTTCTCGCGTCCATAGATATACGCGACGCATATCTCCATGTGCCAATCGCGCTAAGTCACCAGCGCTTTCTTCGTTTCGCCATCGGTTCTCGTCATTTCCAGTTTGTCGCTCTGCCCTTCGGTCTGTCAACAGCGCCCCGGGTCTTTACCAAGACCCTCGCCCCTCTCATGGCTCTCCTTCATGCCAGAGGGGTGGCGGTCATCCCGTACCTGGACGACCTTTTGGTAAGGGGCCGCTCCCTGCAGGATGCCCAGTCCAGCCTCCAGATCACACTCGATCTGCTTTCCAGGTTCGGCTGGGTGATCAACTTCCAGAAGTCGTCCCTGCGCCCCTCTCGCTCCATGGAGTTTCTAGGGATGTTGTTCGACACCGAGAGGGCTCGGGTTTTTCTGCCTTGCGACAAGGTCTCGTCTCTACGCTCGGCTGTCTCCAGGCTCCGTTCGGGCTCCCCCTGTTCGCTCCGCTTCTGCATGCGGGTGCTGGGCAAGATGGTCTCCTCGTTCGAGGCCGTCACGTTTGCTCAATTCCACTCTCGGCCCCTCCAGGGAGCTATTCTGGCCCAGTGGGACAGGTCTCCTCTCTCTCTGGACAGGAGGATCGTCCTCTCCCCGGCAGTCCGCAGAGAGTTGCTTTGGTGGCTGACGTCCCCAGCCCTTCTCCAGGGCCGCTCCTTCCTCCCCCTTCAGTGGCTGGTCGTCACCTCCGATGCCAGCCTGACAGGGTGGGGTGCGGTTTTCGGCGTCCTGACTGTCCAGGGTACGTGGACTTTGCCGGAGTCGCGCCTTCCCATCAACATACTGGAGCTTCGGGCAATATTCCTTGCCTTGACGCATTGGACCGCCTCCCTCCAGGGTCACCCTGTTCGGGTTCAGACGGACAACTCCACCGCCGTTGCCTACGTGAACCGCCAGGGAGGCACCAGGAGCCGCCCTGCGATGGCGGAGGCTGCCCGAATCCTCGGCTGGGCGGAACGGTTCGTCCCGGCTCTCTCAGCCATCCACATCCCGGGCGTAGACAACTGGGCGGCGGATTATCTCAGTCGCGGGTCCCTGGACCAGGGAGAGTGGTCTCTCCATCCCCTGGTGTTTCTACAGATTTGCCGTCGGTGGGGCTCCCCGGATGTGGATCTTTTCGCGTCCAGGCTCAACCACAAGCTTCCCACTTACGTGGCTCGGGCTCGGGATCCCCGCGCGTTCGCGGTGGACGCCCTGGTGACCCCTTGGGATCAGTTCTCCCTGATTTATCTTTTTCCCCCGCTCCCTCTTCTTCCGCGGGTCCTCAGACGCCTGAGATTCCTCGGCGTTCCCGCCATCCTCATCGCTCCGGACTGGCCCCGCCGGTCCTGGTACGCCGACGTGATCCACCTCCTGGCCGACGCCCCTTGGCGTCTTCCCCTGCGGCCCGACCTCCTTTCTCAAGGGCCGATCCTCCACCCCACTTTACCTCAGCTCAATTTGACGGCTTGGCTGTTGAAGCCGCGGTGCTGAGGTTTCGGGGCCTGTCTGAATCTGTCATCCAGACTATGCTTAGAGCCCGTAAGCCGCAGTCGGCTCGCATTTACCATCGGGTTTGGAAGTCCTTTTTTTCTTGGTGCGAGCAACGACGTCTTCATCCTCTCGTTTGCTCCACGCCTAGGATCCTTTCTTTTTTGCAGTCCGGCCTTGACCAGGGTCTCAGCCATTCCACCCTTCGGTCTCAAGTCTCCGCCTTGTCCGTGCTTTTTCAGAAGACTTTGGCTCTGCGCTCCCAGGTGAAGACCTTTCTACAGGGGGTTCTTCGCCTGAAGCCCCCCTTCCGCTCCCCCGTCGAGCCCTGGGATCTCAACTTGGTGCTCGATGTGCTCCAGGGTCCCCCCTTTGAGCCTTTGAGAGAGATTTCCCTACGTCTTCTCTCTTGGAAGGTCGCCTTTCTGGTGGCGATTACGTCCATCCGCCGTGTCTCTGAATTAGCCGCTCTATCCTGTCGCTCCCCCTATCTTGTTTTGCACAGGGATAGGGTGGTTTTGCGCCCTCTCCCTTCCTTCCTTCCGAAGGTTGTCTCGGCATTCCACATCAACGAGGATATTGTGCTTCCTTCTCTTTGTCCCGCTCCTGCTCATCCTAGGGAACGCTCCCTTCACTGTTTGGACCTTGTCCGGGCCATCCGGGTCTACTTGTCCCTCACGGCTCCCTTCCGTCAGTCGGATTCCTTGTTTATCATTCCTGAGGGTCCCCGCAGAGGTCTTGCCGCCTCTAAGGTGACCATTGCGCGCTGGATCACGGCCGCCGTCTCTGAGGCCTATCGCTCTCGGGACAGGTCCCCCCCCTTCCGGGTCACGGCCCATTCTACCAGGGCCGTGGGAGCTTCCTGGGCGGTTCGCCATCATGCATCGGTGTCCCAGGTCTGCAAGGCCGCTACCTGGGCCTCGGTGCATACCTTTACCAGGTTTTACCAGGTCCACACTCTGGCTTCAGCTGATGCCAGTCTGGGCCGCAGAATCCTGCAGGCCGCCGTGCGTTAGGCTGGCCGACTGGGGATTTTTCTTTTTCCCCACCCTTTGGGACTGCTTTTGTACGTCCCACTGGTGCTGTGTCCCCCAATGATAGGCACAAGAAAACAGGATTTTTGTATAACTTACCGTAAAATCCCTTTCTTGTGGCTTCATTGGGGGACACAGCTCCCACCCTGATTTTTTCTGGGTTGTTCTTTTTCCCGGGCTTGTTTGCTGTTCTTTGAGTTCTCGTTCCCGGGTTCAGACTGGTTTGTATCATTCTGTTCGGCTCCTACTGCTTTTTAACTAAACTGAGCTAGCCTGGTGTCCGTAGGAGGGATATAGGCTACCAGGCGGGGCTACTTCTTTGATGTCTAGTGTCGCCTCCTAGTGGCAGCTGCCTATATCCCACTGGTGCTGTGTCCCCCAATGAAGCCACAAGAAAGGGATTTTACGGTAAGTTATACAAAAATCCTGTTTTTCTCATATGTAAATTTCAGGTGAAGGAGCCCAGAGGGGCGTTACTATCGATAAACTGAGCCCAGTAACGCCCCCCTCCTGTGCCCAGCCCGCCTTCTTACTTGTATAATTCACTCCTCTTCAGGGCTTGAGTAACGGCCACATTTGCATACTTGGCCTCCGCCCCCCCTCAGCATCGGCACGGCAGCTCTAAAAACTACACCTTCATCTGCCTGCTGCTCTCCTCTGCTGATAGCTGGCAGCGGGCGGTACTGCGCCTGCGCGAGATTTCGGAGGAGAGCGGCAGGCAGCTAGAGGTGTAGTTTTTAGAGCTGCCGTGCCGATGCTGAGGGGGGGCGGAGGCCAAGTATGCAAATGTGGCCGTTACTCAAGCCCTGAAGAGGAGTGAATTATACAAGTAAGAAGGCGGGCTGGGCACAGGAGGGGGCGTTACTGGGCTCAGTTTATCGATAGTAACGCCCCTCTGGGCTCCTTCACCTGAAATTTACATATGAGAAAAACGGAAATTATATAAAAACAGAAAGTCAGAAAAAAGAATAAAGACTACAGCAGTAAACAAGGTACTTTATTGAACACAGTCATACTTTTAGCTTAATACACTCATGATGTGACAGATTTCCTTCAATACTGAGTTATGCGTCATTGCACATGGCCATGTCCGTATTACGGTCCTCAAACTATGGATGTGCAAAATACAGACACCTTCCATGTGCAATCTTCATTTTTCTCAAAAAGTAAAAAAATAAATATATATATACAGTACAGACCAAAAGTTTGGACACACCTTCTCATTCAAACAGTTTTCTGTATTTTCATGACTATGAAAATTGTAGATTCACACTGAAGGCATCAAAACTATGAATTAACACATGTGGAATTATATACTTAACAAAAAAAGTGTGAAACAACTGAAAATATGTCTTATATTCTAGGTTCTTCAAAGTAGACACCTTTTGCTTTGATTACTGCTTTGCACACTCTTGGCATTCTCTTGTTGATCTTCAAGAGGTAGTCACCTGAAATGGTTTTCACTTCACAGGTGTGACCTGTCAGGTTTAATAAGTGGGATTTCTTGCCTTATAAATGGGGTTGGGACCATGAGTTGTGTTGGGCAGAAGTCAGGTGGATACACAGCTGATAGTCTTACTGAATAGACTGTTAGAATTTGTATTATGGCAAGAAAAAGCAGCTAAGTAAAGAAAAACGAGTGGCCATCATTACTTTAAGAAATGAAGGTCAGTCAGTCCGAAAAATTGGGAAAACTTTGAAAGTGTCCCCAAGTGCAGTCACAAAAACCATCAAGCGCTACAGAGAAACTGGCTCACATGAGGACCGCCCCAGGAAAGGAAGACCAAGAGTCACCTCTGCTGCGGAGGATAAGTTCATCCGAGTCACCAGCCTCAGAAATCGCAGGTTAACAGCAGCTCAGATTAGAGACCAGGTCAATGCCACACAGAGTTCTAGCAGCAGACACATCTCTACAACAACTGTTAAGAGGAGACTGTGTGCAGCAGGCCTTCATGGTAAAATAGCTGCTAGGAAACCACTGCTAAGGACAGGCAACAAGCAGAAGAGACTTGTTTGGGCTAAAGAACACAAGGAATGGACATTAGACCAGTGGTGTGCTTTGGTCTGATGAGTCCACATTTGAGATCTTTGGTTCCAACCACCGTGTCTTTGTGCGACGCAGAAAAGGTGAATGGATGGGCTCTACATGCCTGGTTCCCACCATGAAGCGTGGAGGAGGAGGTGTGATGGTGTGGGGGTGCTTTGCTGGTGACACTGTTGGGGATTTATTCAAAATTGAAGGCATACTGAACCAGCATGGCTACCACAGCATCTTGCAGCGGCATGCTATTCCATCCGGTTTGCGTTTAGTTGGACCATCATTTATTTATCAACAGGACAATGACCCCAAACACACCTCCAGGCTGTGTAAGGGCTATTTGACCAAGAAGGAGAGTGATGGGGTGCTACGCCAGATGACCTGGCCTCCACAGTCACCAACCTGAACCCAATCGAGATGGTTTGGGGTGAGCTGGACCGCAGAGTGAAGGCAAAAGGGCCAACAAGTGCTAAGCATCTCTGGGAACTCCTTCAAGACTGTTGGAATACCATTTCAGGTGACTACCTCTTGAAGCTCATCAAGAGAATGCCAAGAGTGTGCAAAGCAGTAATCAAAGCAAAAGGTGGCTACTTTGAAGAACCTAGAATATAACACATATTTCTTGTGCCTATCATTGGGGGACACAGCACCAGTGGGTATAGGCAGCTGCCACTAGGAGGCAACACTAGACAATCAAAAAAAGGAGCCCCGCCTGGCAGCCTATACCCCTCCTACGGACACCAGGCTAGCTCAGTTTTTAGTCTAGTGTCCGTAGGAGGTAGACACTGGTGCTTTGCACCTCTGATTTTTTTTTTTTTTTTTTTTTTATTATTTTAGTTTTATTTCTTTCTTTTTTCTTTCAGGTTATCAGGGGGGCCGTCGGCGTGGAAAGCCACATCAGACCTAGACCCCCCTGAGGGTGCCTGGAGAATATTTTCTTATTCTCCCTGCGCCGGTCACCCGTCCCCCATTGTAACTGTTCCCTGCAGTTGGATGCCAGTGTCCCACTCCGGTGCGAGGTCACTGAAGGGGTGACCCTGCGCGCACCTGAAGCCGTTGGAGCGGTGAGTATGTGTCCCTTCCGCCCCTCCGCCTCCCCCCTGTTGCCCTGTAAGTTTCTTTCCCGGTACCCGGTCCGGATGGCCTACCTCTGCGGCCCCGGCTCCCTCCGTGGCCTTACGCGTGGTGGTCTTTCCCTTCTCCGGGCTGCCCCCCCTTGTCCCGGGGACCCTCCAGTCCCCCTCTGTGCTGGGCAGACGTGCCTCTTCTTCTTCCGGCGGCGCGCCGCGTCGCACTTCCGGCCGGGCGCCTCTATACTTTAGGGCGCGGCTTTTCCCCATGCTAGGCCGCATGTGGGCGGGAGCCTTCCAGTGACGTCACGCTGGGCGGCGCGCCCGCCCGCTGTTCTGCCGGCCCCCCTCCTGTTCCCGCCGGCGGGCTCCTCTCTCATTGGCCTGCTCTTTGCCCCCTCTTTTTTGTGGGAGGTCCTCCCCTGCAGTCTCCATCCTGCAGTGTGCTGCTTCAAAGCTGGCTATTGCCGGTCTACTCTGCTTCCCAGGGGTCTTACACAGCTCCAGTGGCCTGCACAGCTCCTTCAGTGGTCTGCACAGCGTTTTTTTCCAGTACTTTGCACTGCTGCTCCAGGGTCTGGTAGGCACCCAATGGGTGATACTCCTCTCTCCCCAGGCTATTGCTTGTCCGTTGAGCCCTTCACCATGTCTGGTCCCCGGGACGACCCCCCAAGGCAGCATGCTCCGGTGGCTGTGGCGACGCACTTTGCGTGCGCTCGCTGTAGTCAAAAATTCCCTAGCGGTCAGTCTGGCTCCCTATGTGTGCCTTGCCTTACTCTTGGTTCCCTTCCCACTGAGGCTCCCGCTCCCTCTGGCTCGGTTGCGGCCCCACCCGAGTGGGCTAGGTCCCTGACCCAGGCGATCGGTGACCTCTCTAAGTTGTCTCAGGTCATGATCCACGCCATTGACCGGTTGCCGTCCCAGGCGCCCCCCTCTGCGACCCCTCCTCAGGTGTCTCCTGACTCCCCTTCTAGGGGACGGTCCTCCAAGAGGCGTAGGCGTTCCCCTTCTCAGTCACCCTCCCGGTGTTCCTCTGACCTTTCCCCGGAAAAGTCCACTGCGGGTGGTTCTCAGCAACACCTCTCTGACGCCTCGGGGGACTCCTGTGACTCTGCTTCAGAGTCTGACAGGGAGGACCATCTGGCCTCTGCGGTGCAAGCCTTGGTCCGTGCAGTACGGGACACACTCCATATCCGGGACGAATCTCCCTCTGCGGCCAGAGGTGAAGTTTCGTTTAGTCGCCATAAGCGGCAACCGCTGGTATTCCCTAGTCATAAGGACTTTGAGAATCTCTTGGACAAGGAATGGAAGCACCCCGACCGGCGCATTCCCTCCTCTAAGCGGACAGAAGCTCTTTTTCCGTTTGCTGCGGATTTAGTCTCCGCCTGGACGGTTCCACCTACTGTGGACCCCCCTGTCTCCCGGCTGTCTAAATCTACCACCCTCCCCTTAGCGGACGGTGCGTCCCTGACGGATCCTGTGGACAAGAAGATTGACACATTCTCCAAATCCGTCTTTATTGCTGCGGGTTCTGCCCTTCGCCCTACTTTTGCGGCGTCTTGGGTCAGTAAGGCCTGCTCCGCTTGGGCCAAGCAACTGGTCCGTGACATCTCCTCGGAGGCCCCTCGTGAGGATCTGCTTTCCCTAGCCTCACAGATTCTTCATGCCTCTAAGTATCTGTGTGATGCTTCTCAGGAAGCGGCTCGCCTGTCTGCCCGGGCTGTGGCCAACTCCGTTGCCATTCGTCGCTCTGTGTGGCTGAAATCGTGGTCGGCTGACGCCGCCTCCAAGAAGGCTCTTACTTGTCTTCCCTTTACAGGAAACAGGCTTTTTGGGGAGCGGTTGGACAAGATTATCTCTGACGCCACCGGTGGCAAGAGTTCCTTGTTGCCACAGAACCGGCCCAGGCGCTCCCAGCCTCCGAAGCGTTCCAGTCGCTTTCGCTCCTTCCAGGCCCCTGCTCGTCAGCAGTCCTCAAAGGGTGCTCCCTTAGCCTCCTCTTCCGGGAAGCCCTCCTTTAAGCCCCGGCCGTCCTGGCAGCCGCGCTCCCGCCCTTCCAAGGGCCCTGCCCCCAAGCCTTCTTCCTGAAGGCTTTCCCCCACTCGGGTCTTCCCCCCGAGTGGGGGGTCGTCTGCTCTCCTTCAAGGAGGTATGGCTCGCCCACGTCACCGACGCGCGGGTACGGGAGGTGGTGTCTTCCGGATACAAAATCGAGTTTGCGTCCTTTCCGCCTCCTCGTTTTTTCCTGTCTCGGATCCCCCGCTCTTCTGCAGGGCTTTTGGCTCTTTCCCGCGCTGTTCACCACCTCCTTGCTCAAGGGGTTGTAGTTCCAGTCCCCCCCTCCGAGCGCTTTCAGGGCTTCTACTCGAACCTGTTCACCGTCCCCAAAAAGGACGGATCTGTTCGGCCCATCCTGGATCTGAAGCACCTCAACCGCTATGTCCGCCTCCGCCACTTCCGCATGGAATCGTTGCGGTCGGTGGTCGCGTCCCTGGCCCAGGGCGAGTTTCTCGCTTCCATAGACATACGCGACGCATATCTCCATGTGCCCATCGCACTGAGTCATCAGCGCTTTCTTCGTTTCGCCATCGGTTCTCTACATTTCCAATTTGTCGCTTTGCCCTTCGGTCTTTCTACAGCGCCCCGGGTTTTTACCAAAACCCTTGCCCCCCTCATGGCTCTCCTTCATGCCAGAGGAGTGGCGGTCATCCCGTACCTGGACGACCTTTTGGTAAAGGGCCGCACCTTGCAGGATGCTCAGTCCAGCCTTCAGATCACGCTCGATCTGCTTTCCAGGTTCGGCTGGGTGATCAACTTCCGGAAGTCGTCCCTGCTCCCCTCTCGCTCGATGGAGTTTCTGGGGATGTTGTTCAACACCGAGACGGCTCGGGTTCTCCTGCCTCGCGACAAGGTCTCTTCCCTATGCTCGGCTGTCTCCAAGCTCCGTTCGGGCTCCCCCTGTTCGCTCCGCTTCTGCATGCGGGTGCTGGGCAAGATGGTCTCCTCGTTCGAGGCCGTCACATTTGCTCAGTTCCACTCTCGTCCCCTCCAGGGAGCGATTCTGGCCCAGTGGGACAAGTCTCCACTCTCCCTGTACAGGAAGATCGTCCTCTCCCCGGCGGTCCGCAGAGAGTTGCTTTGGTGGCTGACGTCTCCAGCTCTTCTTCAGGGCCGCTCCTTTCTCCCCCTTCAGTGGCTGGTCGTCACCACCGATGCCAGCCTGACCGGGTGGGGTGCGATTTTCGGTGTCCTGACGGCTCAGGGCACGTGGACCTTGCCGGAGTCGCGCTTTCCCATCAATATATTGGAGCTTCGGGCGATATTCCTTGCCTTGACTCATTGGACCGATTTCCTCCGGGGTCGCCCTGTTCGGGTTCAGATGGACAACGCCACCGCCGTTGCCTATCTGAACCGCCAGGGGGGCACCAGGAGCCGCTCCGTGATGGCGGAGGCCGCTCGGATTCTCTGCTGGGCGGAACAGTTTGTCCCGGCTCTCTCAGCCGTCCACATTCCGGGCGTAGACAACTGGGCGGCGGATTATCTCAGTCGCGAGTCCCTGGACCACGGAGAGTGGTCTCTCCATCCACAAGTGTTTCTACAAGTTTGCCGTCGGTGGGGCTTCCCCGACGTGGATCTGTTCGCGTCCAGGCTCAATCACAAGCTTCCCACTTACGTGGCTCGGGCTCGGGATCCCCGTGCGTTCGCGGTGGACGCCCTGGTGACCCCTTGGGATCAGTTCTCCCTAATTTACCTGTTTCCCCCGCTCCCTCTTCTTCCGTGGGTCCTCAAACGTCTGAAGGTTCTCGGCGTTCCCGCCATCCTTATCGCTCCGGACTGGCCTCGCCGGTCCTGGTACGCCGACGTGATCCACCTCCTGGCCGACGCCCCTTGGCGTCTTCCCCTGCGGCCCGACCTCCTTTCTCAAGGGCCGATCTTCCACCCCACTTTACCTCAGCTCAATTTGACGGCTTGGCTGTTGAAGCCGCGGTGCTGAGATTTCGGGGCCTGTCTGAGTCTGTCATCCAGACTATGCTTAGGGCCCGTAAGCCTCAGTCGGCTCGTATTTACCATCGGGTCTGGAAATCCTTTTTTTCTTGGTGCGAGCAACGTCGTGTGCATCCTCTCGTTTGCTCCACACCTAAGATCCTCTCTTTTTTACAGTCCGGCCTTGACCAGGGTCTCAGCCATTCTACCCTTCGGTCTCAGGTCTCCGCCCTGTCCGTGCTTTTTCAGAGGGCCTTGGCTCTGCGCTCCCAGGTGAAGACCTTTTTACAGGGTGTTCTTCGTCTGAATCCCCCCTTCCGCCCCCCCGTCGAGCCCTGGGATCTTAACTTGGTGCTCGATGTGCTCCAGGGTCCTCCCTTTGAGCCCTTGCGAGAGATTTCCCTGCGTCTTCTCTCTTGGAAGGTCGCTTTTCTGGTGGTGGTTACATCCATCCGCCGAGTATCTGAATTAGCCGCTCTTTCCTGTCGCTCCCCCTATCTTGTCTTACACAAGGATAAGGTGGTTTTGCGCCCTCTCCCTTCCTTCCTTCCGAAGGTTGTCTCGGCATTCCACATCAACGAGGATATCGTTCTTCCCTCTCTTTGTCCTGCTCCTTCCCATCCTAGGGAACGCTCCCTTCACTGTCTGGACCTTGTCCGAGCCATCCGGGTCTATTTGTCCCTCACAGCTCCCTTCCGTCGGTCGGATTCCTTGTTCGTCATCCCTGAGGGTCCCCGCAAGGGTCTTGCCGCCTCTAAGGTGACCATTGCGCGTTGGATTACGGCCGCCATCTCTGAGGCCTATCGCTCTCGGGACAGGTCCCCCCCCTTCGGGTCACTGCCCATTCCACCAGGGCCGTGGGAGCTTCCTGGGCGGTTCGCCATCATGCATCGGTGTCCCAGGTTTGCAAAGCCGCCACCTGGGCCTCGGTGCATACCTTTACCAAGTTTTACCAGGTCCACATCCTGGCTTCTTCTGATGCCAGTCTGGGCCGCAGGGTTCTGCAGGCCGCCATACGTTAGGCTGGCCGCCTGGGAATTGTTCCTTTTCCCCACCCTCTGGGACTGCTTTTGTACGTCCCACTGGTGCTGTGTCCCCCAATGATAGGCACAAGAAAACAGGATTTTTGTAAAACTTACCGTAAAATCCCTTTCTTGTGGCTTCATTGGGGGACACAGCTCCCACCCTGTTCTTTTTCCCGGGCTTGTTTGCTGTTCCTTGAGTTCTCGTTCCCGGGTTCAGACTGGTTTGTATCTTTCTGTTTGGCTCCTACTGCTTATTAACTAAACTGAGCTAGCCTGGTGTCCGTAGGAGGGATATAGGCTGCCAGGCGGGGCTCCTTTTTTTGATTGTCTAGTGTCGCCTCCTAGTGGCAGCTGCCTATACCCACTGGTGCTGTGTCCCCCAATGAAGCCACAAGAAAGGGATTTTACGGTAAGTTTTACAAAAATCCTGTTTTTCAGTTGTTTCACACTTTTTTGTTAAGTGTATAATTCCACAAGTGTTAATTCATAGTTTTGATGCCTTCAGTGTGAATCTACAATTTTCATAGTCATGAAAATACAGAAAACTCTTTGAATGAGAAGGTGTGTCCAAACTTTTGGTCTGTACTATATATATATATATATATATATATATATATATATATATATATATATATATATTTTTTTTTTTTTTTTTTTGTACTGTGTTAGCAAGTAAATAAAAGATGAAAAAGGACTGAGATTTATCAGTGGTTGATACCTTTTATTAGCTAACTAAAAAGATGATGACAAAATTGCAAGCTTTCAAGGCTTGGCAAAGAGGCCCAAGTAGCCTCAAAACCTTGCAATTTGATTACAGTACAAATTTATCTATATTCTAATTTGCAATATGGACAAGAATAGAACATGTTCTCTGGTTTGCGTAATAGACATAAGGATGTGAACAGCACACGGATGACATCCATGTGCTGTCCTTTTTTTTTGCGGACAAATAGAAATGAATGGGTCCTTGTTAGAGTTGAGCGAACGTGCTCGTAACGAGCACTGTACTGCTCGGATCCCCTGCGCTTGCATGGCCGCAGCCATCCGGATCTGTCCTCTTCACCCGACTGCACCCCACGGATCCGGATGCCTGTGCCCATGCGAGCGCAGGGGATCCGAGCAGTACAGTGCTCATTACGAGCACGTTCGATCAACTCTAGTCCTTGTGCAATCCGCAAAAAATGCCAGTCAGACACGGATACAAAATACGGTCATGTGCTTGAGGCCTTAGTAATAGATATGTGGTGTATGTAGTCGGTGAATGCTTAGTTTGACAAATGCAGCCTCCTATAGCCCTACTGACTGTTCCTGTATACAGAAATATTTTTATTACATTGTCATTGAATACACGTTACTTCTCTTCTAGACCCACACAGCCGAAAGAAGAAATCACGCTCTCTGCTTCCGATCAGCACCAGCAAAGATCACCGCTCCAAAGAAGAGCAACATCGGGACTGTGTCAAGCTGGCGGCCGTCCTGTGCACCAAAGGAGGTAATCGTAATGTACTGTCCTATAATCATCACTCAGCTATCAAATGTTTGTTCTGGCAGGTTTATTTTTTAAACCGTTACATGTTTTAGTGGAATTTTTGGCTAGATAAATGGAAAATCATAATGATGATAGTTTATGACAAATATATATATAACATTTAGGTATAGAGGTGACTTTCTAAGTATGTGTAATTTATCTTGTATTCAGCCTGTATTCTAGTCCAGCACTGCACTCACAGTTCTGCATTCTTCAGAGCTCCAATCTCCCAGCATTCCTTCCTGGCTCAGAGTCTATAAAATGCTGTCTTTTTACTTTGCACTGTACAAAAATTTAGTAAAAACTGTACCACTACATTATGGGAATTTGTATAAACTGAAAGGTTTGTGTCTGTGAACATTACTGTCACCGTGTTCCAGAAGCAACAAACAAAATAGCGAATACAGCTCTGGAGTTTTTGCCTAGTTTCTGAACCTTGATGTAAGCAGTAAAATAGCATCCATAGAAACAGGTATACTTTAAAAACGTGTTAGTCTGTGGAGCACTGCTGCTGGTTATACCATACCTTGAAAGGCGCTACTGTACAGGCATACTGAATGTCGTCTTGTCTTTACAGAATCCGCAGAGGGAACGGCTTCCATGAGTGAGCTTTCATCACATCTTGGCCTCTACAGTGACCGAGCAACTTTACACCGACTCATAGAGGAAGAGGGTTAGCAATAAATAGTTTTTTCTGACAGTTAACACTTGAATGAACTTTTGAAATTGGTATTCAAATGGGTTTTCCCAGCATTAAATATCATATTTTTTTGTATGCATCAGAAAAATGAACAATATTTTTCATTTACATACTGTTTTAAAAACTTCTCAGAGGTTATGTCATGATTTATAAAAAAAAATAAAAAATCAGACATCATATAGTACAATCTCAGCTAGAACCAGCCCTGTACCTCACATGGATTCAGATATCTCCCCATTCATTTCTCCAGGTGTTCTGCTAGCATTAATTCAAGCTGGTAGCTCAGGGGACATGTCCTTTATGCTGCAGCTCTCTCTCCCTATCGCAGCTCAGGGGGAGGTTGTCCTTTCTGGTATAGCTCTGTAAATGTGACAGCTTCTAACAGTAGATAAGGCTGGTGGCAGTTGAAAGATTAAACTGAGCATGTGCGACCACCACATTACTATACAGATTAAACACCAGGGGTTGCCATTATCATGAAGTAAAGAGAATATCTCACAACTGGAGCATTTTCTGTAAGAGAAAGTACATTACAAAAGTAACTAGTTTTGCAGTAACATGGCAATATAGCTGAGAAAACTCCTTCTATAGGGGAAGTAAGAAAGGACTATATTGTCAGCTGCCAGAGGCAGAAGGAGGCTGGTTTTGTACATAGTCCACCCTTGCAGCACAAATAATCAGCAGTGCCCAGAAAGGCACATGGAAGCACAATTTGAAAATGGTATTTTTATGATACAAATATTACAAATTTCAGTTATTAATGGCATTCCAGGTCTTTGGTATAAAAATTCATGGGTAACCCCTTTTTATATATATATATATATACACAAAAGTGTTATGCAGTTGACATCATATAGCCACTAGGGGGCTCAAGTGCTTTGATAACATGACAACTGCTGCAGCCACCTGGTCATAGGACACACAGGAGGTCACCTCAGAATGTCGCTGGGGCTAACTAAAGGGCATTTTCCATAATTACAGCTTTATAATGAAATATCATAGGATCGATCCATGCATCATATTGTATTTTATTAATTTTCAAAGTGTTTATAATTCATCTTGAGACTTTAATATTAACTTAACGTTGAAAATGTCTGATATAGTCTAGCTGCCAATCTGTCTGTTTTTACATCAGGAAAAGCTCACCTGGAGAGTGGACATTCGGAACTCCAACACCAGGTCATGCTGTGGAAAGGTGACCTGCAGGGGGCAATACAGCTGGCTGCCGAGAGGGGAGAGCTTACAGACCAGCTGCTTGCTCTGGCACCAATGGGTAGGTATGAGCAATATATTTACCTTCAGCCTTCTTTAGTTCATTAATATATCATTAAGAAAAGTACAAGATTGTACTGCACATATGTATAGAAGAAAACATTGCATTGCATCACCTGTCATGTTTTATTGTGTGACTGGTTGAATCATGGACCCCCAAGGTGTTGGGTCCTAGTTATATAAATCACTCTGCTTCATTTTTTTCTTTTAGCTGGATATAAAGTCTGGGTTTGGACAGTTGAAACATATGTGAAACAGCTTTGCTTCCAGGAACAGTATGTAAAGGCTGCCACTCACCTCCTCTCCATTAATAAAGTCTATGAGGCGGTGCAGCTCTTAAAAGGAAACCACTTATACAGGTAAGTGGGTCTGCAGAGCTTATATTCATAAAGAAGGGTCATCTCTTCTGTATCATTCTAAGTTTGGTTTGTCTTCCAGAGAAGCCATTGCTGTTGCCAAAGCTCGTCTGCAACCAGATGACCCCATTCTCCGAGATCTGTACACCAGCTGGGCCACTGTACTGGAGCAAGATGGTCATTATTCTATGGCTGCAAAGTGGTAAGGCACATCCAGATGGCTCTAGGAAGTATGCATCATAGCAGTGGGTGACATGAACACATTTTCACTGACACTGTTTGACCAATTGCCACTGGCCATTGGCCCCCTCAGATTGTGGCACCCAAACTTAAAAATGATGTGGACTGGAAAAGTAGTGAACACTACTTCTCCTCTGTTGGTAGACCATTAAAGGCTATGTACACCTTTGGGGGTATTTATTTTGTATGATTGCATTTTACTCATTTTGGACTAAAAATGATTTCTTCAATTGGTCTTTATTAAAAATATTGAGCCGTTCTGTCACAAAGGGTTAACTGTCTAGCTGTGTGAATACTACTTTTTACTTTCACTTTGTGCCAGTTATCTCTAAATTACTAAAATGTCATAAACACTTATTTAAGCCACATTCTTGTCAGTAAGATAATAACTGAGCTATAATGAGTGTTTATAAGGTCAGAGATAAGGAGCCCTTCAGCTGAGCTGTCTGAGAACAGAGAAAATTCAGATCCTACTGTTAGAGAAACTCAGCACTGTACAGAGAAAAGGGCTCCAAATTTTTAATAAATACCTATTTAAAAATTATTTTTGCTCAAAATGAGTACAATGCAATAATAAAAAAAATTGCCCCCAAAGGTGTATATAGCCTTAAAGCATTTTCTCATATGCCCTATGTGTAATCAAAGGGCTTGTCTCAAAATTATACATTTAATAGACACCCTATTAGCTGGACTTTTGATGAGGAATTTGGGAGGGATTTTATTTCTCTGAGTGGGACAATGAAGTCAAAGTGATCTTTTCATATCATAGATACATGTGAAAAGATAAAGGTAAAGTATATGATTTCGGGCCACCACTGATTTTTAGAATGAAAGACTCCAAACCTGTTTGCACTATTAAAAAATGTTATTACTGCAAATCAGACACCACATACTAGATAAACTGAGACTTTATCTCAGAGCAGAGGCACTCAGGTTTAATCCTCTATAGATCCTTTTGATTTCGCAGATTAGTGGCTGACTGAGATCACAATTTGGTCAAACACTAAAGGTGGCCATAAGCCTTCAATAGCTGTTGGCCAAATGATTTTTCTCTCCAGATAACTCCTTCATACATGGAGAGCGGAAAAAGCTTATTTTCCGGGAGAACTAAAAGATCAAACGAAAATATTCATTTCAGCAAACCTTCTCTCCCTCATTCATCTGTCGGGAGGTCCCCATATACGTTAGAATGTTAGCCGAACACATGGGCTCTTGGTGGGTTTGGCTGACGAGACTCTGTGTATGGCAGGGGCTTTGACAGTAATTCTGCTCCGCACTTCTCTTTATTTACTCAGTTACTTAGGGGCATCATCCCCATATGACGCAGCTAAAGTCCTGGCCAAGAAGGGGGATCTTCCGTCTCTCAGCACCGCAGCCGAACTTGCTTTAATCTCAGGAGAGAAGACTTTAGCAGCTTCCTTTGCTCTACGCTGTGCACAAGAACACATCACTGCTAAAAACTGGGTTGAGGCCCAGACGTCTCTGAAGCAGCACCCAACTCTGCTGGTAAATCACTCAGACAGTTTACTTTGTTCATAGTATTGCCCACCACTGTAATAAAGGAAGCACAAACATTGATGGCGGTCATGTATAAAAAATGATCCATCGTAACCAGTCATATAAGAAGCTTCTTTTAAATACTGTTTGGCTACTGTGGTCCATACCACTTTTTTTAAATTTAATATTACAGGTTATAGTTACTAGAGATGGGTCGTTGATCCAGGGAGTAATTCTGATTGCCTGATTGGAGTCGGGAAGGAATTTTTTCCCCTAAAGTGAGGAAAACTGGCTTCTACCTCACAGGGGTTTTTGCCTTCCTCTGGATCAACTTGCAGGATAACAGGCCGAACTGGATGGACAGATGTCTTTTTCCGGCCTTATAAACTATGTTACTATGTTTATTGAGTTCAGAAAGAATCTGTTTGTATAATTGGGTCATTTTACAGGGCCACAGGCTAGTCTTTTGTACTGGTGAACTACTGTTTAACCACCTTGAGGACAAGACACCAGTGGATTGGAAGACACAATCCACCCCATGTTTTCACGATTGGGTTGGCCATGCCAGTGAGGAGCCATTCATTAGTAAACTCGCCGGCCTGTGGCAGATGGAATATGGACTGTGCTCTGCAGACCAATGTGCAGAGGTTTGTCAGCAGCTGTGTGTATCTGACACCCCGCCAACCACAGGCAACACCAGCCCCAAGCAGGTAATGGAGCTCTTCTTGACTGTTGTATGTTATTCACATTGGTTAATTCCTTAAAGGGGCTGTCTCATCAAGAAAAAACATTTTGCAATTGCCAAACCCATGGCAATCGGCTAGTCAGGGGAAGCTCTGGCCAACCATACCTATCCTCAGCAGCAGCCATCTTTGGGCTTCTATGTAATACATGTTTGGGCCAAGACTGCTTGAGTCAGAGCTGATCTCCACCCTGGCTAATAGAGTGGGTCCCTAGAGGAAGACAGTCTTTATGGCATCTATATGCTTTAATAGGGCATATGAAAAGGGGTCTTGATAGGGAAAGCTATGTTACTTAATTGTGGTATATTCACATGCCACAGATTTGTTGCATAAACTTCTGCATCTCTCCCATTCAGCTGAATAGAGTTTGCAGAAATCCGTGCACATGCCACAGAAAAAAACCCGTTCAGATGGACGGAACGGATTTGAAGTTACAAATTTCTGCAACAGTTCTGCCACGTGTGAATATATCCTAACTTTGCACATAAGTGATCAGCTCTGTCATTTCATTGTCCATAATTGTCCCATTTTCTTGTCCACACAGCTGCTTCTCCACATCGCTCAAGAGGTGGCGCTGTCTGCTCTGAACAACCTGTCAAACAACTGGGATGAGATGGCGGCAGCGTTACTCCGTGCCCTCTACCGTTGTCATCAGGCAGGACAGTTTACATTAATGCAAGAAATTTCTCATCTGCTGCTGCCAAAAGGTAGGTTCCAGGAGCTACAGGATTTTAATCGGATTCCAGAGTCACACTTTGTCTGGAATTATGATATTTTCATTTTGTTTTTTTGCTGTTCGCGGCTGCTTCCAGAAGTCTTGTTGCCCTTGGAATCAGACATCGGTTTAACTCCACTCTGGGACATGTGATGTGTCAGACATAGCGTTTTTTTTCCTCCAGAAAACTGGCGTAGGGAATTTACCAGGGAACGTCACTGCTTCATAGCTGTCTGCTATTTCATGCTACAGGATGTTCTATGACAAGTAATATTGTTGTCCTCAGGTTGCGATGAGCTAAGAAGAAACCTCAACCCAGACAATAAACAAAGTTTGGCGGCATGTGACAGCGTGCAGGCGTTCCTCGCCTATATCCAGTTGTATGACATGTGGTGGAATCACTCAGAAGTGAAGATGGAGATCTCTTCTGGAGAAGATGCAGTTCTCACTGTCCCAGGGGAGAAGGATACTCCAGACATCCCTTGTGATTTTGGAGTGCTTTTGTCAGACCTGCATGCCGGCTTCCAGAATGCACAGCTGGAGATTGCAGACGTTCAGCAAGCTCTCCGGGAGATGATCCAGCAGCATCAGAGGAACAGGCAGATCCAGGATAGTTCTCTTGAACTAGATCAAGACTCTGACTCCAACCCAACTTCATCACCAGAGAGAGGTCCTGACAGCAAGAGCCAGATGTGAGTAGACTAAGTGAAGCCAATTATCATTATTCCTTCCATTAGCTCTTACATTAATTGCCATTTTGCTGTTTACACAGTTCGAACCCAAATCCAGTCTCCCTGACAGAGCTGATGAAGAAGCTTTCTACAGCAAACCATAAATTGGCTGAATTTCCTGAATACCTAAAGGTAAGAGCTGCCGTGGCAAATCCAGTTTAAAGGGAATGTGCCATCAAAAAAATGACCTATTGTTTTTATGTTAAACATATTTTTTTTTAAATGTTATTTTTTATTTTCCATATTTCCTATATTTAAAATAAAGCCCCCATAATCATGTACAAATTGAATAAAAAAAAATCTGGAATCAGAAAATAAAAACAGATTGGGAAAAAAAGGATTTGTTTCAATCTGGTTTTAACTGGCAGTAAAAAAATTTGGTAACACATTCCCTTTAATGGGGTTTTTCTTTGGGCAGTCCATAAATGTGTTTGGGCCTAAAGCACCATTTTCTTGTTAAAAAAAAAAAAGGTAATTTTTCATTTTCACACCCAAGTATTATAAATTCTATGAACTACCTGTTGGGTCAGGTGCTCACTACACCCCTTAAAAATTCCTTGGGTGGTGTAGTTTACAAAATGTGGTCACTTTCTGGGGGTTTTTACTGTGGGGGTACCTCAGGCTCTCTTCAAGTGCAACATGGTGCCGAAAGACCATTCCAACAAAATCTGTCCAAAAACCATATGGCACTCTTTGCCTTCTGTGCCCTGCGCCCATACAGCAGTTTACGACCACATATGGGGAGTTTCTGCAAACTGCAGAATCAGGGTAATAAATATTTGATGTTTGTTTTGTTTCCTTGATTTGTTCCAGGAAAAAAAAAATGATTAAAATGGAAAATCTGCAAAAAAAAGTGAAATTTTGAAATTTCACCTCTATTTTTCTTTAATTCCTGTGGAATACTTAAAGGGTTAACAACATTTCTAAAACCAGTTTTGAATAGTTTGAGGGGTGTAGTTTCTAAAATGGGTTAATTTATGGGTTGGTTCTATTATGTCAGCTCCTCAAAGTGATTTCAGAACTGAACTGGTCCTCTAAAAAGTTGATTTTGCAAAAATTGCATCTAAAATTCTAAACCTTCTACTGTCCTAAAAAAATAAAATGACACTACCAAAATGATGCCAACATAAAGTAGACATATGGGGAATGTAAATTAAAAAGGATTTTATTGGTTATCACTGTCTTAAAAGCAGAGAGATTGAAATTTAGAAAACAGTGAATTTTTTCAAATTTTCGTTAACTTTTGGATTTTTTTTATAAATAAAATTAAAACTTATCGACTCAAATTTACCATTAACTTGAAGTACAATGTGTCACAAGAAAACAATCTCAGAATGGCTTGGATAAGTAAAAGCGTTCTAAAGTTATTACCACATGAAGTCACACATGTCAGATTTGCAAAATTAGGCCTGGTCAGGAAGGGGGGTAAATGGCCCGGATGGGAAGTGGTTAAAAGCAGAGAAATTTAAATTTAGAAAACAGTGAATTTTTAAAAATTTTCGTTAACTTTTGTATTTTTTTTATAAATGTAAAACATATTGACTCAAATTTACCATTAACATGAAGTACAATGTGTCACGAGAAAACAATCTCAGAATCGCTTGGATAAGTAAAAGCGTTCCGAAGTTATTACCACATGAAGTCACATGTCAGATTTGCAAAATTAGGCCTGGTCAGGAAGGGGATATATGGCCCGGTTTGGAAGTGGTTAAAAGGGATGGCCAATTTGTAAGAATTATGACAGATATTCATTAAGCTATTTCTTATGTGACATACATTTGCATGTGCAAGAAAGGGATCCATCCAGGAGCAGCATAGACAGCAGTTACATGGGTGATTCTTATCATCATAGCCGTCTTATGCCCTATGGCAGGGATGGCCAACCTGAGGCCTACAGCAGGGCATGGTGGGAATTGTAGTTTTACAACAGCTGGAGAGCGGCAGGTTGGCCATGCCTGCCCTATGGACTCAGCGAGGAATAAGTACTGCTGTTTATGCAGTTCACAGTTTGGGACCAGGAGAATGTTCTAGAGTGTGGCTGGGGTAAGATATTGTGAGACACACAGATGTATGTCACATAAGAAATACATTACAACACATCTGCCATAATTCTTAAAAATTGGCCATTCCATTTTACTTTCTTATATGTATATTTGAAGTATTAATCTCAAATTAGCAGAGCAAACATCCAAAAACTCAACCAGGCCATGGATTATATGGTCACGTAAATATTTTACTGGCCACCATGAAATACTACTTCCCAGAGGGTGCAATGTGTGACCACTGCAACACCCAAGAGGTGGTCGCTGGAGTGATGTGCAGATTAGATGATAAGTCAGATTTGTTCAGAGAAAGAGTTGCCTTATTGAGGCAATGCCTGTACGAATGAATAGAAGAAATTCCCGTAACCGGTGCATGTTCCCATGTAAGATCATATGTACAAATCACGGCACTCGTTAGTAGTTAGTAGAAGACAGGACAATTAGTTTATTAATGTAATCCACATCTCAAAATTGGCCAACGTTTCGGTCCATCCCGGACCTTGATCACGGCCTATGACATACATATAAAAAGTACAAAATTACAATAAATATACACACAATGACAGATTACCACAACATACATGACAAATACAAAACCATATTACACATATAGTATGGACAACATCACAGTAAATAAATTCAGCTATATAGACACAGGCTCCCTTTAAAAGTAGTCATCACAAAGAAAGGTTGCATTGAACCAATTGGTATAGTTAATGTAGCCCCATGTTCACCAATAAGAACTAATTTAGAACACATGATCATGATACTTAGTATGACTAGAGATGACATATTGAAATATATATAACAATTATTTAGTATATGTCCTCCATTAAAATCCTGTATAGAGGGGACCTAAACAACACGCCATGTCTAGAACACACAATAGATAGATATCTCATATATTAAACTAAAGTCTCCATAGGGCCACAGTTTAAAAGATCAATAAATCCATATCCAAAGGTCCACATCACTCAATAAGTAGGCACATCGAACATAAATCAAAATCGTCATGATTAATATACACACAGTGACAGTGAGAGAGATAAGTCAGATACATACCGTTAGTGGATAAGGAAGCAATATAGATGGCGTCTGCAACTCATCAGAGCGCAGGCGCCGTTATTTAAAGAGCAAAAGGCGCGAAAAGAGCCGCGACCACGTGACCGGCAGATTGGTCACGTGATCGGGACTCCCAGCGCATGCGCAATGGAACAAAGAAGCGCATTAAGGGCAGAGAGAATGCCCCAATGTCATTAGGGTGCTTTTTACTTATCTATAGCATTGCAGAATCGCTTCAGACTAAAAAATAGCCCACCAATACCAACTGGCAAAGATATAACAACCCCTAATTTGTGGCATTGAATCAAAATTCAACAAAGTAACTACATAATGGTATTAGTTATAATGCCAAATAAATGTTGAAACACATTCGATATCCATTATGGCAGTGTATTTAAACATCTTATAGTTAGAATATGATACAACCAACTATTAGTGTGTTAGTATATAAAGAATACTAGAAAATTCTTTACCTGTATTGGATTGGGTTGGATACATCTAAATAATTGAAAACAAAATACAAAGCATATTATAAACTAAGTTAAATACCTATATCAAAATCACGATTCAAGCCAAGTGGATGTAGTGTTTTTAATTCATGAATCCAGAAAGCCTCTCTTCTACGTAAGATGGCTTTCCGGTCGCCACCTCGTCTCGGAGGCAAAATTTGTTCAACAACCTGAAATTTGAGTTGACTAATACTATGTTGTGCTCTCAGAAAATGATGCGGAATTGGAAGATCACCCTTTTTGCACCTAATGTCTGATTTATGCTTACTAATGCGGTCTCGCACACACTGGGAAGTCTCCCCAATGTATGCGAGACCGCATGGACACTTGATTAAATAAATCACATATGTTGATGCACAAGTGAAAAAACCCCTACTCTGGTACGTTTTTCCTGACCTGGGATGAGTAAAGGTTTGACCCTTTATGACATGTGTACACTGTGCACAACCAAGACAGGGAAAAGTTCCACGTTTAGGTGTAGCCAGAGTAGTCTGTCGTGTTATAGATCTTAAAGGGCCAATGTCTGCCTTTATTAGACTATCCCGAAGATTCCTGGAACGTTTGTGACAAATGCGTACTGGTTCCAAGAATTCGGGTATAGTAGGGTAAGATTTTTGTAAAAGCATCCAATGTTTGTGCAAGACCTGTTGTATCTTAGGGACCATAGAATGGTATGTCACTACAAAAGAGATACGTGAAGTGGATTGGTCACGTTTGCGACCAGACAAATCATCAGGTTCCAATTCTCTATCAAGAAGACGTCTAGGATATCCACGTCTCTGAAATTTTTGAGCCATCTCTTGTAATCGAGTTTGTCTGGTCACAGGATCACCAACAATCCGTTTGACCCTCATAAACTGAGATCGTGGTAGAGAATTCTTCGTGTTCTGTGGATGAGAACTCGAATAGAGTAGTAATGCATTACGATCAGTAGGTTTGACAAAAAGATCGGTACTCAACCGGCCACCTTCATCTTTCATTACCAAGGTATCAAGAAAGTTCACCGCGTGGGGGTCAACGTGGGCCGTAAATTGCAAATCACTATCCACTGTATTCAGATATTGATAGAACACCTGGAAAGAGTCGACATCACCAGTCCAGATGCAAAAGACATCGTCGATATAACGGCGCCAAACTAGCGCAAATTTTTTATAGAGATGATGTGTATAGACGAAGTCCAACTCAAATTTAGACATAAAGAGATTTGCATACGGCGGAGCCACGTTGGCCCCCATCGCGGTGCCCCTCCTCTGTATAGAATAGTCATCACCAAACATGAAAAAATTGTTGTATAGTACTAATTCTAAGAGTTTTAAACAAAAAGACTGTGCATCAATGGTAAGAGAAGTCTGCGATAGATAAAACTCAACAGCCCCAATTCCTTGTGTATGAGAGATGGACGTATACAAACTATTAACATCTAGTGTAATCAGGATGGCCTGAGTTGGAATACAATCTATTGACTGAAGTACATTCAAAAAGTTAGATGTATCTAAGAGGAAGGACGGAGTAGTCTTTACTATAGGAGTTAATATTTTTTCCAAAAATACAGAAAGTGGAGCCAGAATAGAATCCGTGGAAGCCACAATCGGGCGACCAGGTGGTCTATTTAAATCCTTGTGTATCTTTGGAAGAATATATAGTACAGGAACAATGGGATGCTCCTTGTGCAAAAAAATATGAGTAGCTTCATCAATTACACCCTGCGCAAGTGATTCATCCAACACCGCATCAATTAATTGCTGAACTTTGTATGTCGGGTTCATTGAAACCTTTTGATAGGTGGAACTATCTGAAAGCTGTCTAGATACCTCTTGTATATAGTAAGATGTATCCATTATCACAATGGCCCCTCCCTTGTCTGCCTGCTTGATTGTGATGGACTTATCTTTTTGCAAATCATTCAAAGCTTGAATCTCAGCATTACTCAAGTTGGCAGACAAGGGAAAGGCACCTCTATTACAATGGTCAATGACCGAATGTATCTCTCTATCAACTATCTCAATGAAAGCTTCAACACCATGGTACGTTCTAGGAGGCATAAATCGACTACTATTTCTCAAACCAAGTTGTGTTATTGATAAAGGAGAAACATTTTGGACAGGCAAAGTGACAGAAGGCAATATAGATTGACCAAAATGCGTTTTCAGGCGCAAAGCGCGATAAAATCTATGCAATTCCTGTTCAAATACAAAACTTTGAAATCTACTTGAGGGACAAAAAGATAAACCTTTAGTAAGTAATGAATGCTCAGATGGAGACAACAATCGAGATGAAATATTGATTACCAGGTCCGAGTTTGTGACCGAGTCTGTACATTGGGTACGTCGGGCACTGGAGGAGCCTCTTCCCCGGCGGGTCCTGGATATCTTCGTCTGGATCTCTGCCCTCTCCTCTGAAAAAAACGATTTGGTCGTCGTTGGTTTGATCGTTCGCTGCCTGAAGAAGAAGAGGCATAATCCAGAAACGGTACATAAGATGCAGAAGAGCATCTTTTTGTCAAACCTACTGATCGTAATGCATTACTACTCTATTCGAGTTCTCATCCACAGAACACGAAGAATTCTCTACCACGATCTCAGTTTATGAGGGTCAAACGGATTGTTGGTGATCCTGTGACCAGACAAACTCGATTACAAGAGATGGCTCAAAAATTTCAGAGACGTGGATATCCTAGACGTCTTCTTGATAGAGAATTGGAACCTGATGATTTGTCTGGTCGCAAACGTGACCAATCCACTTCACGTATCTCTTTTGTAGTGACATACCATTCTATGGTCCCTAAGATACAACAGGTCTTGCACAAACATTGGATGCTTTTACAAAAATCTTACCCTACTATACCCGAATTCTTGGAACCAGTACGCATTTGTCACAAACGTTCCAGGAATCTTCGGGATAGTCTAATAAAGGCAGACACTGGCCCTTTAAGATCTATAACACGACAGACTACTCTGGCTACACCTAAACGTGGAACTTTTCCCTGTCTTGGTTGTGCACAGTGTACACATGTCATAAAGGGTCAAACCTTTACTCATCCCAGGTCAGGAAAAACGTACCAGAGTAGGGGTTTTTTCACTTGTGCATCAACATATGTGATTTATTTAATCAAGTGTCCATGCGGTCTCGCATACATTGGGGAGACTTCCCAGTGTGTGCGAGACCGCATTAGTAAGCATAAATCAGACATTAGGTGCAAAAAGGGTGATCTTCCAATTCCGCATCATTTTCTGAGAGCACAACATAGTATTAGTCAACTCAAATTTCAGGTTGTTGAACAAATTTTGCCTCCGAGACGAGGGTGGCGACCGGAAAGCCATCTTACGTAGAAGAGAGGCTTTCTGGATTCATGAATTAAAAACACTACATCCACTTGGCTTGAATCGTGATTTTGATATAGGTATTTAACTTAGTTTATAATATGCTTTGTATTTTGTTTTCAATTATTTAGATGTATCCAACCCAATCCAATACAGGTAAAGAATTTTCTAGTATTCTTTATATACTAACACACTAATAGTTGGTTGTATCATATTCTAACTATAAGATGTTTAAATACACCGCCATAATGGATATCGAATGTGTTTCAACATATATTTGGCATTATAACTAATACCATTATGTAGTTACTTTGTTGAATTTTGATTCAATGCCACAAATTAGGGGTTGTTATATCTTTGCCAGTTGGTATTGGTGGGCTATTTTTTAGTCTGAAGCGATTCTGCAATGCTATAGATAAGTAAAAAGCACCCTAATGACATTGGGGCATTCTCTCTGCCCTTAATGCGCTTCTTTGTTCCATTGCGCATGCGCTGGGAGTCCCGATCACGTGACCAATCTGCCGGTCACGTGGTCGCGGCTCTTTTCGCGCCTTTTGCTCTTTAAATAACGGCGCCTGCGCTCTGATGAGTTGCAGACGCCATCTATATTGCTTCCTTATCCACTAACGGTATGTATCTGACTTATCTCTCTCACTGTCACTGTGTGTATATTAATCATGACGATTTTGATTTATGTTCGATGTGCCTACTTATTGAGTGATGTGGACCTTTGGATATGGATTTATTGATCTTTTAAACTGTGGCCCTATGGAGACTTTAGTTTAATATATGAGATATCTATCTATTGTGTGTTCTAGACATGGCGTGTTGTTTAGGTCCCCTCTATACAGGATTTTAATGGAGGACATATACTAAATAATTGTTATATATATTTCAATATGTCATCTCTAGTCATACTAAGTATCATGATCATGTGTTCTAAATTAGTTCTTATTGGTGAACATGGGGCTACATTAACTATACCAATTGGTTCAATGCAACCTTTCTTTGTGATGACTACTTTTAAAGGGAGCCTGTGTCTATATAGCTGAATTTATTTACTGTGATGTTGTCCATACTATATGTGTAATATGGTTTTGTATTTGTCATGTATGTTGTGGTAATCTGTCATTGTGTGTATATTTATTGTAATTTTGTACTTTTTATATGTATGTCATAGGCCGTGATCAAGGTCCGGGATGGACCGAAACGTTGGCCAATTTTGAGATGTGGATTACATTAATAAACTAATTGTCCTGTCTTCTACTAACTACTAACGAGTGCCGTGATTTGTACATATGAAATTGGGGTAGTGACCCGTCACTGAGCACCGTATCCGAAAGTGGAGTGCCAACCAAATTTGTCCCATGTAAGATCAGACTGCAAAATTAAATGAAGTCGCCTTGGGGACAAACTGCACTTTAACTATTTTTTACTGCAGGATCACTCCTCCTTTTGAAGTCTATATGAGACAAGGCCATGATCTGTGTCTCTGCAGTGGTTACATACAGCTCATCTGGTACATATGCTCCATACATGTTTTCCTTATGTTTTCTCTAGGTGCTGCCATTCCCGAATGTTCTGGAGAGCTGCCTGGTCATACTGCACCTCCCCTCCACTAAGCTGGCCTTGGATATACATGGACAGGCGATAAGTCTCCTGCAGAGACATGGCTCTGGGTCACCAGACTACCAGAAAGTGGCCAGCAAGTTTGTGTCATCATTACAAGGGCAGCAGTCCACAGACTAAGTTTAGGACTTGGCTTCTGACTGCTTCCAGGTCTGCAATAACCACCGCACTAGTGCCAGCATCCATCAGCTGCCTTTGCTTCTCTCTGAAGCTCTCTACTGTAGCCATCCATCCACTCTGAGTATATGTATAACCTCTGGGATATGGATTACATTCCCAGCACTGGAATGCAACAGCACTGGTCTGACTGAGGCCTTAGGATGCATGGAAGATGCTGAACTGTAGCTTTAGACACTTCATGCCACAATTATGATGAAGTTCAATGCCAAGGATCCATTTTCTTTTTGTTTTCCATATGCTGCTGTGTGCAGTACGTACCGTCAATGATATGCAGCAGTGAGTGCACTCCTCATTTTTTTGAAGGACCTGTAGTTTATAGGGAATATCCATCTTTGCAACAAATTTTACTTTGGCAGCTAAATTAAGATTAAAATAAATTTGCAAATATTCTTGGTTACAGACCTACATTTTTGTCTACAGCTCCCATGCAGATGTATGTATCTCCATGTTAACAGGCTGCAGTCACTTTACCATACATTTGTCCTATTGCTAACATATATTCGGTAAGTAAGAAGTAGGGGACAGATGGGAGGTTGGCTGCAGTTCAGTCTAACATGAAGACACAGAGGTCTGCAAAGGAGCTGTAGACACAGAATTATCTTGTTCCATTTTAAATGAAGAATACTTGAAAACGTGCTCCATTTTCAATTTAGTTGGATTGGAACAAAAAATAGTCCCAAAGATGGACCTTTCTTTAACGAGATTGTATGACAGAAATAAAGCGCCACACTTATGTACAGACTGTGTGTGGTGTTGCAGCTCAGCCCTTTGCACTTCAATGATTACAGGGGGAGATTTATCAAACTGGTGTAAAGTAGAACTGGTTCAGTTGTCCATAGCAACCAATCAGATTCCACCTTTCATTTTCCACAGCTCTTTTTAGCAATCTCATTGGTTGCTATTGGCAACTAAGTCAGTTCTACTTTACACCAGTTTGAATCTCCCCCTAAGTTTGAAACCGTTTCTGCTTTTTCTTCCACTTTCCAAGGTATTCTTGTTAGGCTGGATTTTTATATACACTGAAGTCTACTCCTACTTCTATGAATAAGAGGATGGGAGATGCTACTCACTTAGAGGCCTATTATGCCTTTTTTAAAGAGCCCCAGCAGTGTGCTGTAACTAGTGAAAAATAATCGTACTCCCTTTCTATGTTCTATAATGTTCTGGTCCCAAGCCTGTAAACTTCTGGGCTCTGAACTGGAGCATATGCACCGCTTCAACCAGTAACTTACCTCAGCAGTGATGTGTCGCCAATCAGCACGTCACATGCTGCCTGGGGACACGTAAACATGGGCTGCAGTGACACATGTGAAGTCTTCCTGAAGTTTACAGCCTGGGGACCAGTAGTGAAATGGAACTAAAACAGGACATGATTTTTCACTAGGTACAACACACTGCTGGGGCTATTCTAAAAAAAAAAAAAAATGGTTATCCCACAAAAATATTGTCACCTATTCTATTAACCCAACATGATACAAAAATTGAATTTCCACAAAAAAATGTATTCTATGACCTGTTAGAAAGTGACTGTATTTGTGAGTTATAACCTCCCTTCTGATCCTCAGCTGTGTCTTGTGACCAACACAGCATATTCTGTGTGGACAGGAAGTCAGTTTCTCTATGTATTCCTATGGGAGCCTCAATGTCAGTCTCATAGGGATGAATAGGGAAGTAACTGGCTTCCTGTCCTGTGTCAGTTGGAGATCAAACTGACATGACACAGCTGAGGATCAGAAAGGAGGCTATAACAAACAAATACAGTCACTGGTAAGATTACCTTCACTAAAGTTTACATCATGTACCTTTCTAACAGGTCAGAGAATAAAAACTTTTGTAGAAGTGCTACTTTAAGCAAAAAAAAAAAAATGATGCCACTGTAATGTACAGTGTTTTTCAACAAGAAGTAGAGAAGATTGTCTTGTATATACTGTAATTTTCAAGTATGTGATTGTGAATTGTTTCTACAGAGTATCTGTTAATAATGCATATGAAACTGATGAGGTTTAAATGTGGAGTTGTCTTTAATAAGATAATAAGGTCCTGCCTTTTACAGATACAGCAGCTCTGCCCTCTGGAATTTAGCTGTAATACCAGCCACAACTCATGGACTGGAGTGGCGCTGTATCTGGGAGGGAAAAAAAATACATTTTTTTCTCATTCTGGACAATCCTTTTAAGACCAAGATGACACCGCTATCTTACTAAAGGCTAAGTGTGCTTTTTATCCCTAACATGGGAAAAATACAAATGCACATTGCATTCAATACTAAAGAAAATAGTCAAAGAGTAGTTACAGTGGTCATGTCGGCTTTAACTGTATGTATGTATGTATGGGGAGTATGGTGGATACGATGCATTAAACTGAAATGACACTGTGAACCTACTTGTACTATATGTTTTCTCTACTCGCCTCCAGTCATGCCAAGAAAGACTTGTTTTTTTCAAAATAAATATCCAAAAGTTTAAGATGCCAGGAGTTTGTCTTAAATGATGCATCAGAAGGACACTGCTAACAGGCTCCCTTTAAGGGGTTATCCCATGATTAATGTAAAAAATGAAAATCAGACATCATACAGTACATGACAACCTCTTTCTAACAAAGCTAGAACCAGCCCCTGTACCTCACATGGATCCAGAGATTTCCTCATTCATTGCTCTGCTAGATTTATATCAAGCTGACAGCTCAAGGCGAGTGTCTGTCTCACTCATATCATTGGGGGACACAGAAGACAATGGGTATAGCTGCTGCCACTAGGAGGCGACACCAAGCTGAAAAGTGTTAGCTCCTCTCAGCTATACCCCTCCTGCAGACACTGAGCTGAAAGCACAGTTTTAGCTTAGTGTCTGTAGTAGACAGACAACCCTGATTTGCAGAACAACTTCTGCCATTTTCTTTTATTGTTTTGCCTTTTTTCCTCTATAGGTATTGGAAACATTGATGCCTGGCCACTCCGTTTACCTGGGGAAGAAGGCTGGTGTTGGTTCCCCTCTCCGCCTGACCTCCCCCAAGAAGACAAAGTGGACCAAGGCAGCCCTGCTCCCCTGTATCCAGCCAACCATGGGGTCACCTGCATTTCTGCAGTTCCCCCCAACTCCCCCCCCCCTTCTTCCATTTCAGCCTCCCTACTACCTAAGTGGCTGAGGAAGTGACCATGCTGGTATCACACAGGGAGGTGAAGCAAAGAGGATGAAGATGGGGTGAGTATGGTGAACACTGGGTAAGTATAACCCCCTCTATCCAGTCCACCATCCGCACTCCACCACTCGATTCCACTCCTCATTCCTGATTCTCCTGGCCTGGGTTTCCTCTTCCTTATTTCACCTGGTGCTTGCGGCCCCCTCCCACCTCCTTCCCTCAGAGGCCCGCCGGTGCTGTTTCCCAGCGGTTTCATCCCCTCCTGGGGTGGCTGCTGCATCTTACTTCTGGGCATCGGGTATGCCTGTCCCAGGCCTACATCGGTCCCAGAATTTGGGTAGCTCCTCGGCCATTTTTCCTGCCCTCCATTCCAGCTGGCAGTTCTTTCGGCCGGCCTGCACCTAAGCAAGTCCCCGGCTTGCGACCTGTTAGGCCGCACCTTTAAGGCTGGGTTATGGGGGCTGGAACTGTCGCCCAGGTGCAAAATCTTCATGCCCTTATGTTCCCCTCCTTCACAAGCTCTGCCCCCAGTCCTCAGAAGAAAAAATAAATAAATAACCCTTGCTGGCCTCTCCTCCTTGTTAGGCTGGGGCTTAAAGGGGTTATCCGAGTTATATTTATTGATGACCTATCCTCAGAATAAGTCATCAATATCAGATCGGCGGAGGTCCAACACCCGGCACCCCCACCGATCAGCTGTTTGAAGAGAAGGCCGCGCCGTACCACCGCTGCCTCCTCTTCATTGTGTACCTGCTCGCCGTAACATCAGTAGCATTGAGCAGGTGTAATTACACCCAAGCCGCCCCATTCATTTCAATGGGAGGGCTCGTTCCTATACACTTGTACACTTGCCTCTTCACCTAATTGAGGCCGGGGCTTAAGATTTCAAATATATGATTATTTTTTTTTTAAAAAACTTTAGCCCCTGGTGCTGTCCTGCACTGAACATGGTGACTATTACAGCTTTAACCCCTTCCACAGGTGGTGTATTTGTGCTACTACCGCATGCGGTAGCTCCTACCGCACTTCCCCCTCAACAAGTCCACCAGATGCGGTATCTACTGTCTCATTACCCTCCCTTCCACAGGTACTGGATACTGTACATCTTGTTGTATTACCCCCTTCCACAGGCAGAGAAATTGCACTACCACTGGATACTGTATATCCTGTTGCATTACCACCTTCCACAAGTAGAGTAATTACACTACCACTGGATACTGTGCGTCCTCTCGCATTACCACCTTCCACAGGCAAAGTAATTGGACTACCACTGGATACTGTATATCCTGTTACATTACTTCCTTCCACAGGCAGAGTAATTGCACTTCCACTGGATGCTGTACATCCTGTCCCATTACCACCTTCCACAAGCAGAGTAATTACACCACCACTGGATACCATATGTCCTGTCGCATTACCCCCTTCTACTACCATTGATTACTGTACAACCTGTTGCATTAAACCCTTCCACAGGTGGAGTAATTGCATTACCACTGGCTACTGTACATCCTGTCGCAGAGTAATCACGCTACCACTGGATACCGTCTATCCTATCTTATTGCCTCCTTCCGCAGGTAAAGTAATTGCACCAACATTGGATACTATGACTACTACGCCACAGTGTTATACTACGTTGTTTTACCAAGCCACAATGGAATATTGGTTCTAGCTCCAGATGCTGTACCTCCTATCATATTCCTCTCATTCTACAGACGGAGTAATGGCACTACCACTGGATATCATCTATCGTATCCCATTAGCTCCTTCACACTAACAGGTGGAGTGATTGCACCAACTTTGGGTACTGTGACTACTACGCCACAGTGTAATATTGGTCCTAGCACCGGCTCTTGTAGTTCCTGTCATGTTCCTCCCCTTCCACAGGTGGAGTATTTGCAGGAGATGGTACCTATTATTGCCTTATCCTCTTCAACAGGTGGAATACAGGCACTACCACTGGTTACTGTGGCTACTACCACATTATCCCCTTCATTAGATAGATAATTTTGTGTGTTGGTGTTGAGCACCTGCATGGTGGCCTCTGTCTTCCCACGGTGTCTCCTTACAACACAACTTTTCTTGTGATTTAAGTTCTGGTTGGAAGTCACATTACAATGTTAGTCATTGTCACCTTCAATAGGTAGAACATCAGCACTAGACATAGAATACAGTGGTTACTACCACATTCACCTGGTCAGCAGGTCGAGTATTACCCCAAGTCTCATGCAGTATCCACTACCAGCTGTCCTTCTCAGGTGGAATTTTTGCACTAGAACTATATACCATGGCTACTACTGTATGGCCGCCTCTTCATGTGGAGTATATATGCTAGCGTTAGATTCTGTGGCTACTACTGTATGGCTTCCTCCTCAGTTTTCGTTTGTACACTAGCACTAGATTCTATGGGTACTATTGTATGGCCTCCCTCTCAGGTGGAGTGTTGCACGAGCACTGGTTACTGTGGTCTCTACTGGATGGCCTTCTCAAGTGGAGTATTTGCGTTAGCCCTAGCTACTGTGTCTACTACTGTATGTCTCCCTTCTCAGGTGTAGTGTTTACGTTCACCCTGAAAGCTGTAATGGCAACCGTCGTGCTTCCTTCCTCACATAACATATTTGCACTGAGTATTGGATCTGTGGTTTTTACCAAATTGACTTCTATTCCACACCATGTTTAGGCCCTGGCTTTGTATCCTGTAGCTTCTAACACATCCCCCTTCACGTTAATATGTTGGTACTAGGTGTGATGTATCGATATTTTCTTCTTTGGTGAATCTCCCACTTACTTTACGCTACCAATGTATATGGCATAGCTCCAGCAGGTGTTGTCTTTGTGCTGTAGCTCACCTTTCCACTCTTTCCTGATGGTGCAGGTCATCGGCATTATTTCCATCATCAGACCAGGTATTGCAACTGCATGGGATGCTGTAGCTGATGAGTCCCACACTTCTGGCAAGGGGACGCCAACCCAGAGGAGACACATTATAGGTGACTAATTCTGTCTTTATGTTTTCACTTTTCGGAATATTATGAATTGTTGCCACTGTGTCCTCTTCTGGTTGATGTTGCCATTTCCCTGCACTTGTTTTTAAATATTTACATTTATATGAATTTTATAAATAAAGATTGTTTTTGACTTCATGCAGTCTGGCAGTTTCTTATAGGAGTCTGTTTCAGGCGTAGAAAAAGGTCTAAATGTAGGACCGCAAGGAAGCTGTCTTACATTTAGAACTGGCGGAGGATCCGCTGAAGTTATGAAGAGGCCCTTATTTGGAAAGGGAGGTCTTTGGTGACAGACTGCCTTTAATTTATATAACTTTGAGGAAAGAAGGGAAATTGGCGATATGATTGAAACTTGTAAAGGGCATCTGTCAGCAGATTTGTACCTATGAAACTGGCTGACCTGTTACATTTGCGCTTGGCAGCTGAAGACATCTGTGTTGGTCCCATGCTCATATGTGTCCACATTGCTGAGAAAAATGATGTTTTCATATATGCAAATGAGCCTCTAGGAGCAAACGCGGGCCTTGTCATTACACCTAGAGGCTCTGCTCTCTCTGCAACTGCTGCGCCCTCTACACCTTGATTGTCCTTAGAAGAAGTCAAGGCCAAGTGTCATCACGTTTAGGGCTCATGCATACGAACGTATTTTCTTTCAGTGTCCATTCCTTTTTTTGGTATGCAAAACCATTCATTTCAATGGGTCCGCAAAAAAAACTAAGGGTTCTCCGTGTGCATTCCGTTTCCGTATGTCCGTATTTCCGTTCCGCAAAAAATAGAACATGTCCTATTATTGTCCGCATTACGGACAAGGATAGAACTGTTCTATTAGGGGCCAGCTGTTCCGCAAAGACGGATCTGCAAAAAATACGGATGACGTCCGTGTGCATTCCGTATTTTTTGTGGATCCATCTTTTCATACGGTCGTTTGCATGAGGCCTTACACTGCCTGGTCCTGTCAATCAAAGTGCAGAGGGTGCGGCAGTTTCAGAGAGAGCAGAGCCTCTAGGAATAACAACAATGCCCCAATTGATCCTAGAGGCTCATTTGCATATCAAAACTTCATTTTCTCAGTAATGCGTGCACATATGAACAGAGACGCCTTCAGCTGCCAAGCGCTCATGCAACAGGTCAGCCAATTTCATAGGTACAAATCTGCTGACAGATGCCTTTTAAAATACTCATTGACTAAAAATAAAAAATACCTCACCTAGATTGAAATGTACTACTGCTGCAAACTTGGCATACAGTTATTTTTCAGGCAGATATGTAAATTATTACAGATGTGGTATGATTAGACACTGGGTCTTGACACAAGAGGATCTAAATGTGCTTCTTCCTCTGCCATATAAAAAGGCTCTCAGAGGCTACTTTTGGGTAGTATAGCTCTTGGTGAGAGATCGTTGACTGCTAGACCTGCCACTACAACTCAGCTGAAGACATTTTGCCCAGTTGACAGACTTTGAGAGTGGACACAACATTGCACTAAAAAAAAGCAGGATGGTCATTTCAACAAATTGCCCACCATCTAGTCCATTCCGACAAGCTGTTTGGAGGTGTTGGCAGCAATGGTTACATGAGGGAACGCACACACGCCAAACATGCTCGGGATGGACCACAGAGACCACCAGTAGAGAGGATTGATCTGCTGATAAGCACGAGCAGCTCCTACAGTTTCACTATCCACCATCCAGACACAAGTGGCACCTTCATTACAGATACCCTATCTCTGCCCAAACCATTTCCAGGAGCTAAGCAGAAGGAAATTTGGGTCACAGAGCCCATTATGTTTTCCTCAATTGACAGCCAGTCCCTACCAACTTCATTTGCTGTGGTTTCGTAGACAAGAAAGCTGGACTGCTACGGACTGGAACCATACCTTTAGCAATTATGAAGGTCTTGTGGTCAACACTTCCAGTCCTGCGTATGCTGTAGAGCAGGGCTGGCCAACCTGAGGCTCTCCAGCTGTTGCAAAACTACAACTCCCAGCATGCCCAGTCTGCCTACAGCTATCATCCTACAGCAGGGCATGGTGGGAGTTGTAGTTTTACAACAGCTGGAGAGCCTCAGGTTGGCCAGCCCTGCTGTAGAGCGACACACTGTCCCAACTGCTCTGGGGAGCCATCACATACGACAGTTGGTCACCCCTTGTGGTCATCAGGATAATGCTTGCCCACAAAAACAGCAAGGGCTTGCCAGGAATGTCTTCCTGGTCATGAGATTTATCTCCAATTGAGCATTTATGGGACCAGCTGGGATGTCAGCTTCAAAAAAGCTACAAGTGTGCAGGATCTACAGGCCCAGCTGGAACACCTGTGGGTAAATGTGCCACAGGATACCATATGGAACGTATATACCTCCATGCCCAACCTTATCTCATTTTGAATCCAGACTATAGGTGGCCCAACAGGGTTCTAGAGCCTCCTTTCATTTGTACAGTTTTCCCCAATAAACTTCTCCTTCTGCTCTAATATTATAATCACTTACATATGTCACCATTACCATTCACAAATAAAATGTCATTTGATGTCATATGAAATTAGTATTCGAGAAGATGACAATGTCAGAAAATAAGAAAAGAAACAGACCAGCTCTCTGGACCAAATTTATTGGGTTATTTTTTTTAACCCCTCAATTGGTATCAAGTTATTAAAAGCATAAAACAATAGTAAATAATAAAATAGATGCATTAGAATTATGGCTGCACCATAAGAACATGTCATAGTATATATGCCAAGAGAATGTTGCCTAAATAATGTCTTAAAGGGGTTGTCCCACAAAAAATATTCTGCAGTTTTCAAACCAGCTCCTGGATCTGAATACTTTTGTAATTGATTGTAACAAAAAATTTAGCATAGCCAATGAGTTATTCTATAAAATCTATCTATATAGCGCCACCTGCTGTTTGTTTTTGTTTTTATTTCTTTGACCTGCTCACTAAGAAGGCCGCACATGCTCAGTTTCATCCTTCAACTGCCTCCTGAGCTGTGATAGGTAGAGTTTCAAGAGTTACCCCAAGTTTGGGGTACAAGGTTTGGGTTATCTAAGAATTCCGTTATGGATTCCGCTACAATGGACCATAAGTCATAATGAAATTCTTAGATAACCCGAGCCCGACCTGAATTGATAAATTATTAGCAGTCTATTGCAAATGTTGCAGGACTACAACAATTGGTAACAAGTTGTCAAAACTATTTTACTGTATATGCTTGGAACAAACCTCCAGCTGATGTGGTTAGAAAAACAGTAGTATGGGCACATCCAAGCAGAACGGATGCGCGACAGATTTGTCAGAAAGTGGATCAGATTATAGAAATATTATGCACAGTGTAAGTGTAAATTGACCTGCAGTGCAGATTTTACATCCACAGTTTGTCAATTTATGATACGAAAATCGACCACATTTCCATCCATAGAGGAAAATCTGCCACTCATGGCTGTACCCTAAGTGAATGTAAACATCCTAAGAGAAAAATACAAAGAAAGTAATATAACGGCTGACAAGATGAACATGGACTTCTGCTGTCATTCTTCTATAAACGACACCACTGGCTGGGTCAACTGGGTTCCACTGCATCATTAACCCCTTCGTGCATTGGAGCAATGTGCATTGGAGTCTATGAGAATAGCAATCTAATGATTGCTTGTTATAGATCCCTATGGGAACTATTTAAAAAAGTGTAAAATAATTCGTTTTTTAAAAAATAAAAATTCAAATCACCGGGGGGCGTGGCTTGCCTATGGCGCAGTGAACAGTGTGTTAGCTGAGCTCCGGGTCGCCTGCATCACAAAATAGCCCTTTTCTTAACTTATTCACCCCACAACCAACCCAGAATGGTGGAAGGCAAGAGACAGACCAAGTGACAACTATCGATCTCTTTATACCCACTAAAAGTTAGCTGGAGTCACTCATAACTAGATTAGAAGCAGCACATAAGAAGGAGTGGGAGGCGGTCAAAGAGTCTTTACAGCACCTGGGTCAAAGAGTGGTGGACATCGAAGAAGGCCAAGAGACTGTTTTAAACCAACTAGAGTCTCAGTCCCTTGTTCTCCGTGAGCACTCAGAGCAGATTTCGTCTCTGGTAGCACATCTCGACGACACCGAGAACACACACCGCCGAAACAATCTCAGGATATGGGGTATCCCGGAGTCTATCCCCCCCCTCCAAGCTAGAGCCAGCGGTCCAGAAACTGTTTAAAGCTATCCTAGGCGAAGGGGCCAAAGAACCTATACTTTTAGATCGTATCCACAGATCGCTTGGCCCCAAACCTACAGATCCAAATAGACCTAGAGACACAGTGTGTCGTGTGCATTATTTTACTGACAGAGGCCATTATGAGAGCAGCCAGGGAGCATGAGGAACTTACTTTGAATGACCACCAAGTTTCCATCATGGCGGACCTTTCAAGGCGAACACTCCAACTCCACAGAGCTCTGAGGCCTCTACTGAATATCCTAAGGGAAAAGGGTATACCTTACCGGTGGGGTTTCCCATTCCAACACTCACGTGTCTCCTATGAAGGAAAATCGGCAAGTTTCTGGACCCTAGATGATCTTTCAGCCTTCTTGGAAGCTTTTGACCTCCCTAAAGTGGCGCTACCTGAGTGGCCGAGATCGCCGACTATACCTGGGGTCCGTCAGAGGGAGAGATGGCATAAAGTACAATCTTCCTCGTCTCCACAGAAGGATCGTTCATCTTCTGACTTGGTTTCTCAAGGATGATATCATATATATACAATAATATCTGCCAGTTACTCTTTCTTGCCTGACTTAGGCTCAGAAGAGGTTGTTTTGTTCTTCATCTATACAGCAGTTGACATTTCTTATTTCACTACATAACTACTATCGTTAAGTTGTGGAGTTAAATATGCAAATAGCATAGGGCTGTGTTTCAAGTATAGTTACATTGTGCGGGATCTCGGGGCACCCGTGTTATGGTCTTCCGCTCTCCCCAGTATTCTGGCCAAAGCCAGAGAGAGGGAGCTCTGGTAGAGGCTTTAGAGCCTTCTTTAGGGTGTCAAGGTGGAGCAGTTGAGCACTTAAGGTTATATTATGTTAAGTTGTCTGTCTGTCTTGCGTGGTCCCTTTTATGTTTGTCTCTTATCCTTATGTGTCCACTGGTTAGTAAGTGGGGGTCTTATGCTATACATTTGATTTGCCATTCTCTGTCTTTTTTTCGACCATGGCTAGTCTAAATATCTGTACTTACAATGCTAACGGTTTAAATAAGCCAGAGAAACGTAGACAGATCTTCAGATACATGAAGCAAAAAAAGGTGGACATTGTCCTTATCCAGGAGACTCATTTCAGATCTTCTAATGTCCCTAAATGTGAACATAGGTTTTATCCAACATGGGTACACTGTACAAATCCCTTGGGTAAGTCCAAGGGGGTCTCTATTGGCTTCCGTCATACTATACAATCTTGTCATCTAAATCCGACCCCAAGGCAGGTTTTTATTTCTTAAGATTGACATTGCAGGGCACATTCTTACCATTGCTAACCTATATTTTCCCAATCAGGAACCAGTGGCCTTTGGTTTACGTGCCTTAAAGAGTACTTTTCATGCATTTTTTTTACAGTAGTTACATAGCGTAACTCGTAGGGTACCCCCCACTGATGCTGCCGCCCGTGACCGTTCTTCAAAATAGCGCTCCTGCGCCCCGCTGCGGCCCCCTGTATTTTTCCCGCTCAGTATGTTAATCCTGAGCATCGGTACAGGGAGGAGGAGACGCCCGGGTTTCTCAATGGGCGTTTCCTTCTCCCTGGCTGTGCCGCGATCCAATCACATCGGAGAGCGTCACAGCCAAGGAGTTTTTTTCTCCCTGGCTGTGACGCTCTTCGATGTGATTGGATCGCGGCACAGCCAGGGAGAAGGAAACGCCCATTGAGAAACCCGGGCGTCTCCTCCTCCCTGTATTCAATGTTTCAATGTTTTTGGTTGCTTCATTTTCTAAAAAAAATTCAATAAAAAGTGATCAAAAAGTCATACACACCCCAGAATGGTATCAATAAAAAGTTCAGATCTCCCCGCAAAAAATGAGCCCCCATACAGCTCCGTACACATAAATACCAAAATGTTATAGGGGTCAAAATATGGCAACGAAAAAAAAATGTTTTTTTTCCAACTTTATAATTATTTTATCACTATCAAAATGCAAGAAAAACTATACATATACTATAAACTATACTTTCACACCAGCGTTTTTGCTGGATCCGTCATGAACGGATCCGGTTGTATTATCATTTAAATAGCCAAGACGGATCCGTCATGAACTCCATTGAAAGTCAATGGGGGACGGATCCGTTTTCTATTGTGTCTGAGAAAACGGATCCGTCCCCATTGACTTACATTGTGAGTCATGATGGATCAGTTTGGATCAGTTTCTTCATGCGGACATCAAAACACAGCAAGCAGCGTTTTAGTGTCCGCTTCCAAAGCGGAATGCTGACTGAACTGAAGCAAACTGAAGGAAAACTGATGCATTCTGAACGGATCCTTTTCCATTCAGAATGCATTAGGACAAAACTGATCAGTTTTGGACCGTTTATGAGAGCCCGTGACGGATCTCACAAACTGATCCTTACAACGCAAAAGTAGCCTGAGGCCTCTTTCACACTAGCGTTAGCACGGATCCAGCACCTAAAGGGTGCCAACGGATCCGTGCTAACGCTGATACATGTGTGGAGCCGGAGCAGCGCTCCGGCCCCACACATGTTGACAGACATTGGGACAGCAATACATACAGACATACACACACAAACACATACATACTTACATACTCCAGCCCGGGACGCCGGCAGCACGTCTTCACGCGCCTCCTGCGCGCAGTGATGACAATTCCCCACAGCCCCCTCTGCAGGAGGCGTGTGAAGACATGCTGCCGGCGTCCCTGCCTGGAGTATGTGAGTATGTATGTATGTCTGTCTGTATGTATTTCTGTATTTCTGTGTAGCCGGATCCGGAATGACCCCCCATCGCAAGTCAATGGAGAACAGATCCGGATTACTGGTGTGTCACACCAAACGGATCCGTCCCCATTTACTTGCATTGGGGGTCATTCCGGATCCGGCTTGGTGCGGATGCCTGGACCGGAGAGAAAACCGCAGCATGCTGCGGTTTGTTCTCCGGTCTGAAGACGGAACGGAATGCTTTCAGGAGCATTCCGTTGTCTTCAGTTCAGTTTTGTCCCCATTGACAATGAATGGGGACAAAACTGAAGCGTATTTTTCCAGTATTGAGCCCCTATGACGGAACTCAATACCGGAATTTAAAAACGCTAGTAGCCTAAGATATCGCCGGATTTGTACTGACCTGTAGAATGAAAATAACTTGTCAGTTTTATTGCACATCGAGCTTCGTAAATAAAAAAAAAAAAAAACAGTAAAACTGTGGTGAAATTGCTTTTTTTTTTTTTTTTTTTGCAATTTCACCACATTTGGAGATTTTTTCCCCCTTTCCCACTACATCATATGCAATATTAAATTGTACAGAAAAATAAAAAAGTTATGGCTCTGTGAAGGCAGGGGGTGCAAAACGCAAATGCAAAAACAAAAAACCCTCCGGGGCTGAAAGGTTTAAAAAAGGACAGGTCACTAACCTAAAAGGGGGCACATCCTCCCTAATTGAACCAATCCTACTCTTGGCACAACACTTAGTGTATGGCTGACAATCATTGTAACATAACTACCCACAACATAACCACTGGTGAGATCACCACCCATTCTGTAGTCTTAAAGGGACATGCCAGTTGCACTACCTAGCAACTACCACTTTATCATCCAAAACCTCTCTACATGACATGGAAGTGATAGCATCTGTTTGGCATTGGTCATCTGTTAGCTGTGTTAGCTGATGTTACTATCCATGGTGCCTCCACCTAACATCATGCATTATACCCTACAGTAGGCACACCAGCCCTCGTCACTGTCAACCGGCTCCTGATGACATTTGACACTGACCCTCTTGACATCAGCATTATAGAAGATACTCCATACTTGTTCCTAGGTGTAGCTACCTGGGTATACAGTGTTAAAGCTTAAAGCCCAATAAGTAAATTTTTGTGCGTTCTGAGAAAATAACTTGTGACTGCACTAATTATTTCTTCCATTAGAAGAGAAAAAGACTGCGCACGCTGCACACTGAACTGAGAGGTTCTCATACAGATGTATAATTCACTTTCCAGCTTTCATTATTCTAGAAGAGGTATGACAAGTGATCTGATTGGTCCCAAGAGCAATATACACCCCCCACCTCCATGAAGGACTGTAACTCAGAAAGTTGTATTCTGAACATTTTACTCGCACCAGTTATATTTATATGACTTACATAAGTAAAGCTTAAATCTGTTGTCTATCAGGTAAACCATAAAAATGTGGGCAATGGCGGACCATGTGATACAAAATAATACCTTATAGATTCCTGCTGGTCTCACTGGCCCCGCGGGCTCCAGAAATACACTGCTGAGGCCTCTGATTGGCTGCAGCAGTCATTTATGTAGATGGGCACATCATCATTTCAGCCAAGTAAGAAAAGATTGGCAGATCATAGGTATTATTTATTTTGTTGCTTTTTCCCATTTCTTGCCTTCCCTTCACGACACAGTCAGTTTTCTCCTTAAAGGGGTTCTCTGGGAATTAAGAAAATGAAAATACTTGAATATTACTTCATTATAAATATATTCCGAAATACCTTACATTTGTTATAATAACTCGTTTTGTCTAGGGAGCAATCATTAGGAGACAAAATGGCTGCTGTCCTATTAGTACACACAAAACCTGTCCTAATCGCACAGGAGGACAAGTTACTTCACAACACTGAGGTAAAGAGCTGCCTCACCCTCCTCTTTTGCTTGTCAGGGATTATGATCCATGAGCAGATGTGGCTAATGAGCAGCAGCACTTCTATGCAGTCTCCATTACCACAGCCCCACATTACCACAGTCTGTCCTGTCCGTCCTCTCTGTACTTTATGTCTCCTCATGAACGCCATTCCCACAGAGATTCAGCTGAAGAGCTTCTCATCTGTATTCAGGACCATAATCCCTAACAAGTAGAACAGAGAGGAGGATGAGGCAGCTCTTTACGTCAGTGTTGTGAAGTAACTTGTCCTCCTGTATGATTAGGGCAGGTTTTGTGTGTACTAATAGGACAGCGGCCATTTTGTTTCTCCTAATCATTGATCCCTAGACAAAACAAGCATTATAACTAATGAAAGGTATTTGGGAATATATTTATAATAAAGTAATATTTACATATTTTCATTTTCTTATTTCCCAGAGAACCCCTTCAAGGACCGACCATCATTTTGCAAATCTGACATGTGTAACTTTATGTGGTAATAAATGCTTTTGCTTATCCAACCAAGCTTTTGCTTGTGTCCAACTGTTTTCTTGTGACACAAAGTACTTCATGTTAGTGGTGAATTTGAGTCAATATGTTTTACCTTTATTTATATTAAAACATTTTTTACAAATTTACTGCTGGAATGTACTTCAGCTAAGTGTGGTAGAGGAGGAGAGCGCTCTGTTTTTTTCTTGTGGGATTTGGGGCAGAGACTGCATGTGAATAGGCCACGATGGGGAAGTCTATCATGGAGGTGAACAGGGGAGAGTGGCGTGCCCTCCAACTCCCACATGAAGGTAATGCAGAACAGGTGGGGGGCTTATTTAAAGACAGTAAGGGTATATTGTTTATTGCGCACATCTCCTATTTCTGAGGAGGCAACCAGATACTTTTATCTGGCCTGTTTATCAAAGGTCCCCTGAAGAACCAGTACATTATAGGTTCTGGCATCCAAACAGGGCACCGCAGCCTCTGCCTAGTCAGTGACATCACATTCATCAGTTGCATGGCCTAGGCACAGCTCAGTCCCATTCAAGTGAATAGGCCTGAGATACACTACCACAGACAGGCGCTATCCAATGTACGATGTTATGCTTAGTATGCTGAGATAAAGCCGCAGCACACATCAGAGTGCCATGACCTCTTCATACAGCTGATTGATGGAGGTGCCAGATGTCAGACCAACAACAATCAGATATTGGCAACCTATCTCGAGAATATGTCATCCATTTCAAACTCCTGGAGAACCAATGTATTATGTGATCTTGAACAACCCCTTCAGGACAGGACAGCATTTTCAGGACTCTTCAGCACAGAGGCGTAGCTAGAGGTTCAGCACAGGGGGGGCGAAACATACTTGAGTGGGCCCCCCACTTGGCTTCCCAAACGCACGTTTCCAACTTCACAAGCACATACTACTAGTTGTGGTTATAATACTGTATTACAAAGATGACTGTATAAACTGCTAGATCATCTATGCTGTTAAGTACAGTACAATAGACTTTCTACATACCCTAGTCTAAATACTCTACCATATAATGCAGTAAAATATAGGAGTAATAGGATTAAAAAACAACGGGACTCCTATGTTAAAGGAAACCTGTCCCCAGTTTTTACATCACTAAACTAACAGTCCCCTGCCCCCATCAGACCTCAGATCATCAGAATGTGCCCCCATCAGACCTCAGATCAGCGTACTGTGCCCCCATCAGACCTCAAATCAGCGTATTGTGCCCCCATCAGACCTCAGATCAGCAGAATATGCCCCCATCAGACCTCAGATCAGCAGAATGTGCCCCCATCAGACCTCAGATCAGCCTACTGTGCCCCCATCAGACCTCAGATCAGCGTATTGTGCCCCATCAGACCCCAGATTGTGCCCCCATCAGACCTCACATCAGCCTACTGTGCCCCCATCAGACCTCACATCAGCGTATTGTACCCCATCAGACCTCAGATCAGCAGAATGTGCCCCCATTAGTCCTCACATCAGCCTACTGTGCCCCCATCAGACCTCAGATCAGCAGAATGTGCCCCCATCAGACCTCAGATCAGCGTATTGTGCCCAATCAGACCTCAGATCAGCGTACTGTGCCCCCATCAGACCTCAGATCAGCGTATTGTGCCCCATCAGACCTCAGATCAGCGTATTGTGCCCCATCAGACCTCAGATCAGCGTATTGTGCCCCCATCAGATCTCAGATCAGCGTATTGTGCCCCCATCAGACCTCGGATCAGCCTACTGTGCCCCCATCAGACCTCACATCAGCCTACTGTGCCCCATCAGACCTCAGATCAGCGTATTGTGCCCCCATCAGACCTCAGACCAGCTTATTGTGCCCCATCAGACCTCAGACCAGTGTATTGTGCCCCCATCAGACCTCAGATCAGCGTATTGTGCCCCCATCAGATCTCAGATCAGCATATTGTGCCCCCATCAGACCTCGGATCAGCCTACTGTGCCCCCATCAGACCTCACATCAGCCTACTGTGCCCCCATCAGACCTCAGATCAGCGTATTGTGCCCCATCAGACCTCAGATCAGCATATTGTGCCCCCATCAGACCTCAGATCAGCAGAATGTGCCCCCATCAGACCTCACATCAGCCTACTGTGCCCCCATCAGACCTCAGATCAGCGTATTGTGCCCCATCAGACCCCAGATTGTGCCCCCATCAGACCTCACATCAGCCTACTGTGCCCCCATCAGACCTCACATCAGCGTATTGTGCCCCATCAGACCTCAGATCAGCGTATTGTACCCCATCAGACCTCAGATCAGCAGAATGTGCCCCCATTAGTCCTCACAACAGCCTACTGTGCCCCCATCAGACCTCAGATCAGCCTACTGTGCCCCCATCAGACCTCAGATCAGCGTATTGTGCCCCCATCAGACCTCAGATCAGCGTTTTGTGCCCCCATCAGACCTCAGATCAGCGTATTGTGCCCCATCAGACCTCAGATCAGCGTATTGTGCCCCCATCAGACCTCAGATCAGCCTACTGTGCCCCCATCAGACCTCACATCAGCCTACTGTGCCCCCATCAGACCTCACATCAGCCTACTGTGCCCCCATCAGACCTCGGATCAGCCTACTGTGCCCCCATCAGACCTCACATCAGCCTACTGTGCCCCCATCAGACCTCACATCAGTCTACTGTGCCCCCATCAGACCTCAGATCAGCCTACTGTGCCTCCATCAGACCTCACATCAGCATATTGTGCCCCCATCAGACCTCAGATCAGCTTAATGTGCCCCCATCAGACCTCAGATCAGCGTATTGTGCCTCCATCAGACCTCAGATCAGCGTATTGTGCCCCCATCAGACCTCAGATCAGCAGACTGTGCCCCCATCAGACCTCATATCACCCTACTGTGCCCCTATCAGACCTCAGATCAGCGTATTGTGCCCCCATCAGACCTCAGACCAGCGTATTGTGCCCCATCAGACCTCAGATCAGCATATTGTGCCCCCATCAGACCTCAGATCAGCAGAATGTGCCCCCATCAGACCTCACATCAGCCTACTGTGCCCCCATCAGACCTCAGATCAGCGTATTGTGCCCCCCACCAGACCTCAGATCAGCGTATTGTGCCCCCATCAGACCTCAGATCAGCGTATTGTGCCCCATCAGACCTCAGATCAGCAGAATATGCCCCCATCAGACCTCACATCAGCCTACTGTGCCCCCATCAGACCTCAGATCAGCGTATTGTGCCCCATCAGACCCCAGATTGTGCCCCCATCAGACCTCACATCAGCCTACTGTGCCCCCATCAGACCTCACATCAGCGTATTGTGCCCTATCAGACCTCAGATCAGCGTATTGTACCCCATCAGACCTCAGATAAGCAGAATGTGCCCCCATTAGTCCTCACATCAGCCTACTGTGCCCCCATCAGACCTCAGATCAGCAGAATGTGCCCCCATCAGACCTCAGATCAGCGTATTGTGCCCCATCAGACCTCAGATCAGCGTATTGTGCCCCATCGGACCTCAGATCAGCGTATTGTGCCCCATTAGATCTCAGATCAGCGTATTGTGCCCCCATCAGACCTCGGATCAGCCTACTGTGCCCCCATCAGACCTCACATCAGCCTACTGTGCCCCCATCAGACCTCAGATCGGCATATTGTGCCCCCCACCAGACCTCAGATCAGCGTATTGTGCCCCCATCAGACCTCAGATCAGCGTATTGTGCCCCCATCAGACCTCAGACCAGCTTATTGTGCCCCATCAGACCTCAGACCAGCGTATTGTGCCCCCATCAGACCTCAGATCAGCGTATTGTGCCCCCATCAGATCTCAGATCAGCGTATTGTGCCCCCATCAGACCTCGGATCAGCCTACTGTGCCCCCATCAGACCTCACATCAGCCTACTGTGCCCCCATCAGACCTCAGATCAGCGTATTGTGCCCCATCAGACCTCAGATCAGCAGAATGTGCCCCCATCAGACTTCACATCAGCCTACTGTGCCACCATCAGACCTCAGATCAGCGTATTGTGCCCCGCACCAGACCTCAGATCAGCGTATTGTGCCCCCATCAGACCTCAGATCAGCGTATTGTGCCCCCATCAGACCTCAGACCGGCTTATTGTGCCCCATCAGACCTCAGACCAGCGTATTGTGCCCCCATCAGACCTCAGATCAGCGTATTGTGCCCCCATCAGACCTCACATCAGCCTACTGTGCCCCCATCAGACCTCAGATCAGCCTACTGTGCCCCCATCAGACCTCAGATCAGCCTACTGTGCCCCCATCAGACCTCAGATCAGCATATTGTGCCCCCATCAGACCTCAGATCAGCGTTTTGTGCCCCCATCAGACCTCAGATCAGCGTACTGTGTCCCCATCAGACCTCAGATCAGCGTATTGAGCCCCCATCAGACCTCAGATCAGCCTACTGTGCCCCCATCAGACCTCACATCAGCCTACTGTGCCCCCATCAGACCTCACATCAGCCTACTGTGCCCCCATCAGACCTCACATCAGCCTACTGTGCCCCCATCAGACCTCACATCAGCCTACTGTGCCCCCATCAGACCTCACATCAGTCTACTGTGCCCCCATCAGACCTCACATCAGCCTACTGTGCCTCCATCAGACCTCACATCAGCATATTGTGCCCCCATCAGACCTCAGATCAGCTTAATGTGCCCCCATCAGACCTCAGATCAGCGTATTGTGCCTCCATCAGACCTCAGATCAGCGTATTGTGCCCCCATCAGACCTCAGATCAGCAGACTGTGCCCCCATCAGACCTCATATCAGCCTACTGTGCCCCTATCAGACCTCAGATCAGCGTATTGTGCCCCCATCAGACCTCAGACCAGCTTATTGTGCCCCATCAGACCTCAGACCAGCGTATTGTGCCCCCATCAGACCTCAGATCAGCGTATTGTGCCCCCATCAGATCTCAGATCAGCGTATTGTGCCCCCATCAGACCTCGGATCAGCCTACTGTGCCCCCATCAGACCTCACATCAGCCTACTGTGCCCCCATCAGACCTCAGATCAGCGTATTGTGCCCCATCAGACCTCAGATCAGCATATTGTGCCCCCATCAGACCTCAGATCAGCAGAATGTGCCCCCATCAGACCTCACATCAGCCTACTGTGCCCCCATCAGACCTCAGATCAGCGTATTGTGCCCCGCACCAGACCTCAGATCAGCGTATTGTGCCCCCATCAGACCTCAGATCAGCGTATTGTGCCCCCATCAGACCTCAGACCGGCTTATTGTGCCCCATCAGACCTCAGACCAGCGTATTGTGCCCCCATCAGACCTCAGATCAGCGTATTGTGCCCCCATCAGACCTCACATCAGCCTACTGTGCCCCCATCAGACCTCAGATCAGCCTACTGTGCCCCCATCAGACCTCAGATCAGCCTACTGTGCCCCCATCAGACCTCAGATCAGCGTATTGTGCCCCCATCAGACCTCAGATCAGCGTTTTGTGCCCCCATCAGACCTCAGATCAGCGTACTGTGTCCCCATCAGACCTCAGATCAGCGTATTGAGCCCCCATCAGACCTCAGATCAGCCTACTGTGCCCCCATCAGACCTCACATCAGCCTACTGTGCCCCCATCAGACCTCACATCAGCCTACTGTGCCCCCATCAGACCTCACATCAGCCTACTGTGCCCCCATCAGACCTCACATCAGTCTACTGTGCCCCCATCAGACCTCACATCAGCCTACTGTGCCTCCATCAGACCTCACATCAGCATATTGTGCCCCCATCAGACCTCAGATCAGCTTAATGTGCCCCCATCAGACCTCAGATCAGCGTATTGTGCCTCCATCAGACCTCAGATCAGCGTATTGTGCCCCCATCAGACCTCAGATCAGCAGACTGTGCCCCCATCAGACCTCATATCAGCCTACTGTGCCCCTATCAGACCTCAGATCAGCGTATTGTGCCCCCATCAGACCTCAGATCAGCCCACCCATTTACTTTAATCCTATGTGGCTGGGTGGGCTGATCTGAGGTCTGATGGGGTCCCTAAATACAAGTGAGCGCTTCCATAATGGAAGCGCTCACTTGTATTCGCCTGATAGTAGGCAAGGTCATCCTTGCTGGGCCCCCCTGAGTCACTGGACCCGGAGCCGTCGCCGCCCCTGCCCCCCCCCCCGGTAGCTACGCCACTGCTTCAGCATTATCATCGCATTCTGAGGGCCATAACATTCTAATTTTTTTGTCAACTGGATGGGCACCCGATTGTATAGAGAGGGGGCACAGGGACTGCTGATGCCCCCTTCCCTTGTTTGCTGGGGCTCAGTTTTGCCCTCCTTTTCTCCTTCCCCCCTGTTTAGTTAGGCGGGAGCTGTGGTTGGGCCAGTAGGGGTTAACTGCCCTGGCTGGTTTTAATCAGTCTATGGGGGAAGGCTTTTGATTCCCACTCCCCCTTTCTTCCCGCCGGTTGGTGGCCACTCCCAGGGGATATATATAGGAGGCAGCAACCCCCCCCAGTGCTTCCTCTTGGAAAAGGAAGCGGGTTGTTCCACTTACCTCCAGCCAAGATGTCCTCCGAGGCCTTGTGCTCTGCGCTTCGGGAGCGTTGTGCGGCGGAAGGTGTCGGGTGGCTGCGTGAGTTTCTTGACACTCTGTCATCCGTGCCTTCCTCCTCTCCTCTGCTGCCGCGCGGTCTGTCGGCGTTCAGGGCCAGCGGGGGGAGGAGAGTCTTGTTGATGGTGCGGGGGGCTGGCGGTCTGCACGGCGGTCGCGTCCCCCCGCACGGCTAGGGCATAGTCCACCGGCCTCCTCTTCTCGCGAGGGGCCCGGCGCAGCGCTTCCCCGGCAGGGCCCGATCATGGCTCCTCCCCTTCCTCCCCAGCGTCGGCTTTCGGGCACGCATCGTGGCAGCGCGGGAAGGTCTGTAGAGCCAGTGTCAGTTATGGGTTCCCAGCATAGCCAGCGCAGTTCGGCTTCCTCTGATGCCCCCCCCGCCCCTCCCCCCTTCTCAGGGGTTGGCCCCTTCTGTGGAGTCTCAGGTGGGGGCTGTGTTTAGCGCAGAGGGGGTTTTGCCAGGTCTGCAGTCCCCTCCTTCTGCCCTTGTGGCCATCCAGCCTGGGGTGCCCCCTGCTGTCCCAGTTCCTCCTACATTGCCACTGGTGCCGGTTAGGGACCCTCCCGCTGTGGTGTCTCGCCGGCACAGGCGGCGTTCGGTGGCTTCCTCTTCCTCGCCAGTCTCCAGGAGAAGATACCGCCGTCATGCCAAGAAACGCCACTCTCGTCGCCGTTCCAGGGATTCTGGTAGGAGTAGGCGATCCAGGTCCTCCAGGTGGCGCTCCCCGTCTTCATCGGATGGGTCGTCCAGCGCGCCGGGGGAGTCTGTGGTTCGAAGAGGCGATTTTCAAGCTCCTAGTCATTCCAGGGCTGCAAGCGTGGTGCCTGTAGCGTCGTCGCCAGCTGTTTCTGCTGCCGTGAGTCCTCCAGCTACGGTTCCTGCGGCTTCGGGTGAGTGCCACTATGCTGGGGCGTGGGGGGCTGGTCAGGGTGGGCAGGAAGTGCTGGCGACCCTCCGGGCGTTAGTGGAAAAATTGCAGTCCGCTTCGCCGCTGACGGTCCCGGGGGACAGCGCACCCGCTAGGCCCTCGGTGGTGTTGGCGGTCATCCTTAAGGACGCTCTTTTTTGCGGTGTCAGTCCTTTCGGCTCTCACGTTGATGAGCAAACGAGGGAAAAAATCTGGTCCAACCAGTACATTGACATTTGGTCTTTGGTATCGGTGGATCAACACACCGTAGATAAGGAGCGTCGTTATCCTTCGGACAAGCCGTACGAGCGACGGCCTAAGGTGGCGAAAATGATGAATAACTGGTTGCAGGCCTTTTCTGTGCTGGGTTGCATCATGGGTCAACGCCACCCTGACCGCTGCTCTGAGCTTTTCATATACCAGGACATTATTTACAATGCGTACAAGGCTCATGGCGGCAGTGCATGGTGGCGTTACGACGAGGATTTTCGTCGGCGCTTGGCCTTGCAGCTGGATATCGGTTGGGGGGTAAAAGCTGCGGATGTCTGGTTGCGGCTCCTCGGCCGCAACCTTTTCTCGGCGCGGCCGCTGGTTCCGGAACACCTTCCATGCAGGGACCAGTGGCCGTCTGACGACCGGGTGCTTGTTAGTTATTTAATGAGGGATATTGCAAATTCGCAGCCCTCTGCAAATACAAGCATGGATGCTCTATTTGCGGGGCCCCTCACACAGCTGCCCGTTGCTCCCGTGCGGCAGGAGGTAAATCCCAGAAGCCACCTGGTCAGGGTGACCCCAAGGACGCCGGTGAACGTGGACGAGATGGGCCCATGGCTCGAGCGGTACCCCAATAGGGCGGCTGCTAGTCAGTTGTATGTTGGTTTTTCTGTTGGATTCTTTATTCCTTTTGTGTTGAGCCGGTTCCCCGTCTTTGCAGATAATTTGAAATCGGCTAGGGATCTTCCCGAGGTTCTCAGGGAGAAGATTGAGAAGGAGGTTTCCCTAGGCCGTATTTTAGGCCCTTTCAGGGACCTGCCTTTTCCCAATTTGCGGGTTTCTCCTTTGGGCGTGGTCCCCAAACGAGAACCGGGCAAATTTCGTTTAATTCATCACCTCTCTCACCCTAAGGGCTCTTCTGTCAATGACGCCATTTCTCCAGAGGACGCCTCGGTTTCCTACGTGTCTTTTGACCACGCGGTTTGACTGGTCAGGGATGCGGGCCAGGGCGCCCTTCTGGCAAAATCGGATATTGAATCTGCTTTTCAGCTTCTTCCCGTCCACCCAGACTGTTTTCACTTGCTGGGCTGTTTTGTGGATGGGGGGTATTACTTTGATACATGTCTGCCCATGTGGTGTTCTATCTCTTGTCATTATTTTGAGTTGTTCAGTTCCTTTTTAGAATGGGTTGTGAAGTTTGAGTCGGGTTGCAGTTCGATTATACATTATTTGGATGATTTTTTGTTTGTTTCTGAGTCAGTGGAGGGTTGTCAGATGCTCCTGGATGTCTTTTTGTCGGTTATGGATTGTTTTGGGGTTCCTGTTTCGGCCGAGAAGACGGAGGGTCCTCTTACGTGCTTGTCCTTTCTTGGCATCGAAATTGATTCGGTGGCCATGGTTTTTCGCTTGCCGGCAGATAAGTTGGATCGGCTCCTTCAAGTTATTGAGGGTTTTTTGGCAGTGAAGAAGGCTTCCCTTAACCAGTTTCAGTCCCTCCTGGGCCTGTTGTGTTTTGCTTGTCGCGTTATGCCAATGGGGCGGGTTTTCTCACGTCGGTTGTCCCTGGCCACGCGCGGGGTTATGTGCTCAACTCATCGGATCCGTGTTACCAGATCTTTGAAATTGGACTTGAGTGTATGGCGGGAATTCCTTCTCTCTTACAATGGCCGCACTTGTTATATGGCTCAGGAGCGTTCTAGTGTGGATCTGGAATTGTTCTCCGATGCGGCTGGTTCTAGAGGTTTTGGTGTTGTTTTTGGTACACATTGGTGTTATTCTTCCTGGCCTGCCCATTGGTTTTCTTCCGATTTTTGCCGCAACCTTACCTTGCTTGAATTATTTCCAATAGTGGTTGCCGTGGAAATCTGGGGACCCAGGTTGGCTAACAGCCGAGTTTGCTTTTGGACTGACAATCTGTCCGTCGTTCACTGTGTTAACAGCTTGTCGTCTGCGTCGCTCCCTGTGCTGGCTCTGCTCAGGCATTTGGTTCTGAGATGTTTGGAGCACAATATTTATTTTCGTTCCAGGCATGTTCCTGGGGTTGAGAACAAGATGGCTGATGCTTTATCACGTTGTAATTGGCAGGTTTTTCGAACCCTTCATCCGGGAGCGGACCCAGTTGGACAGGAGTTCCCGGAATTCCTCTGGCAGGTAGTGGACCGCAGCTGATGTCCCTGATTGGTGCGTCGGTCTCCCAGGCCACTTGGAGGTCGCACGGTAAGGCGTGGGCGGATTGGTTGGCGCTGGTGGGTTCGCGGGATGTGGCCCATCTATCCGAGGCCCGTTTGGAGGTGATGGTGGATTTTCTTCTCCAGTTACGATTGGCAGGTTGCTCGGCGGCGGTTGCGCAGCGTCGTTTGGCTGGTGTCGCCTTTTATTTCCAGATGTTCAGCTGGCCGGACGTTACTAAGCATTTTCTGGTTCGGCAGGCTTTGAAGGGTTGGAGGAAGGAGGGTGCGCGGGCTGATAGCAGGCGTCCTATATCTTTTAAGCTTTTAGGCGACATCATTTCTGCCTGTCCTGAGGTGTGTCGGTCCAAGTTCAAAGCAGCATTTGTGGCCGGTTTCAGTCTCGCGTTTTTTGGCGCTTTGCGTATCGGGGAGCTCGTCCCGTCCTCGCGGTTATAGCCCGGCGGTTTATTGTTTGAAGACATTTGTTTGGCGAATGATGCTCTCAGAATTCGTATCCGGCGTTCCAAAACGGACCAATGTGGGAGGGGAGCGTGGATCCCGGTTTGCCCGGTTCGTCTGGTGGCTGAATTCTCTGCCCTTCATTCAAGGGGTGTGCATTTCCTGTCTCACCTGGATGGGTCCCCTCTTATGAAATTTCAGTTTAGGATTGGTGCTGCTACGGAGGCGGCACGGGCGGGTTTGCCTGAATCAGAGGTGCAGAGAATTGGTAGGTGGCGTTCGAATTGTTTTGCGCGTTACATCAGACCCGAGTGGTTGCTTTAAAAAAATAAATAAAAATAAAAATTAATAATTGTAGGTATTTCAATATGCATGTTTATGTTGATATGTATTCTGGGTCTTTCATGCATGTCTGATTGTGTTCTCTTGATTTGACTTTCTTTACAGGTTTGGTACGTCCGACTGTGTGGGTGCTCGGGCACTCGTATGTCTTTTGGGCAGCCCAGAGGGCAGAATGCAGGCCTGGTGGCCGGATGCTCGGGTTCCACGGAGTCGAGGTCATGTGGCGTGGTATCAGAGGTCTTCGCTGGGCACAATTATTGCCGGAGGTGGTTCATATCAGTCGGCATTCACCAGGTCCTGTGGTTCTGGTTGTTCACGCCGGGGGCAATGACCTCGGCTCTGCGAGTGTGGCGGAGCTGCTCACCCTTATGCGTTCCGATATCGAGCGCTTTGTTGCGTTTTTCTCTGAAATGATAATGGTGTGGTCAGAGATTATTCCAAGGTTGTTCTGGCTGGGGGCCCGGGAGGCGGGGGTAGTTGAAAAAGGTCGACGCACTGTCAATGCGCGTATTGCGTGCTTTGTGCGGTCTCGGGGTGGGATCGTGGTCCGGCATCGCCAACTTGAAGGGGATAGCCGGTCGCTGCTGAGACCTGACGGGGTGCATTTAACGGAGATTGGCCTGGACATATTTTTGTCAGGTATCCAGGATGGGATCGAGCAGGCCCTTTGTCTCTTGGGTGGTGGTCGGAGCCCATTTTAGGCCTCGGGTCTCCTCCTTGGCGTTAATGGAATAATTTTGAAGCTTAAAGGCGGATGGCGGAGGTGCACGCCGTGTGTGACGGCGGTTGGCATATCGCTCCGCTATTGGTTAATCGGTGAAGACAGTGGAGAATAGAGTTACCGTTTAATTGTTTGAACTGCTGAACTCCTGATCACCACCCAATAAAGAGGGGTAAAGCATACCTGGTGTCGTCTCTTCTTTAAGGGTGAATGGGTTCCAATAATGGAAGGAGGGGGAGAGAGTCGAGTACAGCTCTTCCTCCTATCAGCAGTCTGGATGGGCACCCGATTGTATAGAGAGGGGGCACAGGGACTGCTGATGCCCCCTTCCTTTGTTTGCTGGGACCCCAATTATTTAATTATTTTTGTAAAAAAAATGGCGTGGGGTCCCCCCCTTTTTTCCTTCGCCAGCCAGATACAACCAGCAGCAGCAGCCTGGCACTACCAGGGTGGGAAGGGACACGGTTATTGGCCCTTCCCAGCCTAATGGTACCAGCCTGCAGCCGCCCCAGAGCCAGACCCTCAATTTAGAAAGTCCGGTCCTACGGGTACCCGGCTCTTCCCGGCACCCCTGGTGGCGGTGGGTGCCGAGGTAATAGATGTCAGGGTTAGTGCTTGCCATACCGGCAAGCACTAAGCCCAGTATTAGTAATCAGGGCCGTCTGTAGATAGCCATAATTACTAAAACTGTAGTATTGTAAAAAAAAATATACACACACACAAGTATAAAACATTTTATTGAAATAAACACTCCCCCAGTCCCCTGTTTGACCATTTTATTAAAAAAAAAAAAAAAAAAAAAAAAGCTAATCCGACGTAGTCCTCTGCATTCACGACCCTGAAAAATAGAAAACAAACACACAAACACAGACCACTTACCTCTTCCTGCACTGGGATAATACACACAGCGATGTCACTGTACAGGGATAATAAACACAGCGATGTCACAGTACAGAGATAATAAACACAGTGATGTCACCGTACAGGGATAATAAACACAGTGATGTCACAGTACAGGGATCGGCGTCTCGTGCCCCCATCAGACCTCAGGTCGGCGTCTCGTGCCCCCATCAGACCTCAGGTCGGCGTCTCGTGCCCCCATCAGACCTCAGGTCGGCGTCTCGTGCCCCCATCAGACCTCAGGTCGGCGTCTCGTGCCCCCATCAGACCTCAGATCAGGGTCTCTTCCCCCCCCTCAGACCAGCCCACCCAGCCACTTAAAAAAATGCATACTTACCTGTCCTGCCGCGCTGCCGCTGCCATCAGGTTCCGCGCTCCACTGTCTTCCCTGCCGGCGAGCACTATGACCTGACGCTGCGTCAGGTCATAGTGCGCGCCGGAAGGGAAGACAGTGGAGCGTGGGAGCCGAGGATAGCGGCAGCGCGGCAGGACAGGTAAGTATGCTTTTTTTTAAGTGGCTGGGTGGCTTGGGGCCTACCCGAGGATCCTCCGGTCCTCTGGTGGGCCAGTCCGACACTGCTAATAAACATTGAAATTGCAACACCAATAAGCACAACCCGTAAGCTTAGGCAAAACAAGGAAGTAGCAGAAGTTTTAAAATAATTTTTCAAGCACCTAGCTCCAAGCTGTGGCATGTTGGACGGTCATAAAAGACAGATTAAAAACAAATTTTTTTTAGCCACTTGAAACCTTAAAAATCACATCAAGTCGTGTGGGATGATTGTGCGATGTTTCCTGTTTGTCAGCATGCCACTTGTCACCAGAGCTGCACTGGCAATTAGGCGAGGTGAGGCGATTGCCTCAGGCGGCACGACCCAGGAGACAAATGAGAATCGCAGCAGGGCCATGGAAAATGTGTGCTTCCATTCTCTCTATATTCAACTATAGGATATATCTCCTGTGTCTTCAGGGGCAACGTCTACCTTTCCTGTTCCTTCTAGAAGGCTTCAGGCCTAGTGCCTGTATCATACCAGATGCCAGGGCAGAAGGGAAAAATGGCAGGAGGCACTAAGAGGGGGTATTTTATGTACTGGTACACAGTAGGGTTCATTGGCACATATTATGGGGCACTGCCTCTACTGGGGGCACAAAGAGGGGATATTTTTTGTACGGTCATACTATAAGGGGTCTTTCTTTTACAGGCACACATTTTAAGAGGACATTTTTTGTACTGGTACACATTATAAAGGGGTAGTGTTTGCACTAGTAAACATTATAAGGTGACTTTTTTTGTACTAGCGCACGTTATAAGATGGCATTTTTTGTGCTGGCGTACATTATAAGGGGGCTTTTTTTGTACTGGCACACATTATAAGGGGACATTTTTTGCACAGGCTCACTTTATAAGGGGGATTTTTTTTGTACTAGCAAACATTAGGGGGCATTTTTCTACTGTCACATAAAGATAATTATTACTACTGGGGGGCATTATGGTGAGCTTTATTACTACTATGGGACTAAGGGGAACATGATTACTAGTATGAGCACTATGGGGGCATTATTACTGTTGGAGGCACTGTAGGGACTCTATTACTACTAAGTGCACTATGGCAGATCATTATTACTGTTGGTGGGACTTTTGGGAGCATTAGTTTTTGCCTTCCTCTGGATTAACTTGCAGGAGAACAGTCTGAACTGGATGGAAAGATGTCATTTTTCAGCCTTATAAACTATGTTACTATTACTGTGGGGGCACCCTGGCACAGTATCAGCTTAGTACAATTATTTTTGGGGGACATTATGTTTACGACACTGTTAGTGTTAGGGGCAATATTTGCTTGGTGAAATGTTTTTTTAGGGCACTGTATGCCAATAATTATTGAAGGGGCATTATCTGTGTTACTAGTATTTTCAGGTGGACTGTTTCTGCAAAACAGTATTGGAGGTGGAAGGATGGGGTGTTCAGAAGGAGGGAAGATCATGGAAATGATGATTACTTACCGGTAATCGGATTTTTCAGAGCGCACAACAGCACCACCACGAGAGAGGATCCGCCCCTAAAGACAGGAAACCTACAGAATAAAAGGGCAAACACTCTCCTCCCAATTCAGTGTGATATCCAAACATCGGAGGAAGTCCGCCCAACAACGTTTAGACAATCAATAGTATAGCATTCACTTTTTTTTTTTTTTTTGCAACACCCAAGTGACGAAGAACTAAGAACACAAGGGAGGGAAATAAGGGTGCTGGCGTGGGCTCTGGAAAGATGACAATTACTCTTACCGTTAATTTGATTTCCCGAAACCTCCACAACGGCACTGACAGGAGCTTGAACCCGCCTCCCGAGGACAGGAAACAACAGCGGAAGCCAGAATAAAAAGGACACCTCCTCCTTCCTAAATCAGTTAGTAACAGAGAACAGCATATACACATGCATAAAGAAAGCATAATTTATACTGAAACTATAAATAAATATATATATATATATATATATATATATATCATATACATATACTTTCTCAAAGTAATGAAAATATTTTTCTTTTTTTTTTTTTTTTTTTTGCATAGGGAGGGAAAACCCCAAGTGCCGTTGTGGAGGTTTCGGGAAATCAAAATACCGGTAAGACTAATTGTCATCTTTCCCTAACACCTCCACACCGGTGTCAGGGTCAGCAGATGAGCAGGTCGCTGTGCTGCCGCTGTTACCGTTCAGACGCTCCAAACCGCCAGTCATTGCTAGGGACGTGGCAGGTTGCTACTTGTCTCGCGTCCTTGATTACTTGCCTTGTACTCTGAGCACTCACAGGGTTAAGTCAGCTATGCTGTTTGCTCTGGTCCTCCTCGGGTGTGGTCCTTGATTGACAGGCTTCCAACCCCTATCAGGCTCTGGGGGTGGGAGTCCTGTCTGTATAAAACTTCCTGGCTTACTGCCTCTCATTGCCAGTTCTACTTGGTCTTTCTGCCAGCACCTGTGTATCTCCAGTGTCTGCTACCTGATCATCCGGCCCTGCATTTGTGTACTGACTTCGCCTCCGGATCTGACTCTGTACTTCGTTGCCTCTTCAGTGTTCCTGACCTCGGCTCGTATTTACTGCGCTCTGTATTTGCTTGTACTAGTTATCCCTTGTGCTTGACTGCTGACTGTCTGACTTAGTTTGGGGTGTTAGCCTTGTGGGATTGTCGCCCAGTTGTCCCCCTTGGACCTTAGCCTTGGGTGTGGCAAGTAGGTAGGGACAGGGGTTGCGGGTGAGATAGGGTTCTCCATTCTCCCTGACCCCAGACCTCCCTGACAACCGGCACTGACAGGAGGAATATCAGAGATACTCCCTTAGGGCGGGACTACAGCAGACAGGACCTTACGTCCATATGCCATATCCCGATTAGCCATAAAATCTAACTTATAATGTTTAAAGAAGGTCATAGGATTTGACCATGTGGCTGCCTTGCAGATTTGGTCTAGAGCGGCAGCGCCTCGTTTGGCCCACGAGGCAGAAAGGGCCCTAGTGGAGTGGGCTTTTAACCCCACCGGGGGAGGACAATTCCTCTCCTCATAACACATAAGAATAGTGGATTTAATCCATCTGGCAGCCGAAGCTTTAGAGGCCCGAATGCCCATATTTTTTCCTTGGAACTGAACAAGTAGTCGGTCCGACTTTCTGAAGGATTCTGTAGCCTGAAGATAAGCCAGAAGACATCTCCTGACGTCCAGATTATGGAATGTTTTCTCTTGCTGGGAAGACGGAGAAGCACAAAAGGAGGGCAACACTACTTCTTGCTGAAGATGAAATTTTGACACCATTTTTGGAAGGAAGGCCGGGGAGTGCTGGAGAATAACTCTGTCGTCCAGTGGGTAAGGTAAGGATGTTTACATGAGAAGGCTTGAATTTCACCCACCCTTCTGGCCATAGTTATAGCGATGAGAAAGGTGGTTTTGAAGGTCAGCAATCTAATAGGGATCTCTGAAATAGGCTCAAACGGTTCAGACATGAGCACCGAAAGTACCAAATTCAAGTCCCAAGGAGGAACTCTTGATAGACAAGGGGGCCATAACCGACCTGTACCCTTAATGAATCTTATAATTAAGGGAATTTCAGCTAGCTTGGTATCCAAGAAGGCACTGAGAGCAGAAATCTGAACTTTCAAAGTACTAGGCCTCAGGCCTTTGTTGAATCCTGCCTGAAGGAAATCCAAAATTAGGCTCACATCTAGGGAGCCCAGAGGATTTCAGTGATGACTTGCAAAAGATAAGAATGCCTTCCAGGCGCGGAGATAGATTTTCAAAGTGATCTTTTTTCTGCTGTGTAATAAGGTGGTAATCACATCATCTGACAATCCCCTCTTTTTTAGTAGCCTCCATTCGGTCTCCAGGCCGCCAAGTGAAGTTGCTGTATCCTTGGATGAAGGGCTGGTCCTTGATGAAGGAGATCCGGAACCTGTGGCAATATCCAGGCTTCCTCTACTAAGAGGGACTGAAGCAGGGAAAACCAAGACCTCTTTGGCCAGAAGGGGGCGATAAAAATGACCTGAGCTTTCTCCTGTTTTACTTTTATCAGGGTTCTTGGAATCAAGAAAAGGGGGGGAAGGCATATAGGAGTCCCTTGGGCCAGGATTTGGAGAGGGCGTCCATCCTCTCCAGTCCATCCTGGGGGCAGATGGATTAAAAATTGTTTACTTTCTTGTTCTTTTTGCAAGCAAACAGGTCCCAGATCGGAGGACCCCATCTTCTTGAGATCTGAAGGAAGATTTCTTCCTTTAAGGACCATACCTGTTCCCTGATTGTTTGCCTGCTCAGGAAGTGGGCCAGAGTATTCTCTTCCCCTTTCAAATGCATTGCTGAAATGGACTTCAGATTCTTTTCTCCCCAACAGAAGATCTAGCTGGATACTGCTGACAGAGTCCTGCTTCTCATCCCCCCTTGGCGGTTTAAATAGGCTACTGTGGTGGCATTGTCCGAATATATTTTTACATGGTGACCCTGGATCACTGCCCCTAATCTTTTTACTGCTTGAGGAATTTTTACCTTCTTTTTCCAGAGAGTTCTGTTTTTGTCCCAAACTGACAGGAGGAAGGCCTGGAGAACTCTGGTGTGGGCCTGAGCCCAGTTGACTGAGGAGATGGTAGACGTTAGAAGTCCTAGCAGACTCATGACTTCTCTGATGGATGCCATCTTCTTTGCAGAGAATTGTTTTACCGCATTTAACAGGTTCTCCATTTTCTCTGGGGGTAAAAAAAAAAAGAGCACAGAAGGTGAGAGTCTAACAGAAAACCTAGGAACATTTTTCTTTGGCTGGGCACCAGACTTGACTTTTCCAGATTGATTACCCAGCCCAATGACTGTATGACTTGACTTAGGGTATTGAAGTGATCCAGAAGCTGTACTTCTGATTTTGCTGCAATTAACAAATCGTCCAAAAAGGGAATTACTAGAATGCCTTTTTGATGAAGAATTCCGATCACCTCTGACATGATTTTTGTAAAAATCCGTGGGGCACTGGAGAGGCCGAACGGTAAAGCGCGATACTGGAAATGACATAAACGACCTTTGATGTTTACTGCAAATCTGAGGAATTTTTGACTTTGAGTGGATGGGGACATGATAATAGACATCTGCAAGATCTACTGTTATCATAGAGTAATCTCGGAGAAGTAAGTTCACTGTGGACCTGACTGTGTCCATTTTGAATTTCTGGTAGACAACATACTGATTTAAATATTTCAGGTTGAAGATTGTTCTGAATTTCCCATTGGGTTTTTTTAATGAGAAAAAGGGGCGAATAGACTCCTAGACGTTTTTCCTCCTCTGGAACCTGAGTAATTACATTCTTTTGTAATAGAGTTATAACTTCCGATTCCATTGCTGACTGCTTGACGGGATCTAGATTCAAGGCCCAGGGGGAGGCTATCAAATATTCCCATGTTTGAGCAAAATGGGTAAGCCTGCCCCCTACAGGATATCTGGAGTCATTGTGCTTTTTTGGAGGAAGACTCGGGATTAAACAAAAATCCCTTTCCCCTTCCTCTTGATAACTGCCACTTACTTGAGAAGTCTTTCCTTTTTTGATCTTGTCTAAGTCTCCCTTGGCCACGAAAATTTCTACGCTGTTGATAAAACCGCGATTCTGAGGGAAAGCCTTTCTTTCTTTCAGAGGCCTTGTCTAGGATGTCATCTAACGCTGATCCAAAAAGCCTATCCCGCTCACAAGGGATGCAGCAGAGACGGCTTTTTGAACCAGCATCACCCGACCAAGATCTAAGCCAAATGGCCCTCCGGGTAGCGTTAGACAGCGCCGTGGTTCGGGCGGACAGCTTAACTAAATCTGCAGAAGAGTCAGCCAGGAAATTAGAGGCCTGCTTAAGAACTGGGAGAGAGGCCACAATTTGTTCTCTAGGTGTACCAGCTGACAAGTGGTTTTCCAGCTGATTTAACCATAGTGACAAAGACCTTGCTGTACAAGTGGCAGCGATAGCAGGTCTAAACATAGCAGCGCCCGACTCCCAAGTTTTTTTAAGAAGGCCCTCACATCTTTTATATATCGGGTCTTTCAGCAGGCCCATGTCCTCAAATGGAAGCGCGGATTTCTTTGAAATGCGCGCCACAGGAGCATCAATTTTAGAGCCTTTATCCCAAGATTCATAATCAGTGTCAGCAAAAGGGTATTTTCTCTTAAAGGCCCTAGACACAGAGGGTCTCTTTTCTGAGTCCTTCCACTCTCTTGCGACAATTTTTTTGATGTTGTCATGTACAGGGAAAACACGTTTTTTCTTTTCACCCAAACCTTGAAACATTTGATCCTGGACTGAAATGGGCTCTTTAACTTCTTCTAATCCCATAGTCGCTCTAATAGTTCTCAACAGAGACTCGGTATCATCAGGAGAACAGAGAGGACGACCTGAACCATCCTCAGATGAATCCAACTCATCAGCCAAGAGAAGTTCTCCCTCCTCTAAATCTGCCAGATCGGGAAGAGGCTCAATAGACTTAGATGAAGACGCCCAGGGGGACGTTGGAGTCATCCGTAAATCAATGGCGGAGTTTACTTCGTCCCGAATTAGGACCCTGAGATTTTCCATAAAGGAGGGGGACTCTTCAGCTACCACTTTCTCAGTGCAGCGAGCACACAGGGGCTTTCTATAGGAAGGAGGTAGCGTCTTCCTACACATCCCACGTTTCTTTCTTGCAGATTCACCACCTGTCGCCTTCACTGGTGTTTCCCTCACCTAAAAGGGTCATATAAGGAAAATTTTAGGACCCCAGCTACCTAAGGACTGGCCAGCACCAACACCCGGGTGGAGAAAGAAAAGGAAAATACACATTCACGGAGGAGGTCACTTACCGGGCTGAGGACTTTACAGGGATCCGCAGGTCTGCGAGAAGCATCGTCAGTGGAGGACATCCTTGACAGAAGAGGTGCAACAGCCACCTCCAAAAGAGGCCACAGAGCACATTTTAAACTCTGGGCCTCCCCCGTCTACAGGCTCCGCCCTCCATGCTCCCGAGCACGCCGCCTGACTATCCGGGGCATCCTGATGACATCAGCGTCGCCGGAAGTGGGGCAAGGGAGCGTGCTCTGGAGCCTCCGGCCCAAGGAGGACTCCACCTGCATGGCAGAAGACGCCGATCCCTCCGCACAGCCGCGGACCAGCCCGGGGATGCCACAAGCGGGACTTACTCTGCAGGGACAGAGGAGGAGAGCCCTGCTCCACCCGGTAACTCTGTCCCCTGCCCAGCCCTCCCAGGAATGGGGTAAGTGTCTCCAGGCTGGGCGCAAACTTCTAGGTAGCCAGAAGTACTGGCAGGCTTCCACCCTGTCCAGAGGGACAGGAAACAACAACTGATTTAGGAAGGAGGAGGTGTCCTTTTTATTCTGGCTTCCGCTGTTGTTTCCTGTCCTCGGGAGGCGGGTTCAAGCTCCTGTCAGTGCCGGTGTGGAGGTGTTAGGGAAAATCTGATTACCGGTAAGTAATCATCATTTTTCCCTTCACCCACGACAGCACCATGAGAGATGTACCAAAGGAACAACTTAGGGTGGGAGAACAGAAAGAAGTACCTTTTCCCCAAAGGAAGAACCAGAAGAAGAATTTAAATCCAACCTATAGTGCTTAAAAAAGGTTGAAGGAGAAGACCAGGTGGCAGCACGACAAATGTCCTTAATCGGTACATAAGCTTTTTCCGCCCAGGAGGTAGCCACTGCTCTGGTCGAATGTGCTCTGAGACCCACAGGAGGAGAAAGACCAGAGGAAGAATAGGCCAGAGAGACAGCAGAAACAATCCATCTGGCAATGGAACCCTTGGAGGCAGCCTTACCCTTATTCGCTCCCTGGAAGAGAACAAAGAGCGAAGAAGATTTGTGCCACTCCAAGGTATGAGAGAGGTAGTCCAATAAGGCCCTCCATACATCCAAGCAATGCAGATGTTCCTCCTCCTCCGTCCTAGGGTTCTTAAAAAAATGTCGGGAGGACGATCTCCTGGGACCTGTGAAAACTGGAAGACACTTTCGGAAGGAAGGCAGGATCAGGACGAATCACCACCTTATCCTCCAAGATGGTGGTATATGGAGGATTAATAGATATAGCCTGAATTTCACTGATTCTGCGGGCATATGTAATGGCTATTAAAAGGCATAGTTTTAAGGTGAAAAATTTGATGGAACAGTAAGCTAAGGCCTCAAAGGGAGGCTTAGTTAGGGCCCTCAATACTAAATTTAGATCCCAAGGAGGGGGTTTAGAGGAAGGAACCGGAGTGGACCTGATTACTGCACTAAAAAACCTGGATATCCAAGGACAACCTGCAACATCCTGATTAAACAAGGTCAGAAAGGGTCCACACTTGAACTTTCAGTGTACTACATGTCCGGCCCATCTGAAAACCTTTTTGGAGAAACTCTAGAATCTGACCAATGAGAGGAGCAGAAACCGGGATATTATCCAAACTACCACTTGAGAACTCTAAAAACTTCCGCCAGACTCTAGCATAGATATTTACTGTCACTTATTTTCTACTTTTCAGAAGGGTAGTTATTAAGGCTGCCGAAAAACCTCTTTTATCTAGACGGTACCTGTCAAGTTCTGTGTCGTTAAATGCAGGTTTTGAATGCCCAGGTGAAGAACTGGTCCCTGGCTCAAAATGTCTTGGATCTGTGAGAGGACCCAGGGGTCTGAGATCGGCATGATCCGAAGCCAAGTGAACTATGACCTCCTTGGCCAAAAGGGAGCAATGAGGATGACCCTTGAGCCCTCTTCCCTGATTTTCCTCAGGACTCTTGGGATCAGAGGTAGCGGAGGAAAAGCATAGGCGAGGGAGAAGTCCCACCTCTGAAGAAGGGCATCTATCCCAGATGGGGATCCCTGAGGGTCTAGGGAGAAGAACTTCTGGGTTTTTGAGCTCTGAAAAGTAGCAAAATGGTCTATGACCAGAAGACCCCAAAGATCTGTAATTTTTTTGAAAACCGACTGGCTGAGACTCCACTCGCCCTGAGATAGAAAGTGGTAGCTCAAAAAGTCTGCTCGTGTGTTGTCTACCCCCCTGATGTGTACTGCGGAGATTGAGGCACATTCTCTTTCTGATAGGGATAGGATGTTCTGTGCCTCTTCCGTGAGAACTCTGCATGACCCTGAGGTTTCTTCATCTTATTTGTGGGAGAACTGAACTCATGGCTAGACCCACAGCTGATAAATTCTTCAGGTTGGAAGAACCTTGCCTCTCAACTACTCCCCATCTGCCCTGAAGGGCAATGCTCTGGATATGGGCTCCCCACCCCCAGGGACTTGCATCCGTGGTCAGACATACCAGGTTCTCCAACTTCCATGGAACCCCTCTGAATTAAATTCTCCTTGTCTAACCACCAATTTAAACTTGGTAGAGACTCCACTGCGATTATTACTCTTGCATCTAGGGAACGGAACTTCCTACAAAGGGAAAGAATTTCCCACTGGAATGTTCTTGAATGAAGCTGCGCCCACTGCACTGCCGGAATGCAGGATGTGAGAGACGCTAGGATAGACATACCTTCCCTTATGGAGATTAGAGGGTTTTTCGACAGGAGACTGATTCTTTTTTGAATGACAGTGACCTTTTCTGCAGGTAAGAGACATTTCTGGGAAGTAGAGTCTAAAATTAAGTCCAAAACATCTGAACCCTGGAGGGATGAGGTCTTGACTTTTCTAAGTTTAGAATCCAACCCAGTCTGGCTAGGATTTCTGACATATTTAAAATTGCTTCTGTACAAGCTACTTCTGTTTTTCCAATAATAAGAAAATCGGCCAGATAAGGTACGAAAAGTATGTCTTTTTCTCTTACATGGGCCGACATTTCTGCAATAATTTTTGTAAATACCCTTGGGGCCATGGAAAGTCCAAATGGAAGAGCACGGAACTGAAAATGCTGAAGATGCCCATCTATTTCTACCGCGACTCTAAGAAATTTTTGATGATCATTGCAAATAGGAACGTGATAGTACACATCTTTGAGGTCGAGAACAGCCATGAAGCAATGAGGAAAAAGAAGGTTTGCAGATTTAACAGTCTCCATTTTGAATTTTTTGAATTCCAGGAACTTGTTTAACTTTTTTAGATTTATAATAGCCCTGAAAGAACCGTCCGTTTTTTTTACCAGAAAAAGAGGGGAGTAGAATCCTTCGCCTTTTTCTTCCTCTGGTACAGGAATTAACACTGATTTTTTGATTAGTTTTTTTTACTTCTTCCACTATGACGTGGCTGCCCGATGACTGGGATTTTGTTACTAAACATCTCGCCGGGGAAGTGACACGAAATTCTAGTTTTAATCCCATACTGATGGAGTCCAAGAACTGCGAGAAATCTGAGACCAGGCAGGGAGAAAAAGACTTAATCTGCCCCCTACCTGCCCCCTGGCGTCATTGCTGATCTTGCTTCTTTTTGTCACTAAAGGGCTGGTTCTTTGGTTCCTGAATTTATCATCCCTGGATCTCTTATCCTGGTCTCTACTTTTGAAGGGACGAAAGGACCGATTAAATCTATTCCTAGGGGGAAAGGAACCCTGAAACCCTGGGAATCTTTTCTTCTTATCCGCCGCCTTCTCTAGCAGATCATCTAAAGTAGGGCCAAAGAGATATTTTTCTTCACAGGGGACACCACATAAAATTAATTTTTTGAAGGGAAGTCACCTATTCAAATCTTTAACCAAAGGGCCCTACGGGCCGAGTTTGATAAGACTGCAGATCTTGCTGCCAATCTAACTGAATCTAACTGAAAGCATTGGCCAGATAATCTGCCGCTTTCTTCATAGTTGGTAAGGCAGCAAGAATTTCTTCCCTCGGACATTTATTTTTTAGCTGACTTTCTAGCTCAGAAAGCCAGACCATGAGGGAACGAAGATGCAAGTAGATGCTATACTGGACATAGTCACAGAAAAAAAGTGGTCTAAAATGGCAGAAAATGCTCAAAAACCCCAAATGCTGTTGCGCATTTATGACCGGGGGAGCAAATACTGCACATGTGGTCCGCTGATGAACGTAATCCCCAGCAAAAATGCATACAATCGAGGATGCCTGCAGCAGACCACATGTTCCACAACAACATCCTACACAGGATAACCAAGTGTGCGGATGTGACAAACTATATAACAAAAATTCATAGAAAATTTTGCACTACAACGGTAAATGCAATTGACAATATATGGCTAACCCTCACACTGATTTTAAAATGAGACTTTCGCCAATATATTCTTATATAAAGAATATACCGGAGCCCGAGCACCCCGTCAAGGTATCTCAAGTGGCACGGGACCTAACGCTCACCCTACTATGGTATAGGTAATTGCAGATAGGGGCATGAAGTCCAACACACAGCAACCAGCTCCCAGTTACCTCCAATGTGAAATCACACATACAATGGGAGGGGGGGTGTAGTCAAATCAAGGCACATTCAACCTGAAGTTGCCACACCTCCAGGTATAAATGTCCAAACACAGTCACAGAAAAAAAGTGGTCTAAAATGGCAGAAAATGCTCAAAAAGCCCAAATGCTGTTGCGCATTTATGACCGGGGGAGCAAATACCTTGATGGGGTGCTCGGGCTCCGGTATGTTCTTGATATAAGAATATATTGGCGAAAGTCACATTTTAATATCAGTGTAAGGGTTAGCCATATATTGTCAATTGCATTCACCGTTGTAGTGCACCATTTTCTGTGATTTTTTGTTATATAGTTTGTCACATCCGCACACTTGGTTATCCTGTGTAGGATGTTGTTGTGGTACATGTGGTCCGCTGCAGGCATTCTCCATTGTATGCATTTTTGCTGGGGATTACGTTCAGCAGCGGATCACATGTGCAGTATTTGCTCCCCCGGTCATAAATGCGCAACAGCATTTTCTGCCATTTTAGACCACTTTTTTTTTCTGTGACTGTGTTTGGACATTTATACCTGGAGGTGTGGCAACTCCAGGTTGAATGTGCCTTGATTTGACTAATGGGCAACATTCAGGTGCACCTTTGCAGTCTGGGTCACATGACGTCAGGGTTAAGAGGGACTCACAGCCTCCACCCCCCTCCCATCGTATGTGTGATTTCACATTGGAGGTAACTGGGAGCTGGTTGCTGTGAGTCGGACTTCATGCCCCTATCTGCAATTACCTATACCATAGTAGGGTGAGCGTTAGGTCCTGAGCCACTTGAGATACCTTGACAGGGTGCTCCGGCATGTTCTTGATATAAGAAAATATTGGCGAAAGTCTCATTTTAACATCAGTGTGAGGGTTAGCCATATATTGTCAATTGCATTCACCGTTGTACTGCACCATTTTCTGTGAATAGATGCTATACTGGGCATAAAGGATAAAGCTTCCCAAGCCCCTTTTAAAAAGGATTCTGCTTTTTTATCTAGTGGGTCTTTAAGAACCCCACTAGATAAAAAACCCCAGATAACCCCACTCCGAAAGGAAGGGCAGTCTTTCTAGAAACCTTGGAAATAGCCATGTCTATCTTAGGGGCTTTATCCCAGGTGGCACAATCATCGTCATTAAAGAGATATTTACGTTTAAGATTTTTAGAAATGTAAACTTTCCTATTAGGCTTTTTCCATTCCCCCTTAATTAAGGCAGAAACATTTTTATGCACCGGAAAGGCCCTATGATGCCTAGATTCAAGGCCTCCAAACATGAGATCCTGAATAGACTTAGGTTCCTTAGTCTCTTCAATGCCCATGGTGGAGCGAATATCCCTAAAAAGTTTTTCTGTATCTTCAATAGGAAAACACGGCCTTCCACCCAGTTTGTCATTATCCGAGGAAGATGTGGAAGAATCCTCCGACCGCCAATCTAGGGCTGAACAGACGTCATCTTCACCAGATTCAGCAAGACTGACATCCTTAGATTTTAATCCTTTGGACCCGGATCCTTTAGCAGAGGACAAGGAAGAACTAACTTCAGACTTAACTAAAGCTTGAAGGCATTTATAAAAAGATGGCGACTCTTCTGCCACCGTTTTATCTATGCAGGGCTGACATAACTTTTTCTACCAATCTGGGGATAAACTTGCTCCACATATAGCACATTCCTTGTTCTTCTTTTTAGAAATCACTTTCTTAGGCTTAGCCGGGGCTGGAGGGACAGCAGACTCCTCAGCATGCTTCTCCTAGGAATCCAACACCGTATGAGACGCCTCTTGCACGCTGACCGAGCGCTCTTATTCATAGGTGCTCGGTAATGACATCATCTCCACCAGCGCCGCACGCACCACGTGATCCCTCAGCCTTCTCAACGATGGGGAACACTGCTCCTCCCCGCGGCCGGAACCTCCTCCCTGCGGCGCATCAGCGATGCTGCCAGACTACCTCCGTCGCTCGGCACCCAAGATGCCCCCTCCGCGCACCAATCAATACCGCACCACCAGGGACCGCAGGATCCAGGCACCATGTTACGCGTGAATTCCATCATCTGTTAACATCAATATAGGAGCGCACCACGAGGGAGAAGGATTCACTAGATATCTGTAGGCTTCCCCAGAGACAGGAAACCACACTGAATTGGGAGGAGAGTGTCTGCCCTTTTATTCTGTAGGTTTCCTGTCTTTGGGGTGGATCCTCTCTCTCTCTCGTGGTGCTGTCATGGGTGAAGAGAAAAAGTAGGAAACTAAGATGTCTTATTGTCATACTCTGCAGAGACAAGAGATGGCTGAAAGAAAAGTCATCATGGCAGTCTGGTCCATGCCTGGGGCATTTCAAGTTTCACCTCAGGCAGCAGAAAGGCTAAGTGCATTCCTGCTCGTCACAAACCGAGAGGGACATAATCCTTGAACTGAGATACCTTGGTTTATCACTCCGGCAGATCATTATTTTCCTAGGCCCAGATGTCATCACTGTTCAACGTTGTGTGTCCCATTGGTTGGGAGAATGACAAACTGGAATGACAGCAAGATGTAAACCTCTGCATTGACGGATTGTCTCATTAGAAGAATGTAGAATAGTAATCCATTCTGTACTGCGAATGAAACTGGATATCACAGTCCAAGCCTAGGGCAGCAAAGTGTCTACAGAAATCATCAGAAAACATTTGCAAGACATTGGACTACAAGCCAGTCGTCCAGTTACAGGTGTCCCATTGACCTTATCCCACCACTCTCAGCGGCTATCATGGGGCACAGCAACGAATGCTGGAATGGAGGTCCATTCTTTTCAGTGGAGTAACACTATCGTCTCAGATGCAATGATAGCCAGAAAGTGGTCTGGAGACCATGTGGGCAACACCAAAGAGGCCTTCACAAGAAAACGCCACATTGGTCCTACTCCTGGGATTATGGTGTGGGATGGTATAATGGACCATAGCCAAAAACCCTCTAGTCTTCATTTCAGGTAACAGCTCAGCATTACATTTATTTGGTCACAGAGCCATTTCTCTAAAAAAGTGTTCCAGAAATTTTTCAACAGCACAGAACTCGGCCACACGTTGGCCTGCATGGCCTAAACACACTACCATAGCCTGCAGCAGCTCCGGATTTGTCTCTTGAGCACATCTGAAATGTCTTTGCAAAGGTAGCTGCCAGTGGAGGATCGTTTGGATTTGAGTGCCCAAATTATATTAATGTGGTAGAATATTCCTCAACCATTAGTGATAGCATGTAAGTGCATAAATTTCCATGTAGCACTCATACTCAATCCTGAGTAAATCTATATGTTTTGTTTCTATTTTTTTATAATTTGCATATCATTAACATGTCTATTGATCTTGTGATTTCCCTAATTCCACAAGTTTTCCTTCTTGGTGTTGCAATTTCACCCATGCAATCCCCTGGACGTAACTGAAGGCATTTGTGACAAAGGCATACTATATCTGAATGCAGAGACATCTATGTTACTGTCAGAGAAAAACATTGTTTCCATCCCATGGTTGAAAAGATCTTAGGGCCTTAAACTCTTCAAAGCTAAGAGTTTGTTACAGTTGTAATCAATATATGGAACCTGCTGTGAGCTGAACACATTTTACATATTGATGCAGGTTTTGGTAACCAGATCCAAGTTTTCAGCATGGATCTGCTAAAATGTTAACATGGGATAGAGGGCGAATGTATTGAGCTCAAAAAGTTTTCTATGATTTGGTTTTGTGTTTTCAGGAAGAAATCTGAGTAAATGCTGACAGGACTCTTGCAGAAAGCCTGAGAGTCCTTTCCTGGCCAACAGGCAGTGAGTGTCAGTTCTACATATCGTCAATCCCTCTGTGTTGGCAGGGAAATCAACGCTCACAGGCTTTCTCCAAGAGTCCTGGTAGCATTTCCACAGCTTTCTACAGACTGCTAAATCAAGTCATATAAAATAATAGGATTTACTAATATATCCTAAATTACATCAGAATCTTTCCAATATCTCTTCAAGTAAAACAAATATACTTAACATTTTTCAATTTCGTTGTGCCAGCCATTTTAGCAAAAGTGATAACATAACCTGTATGTCAGCATTAATTTGTCACCTGTGATTCAGCTTTTCAGAACCTGACATTTAGTGGACATTCCTTTATGATGTTCAGTCATGTGGCAGTGATGATTCTTACCATCAGATGTTGAGAATTCTTAACAGAGATTTTTATTTATTTTTTAAAAAAAGGTGACTGAATTAACATAAAAATAGCTAATACTCACCCATTCAACCCCCACCAGCCCTGCAGTGGTGACACATGTACAGTCAGCAATTCGCTACAGCAGTCATGTGAATGATGTGCCTGTTAAAGTTGACGATCAGTAAAGCTGCACTGCCTGTTGTCACTTGACTGCAGCAACAAACTAGAAAAATACTGATAAATGAAACACGGTTCCCAACCTCTGACTTCACCTCCTACTTCTGATTTACTAATATTTTTACATGTTGGATCTGTATCTGCACTGGGAGAATAAAGAATGGGTAACTTTAGCCTTTGCCGCTGTTCACAACATAACCAGGGTACACAAATGTCTTCACTAAAAACATAACCAGGGTACACAAATGTCTTCACTAAAAACAAAAAACAAAACAAAATGAAACATCTTTATTTTACAAATTTAAAAACATAAATAATATTTACAAGCGTCTTAAACTCCAGCTTACATCAATTGAGACAGATTACAAAACCTGCTGGGGTAAAACCGCAAGACTTACAGGAAACATTATGTTTTTTTTCCCAATGCTTTCAGTTATTTATTACATATTTTTATTTTACAGGGACATAAGGAACAGGGCAGTGTTTGCTCTCATGTCAGGACTCCATATACACATTCATAAAAAAAAAAATAAAGGATACATTCCGCATTAAAAAGGTTGGAGGCTTTTTTTTCCCCTAGGGCATAAAATGGCGGGAGAAGACCAAAGCATCAAGGCTTGGAACTCGCCATTAATAAAAATAAAACATTTGCTTCGGGTATTCTAGACGCACAGTAGAAATACTAATTACAATGAATTTTATGCCTCATTTTTTTTTTTTTAAGTGAATGTTATTTACACTTCATTCAGCAAGTCAGAATCTTTTTATTGAAGGTTATATACTTGGTTTCTTGTACAGATTGTACAGAGACTGTGTGCAAACGTGAACACATAACAGGTGGCCATTTTGTCAGCTCATTTAATATACATTAAAAAAAAAAAAAAGAAAATTCCCAGGTAACTGCTGACAGCTCGGACACATTACATTACCTGTGACTCCAACGAAGCACAGTAAAGATGATAATGCACACTGGTTTGACAACACATGGTCACCTTCACTATTAAAGGGCAGGTATCACAAGCTCTTACCAAAGGTCCAACTTTGAAATCATTTTATTGTTTCAAAACACCTACAATGAAAGAAGTAACTTTGCAAATAACCGTAATTAAAATGCAGACTTGTGTCTCCGTGGTAACAGACAACAAACAAACCCTGTGTAGTCTGATCCTGCAGTAACACTCTCTTCTAAATGTCTCCTACATTTCACCAACATACATTTTGTAGATAAATAAGACATAGGGTCCAGACTGAAGGCAATTGGATTACATCATTTGTTTGTATTCTGTTACCTTGGAATCATGGTCCTGCATTGAAGAGGTATAAGATTTCACTTAAGACTTCTTTTTTCATTTTAAATGCACGGAAGCAATAAAAAAAAAAAAATGGTTGTGAAGTTGGTGTTTCACTGTAAGGTGCCTCAAATCAAATTTGCATGCTAATATCCAAGTTAGTACAACCCATGCCTTTGCTTATGTCTCCATTAATGCCCAGAAATTGGAGTTTCAGGTTGAGTATTTTAGGAAAACATCAAATTTTATCAATGTCCTAATTATCTGAGCACAGTCTGGAGATTGTCAACTGGACCAAGAGAACTGCATCACATTTAGAAAATTAGATTTACCTCCTCTTGGATTTTCTTGTGAAGGCCATATTTGTTACGTTTGGAGAATATTACTTGGGTTCTCCAGCTGTCTTTTTTGGGACATGCAGGTAAAATAAATGTAGTTGGATATTCACTGGAAAGTCCACTGCAGCTATAAACATACCTGAATAGTGAATATCATAGCAATTGACAGATGCCACAATACCGCAACTAAGCTGAAGCAGATGGAACTACACAGGAATGCATAACCAATGAAGAGTCAATGGCTACATTCTCCTGCCAGGACAGAAGAGACAGAGGGGATCCTCTTTAAAGGTGCTTAAGCTTTGCAGAAATGGAAGCAATGAGGACAAACACTGACCTGGTCAAAGTGATTCTCACAATGCTGCAGTTAAACAACCCACACTGAAAGCAAAGGAAGTGTCTGCAACTGCACAAGGATGAGCAAAGGGTTACGGTGTCCATATAAGCCACAGCCCACAAATTTGGTCACGTGTGGAGAAGCGGTCATTTTTGAGGATTACTACGTTTGCAATTTTTTTTTTTTTGTAAGATGCTGACATCTTGAATAAAAGTTTTAAAAGAATGAAAATGTGACATATCTGGCACAATATTTGTATACATAGGCATTTCTACAGCAGTTTACTGTACAGCTGGCTCTGAACATTGCCATGTGGAAGCTATGAGCCAAGAGGATCTCTGCAAGACATGGAGAATATAGGAAGATGATGTAGCTCATTGTCAGGAGATAGGAAGCCAAGTGGCAGGCATCTCATTGCTGTCCATTGTTTATGAGAGACATGATGCTTATTTTCTCCTCTGCCTCCTCGTTCGACTTGGGGGCCACTCCTGTCCCCAGCCCATACAGGCGTCCACAGTACTTGGCATCATCAATATGGTCCTCAAAAAATAGCTAGAAAAGAGCAAACCACATGATTTTGGTACACAATGTAAACACTAAAACAAAAGTGGTGTTCACACTATATTATGGTATACAGTATATGCCGTAAAAGCTCCTAGCGCATACTCAATGTGGCCGCATCCAAAGGAGGCCTAAACAGTGTCCTTTTCACCTTCACTGGAGCGGTAAACTTTTTTTTTAACCATGTAGGATCACTCAAGGACCATCTTTTTCAATCTGTTTTGTTTAACAAAAGGCCAATGGCCACCATATGACACTGTATACAGTGCCTTACAAAAGGAGTATACCTCAGGGACTACTCTCAACATGCACATCCAACATATACAGACATTGCTATTCAATCTGCCTGTGTTGCCAACTCCATGGCCAGTTATGATGCAGCACAACAGAATGCCAAGAAGGTTGTTATACATGAGAAATGCATGCTGGGTAAGATGTATCCTAGTCCAGCAGAGTACACCAGAATAAGATACCCAACCTGGATGCTGGGCCTAATTTATGATGACATGCAGTTTGCAACTTTTTTTTCACTCCAGTAGTAACTTTTCTGGAGTACCTTAATGATGAATCTGGCCCTTTAACCCCTTCTACCCCGGAGGTTTTTTCGGTTATGCATTTTTGTTTTGCGCTCCCTGCCTTCAAACAGCCATAACTGTTTTATTTTTCTGTTCACATAGCTGTATGAGGGCTTGTTTTTTGCGGGACAAGTTGTACTTTCCAACACCACCATTTAATATTGCATATGGTGTAGTGGGAAGCGGGAAACAAATTCCAAATAGGGTGAAATTGCAAAAAAACCGCTATTCCGCTACAATTCTACGGGTTTCTTATTTACAACGTTCGATGTTCATTAAAACTGACCAGTTACTTTCATTCTACTGGTCAGTACGAATCCGGCAATACCTAATATGTATAGTTTTTCCTGCGTTTAGATGGTGATAAAATAATTATAAAGTTGGCCTTTTTTTTCCCTTGTCATATCTTGACCCCTATAAACTTTTTGGTATTTATGTGTACGGAGCTGTATGGAGGCTCATTTTTTGCGGGGCGATCTGAAGTTTTTATTGATACCATTCTGGGGTGTGTGTGACTTTTTGATCACTTTTTATTTAATTTTTTTTTAGAAAAAAAAGCAACAAAAAAACAGCGAATCGCCATTTGGATGCTTTTTTCCACCACACAATTCGCCGTATTGGAATTTTTTTTAAATATTTTAAAAGTACGGGTGTTTTCGGTCACGGTGACACCCATGATGTCTATATTTATTGTTATTTAGGTATTTATTTTTTAATTATACGGAAAGGGGGGTGATTTGAACTTTTATATATTTTTTTAAAATTTTTTTGTGATTATTTTAAAGCTCAAATATGAGCTAATATATTGGTTTTTTTTTGTTTTTTTTCTTTATGAGCAATCAGGGATTTACTAGATGGAGTTAAATCCCAAAATTGCTCATTACTTATCCTGGCCTGCCATCTAGTGGCCAGAATAAGAATTGCAGTTTGAAAACTGTAAACCTCATCAGCGAGGATTACAGTTTTCATATGGTGTACAGACACCCCGATTGGCCACTCGGGGCGTCTGTACACCACGCGGAAGCGTACGCTTCCGGGTTCAGACGCATCCTGATGCCGTGATCACGGCATCAGAAAGCCCAGGAATACGCCGCCGATGATGGTAAGTAGCGGCAAGTCTCTGCTGTTAGAAACAGCAGAGACTTGCTGGCCATGACGGCCGCCGCACCCGCGAGCGGGTGTCATGTCCCCGCACCAGCGCCGTACATGTACGGCGCTGGTCAGGAAAGGGTTAACTATGAGTAAAGAGGAAATATACCCACCTCTTTCATACGGAAGAATGCCATGCCAGTTAGAAGAGAGTCAGACCCTGCTTGATGCTGCCGACCGATCCTCTGCAGATCTAGCTGATCGGCCACCTCTTGCAGACCACCCTGTACACAAGAGTATTCCATAAAACTTATGGCTTCAGACAAGAAAGAAAGCTCAAACCTCTTGTGAATGACACATGAGCAAACTCTGAGGTGATGTTATACCCACCTTAAGATTTTTGCAGCTCTTCATTAAATATTTGACATCGTAAATGGATGGGAAGAAAAGATTCAATATATGGAAAAATTCATGTTCCTCCTCTGGAAGCCGAGAGTCTGTTAGAAGCTTCACCATGTATCCAAAGTCATAGCCGCTGCAGGGGACAAAATAATGCTTTTACATGTCTGGCAACCTGTTTACCGGATCCAGCACAGCCAGATTCCACCATCCACTACCAGATCCCCATTGACTATAATGGTGGCGGTGGTCCAAGACGCATTCTGCCAGAAACGCCAGGTCTGACAAATACCGCTGCATGCGGCATTTTTTTTTTCAGCCAACAGCTGGCAGAAGAGCATACCAGATTTAGAAATGCAACTGAACATATACTTACATGCTCCCCCAAGCTTTTTTTTTTTAAATATTGGTTAGAAAAGGATTGGCCAATATTGAAGCACAACACACCAAATCCTCATTTCACTGACATCAGGGTAAACACAAGAGGCCCCCATACACAGAAGGATGGCTAGTTTCACACCTGCGGCATCGGACCCCGGCAGGCTGTGTCGGCGGGTGAACAGCCCGCCGGATCCGTGCTGCCGCAGGTGCACGTGTGGGGCCGGATCTGGTCGCAGCATGGCAAACCCTGCCGAGAGGCGGTGGGAACAAAAGTACAGCATGTCGTACTTTTGTTCTGGCCGGCTCTCGGCAGGGTTTGCCGTGCTGCAGCCGGATCCGTGGCCCGCCCCCATTACAGTCAATGGGGCCGGAGCGTAGTTCTTGCCCCACACGTGCACCTGCGGCAGCATGGATCCGGCGGGCTATTCACCCGCCGACACAGCCTGCCGGGGTCCGATGCCACAGGTGTGAAAGTAGCCTTACACAGACAAATGATCAGGAAGATTATCTGGGACAAGCTTTTGTGAGCACGCTTGTTCCCAATAAATGACCTGTGTCATACACCTGTAATCACATGATGAACGTGTAAATGTAAGTGTGTTGTTCTGCTGGCACCAAAAACCAGGAACAATGATCACGTAGGTGACTGACTTCTGAACGCAATTATCAGGAATGCCTGCTTCTTTCCCGAAAATCTAGCTGATCATCAGTCCATGTAAAAGAACCCTAATCAATGAGTTGGAAACACCCCTTTAACATGGATACTGTATGCTGCAAACACCTCACCTGTGGAATGACAGCCACTTCACATTATCACACAGAACCACTCCAGAGGTCATGAGTAACTCTGCAAACGTCAGCGTGTCGATACCTTCTTCTTCATGCTTCTGGAACTGAAGGCCGGAATTTGCCAGCAGATCAATGGAGTCCTGAGAATACATATCTTCCCTGCAAGATGCAAAATAAAATGATGAAATTCCATGGCCCTATGGACAACTCCCTAAAACTAGGTCCAGATGCGGCAGATCACTAACCCCACAAATAAACATCATATTTGTGCTGATTGGCAAAGGGTGAAACATTCGTTGAAAAGGCACATATGTTTTCAGCCCATCTGCAGTTGCCACTTTTATTTAGTAGAAAGTAGCCGGCTAAGACTGGGCAGACATTCCCTTATCCTTAGGGCACATTTACATGTGCCAACTAAGTAGTCCAGGAGGTGAGAGCTCTCATTTACATGCAGCATTCACCTCCACTGTACGGGGACGAGCAATAACCATGTAATAACAATTCTGGAGCAGCTAGACTCAGGACTATGACTATGTTGTGCCATTCCTTTATTATTCCTTCTAGAAGTCATAAATGAGTGTTTCCAGTCTTACACTGGCAGCAGTAGATAATGTCATAATGTGCAGAGACACATCCCCAGCTGGTGAGGGAATACAAAATGACTGGTGCGAGAGGTTACTTGTCCTCATAACCTCTCGGGCTGCTGCCTGTGCTGGATTTGCTAAGCTAAAAGCTGACATGCAGGAGCCTGCACCCCTCAGCTAACACTGGCACAGTAAATTACAGAGTACCCATGTGCTATGCCAGGAGTTAGTACATCTCGGGAGGCATGTGCAGGAGCAGCAATGTGCGCCCGGCCCCATTGATAAAATGCACAGTCCATACTCCATGCACTGCTGAGAATCGGCGGAGAAAAGTGAAAAGCCATAAGCTCATGAATATCAGGCATGTGCTGCAGCTGGCAGAACCTAGCAGCATAAAACTGCTGACAGATTCCCTATAACAATCAGACTTACGTGAGGTTAAATTTGAAGTTAAACTGCCAGGTGTTGGTTCCGGGTGGGTACTCCCCTTTCTCATTCATGAAGGTGAGACCTAGCTGTATAATCTTTAGTAAATCTACATTGCAGCGCAGGAGCTGGTACTGATAATCTATAGTGCTTCGAAACTCCCCGATCGGCCTCACAACCACACCAGGAAACTCTGTGTCCTGCAAACAGCAATGAAAGAAAAAGTCAACTGACTGCAATGTCAATACAGAGGTTTCCGAGGGGTCAGCTGTAACAAACCAGCACATAAAATACTCCAGCGAGGAGAATGGTGCATTACACAGCGCTCAATGGGATTTCTAATACATGATTCTGCAAGGAAATGCTCCAAGAGATGAGGATCCTGCACGGCACAACCAAATATGACAGCCATACAGATAACATTGGTTCTGTATCTACAAAAATACATCAAACAATCCGATATCAACAAAGCAGTAATCATGATGGGACATAATCAGCAGTGGGAGAAATCACCAAAAAGATATAGCTCACCTAGCCCTCCTTAAAATAAGAATCCTTTTGGTACATGGACAAACAGAATGGCTCCCAGGTACAAAGTCAGTGGCAAAAGTGGAAGGAACAAAAATGTATTTAGGCCACTTTTTTTATTTTTATTGCTTTAGGTGTCCCAAATAAAGTTTTTGGATTTTATTCCCGAGTGCTGGACGCCTTCCACTTTTGCCACTGACTTTGTACCTGGAAGAAATCTCCCCATCAATAGCTCAACACTCACTTTGTCAGGAGGTACCAGAGGACAAGCTCATACAGTGTGACTATGTATATCACTTACACCCATCCAATGGTTACTAGCACACATCGATTCCTCTCCATGCAATCTTTACATCTCGTTCTCCAGTGGTTATGGTATAGCTACTTATGACTTCTACGGTACTGGACACTGGATCCTTAAAGGAGGTCACGTCCACATAAAATGCAGTGCTACCTGAAAGTACCATGTTATAGAGCAGGAGGAGCTGAGCAGATAGATATATCGTTTTTTGGGAAAAGATTCAGTAAAACCTGTGATTTATACATTTATATCTTTGCTTTTTCCACTTCCTGTGAACAGCTATCGGTACATGGAGGAGGGGTTATCAGTGACTGACAGCTAACTCTGTATGTACACTTATACACAATGCTATCAATCACTGATAACCCCTCCCTCCTGTACTGATAGCTGTTCACAGGAGGTAGAAAAAGATGAGATATAAATGTATAAAATACAAAGTTTTACTGAATTATATCCCACATAACTATACATCAATCTGCTCAGCTTTCAGGTTGCATTGAATTTTTTGGTGACAGATTATCCAGTTATGGATAATGATGACCTATCCTAAGGAAGGGTCATCATTATCACATTGGCAAGGGTCTGAGTCTGGGCACCCCAGCCGATCAGCTGTTTTATGTACCCACCGAGGCTCCTGGCAGATCTCTGTGGACAGGAAGTCTAATTCTCTATGTATTCCTATGAGACTGAAAGTGAGGCTCCCATAGGAATGAATAGAGCAGTGACTGGGTCAGTTGGAGGTCAGGGAGTTGGTCACATGACCCAGCTACAATAAGAAGAGAGGTTTTTACTCACAGAAACAGTCACTGATAAGAAAATGATAATCACTAAAGATTATATCATGCACCTTTCTAACAGGTCAGAGAATAAAAATTTTTGCGGGAGTTCTTCTTTAACTTTAATGTGGCTGAGCCGCGCTTAGGCTATGTGACTGATGTACGGTGATGTCAAATGGCCTAGGAAGAGGCCGTGGAGCTCATGGAGCGCTGATCGGTAGGGGTTCCAGGTGTCAGAGTAAATCACAGAGTTTTGCTTAGTTCCAGGTGTCAGACCCTCACCTATCTGATACTGATAATCTATCCTGAGGATAGGTTCCAAGGAACATGCCCTTGAGCCACTGCAACTCAGATATTCCACGTAAAAGAGTTCAGCATTTGGAGAAATGATCGTATAACATGTAGGTAAGGAAAAGAGCACTCACCATTGCAATGTATCCATAGGTGCGGACAAGCTCTCTTATCTTACGCATCTCCTCCTCCAGGTTTACTGCCCAAACCTCACAGATCACTTGACTGTTGTCGACCACGGCAGCTGGCATTTTGGTGGAATATCTGGCAATTTCGGGATGATTTGTAAAGACAAAGGCAGGAAGGGCTTGTCCTGGACAGAGGGAGGGTTTTACACCTGGGAGTTTAATAGACAGACTTACAGTTAAACATAGTCGCGACCGCCATATTGTTCCGTCAGACATTTATTTTCACCAATACAAAGAACTAAAGGCAAGCCCTGCATCACATGGCTTCTAGGGGCAGGTTCTGCTGCATTTCTGAAAGGAGAAGTATATGTCCTTCATTTATACGTATCAGAAAGATATTGACTGATCTGCTGTTACATACATATCATCATATAGAAAAGGTTCACTCTGGAGTAAGGTAATTACCATCTGTATGCACGTCCACTGCAACAATAAGTATTGTAGTGCCGCAGTGCGAAGGAGGCAGAAAAAGGGGGAGAGGGGAGAAATGTCCTCAAAGAAAAGGAGAGAAATAGTGGTCTTAACAGTAAGACAACAGCAGAATGATTTGAAAGCTATGAACAGTTTTGGGGGCAACTTTATTCATTATGGGCTAAACAAAAAAAACAAAACATTAATTACTTACCGGTAATTTCTTTTCCTTGAGCCTATGACAGCACCCCTGGAGAGACTCCTCCCACTCCTCAGGACAGGAAACAGCCATAAAGTTTTGCATAAAAGGTAGCTCCTCCTAACAACCTCCAGTCTTTCACAAGTACTATAAGGAGCTAAAATGAAATATTAACAAATCCAAACAGCAAAAAATTCACTTTACACATAATAACCTCTTATGAGCAAAGAGGGATCTAGTTAATCTAACTATTCCCCTATGTACAGTCTAATCAACAAGGGGGGGATACTGCGGGTGCTGTCATAGGCTCAAGGAAAAGAAATTACCGGTAAGTAATTAATGTTTTCCCCCTTTGCCATATGACAGCACCCCTGGAGAATAGACTAGAAACAGGAGAATTTTAGGGGGGGGGGGGGGGGACTACGGCCTGCAAGACCTTCCTGCCAAAGGAAAGGTCTTCCCCAGACGATATATGGAGTCTATAATGTTTAAAGAAAGCATGAGGGCTACTCCAAGTAGCTGCTCTACAAATTTGATCTATCGATGCAGAAGCTTGCTCTGCCCAGGAAGTGGAAATAGCTCTGGTGGAATGAGCTCCAAAGGGTGAAGGAGTATCTCTGCCTGAAGAGGAATAAGCTAAAAGAATAGCCTGCTTAATCCATCCCGCCACAGTTCTAGAAGAAGCAGCCAGACCCCTATTCTTTCCCTGGAATAAAAGGAATAATTGCTGACTCTTCCTGAACTCCTCTGTAGCTTGGAGATATTGCAGAAGACACCTTCTCACATCTAAGCAATGAAATCTCAGTTCTCCCTCGTTACTGGCATTGTCACAGAAGGACGGGAGCACAACCTCCTGGGATCTATGGAAGTCAGAAACAACTCTGGGCAAAAAGGCAGCATCAGGGGACAAAACAACTCTATCTTCCGTAATCGTCATGTAAGGACTGTTAATGGTGAAGGCTGTAATCTCACCAACCCTTCTCGCAGAGGTGATAGCCACGAGAAAAGCCAGCTTCCAGGAAAGGATCTTAATGTGCAACTCTGGTAAAGGCTCAAAGGGATGGGATGTTAAAGCAGAAAGAACTATGTTAAGATCCCAAGGAGGGGTCTTCTTGGAGATAGAGGGATATAATCTACCTGCAGCCTTAACAAATCTACTAATCCACGGGTGTTCTGCTAGTTTGAAATCAAACATGGCACTTAGGGCAGAAATTTGAACTTTAATGGTACTAGGCCTAAGACCCTTTCTTAATCCCTCCTGCAAAAAATCTAAAATCACAGAAATATCAGGTGGGGACAGGGCATCAACTGAGGAACCTACAAACCTACAAAAGGCCTTCCAAGTTCTGAGGTAGATCTGACAGGTTACTGGTTTTCGACTGGCTAATAATGTCTCCACCACATCAGCAGACAGACCCCTCTGAATTAAGAGCTGCCTCTCAATCTCCATGCCGTGAGATGTAGTCCCTGTACTGCCGGATGAACCACTGGGCCCTGGGACAGGAGGTTGTGTACTGGAAGAATCCAAGGATCCCCTACCGAAAGAGTCTGGAGCCAGGAAAACTATACCCTTCTGGGCCAAAAGGGAGCCACTAGAATAACTTCCACTTGGTCCTCCCTGATCTTTCTTAATACTCTGGGTAACATCCTTATCGGGGGAAAAGCATACATTAACCTCCCCCCTCCCCAGAACTGGGAGAATGCGTCTATCCCCGATGGGAAATCCAAGGGGCTGAGAGAGAAGAAACTTTCCACTCTCCTGTTGAGCCTGGTGGCAAACAAATCTATCTGAGGGACACCCCAGATCTCTGTGATCCTGGAAAACACATCCTGATTGAGAACCCACTCCCCTTGGGACAAACGGTAACGGCTGAGGAAGTCTGCCTCCACATTCTCTATCCCCCTCAGATGTAGGGCTGACAAAGAATCTAGATTCAGCTCCGCTAAGTGAAGGATAAAGTGGGATTGTCTTATCAGGGACTCTGATCTTGTACCCCCCTGGTGGTTGATGTATGCTACCACAGTAGCGTTGTCTGTCCTTATCAACACATCTTTTCCGTTTATCTGCTGTAATGCCTGGGATAATGCGTAGAAGACTGCAGTTAGCTCTCTCATGTTCTGAGACATACGACTCTCCTGTGGGGACCAGGATCCCTGGATCAGAAGCATCTCCGCATGGGCCCCCCACCCCGAAGGACTGGCATCTGTAGTAAGGGTGAATACATCTTGGGGAGCCCAAGGGACCCCCCTCTTTAAATTCCGAACTTCCACCCACCATTGAAGGGATCTGAGTGTCCGTGGAGAGAGAAGCAGGGGGTTGTCTAAGGATGAATCTATTCTGTCCCAGGAGGATAGAATCTGCTGCTGAAGGACCCTTGAGTGGTATTGGGCCCACTTTACCGCTGGGATGCAGGAGATTAACAGGCCCAGGACTGACATAGCTGCCCTGAGAGAAGTCAATCTTTTCGACAATAATTCTTGTACCCTGCTCTGAATTAGAACAATCTTGGAGTCCGGGAGACGACATATCTGCTTTTCTGAATCTATCAGGACTCCCAAAAAGGCACAAATCTTGCTGGGGATGAGGGAAGACTTTTTTATATTCACCTCTAACCCTAGTCTGTGCAGAATCTCCTGAACCCTGGCTAGATGACCAAGGAGATTTTCCCTGGAGTTGGCTACAAGCAGGAAGTCGTCCAGATATGGTACTATCACGACCTTCTCCTCTCTGATGTGGGCCATGACCTCCGCTATAATTTTGGTGAATGCTCTGGGAGCTTGGGAGAGTCCAAAGGGGAGGGCCTGATACTAGAAATGTTGAATTTCTCCCTGAAGAACGACTGCCACTCTCAGAAAACGTTGATGGTCCCTGAAGATTGGTACATGGTAGTACGCGTCTTTTAAATCCAGCGTAACCATGTAACAATCCTTCTGAAGATTCAGGATGGCAGACTTTATGGATTCCATCCTGAACTTTTCGTACTTCAAAGACTTGTTGAGAATTTTCAAGTTTATGATTGTACGAAAAGATGAGTCTGGCTTCTTCACTAGGAAAAGGGTTGAATTAAACCCCTTCTTTTGTTCTTCCACTGGAACCTAAATTAGAACTCTTGTCTACTAGGGAAAGAACTTCTGACTCCAGCGCTTCCTGCCTGTGGGGATCTGATCTTAAATCTGTCACTATGAACCTTTGACTGGGAAGACACAAAAATTTTATTTTTAAACCATGCTTTATTGTGTCCAAAACCCAACCGCTTGCGGATATTTTCTCCCAAGCATCTATGAAAAGTGACAAACGCCCCCCCACAGGCTGTATGGCGTCATTGGGTAGCCTTCTTGGAGGTATCAGGAGGGTTGAAGAGAACACCCCTGCCTTTGCCCTGCCCCCTCCACCTACCCCTCTTCGCCTCAGGCTGGGAATCCCTCCTACCCCTGCCACGAAAGGGCCTCCTATTTACAGGAGCAAGGGAGGGAAACCCCCTCTTTTTATCAGAGGTGTGTTCTAGGACAGAGTCAAGCGCAGGACCAAATAAAAATTCACCCCACAGGGTAAGGCACAACACTTCGCTCTTGAGGCCAAATCTCCTTTCCATTCTTTAATCCACAAGGATCTGCGTGCAGAGTTGGAAAGGGCAGCTGTACGGGCAGAAAGGCGTATGGCGTCAGCTGATACATCAAAAAGGAAGTCTGTAGCACCCAATAGAGTAGGCAAAGAAGCAACAATGTCCTCTCTAGGCATGCCTGCCTTTAAATGAGCTTCCAGCTGCTGAAGCCATGTCTTAAGGGATCTAGCTACGGAGGTTGCTGCTATATTAGGTTTCATAGAAGCAGTAGAGGCCTCCCATGCTTTCTTAAGGAACCCATCCGCCTTCTTATCAAGAGGGTCCTTAAGCACTCCCAGGTCTTCAAAAGATAAAGCAGCCCTTCTAGTAATTTTGGCAATGGCTGGATCTAGTTTAGGTGTCCTATCCCAGTGTAAAGAGTCTGCTTCATCAAAGGGATATTTGCGTTTTAGATGTCTGGGCACAAAAAACCTACGGTCGGGGTTGTTCCACTCCTTCTGAACCAACCCCTTAATGCTGTTATGTAAAGGAAACCCCTTCCTCTTTTTAACCATCAGGGTCTCATACATTTTGTCCTGGACAGACTCCAAGACCGGGGCATCCTCCATATTCATGGTAGATCTAACCGCCGAGATCAGAGGATCGACATTATCTATACTAAACAGCTGGTTTGCTGACAAATCCTCAGGGCCTGAATCCTCTTCTACTTCCCCCTCTTCTTGAGAACCCCTATCCTCCTCAGCAGAGTCCACATTTTGGGAGGGACCTGGACGGGACGTCAGGACAGGAGCTTCAGTAGAAGTTCCAGATATCTCAGGAAGAAAATGTTCTCTCATGGATCTGAATTCTTCTCTCAGCATATTACGCATGTCCGCAACCAGGACAGGAGAAGCATCCTTGACCACTTTTCCAATACATTGGACACAAACATTCTTTTCTGAGTCATATAACTTTCTCTTGCATAGGGTACAGAGCCTGGGTCTATCCTTCTTGTGGACCTCTACCTAAAATAACATACATAAACATTAATACTCTGCTATAAAAAGCAACTGGGGAATAACCCCTCTTACCCCACCGGTACCGGTGCAGGAGTATCAGCAGTCTCCACCACCTCAGCGCGCTTTTCCATGATGGCAGGAGACAGAGACACCACAGACATGGAGTGGTGTCTGCAAATCCCAAAGAGCCGGCAAACCCCCTCTCCCAGCGCGCTCCAAATACCACCAGCTGGACACTCCCCCCTTAATTGGGTTCAATGGGAACCCCACAACAAGGCGCAGGGTGTTCTCTTCCCCCCTCCATCAGCCCCCCGCCGCTCCACTGCAATATTATCCGGCGTGCGGCGTAACCCGGAAGTGACCCGCCTCCCAGCGACTCACCATACCGGCACATCACCGGAAGCGCGCCAACCCCGGACGTCCGCCCGCCCAGCCCGGCATAGCGCACACACACAGCGCCGCGTGCGCCGGCCCAATGGAGCGAACAGCCAGGAGAGGGACGGCCCCACAACTGCCAGACCAGACCCTGAACCCCGACCAGGGAGCCAAGGAGGAGGAAACAAGGAGGGAGGCCGCAAGTCAAATGACAGGTGGGGGACTAGGGAGAGAGACTTGGAAGTTGCTCCCCCAGGGGAGACTTACACTTCCCTAGGGTAACCCCGCCAATGGGTAAATCTCTGGGGCGCCCTTGGCTCACCTCTTATACAAAAAAAAAAAAAAAATAGAAAAAAAAGGTGCTCTAGCACCCCTGGCCATCCTGCTCCACAGGACAGGAAACAGAACTGGAGGTTGTTAGGAGGAGCTACCTTTTATGCAAAACTTTATGGCCGTTTCCTGTTCTGAGGAGTGGGAGGAGTCTCTCCAGGGGTGCTGTCATATGGCGAAGGGGGAAAATAATCATTTTTCAATTGGTCTCTATTAAACATATTCAACAGTTTTTGTTCTACAGGGTTAAGTTTCAGTCTGTTTGGAGATTAGCTTGCTTTCAGTGCCACACTGAACCCGTCAGGTTGCTTCTCTGACAGCTCGATATACACTCACCGGCCACTTTATTAGGTACACCTGTCCAACTGCTCGTTAACACTTAATTTCTAATCAGCCAATCACATGGCGGCAACTCAGTGCATTTAGGCATGTAGATATGGTCAAGACAATCTCCTGCAGTTCAAACCGAGCATCAGTATGGGGAAGGAAGGTGATTTGAGTGCCTTTGAACGTGGCATGGTTGTTGGTGCCAGAAGGGCTGGTCTGAGTATTTCAGAAACTGCTGATCTACTGGGATTTTCACGCACAACCATCTCTAGGGTTTACAGAGAATGGTCCGAAAAAGAAAAAACATCCAGTGAGCGGCAGTTCTGTGGGCGGAAATGCCTTGTTGATGCCAGAGGTCAGAGGAGAATGGGCAGACTGGTTCGAGCTGATAGAAAGGCAACAGTGACTCAAATTGCCACCCGTTACAACCAAGGTAGGCAGAAGAGCATCTCTGAACGCACAGTACGTCGAACTTTGAGGCAGATGGGCTACAGCAGCAGAAGACCACACCGGGTGCCACTCCTTTCAGCTAAGAACAGGAAACTGAGGCTACAATTTGCACAAGCTCATCTAAATTGGACAGTAGAAGATTGGAAAAACGTTGCCTGGTCTGATGAGTCTCGATTTTTGCTGCGACATTCGGATGGTAGGGTCAGAATTTGGCGTCAACAACATGAAAGCATGGATCCATCCTGCCTTGTATCAACGGTTCAAGCTGGTGGTGGTGGTGTCATGGTGTGGGGAATATTTTCTTGGCACTCTTTGGGCCCCTTGGTACCAATTGAGCATCGTTGCAACGCCACAGCCTACCTGAGTATTGTTGCTGACCATGTCCATCCCTTTATGACCACAATGTACCCAACATCTGATGGCTACTTTCAGCAGGATAATGCGCCATGTCATAAAGCTGGAATCATCTCAGACTGGTTTCTTGAACATGACAATGAGTTCACTGTACTCAAATGGCCTCCACAGTCACCAGATCTCAATCCAATAGAGCATCTTTGGGATGTGGTGGAACGGGAGATTCGCATCATGGATGTGCAGCCGACAAATCTGCGGCAACTGTGTGATACCATCATGTCAATATGGACCAAAATCTCTGAGGAATGCTTCCAGCACCTTGTTGAATCTATGCCATGAAGAATTGAGGCAGTTCTGAAGGCAAAAGGGGGTCCAACCCGTTACTAGCATGGTGTACCTAATAAAGTGGCCGGTGAGTGTATATCCCCTTAACTCTGAACTCCTAACAGCTCATAAACACTCATTTAAGCTGTATTGATGTTTGATAAGAATGTAGCTATAAGTGTTTATGAGCTGTATAAGGGCTATATATTGCGCTGTCAGAGTTGAAATGAGTAAAAGGCAATCAAAAAAATTGCCCCCAAAAGTGTTCATAGCCTTGATGTTTATCCGCAAACTGGTTCCTACTGTCTCAAACTACAATAACAGGTACATTTTGAAAAATATGGATAAAGACCTACTGAATTATAAAAACAATAGAGATTTATCAAAACTGGTGTAAAGTAGAACTGGCTTAGTTGCCCATAACAACCAGATTCCACCTTTCAATTCTCACGGCTCCTTTGGAAAATGAAAGGTGGAATCCAATTGGTTGCTATGGGCAACGAAGCCAGTTCTACTTTACACCAGTTTGATAAATCTCCCCCAATGTTTCTAAAGTGCACCCAGGGAGTCCAAACAGATTTAAAAAGTTTATGGTTTCTCGTTTCCCATGCAGCTAGTTCCTCAAGTCTGAAATTATGGTCAACTTTCTGTATCCATTGAAAAACAGCTGGAGGAGAATTAGATCTCCAATAAACAGGGACAATAATAGCAAACATTTAAATCAACATCAATTTATGAGGCAGGATTTTATCTGAAAATAGATGTCACCGCTCTGGTAATATCAAGAGTGAAACTCCAGAAATCCAAGTAATGTGCTGTACAGTAGGAGACCAACACAGCTCGACCAAGGAGCGGGACCACCATAACTGGACATATGTGCCCGACCCCACACCATGTGGCCAATATTTAGGGTTGTGGTTGAGATTGTATTTCTGAAGTTTCACGGGGTAAGATGGCATCTGGACAAAACTTTGTGGCCATTTTCATGAATCCTGACACGTCTGGACGCTTGTTCCGGGGCAAAGAAAATTTTCTGCAATTCTGCAGAAGTAAAGATCTGTTTCCCAAGCAGCTATGAAAGGGAGGGGGTGTTCTGAGAAGAAAGATGCTAATTGTTTATAAGACGTGGAAATAACTTTTTTCGACATGCTGGTTTGGGAGGGGAATAGTTTCAAACCAGGTCAATGACAAGACAGTCTGAAATCTACATATGAATTTGTTATATAAAAGAGGGGAGATGTTTGGATATATTTTTTAATTTTTAGCTTGGGAGCCGATGGGAAATATATCCCACTGTATGCAGCTGTCAAGAAATCCAACATAAATGCACCCTAACCCACTCAAAATGACCAGAATGTCAGTATGATAAGAAGCGTTTTGTACTGATCCAATGCATCTATAACAAGACATAAGGATTCTACGCTTTTCGCCTACAGCTCCACTGCAGAGCAATGTGCCTCCATAGTTACAGGCAAGCCCTGTGGAGTAACCGGATCAGAATACATATTATGTAATCATAGTGACACATGGGTCAGACTGCCCATCTGAATGCAGCATATGACAAGGGGAGAGTAGTTGAGGTCTGTGATCTATAGGTTTATATATTTGGAGCAGGATTTTCTCTCTTTTAGGCCCCATTCACACGACCGTATGAACATTTCCGCATATTATCCGCATTTTTGCGGATAAGATGCGGAACCATACGGACCCATTCATTTTTCCATAGGAGAAAAAAAAATGCGGAATTCACACAGTGTGCATTCCGCATCCATACATTACGGAAGTTCTCCCGCAAAAAAAATGAAACATGTCCTATACTTGGCCGCAAATCACGTCCGTAGCCCCATTAAAGTCAATGGGTCCGCAAAAATGCAGAACACTACGGAAGACCTTCTGTATGTCTCCCGTTCCGTTTTTATACGGATCACGGAATACATACAGTCGTGTGAATGGGGCCTTACTCAGAAATCCTGCTTTCGGTATACAGCAACTACGCTGACCCATGTGTCGCTATGTATACAGGATACAAAACAGAGAGACACAGGTCTGCAGAAATCACCTGAGAGGTTCACATTAAAGGGGCTGTCCATGAAGCCATCAATATCATGTTGGCAGGGGTCCAATACCTGGAACTCCCGCTGATCAGCTGTTTCCAGTGCTGGAAGTCTGGGCAAAAACTCCACAGCTCCGGCGATTGAGTAGTGGATGGAACTGGTAACTGCAGCGCTTCTCCCATTCACCTCATTGGGAGCAGAGCTGCAGACACCAGCCCCGTCCACTGCAGAAAACAAAGAGATGTGGACATCTGGCACCAGAGATACAAAAGAAACAGCTGATAGACCATCAATATCAAAATCCTGGACTACACCTTTAAGTTGCGTCAATTATTTTAAGCAGTTATTTTAGCTTTTATGTATATGTGGATTTTTTTAAATTTCAGATGCACTGGATCACTAAACATGGCCATATCATTTTATCAACAGCTGGTATCAGCATCCAGGGTGAAACTGCTCTTACTACCCACGTATCCTCTGGCCGCGCTCGCCCTCAAAATTCAGACAAGACAATGAACAAACGTTAGTTATAAGTAGGGATGAGCGAACGTGTTTCAAGTTCGGCGTACAAGGTTCGGGTGATCTAAGAATTCCGTTATGGATTCTGCTGCCACACACCATAACTTCCTAGATCCGAAGTCGCTGCGCTCAAAATTTCGGTTTAATGCTGTAAGGAGATCCGTCTCCGTGCAGCATTAATATTATACGGACTCCGACGAGGCAAAGTCAGTTATTCCCAAAGTTCTACATGACTTCGGTGAATAACGTCGTAATTTGATTTTTAAACTGAAAAACCATTTTAAGGCTCCATTCACACGTCCTGTTTTTCTTTCCTGATTCGATCCTGATCTGGATCCATTCATTTCAATGGGTCCTGAAAAAATCAGGATCGAATCAGGAAAGAAAAACAGGACGTGTGAATGGAGCCTAAAACTTGGATCCAAACTTGGCTTCTGTTCCAAGGTACCAGTCTGAACCGAAGATTTCGGATCCAAGTTTAAAAATGTTTTTTCAATTTAAAAATCAAATACCAAAGTTATTCACCGAAGTCTTGGTGAAGAATAACTGACTTCGCCTCGTTAGAGTCCGTACATTTTAATGCTGTACGGATATGGATCTCCATACAGGATTAAACCAACGACTTTGGATCTAGGATCTTAAACGCGCTTCGCTCATCCCTTAAAGAAGAACTCCCGCAAAAAATTTTATTCCATGTCCTGCTAGAAATGTACATGACGTAATCTGTAGTGAATGTACTTTTCTTACCAGTAGCTGAATTTTTGAATTATATCTCCCTGATGCTTCTCATCTGTGTCATGTGACATGAATTAGACCCACCAACTCACACAGCACCTTATGTGTGGACAGGAAGTCTAATTTTCTATGCATTCCTATGGGAGCCTCACTTTCAGTCTCATAGGAATGAATAGAGCAGTTACTGGCTTTCTGTCCTGGGTCAGTTGGAGGTCAGGGAGTTGGTCACATGACCCAGCTACAATAAGAAGACAGGTTTTTACTCACAGAAACAGTCACAGATAAGAAAATGACAATCACTACAGATTATATCATGCACCTTTCTCTCCTCGCCTATGACAGCACCCCTGGAGAGACCGCCTCCTTCCTCAGGACAGGAAACAGACACCGGCATCGCTTTAAAAGAGGGACAACCCCCCTCATCTCCAGTTCTGTTTCCTGTCCTAAGGGAACAGGGTACCGGTATCACCTGGAGTGCTGTGGGAGCTGCGAGGGCCCGGGCCTTTCTATGTGGTGGCTGGAGGGTTACCTCGATGCGGCATAAGTCTCCTCAAGGAGCCGCTGCTGAGTCTGGGGGATGCGCCTTCTCTCCTTCCAGTCTTCCAGGGGCAGAGGGGCTTCAGCTTCTCTGCTGCTGCGGCCTCTGCGGGCCGTGTTCTGTACGCCGGCCGCCGCGCGCGAGGACTTCCGGCGGCGGGGGAGATTATGCGTTCCAAACGCAGGAAGGGGCGGGGCCTACGGAGCGCGCGGATTTTAAATACCCAGCCAGCTTCCTGCTCAGGCCGGCGTGCCTTTGAGCAAAAGAATTCCTCCAGTGGCTTCTCCTTGCCTGAGATAATGGAGCAGACACAGCGCGCTGAGCCCACTGATACCACCAATGATCCGGTACCTGGTGGGGTAAGAGGGGCTCTCCCCCTGAACAGTGTTATGTGAAGAGCTTATGGGGGTATTTTGTGTTTGTATCCAGGTCCCTAAAGAATCCTCTAAGAAGACTTCTAGGACCAGAGAAAGGGGGTGTGCTGTATGTAAAAAGAGGCTTCCCTCTTCCTGGTCTAAGCCTTTATGTCAAGCCTGTGTCAGCAAGCTGGTGGAGGATGAGGCCCCCTCCATGATGGAGAATATTAGATTAATGATCCGGGAGGAGGTTAAGGAGTCGGTCGGTGGTTTGAAGAAGAATTACCCTAGTACTTCAGCTACGGTTGCTACCGCACCTTCTAGTGACAGTGATGTTCTGTCCGGCTTAGAAGAGGAAGGGGAGCGTCCGTCGTCTGAAGATTCCTCAGACTCGGAATCTGCGGGAAAACCGCTATTTTCCGCTGATAACATTAATTCCCTGGTCAAAGCAGTGCGTGTGACTATGGGACTGGATGAGCAGAGAGCTCCCCTTTCAGTGCAGGACTCTATGTTTGAGGGCCTGGGGCCAAGAAAAAAGAAAAATTTTAATGTGCACAAAAATGTACAGGCAGTAATTGCTAATGAGTGGAAGAAACCTGATAGGAAGTTCTACATCCCAGGATCTGTCAAGCGTAAATACCCGTTTGATGATGAAGTAACATCAGCCTGGGATAGAGCTCCTAAGTTAGACGCCCCAGTGGCAAAAATGTCTAAAAGAGGAGCTCTTCCTTTTGATGATATGGGTTCCTTAAAGGACCCGATGGATAGAAGGGCAGACGTTTATCTCAAGAAAAACTGGGAGGCCTCTGCAGGCGCTTTTAAGCCGGCTATCGCCGCCACGTCTGTCGCCAGATCTTTGAAGGTGTGGCTAGAGGAGCTAGAGGCCCACATTAAGGGAGGCACCCCTAGGGATCAGCTGTTGGCATCCTTTCCAACTATATTTAATGCTGTAAATTTCTTATCTGATGCCTCTGCGGATTCCCTCAGGCTGTCTGCCAGGGCTTCCGCCCTTTCCAACTCCGCTAGAAGGGCTATTTGGCTTAAGGGTTGGAATGGAGATGTCGGGTCTAAGGCAAAATTATGTGCCATCCCGTGTGAAGGGGAATTCCTGTTTGGGCCCGTCCTGAGCGATTTGTTAGAGAAAGCGGCTGACAGGAAAAAGAGCTTTCCTCCTACCAGTCAGCAGGTTCCTAGAAGATCTTTTAGACCTAGATTTAATAAGGAGGGGTTCAGGTCTAGAGATAAATCCAGGCAATTCCCGGTAAATACCAAGAAGTCTAAAGGATTCCTTTTTTCCAGCTCAGAAGCCTCAAAAAAGCAGTCCCAATGACGCCAGGCCTCCTGTTGGGGGTCGTCTGTCTCTGTTTCTACCTCAGTGGCAGAGGATCTCCAACAGCAAATGGATTCTATCAGTCATAGGGGAGGGGCTAAAGCTGAGATTTCGTTCATCCCCGGGTCAGAGATTTGTGACCACAGACTTCAGAGGATCCCAAGAGAAGCAGTCTTCTCTTCTGTTGGAGTTAGATTCCCTTCTTCAAAAAAGAGTGCTGATAGAGGTCCCGGCCCAAGAAATAGGAGAGGGATTTTATTCAACTCTCTTCCTGGTAAAAAAGCCGAATGGCTCATTCCGTACCATAATAAACTTAAAATTGTTGAATCAATGTCTGGTGTACGAGAAGTTCCGTATGGAATCTGTCAGATCGACCCTAAATTACCTCCTGCCCAATTGTTTCATGGTATCGGTGGATCTCTGGGACGCTTATTATCACGTCCCCATTCATCCGGTTCATCAGAAATATCTAAGGGTTGCAGTTCAGGTGTCATCAGGGATCAGGCACTTCCAGTTCAGGGCCCTTCCCTTTGGCCTGTCCCAGGCTCCCAGGGTATTTACAAAAGTCATTTCCGAAATGATGGCCCATATCAGGGAGAGGGATATGGTCATTGTCCCTTACCTGGACGATTTTCTACTGGTGGCCCAGTCAGCCCAGGCTCTCCAGTCCAACATCATTTGGTTCAGGGAGGTCCTGGTGAGTTTGGGATGGGAGCTAAATCTGGAAAAGTCCTGCCTATCTCCTTCACGAAGGTGCAGATTCCTGGGAGTGGAGTTGGACTCGACTCTTCAGTCGTCCTTTCTTCCGATTCAGAAAAGATTGTTAATCAAGGACAGGGTCCAGAGTCTTATCTCCCTCGAAAGTGTCTCCATAAGAACAGCAATGTCTGTATTGGGACTTCTCACAGCGGCTATTCCGGGGGTGGAGTGGGCCCAGTACCATTCGAGGCCACTCCAGCTCCAGATATTGGAGGTTTGGGACAGGGGTCTCACTTCTCTAGACGGGGTGTTCACCCTCTCTCCTCAGACCGTTTCATCCCTGAGGTGGTGGTTGAATCTCCAAAATCTGGAGAGGGGAGTTCCCTGGTGCAGAAAGGATGTCATCTGTTTGACCACAGATGCCAGTCCAAGAGGGTGGGGAGCTCACCTGGGATCCTCCCTGTTTCAGGGTCTCTGGGAGCCTCCCTCTCAGTCCCAGTCTCACAATTTCAGGGAGCTGAAAGCGGTTCTCATGGCCCTCTCCCAGTGTCTCCAGCTCATTCGGGGGAGAGATGTACGGATTTACTCCGACAATGTGACCACTGTAGCATTTATCAACAGGCAGGGGGGCACCAGGTCTCAGTCCTTAATGAGCCTAGCTCACAGCATTTTTCATCTAGCAGAGAGGTCCCTAGCTTCTCTCTCTGCAGTCCATTTAAAGGGGAAGGAAAATGTAAAGGCAGATTATCTAAGCCGTCACTGCCTTTTCCAGGGGGAATGGTCCCTGGATCAGGAGATATTTTCCCTCATAACATCCCGGTGGGGGGTACCTTCCATAGATCTATTCGCCACCAGACAGAATCGGAAGGTGAAGGGTTTCTTTTCCCTTTCCCCGCGGGATCTTCCAGTAGCGATAGATGCGTTGGCTCAATCCTGGAAGAAGGGACTTCTTTATGCCTTCCCCCCCCTAAAAATTCTGCCAAGGGTTCTAAAGAAGATTCAGGAGGACAGAGCACTAGTAATCGTGATTGCCCCCTTCTGGCCAAGAAGGGTCTGGTTTTCAGAGCTACGCAGAATGTCGATAGCTTCCCCTTGGGTTCTCCCGGAGAGAGTAGGTCTTCTCTCTCAGGGGCCGGTAGTCCATCCGGAAGTCTCCAACCTCCACTTGACTGCCTGGCTCTTGAGAGGAACATCTTAAAAAATAAAGGTCTATCTGACGAGGTCATTTCTACGCTCTTATCTAGTCGCAAAAAGGTTACCTCTGATATCTATCTCAGAGTCTGGAAAGTCTTTTTCAGGTTCGCGGGTAGACCTGTTGATGTTTTGGCCCCCCCTGACATTCCCTTGATTTTGAGTTTTTTGCAGGAGGGTTGGAAGAAAAAGCTTAGACCTAGCACTCTTAAAGTGCAGGTTTCTGCGTTAGGTGCCCTCTTTGAATATAAATTGGCGGGTCACCCCTGGATTAAAAGATTTATTTCCGCCATTTCAAAGATGTCTCCGATCTGTAGATCGAGGGTTCCTCCGTGGGACCTAAATGTGGTCTTGTCTGCACTCACGGAGGTTCCTTTCGAGCCTATAGAGGAAATCTCTATTAAGCTTTTGTCCCTTAAACTTTCCTTTCTTCTGGCCATAACATCTGCTAGAAGAGTCAGTGAGATTTCTGCTTTATCAATTGATCCCCCTTATTTGGTTGTTTCAGAAGATAGGGTGGTATTTTCTCCTGACCCTTCCTTTTTACCTAAGGTTTCCTCCAGATTCCATAGGTCACAAGAAATAGTCTTGCCCACTTTTTGTGCTTCACCAAAAAACGAAAAAGAAAGGAAGTTTCACTGCTTAGATGTCAGGAGATGTCTCTTACAATACCTTCAGACCACTTCCCCCTGGAGATCCTCGTCGCATCTATTGGTTCTGTTTCAGGGAACTAGGAGGGGTTCTTCAGCTACGACTCAGACGATAGCCAGGTGGATAAAACAGGCTATCTCCCTGGCTTATTCTTCCTGCGGTAAAATTCCTCCACAGGGGTTTGGGGCACACTCTACGAGAGCGGTTGCTGCTTCTTGGGCAGAGAGGGCCTCGGCTTCTCTGGAGCAAATTTGCAAAGCCGCCATTTGGAGTACCCCGCATACCTTTTTTCGTCATTACAGACTGCAGCTACCTTCCAATGATGGGCTGGTTTTCGGCCGGAAGGTACTACAGGCGGTAGTCCCACCCTGACTTCTAGCCTAGTCTCCAGGGGTGCTGTCATAGGCGAGGAGAGAAAGTTTAGATTACTTACCGGTAATCATTTTTCTTTGAGCCTATGACAGCACCCCGATGCATTCCCACCCAAAAAAAAAAAAAAAAAAAAAAAAAAAAAAGTGCACTCTTTGAGATGGTGTTTAGATAGGTTTTGGATATATTGTTGGATATGAACACTGTTCCCTTAAGTTCTTGAAAAGGACTGGAGATGAGGGGGGTTGTCCCTCTTTTAAAGCGATGCCGGTGTCTGTTTCCTGTCCTGAGGAAGGAGGCGGTCTCTCCAGGGGTGCTGTCATAGGCTCAAAGAAAAATGATTACCGGTAAGTAATCTAAACTTTCTAAGGCTACTTTCACACTTGCGTTGTGGTTTTCCGGTATTGAGATCAGGCAGAGGATCTCAATACCGGAAAAAAACTGATCAGTTTTGTCCCCATGCATTCTGAATGGAAAGAGATCCGTTCAGGATGCATCAGGATGTCTTCAGTTCAGGCAGCTTTCAGTTTTGTGACCGGACACAAAACCGCAGCAAGCTGTAATTTTGTGTCCGGTCATAAAAACTGAAAGAAACTGATCAGGTACTGAAACCAATGTAAGTCAATGGTGACGGATCAGTTTTTTTAGGAGACTAAAAAAACGGATCCGTCACCCATTGACTTTTAATGTATTTAGTGCCTGATCAGTTTTCTTCAGTTTTGATTTCACACAACTGCATCCTAACTGAACGGATGCATCCTGATGTGCAAAATCAAAACTGATCAGTTTAATTCAGGTATAGAGATCCTCTGCCGGATCTCAATACCTGAATTAACAATGCAAGTGTGAAAGTAGCCTTACAGGTCAGAGAATAACATTTTTGCAGGAATTCTTCTTTAAGGTAACAGCTCAATTGTTCTCATGAAATCAGCAGGCATGGAGCACTTTCACTTTAGCGACATATACGTGTCCCATTAGGCGATGACCACACAGGGCAGATTTTTCCAAAAGGAGAAATCTACAGCATAAATCAACAAACTGCAGATTTAAAATATGCATCTAAGGTCAATTTGAGCTGCAGAATTCTTTTTCTGCAACATGTGGATGAGACTTCTGAATATATCATCTACATTGCTGACTCAGCAGCGCCAAATTCACCAGCGTATCTGTCTTGTGTGAACATACCTTTACCCTTCTAAAAGGAAGATCATGGGGGAAATTTATCAAACGGGTGTAAAGGAAAACGGGCTTAGTGGCCCATAGCAACCAATCAGATTTTCCCTTTCAGTTTCCATATGAGCTGTGAAAAATGAAAGGTGGAATCTGATTGGTTGCTATGGGCCACTAAGACAGTTTTCCTTTACAGCATTTTTGATAAATCTCCCCCACTGAGTGCACCTTGAACTTAAATGGCCCCCAGATCTTCCAAAGCTGGGCTTGAAGATGACATGAGCCCTATCTTAACACCTTTTTGCTGGCTGCCAAGGCTCCTTCCACCTGCTCAGACACTTGCAAACTGAAGTCCAGATTCACTTATGGCACGTTCACAGTCTGCGGCAGTTTTTGCCATATTTCCGCAACAAAAAATGCAAGCATTAAGCCTGCATTATACAGGCAGATCAGCAAGCAATTGTCGGGAGGGAAGCGTTCCCTCCGGCTATCACCTGCTGGCTAGTGGAGGAGGCCGCTACTATAACATGCAGCGATCTTCTCCACAGCATGGGGAGGAGCGATCGCTATGACATCACTCGTCCACATACCATCCAGGGGTTTGCCTGCGGCGACTAGACAGCGAAATCTGCTGATGGCAACCACTGATTTTTAAATGTGCTTAAAAAAAATCTGAATCGCCCTATGAACAAACTTGTTCATCTGGCAATTAGCGGCAATATTACACTGCAAGATGATCGCAAACGCTTGTTAGTGGTTATTGGCCAGTGTAATACAGCCTTCTAGACTCATTCACACGTCAGTATTTGATCAGTGATTGTGAGACAAAACAAGGACTGGAGGCTCCACAGAGATAAAGTATAAGGGAAAGATCTGCTCCTGTTCTGTGTTTAGAGCCGCACCTGGTTTTGGCTCAAAATCACTGACCAAACACTGACGTGTGAATGAGGCTTTACATGCAGTTTTTGAAGAGGAAAAGGCTGTGGACATCACGTTCTCCACTGCGAAGGGAGAAATCCCCGATGGAGATCTGCAGCATAAATGTAAACGCAGCAGATTTTACTTCCGCACATCAGGTCAATTTACTCTACGCAGCTTGTGGATGAAAGTTCTTAAAATCTCATCCATTCTGCTGGTACTGTTTAATGCTGTGGATTTGCTGCGGCAAATCTGCAGCTATTCAGTCACATGTGGACACAGCCTCTATACACCAGGGACCAGCAACCTCCGGCACTCCAGCTGCTGTGAAACTACAACTCCCAGCATGCAAACATGCTCAGCTCCTCTTCTACCTCGAAGTGAAGTGGAAGTGAATGAAGCATTCTGGGAGTTGTAGTTTCTGAACAGCTGGAGTGCGGGAGGCTGCTGATCCCTGCTATAAACTGTGTAAAGCCACACCAGATTTATCACAGGGGCTCAGGCTGGATGATAAATGCGATGCACTTGACCATAGTTTTGGTGTAGATCGAATGCAGACCGTGTACTGTCAACATCAGTATTTCTGTTCCGCAGCCCCGCCAAAAAAAAAAAAAAAACAACACCCTAAAAAGTAGAACATGTACTATTCTTGTCTGTTTTAAGACACGGAACCTGCAGAAGGGAACACAGCTGATGTCCCGTGATGTGCAGACCACAAAAAACGGATATGGTTGTGTGCAGGAGACTAACGTGAGGCAGAATTTTGGCACAAACCGTTACATTCCCCTTTCTAATAAGCACCACCCCTTTTTTGAAGACAGAAAATGTGTAAAAAACCCAAGTTGCACCAAACTGCGCCACTTTTTAGACAGACTGTACTCGCAGACACATTAGTAAATCTGGTCCAAACAGCCTGAGCAGTCAGAGATCTGATGTGAGTACAGTACATGGGACGCACAGCACTACAATGTACAAAGCATGCAGGTAAACACTGAAAAGGACACAGCGTCGCACAAGCGTCTTGGCCCCTTCAAACAGCTGATCAGCAGGGAATGGGTCCCCATAAATCTGAGGATAGGTCATTAATATCACAAAATCGAAATACCCTTTTTAAAAGGCATCTGTCATGTTCATATGTGTCCACATTGCTGAGAAAAATTATGTTTTACTATATGCAAATGAGCCTCTAGGAGCAACGGGGGCGTTACCATTACACTTAGAGGCTCTGCTCTCTAAATGCAAAGGCCTCTGCATTGTGATTGACAGGGCCGGGTGTGCTCATGTTTGCACTGCCTGGTCCTATCACTCAAAGTGCTGAGGGCGCAGCAGTTGCAGAGAGAGCAGAGCCTCTAGGTGTAATGACAACGCCTCCATTGCTCCTAGAGGCTCATTTGCATATATTAACCCTTCATTTTTCTCAGCGATGTGGACACATATGAACATGGGGCCAACACAGATGTCTTACCAGCCAAGCTCACATGTAACAGCTCACATTACCAGCAAGTTTCATAGGTACAAATGCCCTTTAACAATAGGCAAGTTGGCCGTCCCATAATCTTGTTTCTTGGAAACAGAGTAAAAATAAAATACTAAAATCAGAAAATAAACAGATAAGAAAAAAGGATGTCACTATCTGGTTCTAACTGGCATAAAAGAAATGTATAGGTGACACAAGGCTGGTGCATGGCCATTACTTTGCTGTGGTTCTGTAGTCAGGGGGCTTTAGGTCACTTCCATGTTCTGGGTAAGTACTTCTAAGATCTTCACTGAAGACGCATCCCAAGAGTTGTCCGGCGTCTCTCCTCACCACAGGTCTACTGAACTGTAGTCACATAATGCCATGATTACAGTTCAGTAGATCTGGGGTGAGATGGGAATTCACAGCATAATAAATTATTGCAATGCTGTGAGTTCAATTCATAGAAGTGTTCAGTGCGGGAAATACAGCTTCACGGAGTGAATACGCTCATGTAACACAAGCCTAAAACTGCAGCAGCCATTGTACATGTGGACATCAGCGGGGTAGGCACTAATGTGGGAGCATGGAGGATGTACAATGTAGCCACTGGACACTACCATCATGCTGACTACTACAGGGGGTTAGGCGACTGTATTTTCCTGAGCAGGGACGGGGCTAGGAGTATGTGGACCAGTGTGGTAGAAAGTAAAAATAGGCCTTCTGTGAGTGGACCTCATGACACAATCGTATGCTCAGCGCTGCACCAAGGAGACCTCATCACATGGCCCATTATAATGTAAAGTATACTAATTATATATTATATATATATATATATATATATATATATATATATATATATATATATGTCATATTTCACCCTATAGACCCAGAAGCCACAAATATGGAGGCTACCAGCTCCTGTTCCTAGCACAGCACCATTCACTTGGGTCCCTGGAGCTGATGTAGTGTTCATACTTCCAAACATCTGCTGGGCACACAGGCCTACCCGCCTTCCCTCAACAGACCTCACCTCCCGTGCTCTGTCCTGAACTGCCGGGCACCAGGCCGCACAGACGTTTCTCTAGACTTGGCTCCTACGTAACGACTTCTCTATGGTACCGTCCGCTGATAAACTGCCAGGCCACTCCAGCTCTTCGTCTCTATGGTGTGGGAGGAAAAGCACAGAACCACGCACTGTACAGCGAGCTACAGGAGCATGCGTAAAGCGGTGATCACGTCCGGATTCCTGCGCAAGCGCAGTTCTATTGGTTCGGGCTCCGATATTCTACGCCTGCGTATTGTCAACGTACAAGAGCCTGGGAGAGGGCACAGTGGAAACTGTACGGTACGCGCCGTAGGGACCTTCAGCCTCAATCCCAAAATGAATGCGCGCCTCACCGCTAACACCAGCATTAGGCTTAGTTATTATTGTTTTTATATGATATTTATTACTAGAGGGATGTAGATATTACCTTGCTGGTGCGTTCCACGGCTTCTTCAAGCCCACATAGGGTTGCCACCTTTCCCAACAAAAAATACAGCCAAGTTAAGCCACACCCCCAAAGTGATGGGGGGAGGGTGTAAGTCGCTATGTCACAATGTGGCTCCCAGTATTAATAGTGTCCCCCAGTAATATTAATACCTCCTTTTTTGCCCCCAAAATGGATAATGTCCCTCATTAGTGCCCCCCTAGAATGAATAATTCCCCCAGTAAAAGTAATGCCTCCATTAGTGCCCCCTCTGAATTAATAATGCCCCCATTATTGCCTCCCAGAAATTAATAAAGGCACTATTAGTGACCCTCAGAAATACTAATGTCTCCATTAGTGCCCCCCAATTAATAATGCCCCAGTAGTGCCTTCAATAATAGTAATCCCCCATTATTGCCTCCCAGAATTAATAATGCCCCTGTTACTGCTCTCAGTAATAGTAGTGCCCCCCAGTAATAATAATGCTTCCATTATTGCCCCCAGAATTAATAATGCCCTCATTAGTGCCCTCAGTAATAATAATGCTCTCATTATTGACCCCAGACTTAATAATGCCCCCATTAGTGCCCCCAGTAATAATAATGCTCTCATTATTGCCCCCCAGACTTAATAATGTCCCTATTAGTGCCCCCCAATGATAACAATACCCACATTAGTGCACCCCCCAATTAATAATACCTTCATTATTGACCCCAGTAATAGTAATACCCCCATTAGTGCCCCCCGGAATTAATAATGCCCCCATTTACAATCACCTAGCCCTGTTTCCCAGTGAATGGAGTGCATCCTGTATAAGTATTGTGTGGGACACTATGGGGGCATAAATACCGTGCGGGGACACTATGGGAATATAGCTACTGTGTGGAGGCACTAAGGATAGGTCATCAGTATCTGATCGGTGGGGTTCCAATACCTGGGATCCCTGCAGATCAGCTGTTTGGGAAGGCAGCGGTGCTCGCAGTAGTGCTGCAGCCTTCTCCAGCTTTTCTTGGGCCAGTGACATCACGTTCATCGGTCATGTGACCTAGGCGCAGCTCAGCCTTATAGAAGTGAATAGGGCTGAGCACAGGGGCGTAGGTATAGGGGGTGCAGAGGTAGCAGTCGCTACCGGGCCCAGGAGCCTGAGGGGGCCCAAAGACCCTTGTGTCTCATAAGAAGACACACAGAGCACTAAGGGAAGGGGGGCCCAAGCTGAACTCTTGCACCAGGGCCCATGAGCTACGCCACTGGCTGAGCACTATACCAAGCATAGCCGCTATACAGAGGATAGGTCCTCACTATTAAAATCTCAGATAACCCCTTTAATGTCTTCCATTTTTGTCCTGACAGTCATTACCATTCTCTGTGTAAATAAGCAGCTCAGATATCATGATAATCCAGTCACGCATATGCATCTCTGAGCCCAGTTTAAAGGAGTGCCCACTGCCAGTTAACCCCATGGATAAGGTGGAGCTGAGGGCATTCTGCCACCACCATGTGCCTATTTACCAGCATATTGCAGTGTCATCCAAGAACACAGCAGCTGACAAGAAGTTTCTAAGTATGAGGACTGTCCTAGAGAGAACGCAGTACTTCGACAGAGCCCTACAATAACCTGTTTACTTGCCATGTTGCCTGGTCGTGAACATTATATTACAGAATTAAAAAAGGTTACAAGAGTTCAATTCAATTGTCATCAAGTGGAGATGTGGAGTTTAATACATGCAGACCACATGCCTTTTCTTTATTTGTCAGATTTTACCGTGTGAGAGCCGCACGTCTACCACCGTATGACCATGTCCCCTAAACCCCTCTCAATCATACTTTTAGGACAATACTGACACATCCATAGTAGTGTCAATGTAGGAAATTTAGTGCCACATTATAAATAGTGCCCCTCAATGTCTGCATGCATAGGGATCCGCTATCCCTCCTTCTGCTCATGTAAGAAATTGAAGGACTTCAAACAGTTATCCAATAGACTTAAAGGGAACCTGTCATCAGCTTTATGCTGACTTCACTGAGGGCATCATAAAATAATGAGCTCTGTCACTCATGAGCTAAAAGTAAGTGTTTGCTCAGAACCAGTGTCATAATCATTGCAGCACAGGCCTTGAAAAGAGTCAAATCTACCCGAGAACAGTCATGGTTATTCATAATCTCCTGCCCCCCGCCCATCTGCTGATTATTGGCAGTTGTCTCCTAGAGAGAAAGGGAGAAAACTAGGTAGAAGACTGTCAGTCATCAGAAGTAGCAGTAGCCGGACCCCTGCTGTATGCACCAGCATCGATGAAAACACCGATGCGATGTGGGTGGTGGGAAGGGGTTTCCATCGGGTCCCCGCGCTGCTGTGACGGGGACCCGATGGCTTAGATAGCAGCCGGATGCCTAAGGAAGACTGTGAGATCCAGCCCCCTGGATCTCACAGGCAGAAGGCTGTAAGTGTATTACTTTTCACAAAATAATATTTAAAAAAAATTGTAAAAAAATAGGGAAAAAAATAAAAATAGACATATTAGGTATCGCCGCGTCTGTATCAACCGGCTCTATAAAAATATCACATGATCCACCCCGCCAAGTGAACGCAGTAAAAAAAATAAAACAACAGTGCCAAAACAGTAATTTTTTGGTCACCTTCCCTTACAAAAAGTGTAATAGCAGGCGATAAAAAAAGCGTATGTACCTTAAAATGGTACCAATCAAACCGTCAACTTTTCCCACAAAAAATGAGACCCTACCTAAGACAATCGCCAGAAAAATAAAAAAAATATGGCTCCCAGAAAATGGCAACATAAAAAAATATTTTATTTTGTTCAAAAATGCATCTAATGTGTAAAACTTTCCAAAAATAAAAATGTTAGACATATTGGGTATCGCCGCGTCTGTAGCAACCTGCTCTATAAAAATATTACATGAGATGGCCCCCCAGGTGAATGCTGTAAAAAAAATTTTTTTAAAAACTATGCCATACCAGACATTTTTTTTCCCTCTTTCCTCACAAAAAGTGTAATAGCAGGCGATCAAAAAGGCGTATTTACCCCAAAATGGTACCAATCAAACCGTCATCTTGTCCCGCAAAACTTGAGACCCTACCTGAGACAATCACCAGAAAAACAAAAAAAATATGGCTGTCAGAAAATGGCAACACAAAAAAAAAGATTTTTTTCCGTTCAAAAATGCATCTAATGTGTAAAACGTTCAAAAAATAAAAATGTTAGACATATTGGGTATCGCCACATCCGTAACAATCTGCTCTATAAAAATATTACATGAGATGGCCCCCCAGGTGAAAGCTGTAAAAAAAATTTTTAAAAACTATGCCAAAGCAGCCATTTTTTCCCTGTTTCCTCACCAAAAGTGTAATAGCAGGTGATTTGCCCTCTCAGGTGAATGCTGTAAAAAACAATTTAAAAAATACTATGCCAAAACAGCAATTATTTTTCACCTTGACTCACTTATGTACCCCAAAATGCTACCAATGAAAACATCACCTCATCCCATAAAAATGAGCCCCCACATAAGACAATAACTCAAAAAAATAAAAATCAGTGGCTCCCGCAAACCAATCCATCAAAATCTGTGCTGTGCTGCAAAATCCATATGGCGCTCCTTCTGTTCTGAGTCCTGCCATGTGCCCCCACAGCAGTTTACCACCACATATGGGGTGTTGCCATATTCAGGAGAAAATGGGTAACAAATTATGGGGTGCTTTTCTCCTGTTACCCCTTGTGAAAATGAAAAATTTGGGGCTAAAGCAACATTTTATTGGAAGAAATGAAACTTTTCATTTTCATAGCCAAGTGTTTCCAAATTCCGTAAAACGCTTAGGGGGTCAAAGTGGCCAGTACCCCCCTTAATATATTCTTTGAAGGGTGTAGTTTCCAAAATGGGGTCACTTTGAGGGTTTCCACTGTAGGGGTACGTCAGGGTCTCTCAATTACAAAATGGTGCCTAAAAACCATTCTACCAAAATCTGCCTCCAAAATCCGTATGGCGCTCCTTTCCTTGTGACCAGTGCCACAAACCCATAGAGACGTTTACCACCACATATGGGGTATTTCTGTAAACTGCAGAATCAGAGCAATGTATATTGAGGTTTAGTTTGCTGTTAACCCTTGCTGTGTTGCAAGAAAAAAATTATTAACACGAATAATCTACCAAAAAAGTGAAATGTTGAAATTTCACCTCAATTTTCCTTTAATTCTTGTGGAACACCTCAAGGGTTAACAAAGTTTGTAACATCAGTTTTTTATCATTTGAGGGGTGTAGTTTCTAAAATGGGGTCATTTATGGGTGGTTTCCATTACGTAAGCCCCTCAAAATCACTTTATATCTGAATTTGTGCTTAAAGAGGCTCTGTCACTAGGTTTTAACCTATGTATTTAAATACATAGGTTAAAACCCCTTGACTTCTACAGTTAGAACATACCTTTATTGCAGAGTACAGCGCAGCGGTTGTGCTGAAAAAAGACCTTTAATCTTTATGTTAATGAGCCTTCGGAGCACCGGGGGGCGGGCTCTTTCTTCCTGAGCACCGCTTCTTCACCGCTCCCCGGGTCCCGAGGCTCTCTCCGATGCCGACGTCCACGCCCCTCTGAAAATTGATTGACAGCGCTAGGCCGTTTGGCCTAGCGCTGAAATCCCGCCGGCGCATGCGCAGAAGCGCTTGCAGTGCCGAACACCGCAAGCGCTTCCATCCTTGTGCGCACGCGCCGTCACTTCGCTGAACCCGGAAGTGACGGCGCGTGCGCACAAGGATGGAAGCGCTTGCGGTGTTCGGCACTGCAAGCGCTTCTGCGCATGCGCCGGCGGGATTTCAGCTGTCAATCAATTTTCAGAGGGGCGTGGACGTCGGCATCGGGGAGAGCCTCGGGACCCGGGGGGCGGTGAAGAAGCGGTGCTCAGGAAGAAAGAGCCCGCCCCCCGGTGCTCCGAAGGCTCATTAACATAAAGATTAAAGGTCTTTTTTCAGCACAACCGCTGCGCTGTACTCTGCAATAAAGGTATGTTCTAACTGTAGAAGTCAAGGGGTTTTAACCTATGTATTTAAATACATAGGTTAAAACCTAGTGACAGAGCCGCTTTAAAAAATGGTTTTGGAAATGTTGTTGAAAATTTTAAAAATGGCTTCTAAACGTCTAAGCCTTCTAACGTCCTAAAAAAGTAAAATGACATAAAATGATGCCAACATAAAGTAGACATATGGGGAATGTAAAATAATGTAATTGCTAATTTTTCCAATTTTTTGGTAAATGTGGTATTTTTTAAATAAAATATTTCTTTTTTTTTGCCACAAATTTACTACTGTTGTGAAGCACAATATGTGACAAGAAAACAGTCTCAGAATGGCTTGGATAAGTAAAAGCGTTCCAAAGTTATTACCACATAAAGTGACACATGTCAGATTTGCAAAAAATGGCCTGGGCAGGAAGGTAAAAACAGGCCGGGGTTGAAGGGGTTAAAGAACCTGTCTCCAGTCCAAGAAAATTGATATTTATATATTCTAGTTGGCCGTGCTTCCCACCGAGATTTCTGGCGCCAGACATGTCAATCTGAAGTGACTAGCCACAAATGTGTGACGTTCTCTGTCACACAGCCTTATGATTGTGATCTCACGACTCCTCATGAGACCATGCTGTACCATAGCTTTTGATAGGGACAGCTTCTCACTCTGGTCATTGTGAGACACCAGCGCAGAGAAGAGCCCTTAGTAAGTAGTCCGTCTCCTGAAGCTGCTATTTTTTTTTTTTTATTCAAATAGTCCCCTCAGTTGCGTTACCCTGCTCTCCTGTGTGTTGTGGAGCCCCAATATAATAATTTGTACCATCAGTACAGGGAGGAGAAGACGTCAGCTCTCTTCAGTGGGCACCTCCTTCTCCCCGCCAGAGGACAACTTCGTAGCCAGGGAGAAGACGTGCTGTTCTCGTAAGATTTGGTAACTCTTACAAGAACGGGCAAAGTTAAGAGAGTATAGTATTTGCTTTTCTTAATGCCTTCTAAATGTTGTTAAGAACAGCTCAGGCAAGATGGACGCCCCCATAATTATGTTCAGGAAACAGAATGAAAAAAATCTGCAATCTGAAAATAAAAACAGATTAGAAGAAAAGGACATGTGCTTCTATCTGGTTTTAACTGGCAATTTTTGGTGAGAAATTTCCTTTAAAATAAAGCAGCAACCTCACAAGGGAGAGATCAGAAGAACAGTGGACTAAAAGGGAAAGTAAGCAAGAAGAAGAAATAGGTGAACTGGCGATTAATATCTCATCCAAAAGACTCACTGCTATATCTGTGATTAATAAAGGGCTGGGATTTGTTTCTGTGAAACCGATTGAGAAATTTGATGTTTTTGTAGAGGGCTGTGACTTAAAATGTATTTCTATGATGTGAATAAGGTCAAGTGCAGCAGGAGGTGTGATATCCCTCTTTGGCCTCGCTGGAGGTGCTAGTTTGATTCTGAGATTAATGTAGTCATGACTTTTCAACAGATTGTGATAGATGACGTGCCTGAGAAATGGGATAAGCAAGAGAAGGGCTGAGGAGTAACGTGTCAAAATCAGGGAGTAAGCCTGTATTACATCGGCCGATTTTTCGGCAGTTGATCGCTAACAAGCGTTCGTAGTAACACTCGTTAGTGATCATCTGGCAGTGTAATACTGCCACAGAGCAAGTGCTCGTTCATCAGGCAATCCAGATCTTATGGCAGGTTAAAAAATCATCATCTGCAGGTGGCAGATTGTGGTGTCTAATCACGATCTGCTGCCAGAAAACAATAATTCAGTATACAGAAGAGCGATGGTATAACGATCGCTCTTCCCTATACTGAGGAGGAAATCGCTGCGTGTAATAGCAGCGGTCTCCTCTGCTAGCGGGCAGGCGATTGCCGGGAAGGAACGCTTACTTTCCGACAATCACCTTTTAAACCAGGCTGTCAGCGTAAAGGCTGCTTTGGAATGAATGAATAAGGCAGGTAAAGCAGATAGGTCAACGTATTGTAAGGAGGCCGATTTCCAACTAGATTATGAAAAAAGTACACATTGACCAAAAACAAATAACACCAAGAAAAGGTTGTTGGAATCAATTGAAACTTTCAATGTGTGAATATAATGATAATATATGAAAGTGATTACAATATTAGAACATAAGAATAAGTTTATTAGGGAGAACTACAATTGAAAGGAGATGAGGTTGGACATGGAGGCATACAGCATCTGTATGGTATCCTGCTGCACATTTGCTCACAGATGTAGCTGGGCCTGTAGATCCTGCATACTTGTAGGTTGCTGGCGGCTGGGCTGAAAAATGCCTTACCATTTAGTGTCTCTCATATCACCATTAGGTTTAGGGTTGATAGGTTCCAGATCATCACACCAACTGTTGAGGCAGTGTGTTGCTTTACAGCAAATGCAGAATTGAAGTGCTGACCACAAGGTCTCGAACCTGACTGTCTTGAGATCCCAAACAGACCTTGCATTTGTCGCTAAGGATGATATGGTTCTAGTCCATATCAGTCTGGGTTTACTTATTCACCACTGCACACAAGGGACACAAAGGCAATAGTGGCTGGCTGTCAGTAGCAGGACACATAATGGGTGCCTGACACCAGATCTACTTCTGCTAAGCCATGGAAATGGTCCAGGCAGAGACAGGGGTGTGGTATGAAGGTGCCACCTGTGTCTGGAAGGTGGACAACAAAACTGGGAGCTGCTCATGCTTGTCAACAGATTAAACTATCTTCTCTACTGGTGGTCTGTCAGAGGTTGTTTGCCATGTATGTGCCCCCATGCAACCAGTGCTCCCAACACCTCCTAACAGCTAGATCTGTCTAGTAGTCAACAATCTGTCACCAAAAGGTACACTAGCCAAAAGTAGAGAACGTGAAATTACCATCATTTTATGACCAATTATCTTGGCTATCTTATACATAAATTGGACTTACAACTATTTAGCATATGATAAGTTATGCAGATTCTTGTCGTATAACATTGTTACTGTTTTGCTCCTAAAATTCTAAATTTAAATTTTTATTATTTTGTTAGTATTTTGCAAATCCACCTTTAGCTTTCACACTGCCTGAATCCTTCTGGGCATGCTCTTGATCAGATTCAAGCATGTCTTGACTGAAATCTGTTCCCAGGTCTCTTCTACACGTTCCCAATGTTGGTGCATACTGGTCGACTCACTTGGGTGAGAATACAGCTTTTTCTTCAACTCTACCCACAAGTGTTCAATTGGGTTGAGTTCTGGGGACTGTGGGGCCAATCCAGCACCTCTACTTCATTGTTATTGAACAGTTTGTTTTCCAATCTCGACGTATACCTCGGGTCTTTGTCCTACTGGAAGACTTTGTCATCTTTTTCATACCTATGGTACTCGAGTGTACAAAGTAACGCGTCTTGTAGGCTACTCACATATAGCTCAGCATTGAAACTGCCATTGATCCTGGTGACATATCCAACACCTTTGGCTGTGAAGCAACCCTATATCATCAGGCTTCCTCCACTGAACTTGACAGTTCCTTCAATTTCTTGATCCGTTAGCTCCCTTTTCTCTTGTTTCTTCCAGACCCATTTCCACCCATCAGAGCCCAGTGGGTCTCATCGCTCCAAATCACCCATTTTCAATCTTTTATTGTTCACTGTTCGTAGTTTTTTTTTTTCAAATTGGGGCCGACACTTCTTATGACGATATTGAAGTCGCGGCTTCTTCACCTTTTTTCGGGGCACCATTCCATACTTATGTAATGTGCATGGCATGGTGCTTGCATGGACGTCTATGATCTCACTTTTATTATTTTTCATGCCAGAACCGATAGATCTTGTGATGAGCCGACTTGTGGACTCTATTTTGCCTGGACATCCACCTCTTGCCTTTGGAATGGATGGACGGACTTCATTTCGTATTCTTACAACTGTCATGGCACTCACATAATGCAGTTTGTCAATTTTCTTGGACGAGATACCACTATCGATGAGCTGGATGATGCTGGTTCTTTTTTCTTGGGAAATTGTCTTCATGGCTGCTCCTGGATTCCAACCAGTGACCAGTGTGAATCCACCTAATAACACACTGAGCTATTATGGAATGTGAGAACAGGTTGAAATTTTTGGTATACAAGAAGAAAAAGATTGTTCCACCACCAGAAGCAAAACAGCAGCAATGCAGTTATATGACAAGAATCTGCATAACTAATCACATGCTAAATAGTTGAAGTCCAATTTATGTATGAGGTAGCCAAGATGATTGTCTATAAAATGATGGTAGTCTCACGTTTGAGTGGATGGAGAGATATGGAGCCTGAAAGTGAAAAGATTGTTGCCCTTTTGCTCGTCAGTGTATCTGCTTGACATATAGCTACATACCAAGTTTTTGCAATAATCTGACATTGGAATATTAGAAGCTTGAAAGTGAAGCAACAAAGGTAATTAAAAGGAAAATAGATTATTATTACACAATTTTGTATTTATTGGTGTTATTGCTTATGATTTCAAGAAACCTTTGACCAATGACTACCCAAGAGTTCAAATTTTGTACCTGCTCCCTAAAGTCCATAAAGACGACCTATTGTCTATAACCATTGTTGATTCAGTTGTCGATTCATTTCTACAGAAGATGGTTAAGGGGCTTCCTTGCTGTTTGAGAGATACTAATGATTTTTGGCTCAGGGTTGAAACGGCTGATGTCACTGTTGTTTCTTATCTGTGTACTTTAGACATTGTACTGTAATAGCTTGTATAAAAGTATTCCCTGGTGCTGATGGAATGAGAGCTGTTAGGGAGGGTTTATATAAAGTTGCCTCCCTGACTAATGGATTTATTATGTTTTTGATGGCTTTATTAGATATGGTTCTGAAGAATTCCTTTTGGTTTGGATCTTTTATTTGCAGTTACAAGGCTCTTCCATGGGGTACCCCGAGTTATGCCAATATTTCTATGAACAGCACTTTGTTTTTGATCGTGTGTTTAACCATTTGAAGATGCCGGATGAGAATACCCATCCTAAACAGTGGGTCCTTGCTGCATTAAGACGAATATTGAGGGATCTGATGTAGACCAAACCCAAAGGACTCCATAGCAAGACTCATTGGATTCTAGCACTTGATACTAAAAGTTACTGTGATTAAGCAAACTCTGCAACTTCAGCATTTTTGTGTAGTATAGTTTAGAAGGTTGAATACATGGGTCCTACTTGTTTAGGGAAGCTGCATAAGAACAGTACATATATTGTACAATATATGTATGGTTACACCATGATAATTGAAAATATGTATAAAATCGGTTGGTGTCGCTGTGATTTTCCCCTCAAAAGTAATCATGTGCTTTTAATGATGTTTTTTAGGTCTTAACTGAATGTGTTTTTAGATGTGGTGAACAAGTTTTCACACATGGTGGAGAAAGCGGGCACAGTGTCCCCAAAATGTTGCCGGTAGCTTTCATCACTCTCCATCTACCTCTAGTCTGGACCCTGCCATTGTAATCAATTACCATCATGATACAATAGTATATTGTATGCAAGCGTATGCATGTAACTTTAGTTTACTTGAGGAGCAATTACTTGTAAATAAATGTGCTAGAATGGAATTGGGGCATTGCCCTGGTTCGGTCATTCTGACATTAGGTTCTAAAGGTGATCTTGTGCAGATAAGGTAGCTAGGATAATTGAAGGCTGAGGCCGCACTTTAGACAAAACAGTTCTTGTACTTAACTGCTGATATATATGTCTACATACAAATTGTAAGGGGAACACCTAAGTGGCAGGTGGCTAGAAAAATGGCCTAAAAGCCCCCTGGTTTGAGCAACTAGCCAGCCTTCCTGGACCATTCTATGTGCCTAAGTGTCTCTGTGCATGCATTCACTTATTTCTTTCTACCATCCCCAATTCCAAAAAGTTGGGGTGCTGTGTAAAATGTAAATAAAAACAGAATGCAATTATTTGCAAATCTCATAGGCCCATATCAGATGTTGAAAATGAGACATTTTACCATTTCTTGAAAGAAATAAAGTCATTTAGAACTCAATGGCAGCAACACATCTCAAAAAGGTTGAGAACAGAGCTATGTCTGCCATTGTTCAGCATCCTCTCTTCTTTAAGTCTGTAAACGTCTGGAAAGTGAGGAGACGCAGTGTTTCTGGATTGTGTTGACATGTGGCTTCTTCTTTGCATGTTGATCACGAGGATGCAATATTGACTGTTCGGCCTTATTCTTGCACACAGGGATTTCTCCAGATTCTCAGAATCTTTTGATGATAGTATGTATTGTAGATAGGGTAATATCCAAAGTCTTCGCAATTTCACTTTGAGGAACATTTTTCTGTAATTGTTCTGCAGTTTTTAGACACAGTTTTTGCAGATTGGAGAACCTCTGTCCATCTTTGTTTTTCAGAGACTCTGCCTCTCTAATGTGCTCTTTTTATACCCAGTCCTGTGACTTAGTTTGAAAATTGTTCCTCCAGCTGTTTTTTTATCACTGTCACTTACTTTTCCAGCCTTTTGTTTCCCCTGTCCCAACTTTTTTGAGATGTGTTGCTGCCATCAAGTTAAAATTACCAGTAGCTATTTTTTTTATGAAATGGTAAAATGTCTCACTTTCAACATCTGATATGTGTTCTGTTTTTATTTACACTCATTTACATATTACACAGTGTCCCAACTGTTTTGGAATTGCGGTCGTATTTTTCACTAGTTTCGCATAGAGGATCTGGCAGGCTGTTCTGGTATTGCCAGATACTGCCGCCTGTCTGCTGAAACCCATTGACTATAATGGGATCCGGCAGAGATCCGGCCACTACACGGCAAATATGCAGAGAATCAGCCGACAGAAACCAATGCACACTGCGGTTTGTGCCTGGCTAATTCCCGGCATTCTTTGGTGGAAATGGCCGGTAAATCACCCTGCCACCTTAATATCTTTTGCCATCCTTGTTAATCTTTTATACCATAATACCTAGGCAACACACCCACTGTCTCAATGTTATGTTTGACACTGATCTTTCCTTTATCCTCTATATTCAATCGCTTTCCCACTCATGCCGCCTGCACCTCAAAAACATTTCTCGAATTTGCAGGTTTCTTACTGCGGAAACAATAAAAACTCTCTGTGTGACCCTGATCCATTCTCGTTTCGATTACTGTAACTTATTATTCATTGGTCCCTCTCACTAAACTTTCCCCTCTCAAATTTATCCTTAAAGGGGTTGTCCCACGAAAAATATTCTACAGTTTTCAAACCAGCACCTGGATCTGAATACTTTTGTAATTGCATATAATTACAAATTTTGTATAGCTACTGAGTTATTCAATAACATGTATCTGTATAGGACCACTTAATTTCTTATTTCTTTGACCTGCTCACTGAGCAGGCCGCACATGCTCAGTTTCAACTTTTAACTGCCTCCTGAGCTGTGATAGGGAGAGCTGAGACACGCCCCCTTAGCTGCAGCAGAAAAGACACTCCCCTTAAGCTGCCAGCTTGATATAAATCTAGAAGAGCAATGAATGTGGAGATCTCTGGATCCATGTGAGGTACAGGGCTGGTTCTAGCTTTGTTAAAAAGAGCTTGTCATGTACTATATGATGTCTGATTTTCATTTTTTACATTATTCGTGGGATAACCCCTTTAATGGAACAGACAGGGTCACCTATCTGTCTAATCTCTACTCTGATGCCTCCACCTTGTGCCAGTTATTGCACTGGTTGGCCATACAGTATAGGATTCAATTTAAACTGCTCATTCTCACCCACAAAGCTCTCCACAGAGCTGCACCCTCTTACATCTCCATATTCATACCCCATGCACTTAGAAGCACTAGAGATATCAGCTGGTGACTGGCTCATACAGCTTTATATCTGCTCCTCTATTGTGTTAAGATCAGGGTTGCCAACTGTCCAGAAATTTCTGGACAGTGGGTAAAAATAGCTGACTTTTTTTACTGTGTCCAAGAAAAGAAATAGATGTGTCCGTGATTTTTTGGATGCTGGTGGTACTTGACTAGATTATTTCTCAAGTTATTACGCAAAGTCTTGCGAGACTTCGCAAAGTAATAACTTTGGCTCATCTGAGCCAATACATTCTAATACTGTACGGAGCTCTTGCTCCATACAGTATGTAAACGAAGTTTTATGCGAATCGACTTGAAGTCGATTCGCTCTTCCCTAATCATATTACAGCTCACAGTAAATGCTGGTAATGAGTTCTTATCAGTATATTGAGCTATGGACCTGTATTTCTTAAAATCTTTCATCATGGTTTTCCAATTTGTCCATAAAAAATGTTGAATATTCATGATTTTTGGATAAGTTGTCCATAAAAAAAGAAAATTCTGGTTGGGAACCCTGGTTAAGATGACTGGACCATTGTATAAAACAAGAACATTTTATCTTGTGAACAGGGCCTTCATTCCACTTGTTTTAATTGTTGACTTGTTTGTTGATATGTAATGTGTAATTTTGTTTGTTTGTGAACTCTCTTATTGTAAAGCGCTATGGAATATGTTGGCGCTATATAAATAAAGATTAGTAGTAGTAGTAGTATACTTAATATGCTCACTGCTTAAAACTTGTCTATGAGACAAGGGACTTTTATTTACAGAATTACCTATTTCCTTATCAGATTTGGTGGAGAATGTAGGCATGTCCACCAACCTATAGCTCTGAACAGGAGGATCTATGGGATAGAGTACAGTGGTGCTTGAAAGTTTGTGAACCCTTCAGAATTTTTCTGCATAAATTTGACTTAAAACCATATCAGATTTTCACACAAGTGCTAAAAGTAGATAAAGATAACCAAATCAAACAAATGAATAAAAAATATGAGACCTGGTCATTTATTTATTGAGGAAAATGATCCAATATCATGTGTCCTTGAGTGGCAAAAGCATGTGACTCTTTGCTTTCAATATCTGGTGTGATCCCATTGTGCAACAATAACCGCAACTACTGTATTTTTCGCTTTATAAGACGCACCTGATTATAAGACGCACCCAGATTTTAGAGTAGGAAAGTAAGAAAAAAATATTTTTCATCACACCTCATATCAGACCCCCCATAAATTTCAGGACATCACATCAGACCCCCATATCAGCCCTCCATGTCAGACCCCCATCAGACCTCAGATCAGCCCATCAGCCCCCATATCAGCCCACTGTGCCCCCATCAGACCTCAGATCAGCCCACTGTGCCCCCATATCAGCCCACTGTGCCCCCATCAGACCTCAGATCAGCCCATTGTGCCCCCATATCAGCCTACTGTGCCCCATCAGACCTCAGATCAGCCCACTGTGCCCCCATATCAGCCCTCTGTGCCCCATCAGACCTCAGATTAGCCCACTGTGCCCCCATATCAGCCTACTGTGCCCCCATCAGACTTCAGATCAGCCCACTGCGCCCCCATATCAGCCCACTCTGCCCCATCAGACCTCAGATCAGCCAACCCTACCCCCGTTAGACCTCAATCAGCCCCCATCAGACCTCAGATCAGCCCACCCAGCCCCATAAGCATAAAATAAAAACCTCTCTGCGCCGCAGCTCCTCTGGCTTCTAAGGCCGGCGCTGCACTGTCACCTGACTGCGTGCAGCGTCAGGTCATAGTGCGCGCACCACGTCCTGACGCTGTATGCGGTCAGGACAGTGCAGCGTGGGCCCGGAGAAGACAGGAGTGCTGGACCTGGAGGGGAGACGCGACACAGGACAGGTAAGAGAGTTTTTTATTTTATGCTTATGGGGCTGGGTGGGCTGATCTGAGGTCTGTTGGGGGTCCGGCACCAGATACATGATACATACAAGTGAGTGCTTCCATCTTCTGGCCCACCCCACTTTTGCATAATCTTCTCCTTCTTGCGCCGCTCGCCGGGTCCCCGGCGCATGCGCACTGCTCTGCCCACTGTGGGCAGAGGCGCACGGGATTCTAGTGCACATGGGACCCGAAGAGCGGCGCAAGAAGGAGTAGATCATGCTAAAGTGGGGCGGGCCGGAGGATGTAAAGGGAGGGGTTTGCTTTTCAAATCGCCCGGGGGCTTGGGCTCCTTGCTGTATAAACAAGCTTCCGGGCACTTGCGGGGGGTCATTTACATATGGAATAAAAGTGTTTTTGGATGAATACACTGTGGGACATCCTTAACAAAGGTATTGTTTTAATGTGGATAAGGTGGTCTATAGCCTGATCTGAGCAGTCTATGACATTCAGATCAGGTGAAAGACTCCCTTTAAATAAAACAGGTCTCCCACTCACACTTGATTGTCAGCCCATTGATTGAAAACACCTGACTAATTTCACCTTCAAATTATCTGCTAATTATAAAGGTTCACAAACTTGGATATTGGATCATTTTCCTCAATAAATAATGACCAAGTCTAATATTTTTGACTCATTTGTTTTATTTGGTTATTTTTATCTACTTTTAGGACTTTGGGAAAATATAATGTAGTTTTATGTCAAATTAATGCAGGGTTCACAAACTTTCAACAAGTGCACTGTAAAGGCAGATTTACACCGCACAATTGTTGGACTGATTATGGGGAATGAAGGTTAGTACGAACGCTCATTCCACATAATCTGCCCTTGTTAAGGTACTACAGATTATCCGATGAAAGAGCAAAACGCTCTTTCGTTGGGTGAAATGATCCTTCATGTGGACACCTCAATCATTGTTTCTCAGCAGCAGATGGCAGTAGCCACCGCTTGTCCCCATACAATGGACTACATTGCTGCATGTGAATGCAATTCTTTACTGTTCCTGATAATTACCTGCTCGGTTGGGCAGTGTAAATCCACCACAGGTAAGATTTCTTACCAGTCTCTCTTCTCCATCTCTGTGGGTCTTGTTTTAGGCAACTTAGGCTACTTTCACACTAGCGTTAGCACGGATCCGGCACCTAAAGGGTGCCAACGGATCCGTGCTAACGCTATACATGTGTGGAGCCGGAGCAGCGCTCCGGCCCCACACATGACACACATTGAAACAAGACACAGACATACAGACAGACATACATACTCACATACTCCAGGGACGCCGGCAGAACGTCTTCACGCGCCTCCTGCGCACAGTGATGACGATTCCCCACAGCGCCCTCTGCTGGGCGCAGTGGGGAAACGTCATAGCTGCGCACAGGAGGCGCGTGAAGACATGCTGCCGGCGTCCCTGGAGTATGTGAGTATGTATGTCTGTATGTATGTATCTATGTATGTAAGACGGATCCGGAATGACCCCCCATTGGAAATCAATGGAGGACAGATCCGGATTACTGGTGTGTCCACACCAAACGGATCCGTCCCCATTGACTTGCATTGGGGGTCATTCCGGATCCGTCTTGGTGCGGATGCCTGGACCGGAGAGCATCATGCTGCGGTTTGTTCTCCGGTCTGAAGACGGAACGAAATGCTTTCAGGAGCATTCCGTTGTCTTCAGTTCAGTTTTGTCCACATTGACAATGAATGGGGACAAAACTGAAGCGTTTTTTTCCGGTATTGAGCCCCTATAACGGAACTCAATACCGGAATTTAAAAACGCTAATGTGAAAGTAGCCTTAGGCTACAAGAAATATTGATGACTTTTCTCTCACAAGTCCTTATAATTGTTAATGGGGTTGTGCAGCCAGTACAGATTTATGACCTATCTTCAGGATAAGTCATTAATATCTGATCAGTGGGGTCTGACTCCCGACACCGCTGCTAATCAGCTGTTTGAAGAGGAGGCAACTCTCACTCAAGCACCACTTCCTTTTCAAGATTACACTGCACTTCATCTCTGAAGTTTCAAAGGCACAGTGTGATTACAAGTGCTTGTTCCATTCACTTGAATGGGATGAGCACTTGTAAATACACTGCTCCGCCGCTGCTAGCAAGAAGACGCGCAGTGTAATCTTGAAGAGGAAGCAATGCTCATACAAGTGCTGCATCCTCTTCAAACAGGTGATCGGCAAGGGTGCCAGGAGTCGGACCCCAGCCAATCACCTAAGGATAGATCAACAATATGTACTGGTTGTACAACCCCTTTAACAGTTGTTAATTGGACTGTATTTAGGCAGTCTTGGGGGTTCCTGGGATGTCAGTCATCACTACAGTCCCATAAGGGTACTAGTTACAACTTAACAAGTCAGTCCCATTGGTAGCCGACAGGGTCTCGGTGTCACATTCTGGTTTTTCTTTCTCATATTTTTTGGTTTGGCAAAGCAACCTGTGTAGTTGCTACAGGTCCTGGGAGGTTACTCCACAAATTGGGTGGAGTACCCTACCTTTTCATGCACACAAATTAGGAAGGTATGGGGTTATATCTCTAGGAGATATAAACCTAGGAATGGGAGTTATACCTCTAGGAGATATAGAGAGTGGCATAAACCTAGGAATGTGGCCGCAGGTGCCGGGGTGTAGTACAGGTACACTAAGGATGAGGTTTGCATTTAGGTTTACTGATTTTGGATAAATGAAATGTTGTACAGCTTTCTAATATAAAAATCATTTCAATTCCTCATCATTTCACGACATATAACCCCAAAGTCCCCAAACAAATCCACATAATCACAAAAATATCCTTTATTGAGCATATAAATATTACACAGATGTTCCTATGAAAAGCAAATAAAATAATAAAATATGCTGCGGAGGTGGGTGGCAGGTGAACATACTGTACACACCAAATAGAATGTCCAGCAGTAAAAAGTGTGACAATTAAAGGGGTTGTCTGATTTATTGGAAAACCTCTCCAAAGCCTCTAAAAGGGTAAAATACAAAAAGAGCATATGCTCACCACCCCTGCTCCGGTCCTCACCTTTGGTCTGTGCTTACAGGCTGTCACTATGGCATTTATTTTACATATATTCATATTTATATATTTTAGTAGTAATTAAGTAATTATACTAATTAATTAGTAAGTGATATATAGTCTATAATGATTATGCGGTGCTTATTTTCACAGGATTAGTTATTGATATCCTATGTGCAACGCCAATTTCACTGTGTAAAATGTGAATAAAAACAGAATGCAGCGATTTGTAAATCTCATATTTTATTCACAGCAGAACGTAGAACACATATCATTTGTTGAAAGTGAGACATTTTTCCATTTCACAAAAAAATTAACTCATTAAGAACTTGATGACAGCAATACATCTCAAAAAAGTTGGGACAAGCAACAAAAGGCTGGAAAAGTAAGTGGTACTAAGGCTACTTTCACACTAGCGTTTTTAAATTCCGGTATTGAGTTCCGTCATAGGGGCTCAATGCCGGAAAAAAACGCTTCAGTTTTGTCCCCATTCATTGTCAATGGGGACAAAACTGAACTGAAGACAACGGAATGCTCCTGAAAGCATTCCGTTCCGTCTTCAGACCGGAGAACAAACCGCAGCATGCTGCGGTTTTCTCTCCGGTCCAGGCATCCGCACCAAGACGGATCCGGAATGACCCCCAATGCAAGTCAATGGGGACGGATCCGTTTGGTGTGACACAATGGTATACGGATCCGCCCTCCATTGACTTTCAATGGAGTTCAGGACGGATCAGTCACCTACACATACAGACAGACATACATACATACAGACAGACATACACACACATACACACAAACACATACATACTTACATACTTCAGGTAGGCAGGCCGCACGTCTTCATGCCCAGGAGGCGCGCCGCTATGACGATTCCCTATAGCGCCCAGCAGAGGGCGCTGTGCGGAATCGTCATAGCTGCGCTTCTCCTGGGCGTGAAGACGTGCGGCCTGCCTACCTGCCTGGAGTATGTATGTGTTTGTGTGTATTTATGTGTGTGTGTCTGTATATGGTACTGTGTGACGTGTGGGGCCGGAACGCGGTTCCGGCCCCACACATGTCCCTGCGGCAGTCCGGATCCGACGGCACCCTTCACCTGCCAGATCTGGACTGCCGCTAGTGTGAAAGAGGCCTAATAAAAAAAACTGCTAGAAGAGCAATTTGCTACTAAGTCACATAACTGGGTATAAAAAGAGGACGTTAGAGAGGCGGAGTCTCTCAGAAGTTAAGATTGGCAGAAGTTCACCCATCTACGAAAGACTGTGTCTAAAAAGTTTGGAACAATTTTAAGCCTCCTAAATTTTAAGCCTCTTAAACAGCTGTTTCTGTTTCAGTTAATGAGTTTCAACCTACATATGAAAATGAAGATCATTATCATCTATATGGTATAATCCTACGAAATCCCTTACTTAGTGGAAGTGTACCTAGAAGAACTGATGCTGTTTTGAAGGCAAGGGGTGGTCACACCAAATATCAATCTGCTCAGCTTCTCCCGCTCCATAGCATGATGCCTGAAATTGCATTGCATTTTGTGGTGACAGGTCCACCTTAAAGTGGTTGCCCGAAAATGAAATTGCCTAAAATCATCCCTTTGTCCAGTGTCATTCTCTATACCGTTGGTCTGGTCCTCCTTCATCTGCTTAAACACCAACTGCAGTGGGGAGGTACCAGTTTACAGAATGTGACTGTTGCAGCCAATCACTGTCCTCGGCAGTAATCTACTGAGAGCAATGGTTGGATTCAGTGGTCACGTGTAAACAAGCAGCTGCAAGAGGACCAGACCAGCATTGCAGGGATTGGTGCTGGTGAAAGGATCTTTTTTGAGATTTTTAGTTATTTCAGACAACCCCTTTCAGCTTTAATTACATAAAATAGGAAAACTCCCTTAACTTTCACTGTAAGTTCAGAAATCGATTCTTGTTTTTCTAAAATGTGACATCCCTTTTATTAAACAATAAAAACTCCAGCACCCTATGTCTCCATAAAAATCCAAGATTTGTTGAATATCCATTAAAAAGCTTGTGTGAGCAGTTACCACATGCATAGTCAGCGCGTTTCGGATTAGAAATCCTTAATCATGACCACAGGGGTGCACCTAGCCTTTCTGCTGCCTGAGGCGAAAACTGAGGCGATCGCCTCACCTGGCCTCTTTGGTGGTGCACCCCTGGCTGTACAGTGTCCTGCCTACTGTGGGTTCAGAGCACAGATGTAACCTATTATGAGAGGTTGGAGCTGACTGCCGTTCTACTTATCTCATCTATTGGTAGCTGGTTGTTAGCTTTTAATGGCCTTCATGACCTTTGCTCTGACAGGTAAAGTTTTACCTAACATTTAGCGGCCACTACCAACTCACTTCTACCTGCAGCCACTGAAGCATTGAAGGCATAAATTAATAATGAGAGCTGAATGATGTTTTGTCCGTTATCTTATTGTGTAACTGAATTGATTGCTAGCAGGGACTTTATCTCCACCAGATAGCTGACCCTGCACTAATCTCTTACTGTACAGTACATGTGAAATATTCGTGACCTTGTTCCTCAGTGACTGAATTTTACCCCAGAAAATATTTTTCCAACTCCCTCCACTGGACTTTCATCAGGGACTTTCACTGCAGTTACTTTTTCTTTTTTTTTTTTATACCTGTGATCAGGTAGATTTTATGTAATGCAAGTTCAGTTAGTAGATAGTTGTATGAATAATTTAACTTTAACCCCTTCAGAACCTACCAACTTTTGTGATCCAGGCGTCCACAAGCATTATGATTTTTTATCTCAGCAGTCCACTACTTTTTTGGGGGAAGGAGTTATATTGCTGAATATACAATTGTTTGATTAAATAAACCATATTTTTGTTTAAAATGTGTTTTGTGTCTTTTTTACAGTTTTTTTTTACATGTCCCATGTGGTTCACTGTATCATTACCCTTTTATAAAATTACAATTTACCAAAATACTATGCCATGATATTATGGTTGTGCATAGAAATGTATGAACAGGCACCTTTTAGGGCATACCAGTAGGTCTGGTTCTTTTAGGCCCCTTTCACACGAGCGGGAGACTCGCATGTCTCCCGCAACGGATCTACAGGGCTGGACTCCGCACTGACAGGGATCGCATAGCATTATATGCGATCCCTGTCCGTGCGGAGTCCAGCCCTGTAGATGCGTTGCGGGAGACATGCGAGTCTCCCGCTCGTGTGAAACGGGCCTTATAGCGGCACTAAGTCAGGTATGTTGGTATCAACTACTCTGCAGGCACTGCTCTGAAATTGTGGACACTATTATGTGGTTGACTCAGGCGTCATGCACATGAACGTATTGCGGCGTGCAATACACGGGCACCAGATCCAGTGTCCAGTGTGGAACGGAGGCACGGATCGGAAGCCCCACAAAAGCACTACGGAGTGCTTCTGTGGTGTTTCTGTCCGTCCCTCCGCACCGCAAAAAAATAGAACTTGTTCTATTTTCTGCAGTGCAGACAGTCAGATGTGGATCACGGACCCCATTGAAGTGAATGGGTCAGCAATCCGCATGCGGAAGCCCCACGGTCAGTGTCCGTGCATTGCGGACTGCAATTTGGAGTCTGCAGCAGGGGCACAGCTGGCACAGGTTCGTGTGCATGAGGCCTCCGTTTTTGTGACTACATGCTAACGTGTCTAAGTTATTACTGTGTTGCCCTAATTATTGGGAGAGACACTGCAGTGTAAACTTTCTACTTGAGCGTCTTGGTTCTATGTGGCTCTACTGCAGAGGTGGTCTGCTATGAGTACTACTACTACTCTGGGTATTTAAAGGTAACTAGAGATGAGCGAGCAGTGCTCGTTACGAGCACTGTAACGCTCGGGTCCCGTGTGAAATGCCCGCAGGCATTGCGGATCCGTCCTCATCTGCATGTAAGTCAATGAGGACGGATCGTTTGGTATGACACTCATACCAAATGGTTCCGTCCCCACTGACTTTAAGACGGGTGAGGACGGAACCGTTTGGTATGAGTGTCATACCAAACGATCCGTCCTCATTGACTTACATGCAGCTGAGGACGGATCTGCAATGCCTGCGGGCATTTCACACGGGACCCGAGCGTTACAGTGCTCGTAACAAGCACGTTCGCTCATCTCTAAAGGTAACCTGTCACTATGAAAATGTTTTAGATTTTTTTCATTTCCATTTTTTTCATTTTTGTTTTTTTACTCCCAACCTTCCCAAAGCCATAACTTTTTTTATTTTTCCATTCACACAGCTGTATGGGGGCTTACTTTTTGTGAGACAAGTTGTACTTTCTAATGGCACCATTTACAGTTGCATACAATGTAGTGGGAAGCAGGAAAAAATCCAAATGGGGTGTGTACGCGGTTATTAACAAAAAACACAATTTTATGGGTTTTGTTTTTACAGCGTTTCCTCTGTGGTAAAACTGATCAGTTACTTTCATTCTTCAGGTCAGTATGATTACAATGATACCACATATGCATAGTTTTTTATTGCATTTAAATACTAAAAAAAATAAAAACTTTGGAAAAATTGTTTTTTATTTGCATCACCATATTCTGACCAACATAACTTTTATTTTTATATGTATGGAGCTTTGTTAGGGCTCATTTCTGTAGCACCAATCTGTACTTTTCATTAATACCACTTTGGAGTGTGTAAGACTTTTTGATAAAGCAACCAAAAAAGAGCAAATTAGCCATTTTGACTTTTTTTTTCCATTTTGTCGTTTGCTGTATGGGATAAAAAATTTTATATTTTAATAGTAAGGGCATTTTTGCACGTGGTGATGTCCATGATGTATATTTTTTAAATTGTTTATGGATTTTTATTTTAATCTTGGGGGTGTTCCACAGGATTGGCACATAGCAAATGTGGTGTCAATATTCAAAAAGGGTCCAAAAACAGAGCCCGGAAACTATAGGCCGGTAAGGCTACTTTCACACTAGCGTTTTATAATTCTGGTATTGAGTTCCGTCACAGGGGCTCAATACCGGAATAAAATGCTTCAGTTTTGTCCCCATTCATTGTCAATGGGGGCAAAACTGAACTGAAGACAACGGAATGCTCCTGAAAGCATTCCGTTCCGTCTTCAGACCAGAGAGCAAACCGCAGCATGCTGCTCTCCGGTCCAGGCATCCGCACCAAGACGGATCCGTCATGACCCCCGATGAAAGTCAATAGGGACGGATCCGTTTGGTGTGATACAATGGTGAACGGATCCGTCCTCCATTGACTTTCAATGGAGTTCATGAAGGATCCGTCACCACATACATACATACACACATACATACATACACATATACAGACATACACATAAACATACACAGACATATACACATACAAATACACATACACACAAGTAATTAACACAGAAGAGGACAGTACACTGCTACAGATGGATCTGGATAGATTGGAGGCTTGGGCAGAGAAGTGGCAGATGAGGTTTAACACTGACCAATGTAAGGTTATGCACATGAGAAGGAATAATGCAAGTCACCAGTACATACAAAATGGTAAAACACTGGGTAACTCTGACATGGAAAAGGACCTAGGAATTTTAGTAAACAGCAAACTAAGGCTACTTTCACACTAGCGGCAGTCCGGATCCGGCAGGTGAAGGGTGCTGCCGGATCCGGACTGCTGCAGGGACATGTGTGGAGCCGGAACCACGCTCCGGCCCCACACATGTCACACAGTACATACATACACACAGAAACACACACATATACACAGACAAATACACATACATACTTAAATGCTCCCGGCAGGTCTCCAGAGCGCCGGAGGAGCAGGACGGCGCGCACAGATGACGATTCTCCACAGTGCCCTCTGCTGGGCGCCGGGTGGAATCGTCCTATGTGCGCGCCATCCTGCTCCTCCTGCGCTGTGGAGACCTGCCGGGAGCATGTACGTATGTATGTGTATATGTCTGTGTATGTTTATGGTTATGTGTATGTCTATGTCTGTATGTATGTATTGTGTGTATGTGTGCAGGTTCATATCCGTCATGAACACCATTGTGTCACACCAAACGGATACGTCCCCATTGACTTTCATTGGGGGTCATGACGGATCCGTCTTGGTGCGGGTGCCTGGACCGGAGAGCAAACCGCAGCATGCTGCGGTTTGCTCTTTGGTCTGAAGACCAAAGAGCTCTCTGCTCTCATAGCAGAGCTGGAGAGGGTTCAGAGGAGGGCAACTAAAGTAATAACTGGAATGGGTGGACTACAGTACCCAGAAAGAGTATCAAAATTAGGGTTATTTACTTTAGAAAAAAGACGACTGAGGGGAGATCTAATAACTATGTATAAATATATCAGAGGTCAGTACAGAGATCTCTCCCATGATCTATTTATCCCCAGGACTGTGACTGTGACGAGGGGACATCCTCTGCGTCTGGAGGAAAGAAGGTTTGTCCACAAACATAGAAGAGGATTCTTTATGGTAACAGCAGTAAAACTATGGAACTCTCTGCCTGAGGAGGTGGTGATGGTAAGTTCACTAAGAGAGTTCAAGAGAGGCCTGGATGTATTTCTGGAGGGTAATAATATTACAAGTTATAGTTACTAGAGATGGGTCATTGATCCAGGGAGTTATTCAGATTGGAGTCGGGAAGGAATTTTTCCCCTAAAGCGGAAAATTGGCTTCTACCTCACAGGGTTTTTTGCCTTCCTCTGGATCAACTTGCAGGATAACAGGCCGAACTGGATGGAAAGATGTCTTTTTTCGGCCTTATAAACTATGTTACTATGAAAGGGGGTGTGTGAAATTTTATATATATATATTTTTTTTCTATTTTTAAATAACTTTTTTCTTTAATTACACTTTTTAATAGTTCCCTTAGGGAACTTCAACAAGCAACAAGCAATCATCAACATTGGAGTCTATAAGCATTTCACTATGTTCCTCCTATGGAGCCCTCCAAGAGATAAGGATCCTCGATGTGGGGCCCCTCTATTAAGTCAGATTTCTCAAAAAGGGCATACGAAATTGGGTTTTCTAAACCATACAACCACTTTATTATATGAATGGAGTTTATCATTATTTTGCACTCAAGGCAGTTTCACATTCACACTCAAGTCTTGCTTTGTTCTTCTATTCAGAAGAACACAAATCTTAAGTTACATTCAGTGACCTTTTCCCTGCATTCATTGTGTTCTAGGGCTACTCATGCTTGGAAGGATTATCTTGGGGGCTTGGCATTTTCTGCAGCCAGTGTGTCAGCACATGGGTTGTATTCTGATAAAGCAGGATCTGCCACAAACGCAACTCCTTAAAGGAAATCTGTCACATCATATGAGTGTATTAAGCTAAAAGTATGGCTGTGTTCAATAAAGAGCCTGCCGCTCTCCTCTGAAATCTCGCGCAGGCGCAGTACCGCCCGCTGCCTGCTGTCAGCGGAGGAGAGCAGCAGGCAGCTGAAGGTGTAGTTTCTAGAGCTGCCGTGCCGATGCTGAGGGGGGCAGAGGCCAAGTATGCAAATGTGGCCGTTACTCAAGCCCTGAAGAGGAGTGAATTATACAAGTAAGAAGGCGGGCTGGGCACAGGAGGGGGCGTTACTGGGCTCCGTTTATCTGTAGTAACGCCCCTCTGGGCTCCTTCACTTGAAATTTACATATTACAAAAACGGAAATGATATAAAAACCGAAAGTCAGAAAAAAGAATAAAGACTACAGCAGTAAACAAGGTACTTTATTGAACACAGTCATACTTTTAGCTTAATACACTCATATGATGTGACAGATTTCCTTTAATATAAGCGCATCTATAAGAAGCGCCAGGATGATACTAACGATGCCATAGAAAACCATGTAGTCAGTTCTGGCATCAGTTTCCCTCATGCATTTGAAACTTTTTCCAAGGTTGTGCAAAATACTTGGTGACACAAAATAAAAATAGAAAGACTGTCTCCAAATGGTGGACAGTGATCTTTGTGCAACAGCTGTCTTGTAATTGTGGCAGTTGTAACAACCGACTTGTATTGTAGGCAGTTGTGGTATTTAGCAGCTCACAATATTCACATGTATAGGTGCAACAAGGTGCTAAATTCTTCCAAAGAAAAATGCGATTTAAACGTAGACGTTTCGGTCATGGCAGACCTTTATCAATAATCACTGTAATAGAAGGGACAAAATTAAGCAATGGGATAAAAAGGTTATAAGACATCCTAAGATAAATTCCTATTAAATGGACATAGCGGTTATGATCAAAGAGCTGGAATAAACATGATAATGCATGCAAAGGAGGAACATAATAGATGCAATATTTGAATGTTCTCAATTTCACAGAGAAAGGACTCATGCATACTTTTTATGAATGAAATAAGTAATATCTGTGTCTGCACACGATAAGCTGTAATATCATATATGTAGAGACATGATGTAAAACAACTAAAATGGAGATGAGAGTCACAGTAAAATGGACTAAGCAGGGCAGGAGCCGGGTCAGAGTAAGAGAGCGTGGAAGAAATAGAGTAGATGTAAAACATGTATGGGTATACAGAGAAGGTAACAGCGGGCCAGAAAGTGGTAAAGCTATGTACACATCTGTGATGGTACTGTATCTTTAAATGGCGTGTCATCTTCCTGTCCTAACTCAGTGCACTTTGGCTCCGCATCAGAGGTAGGTGGGGTCAAGGCTTGAGAGGCTGTCAAAAGAAACAACACTAAAGATCTGCAGGGAAGCCAAGTAAAGGCTGAAGAAGAGCAGCCGGAGAAAGAAGGGTAAGGATGCAGCAAAGGAAGGTGGAAGTGGTCACTCAACTTTCCATAAATCAAAGCTTAGGACTTGTAATGGCAAATGTATGAAACGTGCTGGGCTGAACACAAAGGATTATTTTTTGTACTGTCCCTGTGATCAGTATTTCTCTGATATCACTGGATTGGTTGTAAGCAGGGGGTTGGCTTTGTCTCACTTGAAAGCAATGCATGTGGGTCTGCAGCACAGGGTATAAGGTTTGCATGCTGTGTATGATCTGATATTATGGTGCGTGAATGAATCTACACAATACTGACTTGTATGTGTTAAGAAGGATATAGAATGGGGATGTGGGTTGGGATACAAGTTTCTTTTCAGAAAGACATCATCTTTGAACATACAAAAATATCAGAAAGGTGCTTGAAAGGGTATTCTTGTTATAAGAATTTATACCCTATCTTATAACTATTAGATCAGTGGGGGTCCTCCGCTCCACCAGTCACGAGAATGGGATCCTCATACCCGGTGGAGCCATGCTGAAATGAATAGAGCAGATGGTTGGGCTATCTCTAGAACTTCCATAAACATGATTTGGACGGCCGAGCATAGGTCAGCAATATTAAAGTTCTGGAAAACCACTTTATACAGTGGACAACCCCTCTAAATTTCAAGTTTTAAACAAAATGAAATGTGATATGGGAAATGTTCATGAAAGATGTGCATTAAGACTTGTGCAGACAGCCTCAAACTGCAACTTGTATTTTCGGATGTATATTCATGGAAACCACGGAAAATTAACATTTCCTGGCATCCTAGCAGTAAGGAGTTAGATTTATCCTACATATTAAAGGAAAGATCACAGCCAGACTAGTGCTGACAGTCTTGGGGTTCTGTTGCAGCAATAATGTGACTACTGCAGCCGATTACTAGTTTCTCTTTTCTTTGTCCCTTTATCTTGTAAACCTACAGATACAGTATATGCTAGCAAGTGCTAGGGGAGATAGGAGTATGACTGCAGAATCAGACTACACAGGATTTGTTTGTAGTCTGTTACTATGGAGACCCATAGGAGTTGTAGAACCAATATATAAAATGTAGATTTTTAGTTAAGATTATTTGTAAAGTAGCTTAATGTTTCTTCTTTTGCAGATGCATTAAAGTCAATAAACAAGGAATACTGCAGGAGTATTCCTATTTTCTCATCTTTACAATTTATGGTATATCCCATCCCATAAATGCCTAATAAATCCAGGTGCCAGGTTTGGAACCCTCAACAGTGTGGATAATGGAGGTCCCTGTGACCATTGTTCTAGCTGTGTGTGTGTGTGTTTTTTATGGCCCCTGTGTCTTTGCCAGCTCAGAAAAGGGCTGTTCACAAGTATGGACACCTCCACTGGTGTGAGTCTGGGAAAGCTTTTCACTGGCCTACCATTCTCCCACTTGGTGAGGGTTCCAGAGGTGGTAGCTACACATCTGAGGACTTAATGTCATATCCTGTTGATATGCCAACAATGTTGAAGATGGGAATCCCCTTTTCTGGTCGTCTAAAGCAGCACAAACACAAATGGGTTAAAGTCCCTCAGCTACGAGACGGGTTAATAAACAGTAATAACTGAGCAATCAATTAATCCATCACCATAGACCCTATAAAGCTAACCAGAATGAAGGAGCCTGTGTATTTTATTTCAGTCTAGATAATGATGAAAACAAGGCAAGAAACCTTTTCTCAGAAATCTAGGGGATTGTCTATTTTTTTTTTATTGAACCATGCCTACTTAACCTCGCTAAAGTTCCATCAACCAAGAACATTGCCTAGGAGACTTCTATTTTAGTTTCCATATCCACAAGGTCTGGAGCAGTAGGAATGACACTTCTTAGATGTTAGAAGGGCTGTCTTAAAATACATCCAAAAGACAGATACCTTCAGACAATCAGAGGCCCTGTTTCTTCCACCCAATAAGAACTAGAGAGCATGTTCTGTCTCTAGCTCAATGTTTCAAGGTTTAAGGCCACATTCATCTAACATTTAGTTTTCCTTTCTATCTGATCCATCAGAAGAACAGGGAAAAAAATCCAAAACAGAAAGATCCTTTATTTTGAGCATCATTTGTGCTAATTTTGCATCTGTTTTTATCAGTTCATCAGAGATCCGTTATTTTAGACCAGAGAAAAATTCCTTCAGAAGAATGGAAAACTAAATGGTGATATGAAGGTGGCCTAAGAGGTGCTGTGAGTTACCTTCAGCCTCCTCTTTATGGAGCACTCTACCTATTTCACTGCCACCTCCTGGACCAAACTGGGGTATATTCCACTTTCACTTCCAATTTGCGACGTTGTCACTGGGTCAACTTCTTCAGCTTTCATGAAATATTTCAGGCTAGACATTCTTACTGCAAATGGCTCTAAATACAGCAAAAGAGGGTTTGAAATGGTGTCTTCTATCCCACCCTCTTAAACATTGTTTTATGTTTCCCATTTGTGCTTGTGGTGCTGTAGGACGACCAAGAAAATAAAAAATTTACTCACCAAAATTTTCATTTACTGTAGACCCTAGGCAGGACAACTTTCCCTCCCTTTGATAAATTATATATGGCTGGCTACTTCTTTCTGCTCAGCTTTATAGGGTCTATGGTGAGTAATTCATTGATCATTACTGCTTATTGACCACGTCTCTGTCTGGGGGCTTTAACCCATTTGTGCTTGTGCTGCCTATGGACTATAGGAAATTACAAAAGTTCTTCTACACAAAGCCCTGTGCTCTGGTATTGATCTCTTTCTGTTTACCCTTTCAGCACTTTAACGACAGACATGTTCTGCTTTTACTGCACTGTACATTGAACTTGTTTGTATTGAGGTATATTGATAAGATGAAAAATTCTTTGAGGATCATACGTACAGTGGAAAGATTAATTATTTACAACCTGCTCCATTAATATTTGCAGATACTTCTAGTTTACCACAGTGAAATTCATACTGGACATTGTATATGTTAATTTCTACTTCCATTTCTCTACTATATATTCAGCACTGTCCACTGTAATCTAACTGGTGGCAGGTTACAAAGTTCCTTGAATATGATCATGTAAACAAGACCACCACTTTTATTGTAAGCACCTTGGAAAAGGGGTTGTTCTTTTTTTTACAATCCATTTTTGGTAAAACAAGAAATGCCTAAATAATTTATTTGGATATGTTTTTTTAAACAAGAAAAGTCAAGTATATGTGGGTCCTTTGTGGACAGAGCAACAGTGGGCTACCTGTGTAAGCAACCTCTTGCTTGATATGCATTTAATCCTAGTGGATCCTGTTCCATATACAGTAGTATGCTAAGGTTTTAGGCAGCCGTGGAAAAAATGCTTCAAAATAAGAATACTTTCAGAAATAGAAGTGTTAATGGTTTATTATTATCAATTAACAAACCGTTGTATGCCCATCCTTTGCCTTCAAAACAGCATCAGTTCTTTTAGATATACACAGTTTTTGAAGGAACTCAGCAGGGAGATTGTTCCAAATATCTTGAAGAACTAACCATAGATCTTCTGTGGATGTAAGCTTGATAAAATCATTCTGTCTCTTCATGTAATCCCAGACTGACTTGATTATTTTGAGGCAATATCACTTCCAGGACTCCTTGTTCTTCTTTATGCTGAAAATAGTTCTTAATCACATTGACTGCATGTTTGGAGTTGTTGTCCTGCATCAGAATACATTTGGAGATAATCACATGTCTCCCTGATGGTACTGCATCATGGATAAGTAACTGCCTGTATTTCTGAGCACCTTTGATCCTGACCCAATCCCCAACTTCATTTACTGAAATGTAGCCCCAAACTTGCAACAAACCTTCACTATACTTCACTGTTGCCTGCAGACACTCATTATTTAACCAATCTCCAGTCCTTCGTCGAACAAACTGCCTTCTGTTACAGCCAAATGTTTCAAATTTTGACATCAATTTTGAATCAGTCCCGTGGCCTTCATGAAAGAATTGCAGCAAAAAAGCCATAGCTTCAATGTGGAAACAAGGTCAAGCAACTCAACTATGCTCAACAAATATAGGACCTAGGGTGCAGAAAATGGCAGCAGGTGCTCTGGACTGCTGAAGAGACCTGGTGATTAGAGAGAATCATAGGGCAACATAGATCAAGTAACTGTGTTATAGAAGTTTTGTAGATGGCATAAAGGCGACTGGTCAGACTGGACACCCCCATTGTCAGTATAGGTAAGAATCTCAATCATGGAACATCAATTTATTAAGTCTACAACAGTAAAGATGCCATAATAATTTTGGATATTAGCTTTTTTTAATTTTTACTAATTCCAGGTAAAAAGGTACAAATTATATGCTGACAGTTTTTTCTTGAGTTAATGTGACAGATAAGAAATGTACTGGTGCCCTCTGCCCTTGTTGTCTTTTTTTATTGTTCTGTCCTTGGTGTTTTTTTTCTCTGCAATGAGATAAGTTGCCTAGGTGGAAATATAATAAAGCTGGAATTGTGCATATTAACACTGGGCACTCACACTTAAAGGGGTATTCCAGTTATATTAACTTATCCCCTATCACTGGGACCCCAACCAATCATGAGAATGGGGACCTCATACCCCCTGCAGTCTCCTTGAAAGGAACGGAGTGGCCAGTCAGGCATGTGTTTGGCCGCTCCATTCATTTCTTACTACTGTTATTTATTTGAAAGTTCCATTAATTTCATCGCATTGTATATCAAGAGTGGTTACACATACAGTACATAATATAAAAAATCCAAATATGAAACCATTAACAAACTGGTACAGAGGTGGAGAGTACCCTGTCCACGAGAGCTTACAATCTATTCTGTACAGATCAATTTTCAGCAGTCATCTCATTATCATAGGCAATCCTGCTGTCAACCAGTCGATAAACAAGCAAATGCTCATTTGCCGGCTATAAGACAATCAGAATGAAAGATGCCAATTCTCGCCAGCACATCTCTCTTTTCCCTATGTAATCAGGAATGTGCTGACCATAATCATTAGAACTAAATTAGGAAAGAGCAAGTGTTGTAACAATCATTCCAACCTCCATTTCTATGTAGTAGGCTGATGCAAACGAGTGCCGATCATTGTTTATTGTCGATCGGTGCTCATCCTGGCTAAACATCAGGCAGTGTTATAGGACCCTAGAGGTGGCCATACACATGGGTTGTCTGTCACTTGAACACCTGTTTGGTTGAGAGCTATCTCCCCTGATTCTCTCATTCCGAATAGCTGTGAAGCTGTGAGGGGTGCAGAGGTAGCAGTCTCACCCACTCTATGGTGCCTGAGGAGGCTTAAAATTCCTCTGCCGCATAAGTAAACACCAGAACCATTAATGGGTCATGGTAGGTGTGGGGGCTGCTACGGATTTTGAAATCGGGCCAAGGGACTTCCAGTTGAACCTCAGCCAAGAGAGATTATGTAGGGATGGTACTAAATAGCTGCACTTTTAACTTTGTGGGTTTTTGTTTTTTTACAGATGGGTAAAAGTAAAACCTCTGCCCTCCCAGAACGTCGGGCCCAGGTAAGCTGTGTAATACATAAAGAATATTGATAAAATAGTGCACATATAGGGGGAGATTTATCATCTTCATGCACCCTTTTTGTTCCGTAAAAAAAAAATCACGAACACACAGATTCTGAGACCCCCTTACCACGTTCCCTAAGTTTCCTGGTGAGGGTGGGGCCAGCAAGTCCACTACATTTATCTTCATTTTCTCTTGTTTTAAGTGCAAATAAAACCAGAAATGTACGGCAGCTAAGGCTGTCATAGATTTCATTCTGGCGCACACCCTGCTGGATGATGCGCCTAATATATCATAAGGCCTGCACCTCATCATAAATTAGGCTCATCATCCAGCAATGCAGGAGATTTTAAAGACCAGTGTAAAGTGCTAGACTTTGATAAATCTTCCCCATAGTGTCAATTTAACCAATGATGAATATATTTTATTTCTCTTCATAGGATGGTCAGGTTTGGGACTCCGTGAAGAAAACAGCCTTTGTATTGGGTACTGGACTTCTTATCTTTGTTGCTTTCAGGAACACAGTCACATGGTGAGGAAACAACATGTTGTAGAGTGGAAACCTAGAAGTATATAGTCAGTAAATGTTTGCCCTCAATAGTGATTCGTAAAGAAATTAATGATTGCAGGCTTCATTGGAAGACACACAGAGGTGGGTTTGATACACACTAAAATACACGAAAACAAGATCATTTCTGAAAAGGATCTAAAATAGGGGGTGTAGGGCCAATAATAGGATGGTTCAGGTGATACTGGAGTCAGAACCTAGGGAAATGATTCTAAAAGGGCTATATTACACCAAAAGATTATCTGACAGATTTTCTGACCAGTCATTGGTCAGATGGCCGTTTACACACACAGATCTTATGTTATACACATCAACTATTGGCCTGATTGAACAGACAGAATTTGGTCAGAAAATCTATTGGTATAATATAGCAAGATCTGAGAACCACGGCACTCCGAGATAAATGTGTTGATACAGATTCTTTTAATTAATGATCCAGCAGAGGAACATAAAGGACAAGCCCGCATAGTAATAGTGGCCAATGTTTCAGTCCCTCCTGGACATTTGTCACTGCCTTCCTGTGGTGTCACGCAGTGTGTGTAGAGAACGGCTGGATATGCTACATGCACTGCTTGATCCCACAGGAAGGCCATTACCAATCTCCAAGAGTGACCAAAACATTGGCCATTACCACTATGTGGGCTTGTCTTTTACGTTCCTATGCTGGATTCTCAATAAAAAGCATGTATCAATGCATTCATCTCGGAGTGCCGTGGTTCTTCAATTACCTGGAGTGCCACCCTACTACAGTGCACCTAAGACCTTCCAAAGTGCCAGCCAACCTAACCACTTAAATGGAGCCTTAATGATTTTTCATTATGTCAATACAACATTCAAGGGGCGTATCTATCCATCTTAGACCATCTCAGTTATGGAACATGATATTTCTGCACCAGAGGAGGGGATGGCTCAATATGCCCAGTGAATTAATGGATTTGTCTGCTGACTGAGCATCTAGACTGGTGACCTCAAGTAGCTTTCAAAATATTTCTGCCTAAGACAGAAAACCAGCTCTGGGTTTTGAGGAACCAGAATTCTGTAAAAGTGAAGGGGTAGAAGATTGTTGGAAGAAAATAGATTTCCAAAGAAGAATCTTTGGCCTGTGCCGCTGGAGAAGCCATGTAATTTATGACAAGTCGCAGGCCTCATCATAAATTACATTTCTACTCCAGCAGTCCATCCGCCGAAAAGAAATCTATAGCAGCTCTGAGCTGTCATAGATTTCAGTTACTTTTTTATGTCAGTTCCTATTTTAATTGGTTTATTTTACTTTTATTCTATTTTCTTATTTTATATAATATATCTTTTGGTAACACATCAATCTGTATATCTGTGGAATAAAGGGGAACTATATCAACCTTCCAGTATATAGAAATCTGGTAGGTCTTATGACTTAAGTTTACTGCAGTTCTTCTTCAATTACCACAGACTGATGACCTAATAGTCCTGAAAAGATCAAACATGCTAAACAGGAATTGAAGGATTTTTTAAAACATAATGAGAGACATATATTAATCCCTTTACACCACTAAGTGGCGAGGGAAAAGGGATGGGGCTTAACAAAAGGGGTGGGGCTTTACACAACACATTGCATTTACTATAAGTTTCACCAGAAAGTGGTGGAAGTAATAGCTGAACCCTGTAGCTGGTGTAGACTTCCATTTCTGGTGCACGGCAGGGCAGAGATGCACCTGACTTGTTAAGAGGCATCTGCCTCTTAATAAATTAGGCACATCTCACACCAATGCAGGGAGATCAAGACTAGCCCATGGGTATGCCAGTCGTGATAAATGTCCCTCAAAGTTTTTTCTTATATTAGTTATAGTATATTACCTTTTTCTTAATTATCTTATGTGCTCTACTCATTTACCTAACTGCATATATCACCTTAGGACTGATCTTCCAATGCCATACATTTTGGGTCCCCTAAAGCAAGAGGGTTTCCCAGTTTTTTTAGGGTACATTTATGTGTACAGTGGTTCCTCAAGATACAATGGCCTCAGGATACAATAGATTAACAGGCTTGTTTCACACTAGCGCTTGAGCGATCTGGCAGGCTGTTTCAGCAGGGAACAGCCTGCCCATGCTCTCTGGTTCCGGCATTGCCGAATGCTGCCATTAACTATAACTATGCACACAGCAGTTTTAGTACGGGTTGTGGCTGGATCTCCGTTGGACCCCATTATGGTTAATGGGGTGTTAAGAGTGGGTTCACATCACGTTTTATGCCTCCGTTTGATGTATATGTTAGAAAATAAGGATACAAAAATGCAGCACACCACGTTCTTGTATGCTGCAGAGTCCGGTAAAAAAAAAAAAACGTATAATTTTTTTTCAATTCTCTGGTAAAACACCTGTATTGGAGCTCTAAGTTCCAGTACAGTGAAGTACTATATGTCCTTTATTGTGTGTCTGTGCCAGGATGAGCTACTTCTTTGGACATCTGGTGGGGTCAGCTTAATTTTATTTTTCTGGTGCATATGCTATTTAAAGATCCAGGACAGGAAGAAGACTATATGGCACATCTAGGGTTACCACATCTTTTTCTCGACACACTTGAAAAAAGGGTAGGGCTTAACGGAAAGTGGACAGTGCTTAGTGGGGAAGGGGCAGAACCTAAGAGGTGACAACATTTTGGTGCAATTCTGGTGTAAAATCTTTTTAAAAGTAAGCCAACCAATACTTTGTACAGAGTCAGAGCAAAGTGTCTGCTCCTGTGTAACATTTATTATCCAGCCTGAGCTCCTGTGATAAATCTGTGCAGGTCTAGACAGCCGGTCTAAGCTTACACCACCTACAGGCTTAGTAAATCTGAGCCTATAGGATTTGTATGGTGAAGCAGATGCGGGTGGAGGTGAGCGCAAATAACCTATTAGTGATCATTTTTGTGTTGCTGCGACAATCATGTGACTGTAATGTTCTCCCATGGAGGAAGTAGCGGCTGGTGATGATTGCAAAAAAATTGGACCATATCAAAAATCTTGCAATTGTCTTGCATTTCCCTTTACTCAAATTATTTTACCACAATTAAAGTCACCATGGAGCTCTAAGAGGGTAAATGCAGGGTAGTAGGGGCATATTTGTGCAGTTTATATATCTACCAGTGCTGGATTGTGTTTACTTACTGGCTCTTCTCTATCTTAGGCATCTACAGCATTTTTGGGGTGCCTCTGGAGATTTCTGGCAAGCACAGTGGGGAAAGCTGCACAACTATTTTGGGGGCAATGAATTTGTTTTATACTTTTTGGGTGAGTTTCTGACTTTCTTCTCATTTGCTATGCTTTTGTAATGTAATTAAATCTTTGACTGGCAGAGTTGTAGGGTATTATAAAGTATGTGATCTATGTGATATAATCAATCTGATATAATGAATCTAATTGCTTGTTAAGCATTATACAGTAGTGTTTAAAAAAATATCAGTGAGTTTAAAAAAAGCTAATTGTCACGGGGGAGACAAGGGAAGGTGCGCCCTGTACTGAATACCCCCCCGTTCTCTCCCTGCCTGCTTGCCTCAGTCGGCCCTAGGCGGCCGCGGACAACCACGGTGACGGTCCCTGCTCTGTATAAGTGCACAGGGAGGAACAGGGAACAATTGGAGAGACAAACACAGACGAAACAAACACAATATTAGAATAGTCAGCAAGCCGGGTCATACACAGGAGATAACGTCAATACCAGGGGTGAAGCAAAGAGAGGTCGAAGTCCAAGTCCAAGGTCAGGGTCAGGGTCAAACAGCAAATCAAACACAAGGTCGCACAAGCACTGATCAAAGTAGTAACGCTAATCACAGGCAATTAGGGAGGACAACTAGTGGCTTTAAATAGCCCTCCACTGGGTCATGTGACGGGGCCAGCGTCACATGACCTCATTTGCATACCGAGCGCTGGCCAAACGTGACCAGCGCTCAAATATGCACCAAATTTGGTCATGTGGCGTGGCCAGCGCCACATGACCCAAAACCAGGTATATAATAAATGTTCTGAGCGCTGGTTGCCAAGACCAGCGCTCAGATGTCCCCGCCTGCTCGTTTACTAGGGGGGCGGGGAGGACGCCGGACGCGCTGTATCAGTGCGCGTGCCGGACCCTCTCCTGTGAGTGTCGTCATGGAGACGAGGACGCATCCTGCGTCCTCGCTCCGGCGCACTCCTGGGAGACCGGCGGCACGGCAGAGGGGAAGCGCGCCGCCGGCTCCCCGTTACAGTAATAAATTGCAAAATCATTATAAAAACGTTAATTTCCATAAATGCAAAAGCACTGAAAATACAACAGATTCAATTCCAAATCAACACAATAACAAAATGTATCCAGTCTGTGTTAATACTTTACAGAAACTAAAGAAAATGGAATATTAGGATGTTCAAAAATAGCAGTGCCAGCATTTTTCTTTAAAATGTAATTTATAAAATGTTTGAGATTTCACTTTACTTTGAATTACTGGACTATATTTAGCGGCATAACCATTGTGTCTGAGAACTGCTTGACATCTGTGTTGCATGGAGTTGATCAGCTTCTGGCACGTCTGAACAAGTATTCCAGTCCAGGATGATTGGCCTACATTCCACAGTTCTTCTGCATTTTTTTCATAAACCGCATTTTTTATGTCACCCCACAAGTTCTCTGTGGGATTGAGGTCAGAGAACCACTCCATTACCTCAATCCTGTTTGTCTCTAACCAAGATGTTGTTGGCCTACTGTTGTGTTTTGGGTCATTATCATGTTAAAACCCATTTGAAGGGCATTTCTTCTTTGGCATAGGGCAACACAATCTCCTCCAGTATTTTCTTATCTTCAAACCAATCCATGATCCCTCATATGCAATAAATACCAATACCATGGTATGATCCCCATCTCCCCATATTATATGATTTTTGCCCCACCATGCTTTTCTGTCTTTACAGTGTATTGTGGCTTGAATCCAGTGCTTGGGGGTCGTCTGATATACTGTCGGTGGCCACTAGACCCAAACGAACAACTTTGCTTTCATCAGACCACAAAATGTTGCACCATTTCTCTTTGGGCCAGTCAATGTGTTCCTTGGCAAATTTTAACTTATTCATGATGGTTTTTTTTTCAAGAATGGGATATTGCGGGAAGTTCTTGCTGGTAACTTGGTTTCACGTAATTGTCTTTTGATTGTAGCAGTACTCACTGGTAACTTCAGATCTTTCTTGATCTTTCTGGGGGTGATCATTGGTTGAGCCTTTGCCATTTTGGTGATTCTTTGATTCATTCGAACAGTAGTTCCCTGCTTCCATCCATGTCTTTTAGGTTTTGTTTGCCACTTCAAGGCATTTGAGATCATTTTAGCTGAGCAGTCTATATTGTGCTGCACTTCTCTATATGTTTTTCCCTCTCCAATCAACTTTTTAATCAAAGTATGCTTTTCATCAGAATAATGACCCATTTTCCCCAGTATTTCAGAAGTACTATAACCAACATGTGCAACATTTGCCACTCACCTACTAAATAAGGACCAAAATTAACACCTGTTCTTCCACAGAATGAATCCACCAATTTAACTCCTCACTGCTATTATTTTCAACAAGCCCCTTTCTATGAATGATTCAATTACTCAGAATGAGTGGTATCCACGTCCTATTTGTTGGGTCTGTTTTGTTTTTCTATTACTCTACTACACTTTTATTATTACTACTTTCACACTTGTGGTAGCAGGGTCTAGCAGTCCGCTCCGGCCCCATTCACTATAATGGGGGCGGGCCGGAGGTCCAGTCGCAGCATGGCAAACAAGGCAAGAGGTGGCCGGACAAAATCCGTAGCATGCTGTAGTTTTTGTCCAGCCGCCTCTCGGCATCTTTACCGTGCTGTATCCAGACCTCCCGCCCCGCCCCCATTATAGTGAATGGGGCTGGAGCGGACTTCAGCCTGCCGGACCCTGCTGCTGCCAGTGTGAAAGTAGCCTTATATGTAAATTATTTTCTATGTAGAAATATCACTTCCACCAAAACCAGTAATTATAAGGTTAATGATGTTGGACTGCTATTTTTTGGAGCACTACTGTATATCTAATAACTCTAGAAATGGAAAGCACTCTCTCCCTTGTGATTTATTGTAGTACCTCCTGCTGTTTACCAATATACATTCCAGGCATAGTTAGGCAAGTGCTGGTATTTTAATCCAGATTACCAGTGTCTTTCTGTCAGCAGTTCTTTTGTAAGGAGCTCATAATCTCCAAGACGTTATAGGTACCATATCTTAAAAGGAACCTTTCACCAGCAGCTTGTTATAGAGCAGGAGGAACTGAGCAGACTGGAGTAAAGTAGAACTGGCTTAGTTGCCCATAGCAAGCAATCAGATTTCGCCTTTCATTTTTCACAGCTCCTTTGGAAAATGAAAGGTGGAATCTGATTGGCTGCTATGGGCAATTAAGCCAGTTCTACTTCACACCAGCTTGATGAATGACCCCAATAGTTTCGTGGGAAAAGCTTCAGTAGTTTATTGACTGAAATCCTTGCTTACGCCTCATGCACACGGATCCGGGAGATGCGGAGTGGAGGCATGGATCGGAACACCACGGAAGCACTAAGGTGTGCTTCCGTGGTGTTTCTGGCCGTGCCTCCGCACCGCAAAAAAGTAGCGCAAGCACTACTTTTTTGCGGTGTTAACCCTTGGATGCGGATCGCGGAACCCATTCAGGTGAATGGGTCCGCGATCCACATGCGGTGGCCTCACGGTCAGTGCCCGTGCATTGCGGACCGCAGTTTGCGGCCCGCAGCACGGGCACGGCCAGCACACGTTCGTGTGCATGAGGCCTTATTCCGAGTTTAGTAGCCCATTAAGCAGTCCTACTTAGTAATCGGCAGCCATTGGACTCCTAAGCATAGAAAGAAAAGGATTTAAATCAATACATTACAATTTATACAGATTTGTTCCCACAGAATGATTCATCAGTCTGCTCAGTTCATCCTGCTGTATAAGGGCCCTTTCACACGTCCGTATGCCCTCCGAGACATACGGTCTGTGAGCGGGTCATATGTCCCGGAGCGGCATCGATCGTGCGCACGGCAGCGCACAGCATCATTGATTACAATGATGCTGTGCACGCCGAACCGCCCGCGGGGCTATTTTCCCGCACTCATAAAAATAGTCCCGCGGGCGGCCCGACGTGCACAGCATCATTGTAATCAATTTTTTTTTTGGTTTGCTTTGTGTTCAAGGCCGGTTTGAGATGTATATGGGCTCTTAGACTTCCTATAGGTTCCCTGTCTATCCCAATCGAGCATGTTTACCAAGCCCAGTGGGCCTAGTTTGCCTTGTGCTGACAATGGCCCTCTATGCCTATTAGTTTAATTGTAAATCATTTATCTATGGTCTGATTTTTTTGCATCTTTTTGTCCAGGGGCCGCAATAATTCCCAGTCTTTCCTTTTGGATGTACAATACAATCCTGATGATGATTGACTTGACCGGAAAACCAAACTTTATAACTCAGTATAGAATTCAACTTGGAAAGAATGACCCGGTATGTATGGAGAACCAAATGCTCATCTGTAGATTTCCCTAGTATAGGCCATCTATCTCAAATCAGTGGGGTCTGACTCCTGGCACTCTCACCATCAGTTTAGTGAAGGAGTGCCGTATCTCCTTCATTGTAGCTGTGCTCTATTGGTAGGGCCTGATAGTGTAGCTAGAGTCCCATTCACTTAAGGGAGTTGTCCGGGTGCAGAGCTGAACCTGGACATACCCATATTTTCACCCAGGCAGCCCTCCTTACGACTGCCAGGCGGAGGCTTCCGTCTAGCAGTAAACCCTGTGACGTCATTTCTCCGTGAAGGCAAAATTAGTTTCACCCGAGACTTCGGTGAATTAATTAGTCAATCACATCAGCATTTTTAAAAACAATTTAAAATAGCGATCCAAAGTCGCGTTTGGTACCGGCTGAGTACCACTCTTTTCACTTCTACAGGACTGTCAAGTACAGTGCATGGCTATTCCTAGCAGTCCCAAGAATGAGAATGAATGGTTGACCATCCTTTTCATCCACTTCAGGATACGGGGCCACCGTGGTCCTGATCAGTGGGGGTTAATTTCTTAGTTCACACTTTCCTCTTTCTGTAGTTTTACTTACTGGTTGTGTGAGTGTATGTTTTATGTTGGTTACAGGACCAGAAGAGCAATAGTGGAGAATCCCTTTATGTACATTGGGGGGAAATTTTGAAAAATAGTTGAAAAAGTGGTTATGGGTAGCTTATCTCAGTACAAATTTATGACTGAGACATTTTAAAAAAGTCCCAGAAAAGTCCCAAAGCCACTCGAATAGGGAGGTAGTGTTGAAAAAAAAAAGTTATATTTTTAGACAAAAGTTTTAGGTTTGAATGGGTTATGCAACTTTAAACTTCAGAGTGGCTGGGAATGCGTTTGTTCATACTTATCTGGTCTTCGCCATTGGATGGTTACAGCTCCATCACTGCCTTTGTGGGTGCTGAGTCTCTGGGAATCAACATCCTGCTGCCGGGGTGGTACATATGTGACCGCTGCAGCCTCAGTGGTGATGTGGCCTCATACATTACATCACTGGGTTACATGAGTGATAGGCTGCAGCGGTCACATGCAGCCCGCCCTGTCAACAGGATGTTGATTCCCAGAGACCTGGAACCTTTAGAGGTGGCAGTGGAGCTGGAACCATGTAAGTATGACCCCCCCAGGGTCTGACCACTCTGAAGGGCTGTGATAGAAAAAAAAAATTTAAACTTGATTTACGCTTTAATGATGAGCCACATTTAACAAACTTGTGCCATTTGATACATGTGGAGCAAATAGTGGTGGTATGTTGTCACTAGTGGTGATATATGATGCTTATAATGTGACTGGTTTTGGTTCTCTTCTAGGTGGATCCAGAAAAGCTCAGACATGCAGTCAAAGTTGTCTTGTTTAACCAGTTCTTCCTGTCCTTTCCCATGGTTCTCCTCATGTATCCATTCTTGAAATGGAAGGGCAACCCATGTGGTACAGAGCTGCCCACATTTCACTGGGTACTACTAGAATTGTCAGTCTTCGCGATGGTTGAAGAAATACTCTTCTTTTACTCGCACAGGTAGTATGAGAAGGACAATGGGGTAGATTCAAGTGGTTGGCCCTTTTATGCTTTTCAGTATCTGCAGTATATTAAGAATTGTTTTAGAACAGAAAAAAACAAACTAAATTGTATTACAGGGTGGGCATTAATTTTAAGGCCTTGTGCCCATGGTTTTTTTTTTTTTTTTTTTTTTTTTGGGGGGGGGGGGGGGGGGGGCGGGGGATTGGGTTGGCCAGATACCATGGTATGTATTTTGCTTAAAGGGGTTTTCCAGAAAGTGGATAAATATGTTATTGAGCAGAAATCAGCAACTTTTTGTTTTTGTAGATTGGTCCATCACCCAAGCCTTTACAAACAGATCCATAAACAGCACCACGAGTGGACAGCACCGGTAGGAGTAGTGTCACTGTATGCTCACCCAGTGGAACATGTTGTAAGTATGAGACATAACAAGCGATTTTGTATCGTATCGCAGTGTAGCCGTAGGAATGAGGTCATAGTGCGTCTCGCACATTTGCTGCAACCGTGACACAGGAATCACAAAAAATCCAGCAGTGTTGGATTTTTTGCAATTTTTTATCCCGGTCGCAGCAAACCCCATTCATTCCTATGGCAGCCCCGCTAGACTGCGATCTTTGGTCATGTGACTGCTGCTGTGGCCAAAATTGCCAAGTAGCCAAACCCCAAAAATATAAATAAAGGATAGATAATACTTTTTATGAAACTCATGAAAACGTATGCCTATTCATATGATATGTTCCTTTCCACGTGACACAATCTTTCAGTAGCGCAGACCAAAACATTTGGGCCTTGAACTTTAACTCCTTAATGACCAATGCAGTGCTCCAGACTAAAAAAAAAAACAATCAGCCATTGGCTCCTAACCTGAAAAATTTAGGAGCCAAATAAAATTTTTAGGCGCCAAATTTAAATACATAAAATTATAACTTCCGACCCTTAATAGAACTGTCCTATCCTATTTTTTGGGGGGACAACGTGACTAAAACATAGTGAATTGTGAGGTTTTATTTATTTATTTATTTTTCTTTTACGTGTTCACTGTATAGGATCTTTTTTTTATATTTTAATAGTTTGGACTTTTTGGACATTTATTAATATATTTTATATGTAAAATTGGGAAATGGGGTGATTAATGGGCTATTCAGACAGCCATAGTATTGTGGATCCGCAAAAATACGGATCTGCAATACCATGGATGCCGCCCGGCCTGTGTTCCGCAATTTGCCGAACATGGCCGGGCGTCCTGATCAAAATGCCTGTTCTTGTTTTCTGTTGCGGATAAAAATAGGACATTTTCTATCATTTCTTGCGGAGCCTCGGCTAGGCAAGTTCACAACCCGCCCATTTAAGTGAATGCAGCCGCATCTATTCTGCAAAATTGCGAAATAGATGCGGGCACGTTCACATGGTCGTATATATATTAATATATTGGTGGGTTTTTTTTTTTTTTTTTTACTTTTTATTTAATAATTATTGGCCCCATCAGTCCTCAGATCAGCCCAGCGTGCCCCCTTCAGACCTCGGGCCAGCCCACCGGGCCCCCTTCAGACCTCGGGCCAGCCCACCGGGCCCCCTTCAGGCCAGCCCACTGTGCCCCCTTCAGGCCAGTCCACTTGTGCCCCCTTCAGGCCAGTCCACTTGTGCCCCCTTCAGGCCAGTCCACTTGTGCCCCCTTCAGGCCAGTCCACTTGTGCCCCCTTCAGACCTCAGATCAGCCCACTGTGCCCCCTTCAGGCCAGCCCTCTTGTGCCTACTTTAGGCCAGCCCACTTGTGCCCCCTTCAGACCTCAGATCAGTCCACACTGCCACCATCAGAATGAAATAAAAAAATCACTTACCTGTCCTGCGCAGTGCCTCCGCTCCGGCGCTGCACTGTCACCTGACTGCGCACAGCGTCAGGTCAGAGAAGAAGAGGAGCGCTGAACACCGGAGCGGAGCCGCGGCGCAGGACAGGTGAGAGATTTTTAAAAAATTTTGTCTGCATGTTCTCTGATACTAGGCTGCGCAGTAGCGCAGCCTAGTATCAGTAGGTGCCGATCGGGTCCAGGCGCAAATGGCGACAAGACTAAAAAGTCTTGTCGCCATTTGTCAAATCTAAGTCGCATTTGCGACCATTTTGGTCGCCATCTGGAGCCCTGCAATGATGTACATATACATCACTGGTCTCAAGGAAATGTATGGAGTGGTCTGTGGAGGTTACACACCTGACTGTAGTTGCCAAGATTCACCATTTAAAGGGATTTTCCAGACCCCCACTGATCAGCTGTTTGAGAAGGCAGCAGCGCTCGCTCGCAGTAGCACTGTGGCCTTCTCCAGCTTTTCCTAGGCTGTGTGATGTCACCTTCATTGGTCACATGGCTTAGGCGAAGCTCAGCCCCATTGAAGTGAATGGGGCTTGCTGTGATACCAAGCACAAGTTTGCTGAGAGAAGGCCACACTGCTACTGCAAAGCTGATCGGCAGGAGTACCAGGTGTCGGACCCCCACAATCAGATACTGATACCCTATCCAGAGGATAGGTCATCGGTGTAAAACTCCTGGAAAATCCCTTTAGGCCCCTTTCACACGAGCGAGTCCCAGGTGTGTGAGGGAGAGCACTCATCCTGACCTCCCAGCACTGACGGGGTCACATAGCATTATATTGATTTATGATCCTATGTGACCCTTACAGTTCTGGAATGTATTGGATAACACTGACATAATGCTGTCAGTGTTATCCAATACATTCCAGAACTCGAAGGGTTACATAGCATCATAGCTGCTGCATACTCATGCTGCGAGTCCCATGCATGTGACTTGCTCATGTGAAAGGGGCCTTAACCCTTCAGATAACCACAGCATCTGAGCAGTTAGACAGAAGGAAGGTTTCCCCCTCGAAACAATAGCAGGGTGCTGAGTGGTTGTCAAGGCATTCATTCACTTAAAGGACATCTGTCAGTAGATTTGTACCTATGAAACTGGCTGACCTGTTACATGTGCACTTGGCAGCTGAAGGCATCTGTGTTGGTCCCATGTTCATATGTGCCCGCATTACTGAGAAAACTGATGTTTTAATATATGCAAATGAGCCTAAGAGCAATGGGGGAGTTGCTATTACACCTAGAGGTTCTCTGCAACTGCTGCACCATCTCAACTTTGACAGGGCCAGGCATGATGACGTGTCAATCAAAGTGTAGAGGGTGCAGCAATTGCAGAGAGAGCAGAGCCTCTAGGAGTAATGGCAACGCCCCCGTTGCTCCTAAAGGCTCCTTTACATATATTAAAATAATTTTTCTCAGTAATGTGGGCACATATGAACATGGGACCAAAAAAAGACGCCTTCAGCTGCCAAAGGCACATGCAAAAGTTCAGCAAGCTTCATAGGTAAAAGTCTGCTGACAGATGCCCTTTAATGGGCTGCAATAACCCGGCACTGCTTTAGACTACGTTCTCAGTGTTAGTTCTAGCAACAGCATCTGTCACAAACAGCTGATCAGTAAGGGCTGTATTACACCCACAGATTATCTGACCAATATCTGTCCGATCAGACCAATAGTTGGTATGTGTATAGCACAAGATCTGCGTGTGTAATTGGCAATGATTGGTTAGAATATCTGTCAGATAATCTGTTGGTGTAATGAGGATAACAACTGCTCAATCCCCACAAAACTGATATTACCTGTTTTAGGGATCAATATCTGTAACCCAGAAAACCCCTATAATTTCACTTGGTTTTAAAGGGACTCCATCCCCACAAAATGCAGTACAGGAGGAGCTGAGCAGATTGATATGAAAAGATTCCATAAAACTTGTAATGTATTAACCTGTGCTCTCTTTATGAATAGGAGTCATGTGGACGGCTCTTATCAGTGATTGATAGCCCTCCCTATATGCTTAGGCTACTTTCACACCAGTGTTTCTGCTGGATCCGTCGTGGATCAGCAAAAACGCTTCGGTCATGATAATACAACCGTCTGCATCCGTTCTGAACGGATCCATTTGTATTATCTTTTACATAGCCAAGACGGATCCGTCATGAACTCCATTAAAAGACAATGGGAGACGGATCCATTTTCTAATGTGTCTGAGAAAATGGATCCGTCCCTATTGACTTACATTGTGAGTCATGACGGATCCGTTTGGATCAGTTTTAGAGATGAGCGAACGTGCTCGTAACGAGCACTGTACCGCTCAGCTCCCCTGCGCTCGCATGGGCGCAGGCAGCCGCTTCCGTTGGGTGAGGAGGACGGAAGCGGCTGCCTGCGCCCATGCGAGCGCAGGGGAGCCGAGCGGTACAGTGCTCGTTACGAGCACGTTTGCTCATCTCTAATCAGTTTCTTCATGCGGACACAGAAAACGCAGCAAGCAGCGTTTTAGTGTCCGCCTCCAAAACGGAATGGAGACTGAACTGAAGCAAAACTGATGCATTCTGAACGGATCCTTTTCCATTCAGAATGCATTAGGGAAAAACTGATCAGTTTAGGACCATTTGTGAGAGCCTGTGACGGATCTCACAAACGGATCCTGCAAACGCAAGTGTGAAAGTAGCCTTAGTCATGCAGAGTTAGCAGTCACTGAGTAGCACTGTCCACGGCTCCTATGCATAAAAAGAGCGGAGGTTTAAATATATAAATTACAAGTTTTCCTGAATCTTTTCCTACAAAACTCTATATCAATCTGCTCAGCTCCTCCTGCTCTATAACATGCTGCCTGCAGACTGTACTGCATTTCACAGTGACAGATTCCCTTTAAGGGATTAAAGGGGTTATCTGGGAATTTGTTATTGATGGAATGTACTCGATAGGTCATCAATACCAGATCAGTCTGGGTTCGACTCCTGACACCCACACCAATCAGCTATTCGAAGAGAGCTCAGTGCTCAGTGAACGCTTAGGCCTGTTTCTAGGCCACTAGGCCACCATTCATGGCCTAGTCCCATTCAATTAAATAGGGCTAGGCTGTAATACCAAGGACAGTCGCTATACTATACTGTAAAGTGCTGGGCTTGGTAAGATGTGAGCAGACACCCAATGGAGAATTGGTGAGCAAAGCAACCTCTTCAAACAGCTGATTGGCAGGGGTGTCGGGAGTCAGACACCCACCGATCTGATATTGATGATCTATCCTGAAGATAGGCGATCAATATGAAATTCACAGATAGCCCCTTTAAACAATTGCATCTCATTATAGAATTTAAGATATTAAAAAAAAAAAACATTTTAAACGCACTAATAGATTGTTCATATCTTATACAAGATATCAATTAATCTAAACCTGTCAAAACATATCACACTGGACCATGTACAATATGCCTAACCCATGAGTGAACTGATGTGATCTAGTTTTAGTAATCTTTCTTCAGTCCTTAGAGTGTTTTCTGGGAATAAGAAGTTTTTACCTAATGCCCCCAGTCTGCCTCAGGAAGCCAAAAGTTCATACTTGCCTGCCCCCGCTCTAGTCCACCATGCTGGCTCCAGTGTGTCCATGCTCCGCTACAGCCAATGACTGGCTTCAGCTTTGTCCCGCCACTTGTGGCCATGTGACCGCTGAAGACAGTCATTGCCTGCAGTTGAGCATTTGACCATACTACATTGGAAGAAACAAACCAGGGAACAGAACATGGACACACTTGAGCCAGTACAAAGTGGCGGAGAGCAGATTAGTCTGAATCTTTTACTTCCTGAGGTAGGCTGCAGGCATTTGTTAATCTTATTCATGGGAAACCCCTTTAAGATGTAGAAAGCATACACTTTCTTATAATTGTTTTTTTTCCTCTCAAAGTCCTTCATTCTTGCCGGTCACTATGGTTTTTTTTTTTTCTAACTGCAGCTTTCCAACATGTTACCATCCATGGCTGGACCAATGTTGATGGGATCCCACATAGCTACCATCATGCTATGGTTTAGTCTTGCTCTGTTTATCACCACCGTATCACATTGCGGGTACCACCTGCCCTTCCTGCCTTCTCCAGAGTTCCATGACTTTCATCATCTCAAGTAAGTTAAATATCAAAAGAACTAATATATTTGTTTTGGGGGGAGTGAATGGTTCCTTCTTTGCACAGCCATATCTTAGTCAACCCTAAATATAGCTGTAAAATTCAGTTCCTCTACCAATGGCATTAGCTAACTTGTCAACTCTCCCAAAAGTTCAGGAAGCTTCCGGAAAAGAGGAGACCTTCTGGAAGAGCTGACAAATCTCCACAGTGCCGTATTAAGGGCTGCTTGCTCCTTGAAATCAGCCCATGAACTTCAACTGTGTGTGGCGTCAGGATACAGCATCATTAGGGCTCAGGCACACTACCGCATTTTTTTGTGGACTGGATGCAGAACCATATATTTTAATGAGACTGCTAAAGATGCATTTACAGATATGGATAGGACATTTCTATTGAAGTTAAAAAGAAAATGGCAGCATTTAGACAGCCAGAATCCACGTTTTGCAGATTGCAAAACATGGCCGTATGCCTGAGGCCTTAGACTAAGGCAGACACAAAAATATGCATTGGGGGGATGTTGAAAGTCACAAAAAGAGGTGTGGGTACACAGAAACAGGGTGAGGTTTGAGAAGAGGGTTCTGTCATTTATATTTTCTTATAAAAATTTGCAGTGGCTCATTCACCAAGTGGAGACAATAGTAATTTTGCATATTTATTCATCTTTCCACTTCTCTCGTCCAGATTTAACCAATGTTATGGAGTACTAGGAATCCTTGACCGACTGCATGGCACAGACCTGATATTCAAGCAAACCAAGGCCTACGACAGACACATATTACTACTGGGCTTAACCCCTCTGACTCAAAGCATTCCTGATCCACCCAAGAAAACAGAGTAACATCTTAGCGGACTTTCCTTTACCAAAACTGGAATTGTATGGTTTCTGTATAGGCAAATACCAAAGTGCTTTCATTTGCTTGGCTGAGTTTACACTTTAGGGCAGTAGTGTTTCTGTAGACATTTTCTAGCCATTCCCAGGGTCGGGTCCAAGCCATAGTGCAAGTCCATTTTTAATGGTTAGTGAATAATGGCCATCAAAAAATAGGACATGTCCTATTTTGTCAGTTTTCATTGCCTGACAGCCCTCATACAAGTCAAAGCGGCTGTTTTTTTCAGAATGAAAAAAATGACAGTGTAACCATTTTTTCTTTATGGTCGTGTGAATCAAGCCTAAAACTTATTTCTTTGGGGGGACAGCATAACACAATCAGCGACCTCCGTGTGATTTCAGCTTTAGCGGTCTAATTTTGTGCTCATCTCAATTTGGACTGTTCCTCCTGTGTCTTCATAAACATTAGACTAGTAGCCTCCAACCTGTAGCGCTTCAGCTGTTGAGAAACTACAACTCCCAGCATGGCTCGTTGCACTCACAGAACAGCTGAAGAGTCCACAGGCTGGGGACCATTCTTTTAGACTCTGAGAATGATGGCGCCAAAGTTGATGATGAACGTGGTGATTTACTAACCCTGCATGGACTACAGCTTGCCGCGAAAACCACTTGCTAATAACTGAATGTATTAAACAGTGCAATAATAATTTTTATTTTAATTTAATAACTAACAAATGTACAGATAGAATTTTCATTTTTTTCACATTTCGTATTTAAAATGAAGTATGACTGAATGATGGGCGTTATCCTGGAATAAAGAATTAAATGTATAATTTCTAGAACATTAGAAGCGTCTGCCTCTTTCCTTGTCACCGTAGTTGATATAGAGTATCTATGACCACCAGTGTTGCCAACCATACAGAAATTTTTGGACAGTCCATGGGGGAAAAAAACAAAACAAAAAAAAAAAAACTTTTTTTTTGACTGGCGGTACTCAACTAGATATTTTTTGGTGGTAATTATCATTTTACTGCTCAGTAAATGCTGGTAACAAGGAGGCATTATCAGTATGTTGAGCTATATACATGGATTACTTAGAATCTCTATTGTTCATTATGATTTTCAAATTTTTCTGCAAAAATCGTTGGCTTTGGGATAAGCAGTCTAGAAAAAAGAAAAATGATGGTTGGCAACCCTGAAGACCACCCATGTTTATGAAGGTTTCTCCTTCTACAATATATTTCACCTCCAGAGCTGTCTTTCTTTCTGTAACCTTAAAGGGGTTGTCCGGGTTCTGAGGTGAACCCGGACATACCCAGGATTTCACCCAGGCAGCCTGCCTGACAACAGCATCGGAGCATTTCATGCTCTGATGCTCTCCTTTGCCCTGCGTTAAATCGCGCAGGGCAAAGGTATTTTGGCCAGTTCCAGTGACGAACCGGGCTCTGCCAGGCAGAGGCTTCTGCCCAGCAGTGAGCCCGGTGACGTCACCAGCACTGATGGGCGGGCTTTAGCACTGCCCTAGCCAGCCAATCAGAGCCAGTGACGTCACTGAACACACTGCTGTGTGGAAGCCTCCGCCCGGCAGTGTGTGTTTATAAACAAGAAATGCTCCTATGCTGTTGTCAGGCAGGCTGCCTGAGTGAAATCCTGGGAATGTCCGGGTTCAGCTCTGAACCTGGACAACCCCTTTAAAACAGAGCAGCCACAGACAGACATCCTGGATTCTACAGAGAACCATATTTAGTCAACTGGTCTGCATAATTATACAAAAATTCTGTCCAGATTATATCGAAATATGTCCGTATACAGGAACTCTGCTTTTCTAGCTTGATAAGGGTACATTCACATGACCACGTTTGTTTTGCGGTCCCTAAATTGCAGATGTGTAAAACAGGCATACCTGCTGTGCGTGTTATGCATTTTGCGGAATGCACACGGCCAGCACTATGCTTATTCTTAGAAATGCTTATTCTTGTCCGCATTTGCTTTTTGCTGGGCTGCGGAACCGAAATACAGATGCAGACAGCACATGGTGTGCTGTCTGCATCTTTTGTGCCCCACTGAAATGATGGGGTCTACGTACGGAACGGATGCGGACCCATAAATACGTGTCGTGTGAATGTACCCTAAATGATATAAATTCTGCTTGCCTACTGCCAATACTAGAGAAAGCTATTAAACTGAATTGGAGATCTAAGCAATGAGCACCCCCTAGTGGTAATTATCAAGACTGGCTTTTCATACACTAATCTTAAGAGTTTTCCGGGTGTTTAATATATATGACCTATCCTCAGGATAGGTCACCAATCAGATTGGCAAAGGTCCAGCCACTCCCATCAATCAGCTGTTTGAGGCCACGCCTCCGCATTTTACCAAGCACAATGCCTGCACTGGATAGTGGATGTGCTTCGTATTGCAACTCTGCTCCATTCGCTTGAGTGGGACTGAGCTGCATTTAGGCCATGCGACTGATGAACATGACATCATAGGCCTGAAGATAGGCCCATCAATATCAAACTCAAGACAACCCCTTCCAGAAGTGTGTTGTACTAAGCCTCAATACATATGGCACATCTTCTGGCAGTCCATGCACCAGAAAAGCAAATCTATGCCAGTGATATGATGTAGATTTGTGCTTTACCCCAATTTGTGGCATAAGTTTAGAGAACTTGTCCCCTTCCAAAAAGCCCCTCCCGCATTAAGACATTTCTTTCCCCACAAATGTGGCTTAGGCCCCTTTCACACGAGCGTGTCCGGATTTTGTCCGGATGCGTTCAGGAAAATCTGCACGCATCCGCACCAAATTACAGTCAGTTTTGACTGCGATTGCGTATGTTCTTTCAGTTTTTTCCGCGCGGGTGCGAAGCGTTTTGATGCGTTTATCACGCGCGTGCGAAAAAACTGAATGTTTACAAACATCTCTTAGCAACCATGTGTTAAAACCGCATTGCACCCGCACTTGTGTGCGGATGCAATGCGATTTTCACGCAGACCCATTCACTTCAATGGGGCCAGTTCTGCGTGAAAAACGCAGAATATAGAACATGCTGCGTTTTTCACGCAACGCAGAAGTGATGTGAAATGCCACATTAAAATGAATGGGTCAGGATTCAGTGCGGGTGCAATGCGTTCGCATCACGCATTGCACCCGCGCGGAAATCTCGCCCGTGTGAAAGGGGCCTTACACAAAAATCAGACTTTTTGCACAGCCAATGATATAAATTCCACTAAAGATGTCATGGTAAGCACCCTCCCACTGCTATCCCATAAAAAGTTGTATAGCCTGGCTCTATGTAGGTACTTGGCACTGTCCATCCCTTATGAATATAAGAAAATCAATAATCACAACAGAGTTTGGTCTTTTAAGGTTTTTATTTTTATACATTTTTTTTGTATTAAAAAGGAAAAAGAATTACCACAAATTACCATGACTAAAGCACAGCTATAAGCAAAATCATAACGCAATAAGAATGGATACTCTGAATAATATTAATGTTATAATACAAGCGCTCATTCAAGTATTTTACATTTTTTTTATTTTTTTTTTTGTTTTTTTTGTTTTAATTTGTCTGTTCTTTAAAGATTTATTGGTCTATAAGGGGCAAGAGTATGTACTTGTAGCATTCCATGTTGAGGGAAAGCAGCTTGCATGGAGTCAAATCTTTGCATGTGTATGGTAATTTGAGGTTGGCATATGATTGCATGGGGGGTAATTGGAGATTATGACAATGCCAGAACCTGATTATCTGGAAGTCAAGAGTTTGATGTCTTGAGAATCTAGAACAGTTGTGAAGCCTAGAACACAGTAGTGTGTGATCCCTAACAAGTGGGAAGTGAAGCCCATCCCAGGACCAAAAATGCCACTAGAATACCAATTACGCACCAGGTAGCTTTTGAGGAAGCTGCTCAAAAGTAGGCAATGGCATAAAAGAGATTCCCTGTACCAGCACTAGGTAGCTCAGTACCGGTAAAGTTCTACCAGTACTAGAATAGTCAAATATCTTGTATAAGGTGCAACAAATTTGGAAATTGTATTTTTTTTCCCCCACTTTTTTTCTCTCAAATATCAAAATTCAAAGAGAGGAATAACTGAAGCCAAAAAAACCGAACATATTAAAAAATTAGGCCAAATAAGGGTGTAACCATGTAGTCATGACCAATATCTATATATATATCTATACATAAGATATATGTTTTCTTAGCACAAACATACCCTTCCCCCCCAAAAAAGGAAAGCATATATTGGGTTACGATTTACCCTTTCCACTGCATAAATATAAAAAAAGGAGGGGTATTGAGAGGTTGTCTTAAAGCACCATCAAGATGTCTTCAAGGGGATTCTGAGGGTTACATACACTCATTCCTACCCCTCAACCACACTCCACAAAAGACCGCTAACAGAAAAGTAGGGAAATGCTGGTACCCAGACACCAGCAATGGTGAACTCATTTTTTTTTTCTTTTTACTTTTCCTTATCAGCTGCAGGGAATACAAAGGGAACCATCTGCTTCCATTAAGTCACCAGCATTATAATATTTCCTTAAGGATCCAGCCCTAAATTATTTTATGCAATGAAACCCAACTGCATAATTAATGACAGCGTGCAGTGAGAACCAGTACTCGTGGGGAGTACAAAAAAAATAAAATTAAGGAAATGATGACCTCTCGCTGTGAATCGAGTCAGAAAATAGAGAAGCAATTCTGTGAGCCAAGCCCATAATCACTTTGCAATGAATACAAAAAGCTCACAAAATGGCTGCCCGCATGGGGACGCCAAGTTTCTGTTGAAATCTGAGACTCTTGTAAAATAAAGTTGACCAATGCATAGGGACCATTCGTTACGTGGTGTGTGAAAGCCACAGGAGAATACAGTAATTTGAGGATCATAACATTTAGTTTGTCACGTGGCATCACATCTACCTTCTGAGGGATACCCTTATTGCTTGCCTTGACCCAACCTAGAGTATGAAATGTCAGTTCACATTGCATGGAATGGCAGTTTATGCCTAGCCTAAAACATACAAAAGGATTGTGCACCTTGTTTGAACTGCTCTCCATCAACCTTTGAGAAGCAGCTGTCCTACTTGGTGATTTTATATATATATGTATATATCAATTTTTTTATGAGACGTACCAGCTTTCAAAAGCCAAGATGACAATGTGGCAGTGATATGGTTGATCAGTCAAGAAAGTGTTGTTTTTGTTATCTTCAGCCTGTAGAGAACCCAAGATCATCAAGGACATGGAGGACCAGGACTTTTCCTAACATATGGTAGAATTATATGCCTAAAAGACACGGCAGATGCACAACAACCAACCCTCAAAGTGTGTATACATCTATGTATACATGCGTATATAAAAGATATACGCCCATACACATGTGTACACACGCCAATACCCAATGACCAGAATTCAAGGGGAGGAGAAAAAAAAAAAAAAGGGGAAGGAAGGAGGGGGTGACAGTCATTCTCTGCATTGAGTGACAAACAGTTCTGTAAATACCCAGTAACAACCCTCTGGAGACAGCAAGCGACAAAAAGATCTGAAATGGGTGGCAGTGATGAGAGGGGGTGAAATTGTTGCCACGCGTTGTCACCGCTCTGCAGTCTTTGCTTTTGATTGACTGCTGCCAATTCTGAGGAAGACGGCAGCTCTCTGCAAGTTTCAAGGTTACAATAAGGCAACTTTTTGTACTCTGTTTAATCATCGCTTACAATAATTTTAAAGGGAAAGTGAAGGCAGTTTTTTTTTATAGTTTTTTAAAGTTTTTTTTTTTACCATTTTTCTTTTGCAGCCATTTGCTAGTAAAGTTTTCTGTAGTTTTCTCTTTCACAGTCTGAAGTAACAATAAAACAAAAAACAAATAAAAATATATATATATATCTTTAAAAAGGAAAAAAAAATAAAAGCAGGGCTGTCGTGAAAGCAACGAGCTGTGAAGAACTTGCTGTAGGAGCAAATGAAGCCAAGAGATACAGCGCCATCTAGTGAACAACTGCTAGATCCTCCACGTAGAAACCGGAAGAGAATCCTTTCAGAACCACAAGATGACGGTGGGTAAACCCTAACAGGCTTCAAACTTTCCACCAGAGACGTGTGATGACATCTTGTTCTTTCAAAGCCTGTAACATCAAAATTCTGGTAGTCCATTCAGCAATCAGAGCAGAGATGAAGCCTGCACTCATTTTGCCACCCAGGCAGCCCCCTGCTCAGAGGCAGGGCAGCATGTCAATAATTTAAAAAGGAAAAAAAAAATATATATCTCCCTCCTAACATGAGCCCCTTCCTCCAGGTTCCTGCTAAAAGAAAAACAACTAAAATTTATATCCCTAAGCAAACTAAAATTCTTTGTTTTGGGATAAGCATCCGCCACCCTTGCAGGAAAGCCATGGGATCAGTCAGTTTTCTCCAGGACATGGAGTCTCTGATTTTTGTATAATTATTTCCAGTGGGAAGTGGAGGGAAGTCCCACTCAGTTTGTGAATCATACATTCCTCCCCAAGGCCAAGAAATCTCCCACATCTTCACCCCCCCCAAAAAAACCATCGTTTCCAAGCTTTCTAATTTCCTCCTCTTGACGTTTCGGAATCCAAGGTGGCAGATGAGGGTTGGCTTTGGCCTTTGGCGTCCTCCTTAGTTGTGTTATTTGACGACTGGTAACCTGAGCCTTTGCTGGAAGACTGAGAAGGATATCTTCTCCTACCTTCACCTGCTGACAGAGAGGAACGCCTCCTGGAGCCTGCATCCTCTCCCATTGGTGGCTGGAAATAGAAAGGGGGCGAAAATCCCATTAAACAACGATTCTGAGTATCAGTAAGTTGTATATTAGTTATGCATGGCTACTTTCTTCCAGAGGATCAAGAGCTGGTGTCACATGAATAGGGCTCATTGGCAACAGCAGGTACAGCCTATCGACAAGTGTGGTGCTGTTTCTAGAAAGAATCTATGTTCTTCTAATTCCTTTAAATATTCACACAACCAAAACCATTAATTACATTAATGACAAAGGAGATCAGATCCATGGGGTCTGACACTAGGCACTCCCACCAACAAGCTGTTTTGCCGCCTTCGGTTCACTGAAGTGGATGGGAGCTGAGGTGCAGTAATCTTGTCACATCTTATACACTTTGAGCAGAGCTGTGCTACTGGCTCTGTTCAACATGTTCATTCAAGCACCAAAGACTGCAGCTGAGCAGACCCCCACCAAACTGATATTAATAACATATCCTGAAGATAGGTAATCAATACCAGATTGGTGGGCATGTAACCCACTGATCAGCTGTTTGCCAAAGCCATTGGAAATATAACAGTGGACAGAGCCGTCGTCCACTGTGTAGTTGTGCTGTCAGTGTACTGCAGTTCAGCTGCCAAAATGGAACTGAGCTGTAGTACAGCGGCAGGACCACTACACAGTGGACGGAGACTTTGGCATCTAGATACGATCAGTATTGTTCCTGGCACCAGTGTCTGCCAAAAACAGCTGATCATGTGGGCTGCCAGACCCCCACTAATCTCATATTGATGACCTATCCTGTGGACAGAAGATCAATATCTAAAAGATGCCACCTTTAAAGCCACCAACATCTACTTGGTATTACTTACATCTACTCGGAAATCCTCTAGCCGGCGGAATTTGCTCAGGTATTCCTGCAACTTTGGATCAATATCCAGGTTTTTGGCTTTGGAATATTTCAAAAAGGCCCAAAATTTTTCAAGTCCATACAGTTGACCTTTAAAAAAATGAAATGGACATGGATTACCCTGATGCAAAGATAAATGTAGCAGTTTGTATCAAGATGTCACATTACTAACCTGTCTCATAGTCCCTCCTGGTCTCTTCCTGGAAGTCCCTGAAAATGTCCACTCGGAACTTCCTCTCTAGGCCATAGCTGTAATATCGGAAAAGGCACTCCAAGCCATACCTGAAGACAAAGCCAAATAGCAAGGTATGAAAAGCCAACATCTAAAAAACATTCAGGTCTTATGAAAAACCCAAGAAGCCGCTACTGACCTGTAGCCTTCCTTTCCATCCTCAACAGCAAGCTGCCGGAACTCTTCATACATCTTCTTGTTGAAGTGATCTCGAAGGAAGAAAGACCAGAAACGGAAGAGGGTGTTCATCTCCTGGGACTGGCCAATGCCTAGCCGTTTCCTCTCTGTCGAAGGAGGCAAGAAAATGTTAATTCCCAAAAGTGTAAAGGCTATACATCAGACTTAATGGTCATTCAGCTCACGCTCCTCACCATTAAGGCAACGTCGGCGGTACTTGTGGTAAACATGTTGTGTGAATCCGTTCTCTTTCAGCAGCTCATGAGAAGGATGCTGGAACTTTGGCAGAGACTGAGGTGTACATCCATAGTTGCTCAAAGCTGGGGCACCCTCAGAGGGACTTGCGTTGGAGCTGCAGGAAACATAAATGGAAGCTATTCACAAAATGAAGTATAGACAGATCTGGACAGACAACTTATGAGTTAGGAACAGTCACCTTGGAAAATCTTGCTAGATTACACTATAAACTAAGCTCCTAACTTACCTGACAGAGGCAGTTCGTGGTCGATGTTCCCTTGAATCCATCACCCACCCAACGTGGCATTCCATGGGAGGGTTAGAGCTGTGACGTGTTTTTCTTTTTCGAGGCGTCTAAAGACAGAAAACATTTCAGGGAGATTAGTGATGGACAATCCTGTACTGATCATATCAAAGGTCTGATAAAGGGCATTTTATACCTAAGTGAGAGGTGGCGATTGCTTGAATGTGTTCAAATGACTTCTGGTAGTAACAATAAATCACCATGACCAAGGGACTAACGCCCTTGTGACATGTTCTCTACATAGCACCAACATGCAGATGTTCAGTCTGCAGCTTCACTGATTTATAGACATCAAATAAAACGTAAAGAAAACTGGATGTGGCTCTAGGGTGAAGGCACAAAGCCTTACCAGACTAACCAGGCATAGAAGCAGCCTTTGTAATCCTAGATCGTCTGCCCCATTGATACCATTCAAGGTCAAATCAAACCCACGTGTCCCCCATGGTGAAACACTGGGATAAGTGCCCTTCATAAAACCTGACAAGTTACAAGTGCAATTCAAATTATTAAAACATTCTCACCTTGGCATCAATCGTCCTGCCCTCCTTGACAACAGGGTAAAACCGAGGAGTAAGCGTGGGATCCTTCAACCGGGGTGTCCGAGGCGTACGGGGCGTCCGAGCATTGCGGTAATTTGGAGATTCAGGGACTGTGGTTGGTAGGGAGCGGGCAATTGTGGAGGGTTCAGGAGCACCAAACAGTTTGTTAGCCAAGGCATCAGTGGGAACTGAAAATTAACAACAAAATCAGAGAGTGAGCCCTAATTTCCAGGATGCGCATGAAATTAAATGGGTTGTGGAACCCATTACATGTCTTTAAATATGGCTCACAATGGTGTAAAATAAAAACAGTCATACTCCCATCACTTGATTTTCCAGGTCTCCTCAAGTCTCCATTTTGACACAGAAAATGTGAAGTGCCAGAACAGGGGCAGTGGGTATTTGTAAGATGAGTTTTACTTATATTATACCATTCTGAGCATTAGTTTTATTTATTTTTTTATTTAAAGTGTAACTGCCGTTTCACTACCAAAAATGAAATTCCTAACATGTGATGCTGAAGGGCTGATATTCATGAAGCTGTATTTTTCAGTTAATTTTACCTATCTGATGATCTTCCTGTGATGATCTTTGCCCTGTCCTTGAGGCCATCCTGTGATTTCCCTCACTTCTCATAAGCCTTTGCTCTCCTCACATGAACTAACAGAACCAATCAGAATGCAGATAACTTCCCCCACTAACCCAGAGCAGTGTGTATACTCTCACATACAGCTAACCAGAGACAAACCCGGCATTACATGAAATCTTTAAGAAATCCGTAAGCATTTGTTTTAGCCTTAAAACAATATTCACCTGTCCCTCATTATCTTCCACACTGACAGGGATGGGGACAGAGTAGAGCAGGGCTGGCCAACCTGCGGCTCTCCAGCTGTTGCAAAACTACAACTCCCAGCATGCCCAGTCTGCCTACAGCTATCATCCTACAGCAGGGCATGGTGGGAGTTGTAGTTTTACAACAGCTGGAGAGCCTCAGGTTGGCCAGCCCTGGAGTAGAGTATGCTTTAGCTGCTCATATCTCTGGTTTGGTACCAGCTAGAAATATGGGCTGACATTTCAGGCTTTAAGACGATACCAAAATGACGAATCTGTTCAGTACAGGGGGAGATATCACTCACAGAAATCGGGATGCTGTGAATGAAGCTGAAAATGAAAGTATAAGCAGATTTTACTCACAATTATTCCCAACTCGATTTCTAACAGTCATTTTGGTCTTGAATGAAAGCCTGGACTGTCATCTTTCAAACAAGATGCAAATTTCTAGCTGGTACCATTCAGGAGATATCAGCCTGTAAAGCAGGCTCCCCCCTCCACTTTCTGCCTCAGCCCAGCTCCAGGCACTCATGGCTGAGCTCCTCCCCCCAGTGCTGATCCGTCTTTTGTTTAGAGACGACCTGCACATGGCAACATTCTGAGATGAGAGCAGCAGAATAGGAAAGTAACCTGCATCTGTGGGAGTTATTAGCAGGTAAAACTGAAAATGATTAAATTTTAAAGAACAAAAGCACTTATACAGCAGGGTGTACTATACCATTAGGGAATAAAAAATGAAAAGGCAGTTATACTTTAATTGGACAGACTTCCCCTCTAAACAATTCTTACAACTATAAAAACAAATACAGCCCCCCCCAAAGTCTCATATCCCTCCCCACTCACTTTCAGTGGTCACTTCCCGTACTGCAGGACAGTTAGAGTATACAGAGTGTCCATCAAAATAAATGCCCTTTAATTTTCATGTAAGATTTGCTGTCCTCCAGTGGAGAGTACAGAGAATGTAACACAATGCCTCAGTCTTGAAGCCTAAGTGCTCCTTTCAGTGCTCTAACAAGACCTGTTTAGCTAGGAGTGCCATTAGCTTGTCCTCTTGGAGCGAAAAAATATGATTTGGATATGTACACTAAAAAGTGTAATAAATGCTAAATTATTACCTTGCTGAAATCTTGGAGGTCCAGGTGGAACTTCTTGATTTGGATCGACGGGAGGTTCTGGGGTTAAAGTGTCAAACTGCTCCCGACTGATCATGTTCACCTTTTTGAAGTTCTCCACCTCTTGCTGCAATGAAATAAGAAGTAGATAGAGGGAGATCGGCCCATCATGCTTTCATTTAACACTTAAACGGGTACGCTACTTATTTCAAATCCACTGTAGGTAATCAGTAACTGGCCAGAATCCTACAGCTCTGATTGGAGACATTACCTCTAACCAAGCACTAGACCAGGGCTGGCCAACCTGCGGCTCTCCAGCTGTTGCAAAACTACAACTCCCAGCATGCCCAGTCTGCCTACAGCTATCATCCTACAGCAGGGCATGGTGGGAGTTGTAGTTTTACAACAGCTGGAGAGCCTCAGGTTGGCCAGCCCTGCACTAGACAATCAACATAAGGCTATAAAAGCAGATTCACAATTATTTGACCATACAGTACCACACTATAGCGTTGGAAATAAAAATCTTCATTCACACCCTTAAAACCACAGTGAGTATTCCAGGAAGGCGAGTACGCATACAGAACAAAGTAGATTGTTCTTAATCATATTTATGTCATTATTAATACACCAGCTGGGAACTGGTTAATTGGGAAAGTGTGAAAAGAAACCAATATTGGAACATTTAGAGCCGTAAGAAGCCACCACAATCTAGTAGTACCTTCAGGAAACACAAGGCAGCACTAGTACACAACGTACCACCAATAACAGGACCTTGTCTGAAGCCCAGCCAACCTTCTCTGAAATGAGGTGATCTGTTCCAGAGGTTCTTCACAAAGAGGACAAGGCACTGTATGCCGCCCCACCACCACTTCACGGATCATGCCCAGCACTCACATCCAGGTAAACAGCACTAGAATGTGCCCATTGACAAGTCACAGGGCTAGACTATCCAAAATGAAAGGCCAGACCTGGAAAGTGCTGTGAAAGCATGTGACTGACAAGAACATGTCACACGGTCAATACAATCAATCATCGCAGGGTACACACCTCTGCTGTACCGTTGCAGGACAGGGAGATGTATACCATACAAGAACTAAAGGGGGTGCCCGGGAATAAAAAATAAAATAAATGAAGATACTTAAAGGGTTTCTGTCATCAGGATTTACCATAGTAAACCGATGCAATGTGCAAATGACACCTGATGACAGAACTGTATTTTTTATACTCCTCAGTAAAGTAGTTTTTGTGAAAATTCAGTTTTTATAATATGTAAATTACCTCCCCTAGGTGCAGTAGGCGTGAACCCTGCACCTAGTAGCGGCCGTCATTCCTCCTCCGAACCCTCCTCCGTAGCGTTGATTGACAGGGCCAGGCAGCCAGCTCTTTCGGCTCCCGGCCCTGTTCGAGTTCCAAATCCCGCGCCTGCGCATTGCGATCAGCAATGCGGGCGCATTGAGGAAGCCGGGAGCCGGCGGCTCAACGCGCATGCGCGGATTGCTGATCGCAGTGCACAGGCGCGGGATTTGGAACTCGAACAGGGCCGGGAGCCGAAAGAGCTGGCTGCCTGGCCCTGTCAATCAACGCTACGGAGGAGGGTTCGGAGGAGGAATGACGGCCGCTACTAGGTGCAGGGTTCACGCCTACTGCACCTAGGGGAGGTAATTTACATATTATAAAAACGGAATTTTCACAAAAACTACTTTACTGAGGAGTATAAAAAATACAGATCTGTCATCAGGTGTCATTTGCACATTGCAAATGACACTCGGTTTACTATGGTAAATCCTGACGACAGAAACCCTTTAAATATTACATTATAAATATATTCCCAAATACCTTACATTAGTTATAATGGCTCGTTTTGTCTAGGGAGCAATTATCAGGATTAATAAAATGGCCGCCGTCCTATTCGTACACACAGAACCTGTCCTAATCACAATGGAGGACAAGTTACTTCACAACACTGAGGTAAAGAGCTGCCTCATCCTCCTCTCCTACTTGTCAGGGATTATGATCCAAATACAGTTGATAAGATCTTCAGCTGAATCTTTGTGGGAATGGAGTTCATCAGGAGACATGAAGTACAGAGAGGACGGGCAGGACAGACTGTGGTAATGGAGACTGCATACAAGTGCTGCTGCTTATTAGCCACATCTGCTCATGAACTCCATTCCTACAGAGATTCAGCTAAAGATCTTATCTGTATTCAGGATCATAATCCCTGACAGGTAGAGCAGAGAGGAGGATGAGGCAGCTCTTTACCTCAGTGTTGTGAAGTAACTTGTCCTCCAGTGTGATTATGACAGGTTTTGTGTGTACTAATAGGATGGCGGCCATTTTATTTCCCCTGATGATTGATGCCCAGACAAAACGAGCCATTATACCTAATGAAAGGTATTTGGAAATATATTATAAACTAATATTTAAGTAATTTTATTTTTTTTAATTTCCAGAGAAACCTTTAAGATACAATGCCCAGTGGTTGTGCATTTAAAGGGCATCTGTCAGCAGATTTGTACCTATGAAACTGACTGACCTATTGCTTTTTGATGACAAAATAAAGTTTTAATACATGCAAATGAGCCTCTAGGATTAATGGGAGAGTTGCAGTTACACCTAGAGGCTCTGCTCTCTGCAACTGCTGCACCCTCTTCATTTGAAAATGACAGGACCTGGCAATGAAAGCATCATCATGCATGCATGGCCCAGTCAATTACCGCGCAGAGGTCGGGACAGTAGCAGAAAGCACAGAGCCTCTAGGAGTAACAGCAACACCCCCATGGAGGTTCATTTGCATATATTCAAACTTCATTTTTCTCAGCAATGCAGGCACCTGAACATGGGACCAACACAGATGACTTCAGCTACCAAGTGCACATGCAAGAGGTCAGCCAGTTTCATACATACAAAACTGCTGACAGATGCCCTTTAAGTGAAACTCCTTGGAGAGGATTACAACAGACTAAGTAATTACTCATGTAGCAATTCCATATTAGGAATTATCTGAAAGTATGGGGAACTGCACGTTCGCAAAAGCTTTCTTCCTTTACAGTTTGTTGTATACCAGTCAGTAGTCTGCAATGCCTAGTCTTCTGAACCCTGTCCAGTGAAGCTATGGGTAATCTGATACCTCCAAAGCGCTAAATGATATTCTTGTACTGCTCCCAGTGTTTTTTTTGGTAAAAGACAATCGCTAGTTAAATAATGCCCTAGTGCAGGGATGTCCAACCTGCGGCCCTCCAACTTCTGTAAAACTTCAACTCTCACCATGCCCTGCTGTAGGCTGTTTGGGCATGCTGGGAGCTGTAGTTTTGCAACAGCTGGAGGGCCGCAGGTTGGACATCCCTGTTCTAGTGCATTCTGACGTATACCAAGTATAATCTCTAAGGCCGGGTTTACATCTGCGTTATGAACTCCGCACTGTAATTCGGTATACATGACAGCTATTAGCCAGACAAAATTTTTCATCTGACTGAAAGTCAGCATATATACCAAAAAGCGTCCGGATTACCGCCGGATCCTATTACAGTAAATGGGGATCCGGCTGTGCCGGATATGGTGAACTCCGGCAGTATGTTCCTCTGTTCATAGTGCAGATGTGAACCCAGTCTAAGCTTGGAAACCATTACGAGCAGTTGTCTACATAATGCCTACCAAATATTATGAAGTAAAGGAGCCCCTTGAACAGCCTGGCAACATGTTTGGGTTTCAGATAGTGCTACTTGCACTCACCTTGATCTGTGAATACTCTGGCTCGAACTGCTCCGTCCACAGGTCCTGCTCATAGTAGTACAGACCATCATTGATCACTTTGGCCCATTCTGAACTCATCTTCGCCCGAGACGTATGGTTGCCAGTCCGGTCTCCTCCAGGATGCTTGCGCAGTGACGGTGGGGTTTGAGTGACAATAAGGATTTTGTTTACATCCCGGTCATCAATCTCATAATCCGAGTCCTCATCCGACCAGTCAGTGAAGGTGTTCTTCCTGCCATCCATCTGCTCCATCTCCTCGTCAAACATAAAGTCCAGCTCTTCAGGTTCATCTTGCTCTTTGGGCGGTTTTGGGGTTGTCACTGGGGCGGGTGTCGTCTGCACTACGGGCTGCTTCACATCGTCTGGCTTCTAGGTTAATTTAAAAGAGGTGTTACTAATAGCATCCCTGGAACTGGAAAGAACGGAGGATCATGGAAAGAACACAACGTCATTCAACCAAACTTTCAGTAGAATATACTGCATTCATCTCAACCAGAAATAAAAGTGTACTGTAGGAAAAAAAAAAAAGGTATAAAAAAAAACATACAAAATAGAACCAGTGTTAACGTAGCACAATTATAAAACGGTCTCCATTAACCCCTTGTCTATATCGACTAAAAAAAAAAAAAAAAAAAAAAACCCCCAGAAATATCCATAAAGACCTGAATAATAAAACTAGTAGGGTAAATGCTATAAAAAAAATTGATGGTTTCGCCCATGAAAAAACTGAATAAGTCACATGGCAACTTTGCTGAAAAAATACAGTTTTGGCTATATTTTTTTTAAATGTTTGTATCACACAAAAGTAGTAAAGCAGAAAAAAAATAAAACTACCGTATTTTTCAGACTATAATACACACTCTGCCACCACCGTTGGCACCAAAGTAATATGAACGTAAGAATGTACTCAAAGGACAAGCAAGCTATGGCTCCAAACCGTGATCAAGTAAAATCAATGTTGAACTTTGGATTATATTTGCCAAGCAAAACTTTTTTTTTCCCCCTGAAATTTTTACCTTTGCTCTGGCTGGTGAGGGCCGTGGCCTCTTCTTCACCTCTATCCAGCTCTCAGAGTCCAGGTCTGGTAAACTGGCAGAAAGCCCTTTTGGCATAGTCTTTAGGTTGCTCACTTCTTCAGTTTTAGTAGGCAAAGTGGGGCTGGCAGTCCGTGGAGAGCCAGGTGCAGATTCTGAAAATACAGTGGGTCAGGCATAGCTGTAACACGTTGTAGGACCATACCATTACTTGGCAATGGACAAGATGGGAGGACTTTATAGAGTTTCATACATTTTGCAATTTACAACTAAAATTTTGTTAAAACTAACACATGATGCAATTGTGAAAAGAAAAGTTCTATGTTAGTTTCAGCTCCAGTGTTGTTAGGACCCACGAACAACACTCTTCAGGAGCTGTATGATTGCCTCTTCACACTCCAATACTCTATTAGGTGGATAAATAAAATTATAGGGAATTTTTAAGTGAAATCAAAATATTAAACATGCACTTAAATAATTACTCATGGTGCATGCAGTGGCCAAGAATCGAATATGAGCCTTAAAACAGCGTAATGAAAGGACTGTCCCATAGCAACCAATCACAGTGCTGCTTTCAGTTTACCAGAGAAGTTTACAAAAAATGACAGCTGAGCTCTTATTGGTTCCTGTGGGAAACGAGGCCAGCTATGTACAGACACACTCACCTGTCTCTTTCTGGTATCCTTGCCTTGGTACAAACTCTGGGCAGTTGATGAGCTGGGAGAAGTCTGTCTGAGAAGCATCAGTGAGAGAAGGGCCTGGAAGAGGCCAAGCATCGGGATCTTCTTTCCGTCTGATCTTTTCATCAATTATTTCTACGACTTTACTATCCTTTAGCGCCTGAAAACCAAGATTTTCATAAAATGATTAAAATGTAAACCACCACATACCCTCAGAAAACAGGCTGTGGCCTGGAAAACGCATAATAGGATCAGCTGCCTCACCTTAACAATCAGCCCGATGTCAGTGGTGAGAGCCTGCACCCTATGAAAGCTTGCTATTAATCCGATGGGCAGGAAACCCTCAGAATCCATCTTCCTGCGCAGGAAGAAGTCTCGCTGTAGGTTGTCCACACTGAAGTAATATTCTCTAAAAAATGGACAGCAGAAAGATTACCAAAATTGTGTACATTGCACTAAATACAAAACAATTTCACTTTTTAGGTTACGGTGATCTGCCTGAAACAAGAGTGATGGTGGAATGCTCAGTAAGACAACTGTCTCAAGAGGTCACCATATGGGGAGGGTCATCTAATGGTAGAGAGTTGGGCCGCTAATACAGAGTCTTACAGTTACCAAAATCTGTCTATTATGCATTACTTGGTCTGCCTTTGAAGGCTTTATTCTATGAGTAATGTAAAAAATGAAAATCAGATCTTCTAGTACATGACATTCTCTATCAAAGCTAGAACCAGCCCTGGACCTCACACATGGATCCAGATATCTCCCCATTTATTGCTCTGCTACATTTAATGTCAAGCTGGCAGCTTAGGGGTCATGTATTTTCCCTGGTGAGGTGTCCTTTGTACTGTAGCTTGTGACAACTGAAGAACTGAACTGACTGTGTGTTTCCATCTCCGTGAGTAGGACAGAGAAATTCTAAAAAGAGCAAACAGCAGGAGGCACTATAGAGATAGATTTCAGTTAACTCAGTGGATAAATGAATTTGGGGGGGGGGGGTCTTCAACTGTTGTGAAATGATCACTCCCAGCATGTACAGACAGGTACAGACAGGTATGCTGGAAGTCACAGTATATCAACTGACCGAGAGCCACATGTTGAAAACCTCTGGCACTGGACTACGTGTGAAACCTACAGCCTTCCTTCTAGTCTATGAAGGAGGTTTGGACTATGGATTTCCCCATGTTCAATGCATGGTAGAAATAGTGGAAAAATTCCAGCGACTGCTGTCACCCCGCCAGTAGAACGTCATTATTATAGAATTCTTTATGATCATTACTACTAGAGATTTTCAACTAATATACCAACTTACATCTGCCTCTTGATGTAATCCTTCAGCAGCTCCTGATCGACACTGTACAGCTCCGAACTGCTCATGTTGTCATAGTAGTAAGTAATATTACTGGAATATTTAGGACCCCGAGGCCCATCGGTACCGTCAAATTTCCTGTACCCATACTGATAGTCAAAATGAGCTGTGGGAAAAATAAAGGTACATTATTGTAAGGTTCACCATCACTTAAAGGGGGTAAATACTCATGACCTATTATGACTGGCCGTCTGACCCGGGAACCCCCCTCGATCAGCTATTGGCTGTGACCCCAGCATTTATTTGAGCACTATGACCTCTTCCTTGGACTGTGACGTCATGTCCACAAGTCACATGGCCTTTATACATCTCAGTTCCATTCAAATGAATACCATTTACTGCACTGTGTTTGTTGTAACATGAAGTACCCGAAGAGTGCCACAGCCTCTTCAAAAAGCTGAACAGAGGTGCTGGGAGCCAGACCCCCACGAGGGTCAGACTGTGTATGCAGGGACATCTTTATTGATAATGCTAATATCCATGTGGCAATTACCGTATTTTTCGCTTTATAAGACACACCCCAGATTTTAGAGTAGGAAAAGAAAAAAATATTTTTCATCACACCTCATGTCAGCCCGCCATGTCAGCCCACTGTGCCCCCATCAGACCTCAGATCAGCCCATCAACCCCATAAGGGTAAAATAAAAAACTCCCTCACCTCTCCTGCCCCGCCGCTCCTCTGTCTTCTCCTGCCGGCGCTGCACTGTCACCTGACTGCGTGCAACATCAGGTCAGAGTGTGCGCACTACGTCCTGATGCTGTACGAGGTCAGGACAGTGCAACGCCGCCAGAAGACAGAGGAGCGCTGGACCCGGAGCGGCGAGTATATTTCCCCTCTCTCGGCACCTATTACATACTAGTGAGTGCTTCCATAATGGAAGCGCTCACTAGTATTCGCTTTATAAGACGCACGGCCATTTTCCCCCTATTTTTGGAGGAAAAAAGTGCATCTTATAAAGTGAAAAATACAGTAATTGCACAAAGAATAAAAAAAAATGAAACCATTCCAGCTATTTCAGCTTCAAAAACTGAAAGTCTGGATCCTCAAAACTTTCTCTCCGTCAGTAACTATAGTTATGTGGGGTGCAGTGGGGGTACTATGCAATGTGAATACATATGTCTACATGGGGAACAGAAAGGCCCACCTTGTCTTCAAATAAGGCCATGTTCAACCTCAAAGTTACAGGTGTGGGTCAACACCATCCGATTTGGTGGAAATTCTATTAGTTCTATGGCCTTTGTAGTGTTTATAAATGAAGTGGACGTCATTGTGTAGTATAGCAGGAGGATGGGTCCTAAAGTCTCATTTGTACTTACAGCGAGTGCCACCACGCCCACGTCCTCTCCCTCTTCCCCGTCCACGGCCCCTTCCTCTGAAGCCACCTCGGACTGCTCCTTCACTTTTCACACTGGAAGTGTCATCATAATCAGGCCAATCCCTCTCTTGCTTGTTATCAGGATACCAAGCTATTGGGGAAAGCACAACATGTGGATCAACATCCATGTTTTTAAAGTGGCCATACAGTTAAAAACCATCGACCCTGTACCTCTTAGAGCGAGCCAAAATGATTCAAAATGTCAGGTCGGGCATGCAAACTGAACCTCCATTCACCTCTATAGGAGTTCCAGGGACAGCAAAGAGCAATGCTCCGGTATTTCCAGAACTCCAACAGAAATGAATGGACCGGTCACTTCGCTCATTACAGGGGGAAGGAGGCTCCAAGGGATCTCCTTTGTCATGATCAGTGGTGGTCCCAGCAGTAGGACCCCCACCAATCTCATAGTTATCGCCTATGTTGTGGCTAGAGGATAACGCCACATAACCAGAATACCCCTTTAACTCGCCTAAATTGCAGTCAAAGCAAGTACTTTAAGCTACTTCAGAAGTGACATACAAACATGAAAATATAATGAACATAAAATGAAATGAAGACAAAACCAGCAAAGGATTAATCCGACAACACAATGTGTATGAAGGCCTTAAGATGGCCAAAGTCTAGCCACACCAGAGCAAGCAGTTGAAACTGCTTGAGGTTTGGCCAACATAAAGGAGAATATAATGAATGCAAAACCAGCAACTTTATTGATCTACCTCCATATAAAAATCAAGTGGTTGAACCCAAGTAAACGTTGTGATGTCAGAACATAATAGCAGTTCTTAGGTTGAGGGGCCCAATGATTGCTCATAATGTAAGTAATGAATCCCATTTCTGCTAGTCAGATTCTCAACCAACTAAGGTTGAGCCATTGCTTAGCTCTTCATTTAGAAATTGGCGAGGGTCAAAAATACAAACACAACTAGAATTTAGTAAGACTAGCGTTTTATAGGCCAGTCTTAATTATTTATGTAAAAAATATTTAACTGAAGACCCTGCAAAGCCTACTAAAAGATTCAGACTAATCTGCCACCCACTACTCTGGTCCTGCGTGCTGGCTCCCATTCTTTCATCTTTAGGACGGGGTATGGACACTGTCTTGTCCAACGACTGGCTTCAGCGGTGGCATGCTGCTTGGAAACCAATCACCACTGAAGCTACTCATTGGCTACAGTGGCACACAAGACCATGTCCACACCTGGCCAGTAGAAAAGCCAGGGAACGGAAAATGGAAAGGGAGCCAATGCACCGACGCTGCAGGAAGCTGGTAAGCATGAAGCTTTCAGTAGAAGATGCAGGCTAGGGGCTTTCAATAAATTATTCCCAGAAAACCTCGGTTTTGCATTTTCGTTTTGCGCTCCCTGCCTTGATACAGCCATAACTTTTTTATTTTCCTGTTCACATAGCTGTATGAGGGCTTGTTTTTTTTGCAGGACAAGTTGTACTTTCCAACACCACCATTTAATATGGCATATGGTGTAGTGGGAAAAAATTCCAAATCGGGTGAAGTTGAAAAAAAAAAAAAATTTTTTTATAAAAGTTGGACATTTTTTCCAGTTCTTGACCCCTATAACTTTTAGGGAGTTATGTGTATGGAGCTGTACGGGGGCTAATTTTTTGCGGGGCGATCTGAACTTTTTATTGATACCATTCTGGGGTGTGTATGACTTTTTGATCACTTTTTATTAAAAAAAAAAAAAAAAAAAAAAAAAAAAAGCTACAAAAAAAAAAAGCTACAAAAATAAATAAATAAATGGTGAATCGGCTATTTTGACGCTTTTTATAATATGGATTGCTTATATCAGACTCCAATGCACTTACATTGGAGTCTATGATGATTTTAGTGCTTTCCTATGGAGCCCTATTACAGGCAAGGGCTCCATAGGAAAGCCTATGCAGCAGCCTCCTGTCATTTACAGGGGCCGCTGCAGGCATGCTCCGGCTCCTCCAATCGCCAAACGGGGGAGGCGGAGCAACACCGGAAGCATACGCTTCCGGTGTTTGCCACCTTCAGGGGCCGCGGTCAGGCTTGACCGTGGCACCCGAGGGGTTAAATGTCCACGACCGGCATTACTGCCGGTCACGGACATTAGCCTCGGCCGTTATGCAGGTCACCCGCGGCCATCACGCCCGTTCCGTGTAGGAGTGGCGTATCCGCAAAATACAGATCACATCCGTGGTAATACGTTTTTTGTTTTTTTTTGCAGACTCATTGTAACAATGCCCGCTCTTGTCCGCAAAATGAACGACAAGAATAGGACATGATCATCTTTTTTGTGGTATGCTGTCTGCACTGAAAGGAATGGGTCTGCATTCAATCCACAAAAAAAAAAAAAAAAAAAAAATGTATAAAAAAAAAAAAAAAAATGTATAAAAAAAAAATGTGGATTGGATGCGAACCAAAAATATGGTTGTGTGAATGGGGCCTTAAATCAGCTGAGCCACAGTGGCCCTTTCCACTAAACACTACCTACTTCTGTCATCACTTTCAAAAAGTGGCAAGGAGTGTGAAACCGCAAAAAGTCAGCCTTTTCTGCACGTGGATATCCATAAATACCCCTTTGTGCAAAAGACGACTTTGAAGAGTTGCCCAAAAACATAGACAAACCCTTTAAAGGCGTTTTCTGGAAATAGAATATTGATGACCTATCCTCAGGATCGGTGGGGGTCAGATGTTTGAAGGGTCCACGGTGAGCACTGCACATTGTATAGCGGCTGTGCCTGGTATTGCAGCTTAGACCCATTCACATGATTGGGACGGAGCTGCACATAGGACACGTGACTGATGAATGCAACGTCACTAACCTTACAGCTGATCGGTGGGGGTATCAGGGGTTGGAAGTCAATGTCCTACTCCCCTTTAAGATGAAAATATACCTTCAGTTGTAACAGCGGGCACCCACCAGAGAGGAGGATCTGCAGCTGTCCGGTTTACTAGGCAGCCATATGCCGCTTATAAATGCCATGGGACAATGAAGGGTTATATTTTACTCAGCCATTTCCAGCAGTCCCATAGAGAATGAATGGAGAGGCTACGTGTACGCTTGACCACTGCTCCATTCATCTGGGTGGGAATCAGGACCCCCTTCCTTGTTTTTGGTGGTAATTAGAAATGAGCGAACGGGCTTGAAACGAGCACTGTACCGCTCGGCTCCCCTGCGCTCGCATGGGCGCAGGCAGCCGCTTCCGTCGGGTGAGGAGCACGGAAGCTGCTGCCTGCGCCCATGCGAGCGCAGGGGAGCCGAGCGGTACAGTGCTTGTTTCGAGCACGTTTGCTCATCTCTAGTGGTAATCCCTGCAGTCATTCAGATGTTTATTCACATCCTATGGCTAGGGGATAGGTTTAAATCTTGGTACAAACCCTTCAAATCTTCAAATTAAGTAACAGTAGCTGAACTGTGTGCAGGGCACATTAAAGAATACGTGTAAGAGAAGACATCTGGCAGAGAGAGCCACATCCTATAACGCACATGTCTTAAGGGGAAAAAAAATGCAAATATTTGCTCCAATAATTAAAGCTATGTAAATATTGGATGTAATAATCGCTCATCTTGTCAGAAGCTGACACCTATAAAACTGTAACCCATTTCTGTGTCAATAATGGCGGTACAGTGACAGCAGAGGGGGCAATGATACCTTTGGGGTCACTCCTGTTGAGGGCGTGACGCTGCTGCTCATTCTGACGATTGTTCCTTGAAGCAGTTTTCTCTCGTGGCCCCTCTGGTTTCATTTCGATCTGGAGGGGAACCCACTTGTGTTTATTTCCTGTTAAACGCAAGTAGAAATGATATGATGAAAGAGAATGAGAGATGCATACAATGCAGGGGAAATATGTAATACATAGAGCAGGGATGTCCAATCTATGGCCCCTTCAGCTGTTGCAAAACTACAATTGTCCAGGCATGTTGGGAGTTCTAGTTTTGCAACAGCTGGAGGGCCACAGGTTGGGCATCCCTGCTCTATGCATAACATGGGCGGCCACAGGTTGAGTATCCCTGGCATAGAGGATACGGGTCTGACAGAGGTGGAGTTTGACCATCTCGGACATTGATGGTATATTGATAAAGGTACGCCATCAACGGCAGAGAATGGGGCCCACAGAGTGAATGAGGGCGCACTCCGCAACCCCGGCCATCCTCCATTCACTTTTATGGGAGTGACCATGGAATAGCCAGTGCTCAGCTATTTTTGAAACTTCCATAGCAGTAAAAGGAGGGTGGCTGCGCTTGTGCAGTGTGCTCTCCATTTTGAGGGGATGGTTCTGGAGATAGGAGTGGGACCCACACCTTACACCGATGGCATATCCTTGTGATACGCCAATGTCAGAGATGGGAATACCCTGTTAAATGGCAGCTCCTGGATCTAGGTTGTAGACGGGGGCTCCGAATGGAGGAATACATATAACAGGTTATCATGAGACAACCCTTTTCGTAAGTAGAAGCAATGCAACAAACATTCCAGGTTCCTGGGATTTCATGAGAGGAAACCGCTAGATTTTGGCTTCCAAATCTGCATGCAGAAACCTGTGCCATACTTTTAGGAATGGGAGCACTTTAGGTAACTAGGGGAAAGCAGCCACTCCCGACACGATCAGTAGAATATGTGCACCATTAAATGATAACTACACCTTTCTGGAAAAAGCCAAGAGGCAGAATCTCCATCACAGCGCCACTTTGGCTTTCCTCAGCTCTACTTGGCTTTTTGCATGAGTGTAGTATGCATCCCATATGCTTTCTATTGATATGTACGCAATACGCTGAAAAGCCGAGCAGAGCTGATGAAAGCCAAAGGGGCAGAGCAGCGAGTGGAGTTTCTGCCATACCCTTTAACTACATACCCTTTAACTACTGCCTGGTCCTGCCTCGACACGCAGGAAATGCATGGAGCATGAAGAACCAGTAAACATTGAAACTTAGCTGAAATCCAACTGGGCGGCTGAAATCCAAATGCCTATGTGTATGGTGGCCACCTGACATTCCCCCGAAAACTGCCATCAGGGGAGTGTCAGGTGGCCACCATACAAATTAGATGGTTGGCCAAAACTACCATAACTGGTGGATATGACCAACATATATCGTATAACGTGTATGACCTGCTTTAAAAAGTCTTTAGGTTTAATAAGACCCCAATTTGTTTTGTATGTGACAAGTTTCATCCTACAAAGTTCAGAGAAATTATTTGGAACCCTGGCATAGTCAGGCCATACTGGTCCAATGTGTGAGACGGGGCAACCCTTTTTAATGGTGTTGCTTGGCTCGTTCTCCACATATTCTTCCACAGATCCACAACAACTTCATTTTTAACCAGCTGACTGTAGCAAGTTCAAAGTTACATAGGTTTAAAAAACAAACAAGTCAATCAAGTTCAACCTCTCTCAAAGTTCGCCTTCAGAAACCCCAGGTGATGTAGAGCCGGTCACTTAAATGAATAGCCAATTCATTTGCATTGGCAACCTCCCCAGAACTGCCTCGATGTCTCAGTCTTAGTCATTTTCGTTTGACATGCTACAATGGGTCAGGTTTAAAATACATGGTGGTCAATATAAAAGCACCTTTCTTTTTGTGAGATGATCTCTGCCCATCGTCATCCCCGTTCTTCTCTTCACTGGACTCATCAGATTTTACTCTTTGGTTCTCCTTCCCGTCGGCACTCTCTTCTTTCATCTCCTTCTTTCCGAATGACTTCCGGGTTGGCTGTAGTTTCTGAGGAGGCTTTAGGGAAGACAAACAAGTTATGGACTACTTACATACTACAAAATAAAGTAACCTGCATTATCCTACATGAGTATTACCGTTAACGACCTTCATAACTAGGTGCCTTTAGCTATTGGATACATGAAGAGCATGGAGCCTGCCAGCTTATTCACTGGCCAGGTTCCTCTTCCAATGATTCTCTAGCCCTCATTTGTCACATGAAAATGACATCTCATGGGGGACATTGCATCACGTGACCAGGAAATTGACATGGGGAGACCAGAGCGGGCAGCAGCGGACTGAAAGGAGACAGAATCCAACTGTGAGGAGCAGGTATGTGTGCTACCTTCTGCAGGGGTTGGCAGAGAGGCCTGCTGATGGTGAACAACCCCATGGAGCACATGAAGAAAATGGGGCAAATCCCAGAAGCCAGGTGGCCAATGCACATACAAATTTGCTTCTGGTTCCCAAACTTTCCGCGTTGTGTGTTAGGGTCCGATTAGACGGCACGATTTTAGTGGCAATTATCGGGAACAAGCATTCATGGGTCGAACAGTCCTACCAAAAGTGATAGATTCAGCAGGCGCACATCTAATGTGTATGACCAGCTTTTGGCACATTTTCTAGTTTCAAAACAGAGGAAATATCTCCCATAACAGGTCTTTTATTAACCCTGACAATAATGACTCCCTGAAAACGTAGAAGCCGGTTCCCACAACTCATATCAGACCCTTGTTCCCACAACTCGTATCAGACCCTCACTCCCACAGATCCAAAGCCTGTGAACAGACTTCCGGTCAAAGCCACAGTGCCCACCACCGGCACAGGACACGCCCACTCATTAATAATAACTAGCCTCATTACACTGGCCACAGCACGAGAGCCGCCAAGCATACCAACACAGACCACTCATTCCTGAAAGTCCAGGAATCCGCACTGCAGTCTAGGCCCATAATCCACCTAGTCCTGGAGGTGAGAGGAGGCATAATCTGCAGCTTAACCAGGGGATAAAAGGCCGTGTCATCAGGCTTAGGTGACCACCATTCAAGTAAGAGAAAAACATTGCGATAGAACAAGAAATGCAATGAGTCCAGATGAAGCAGAGCTCAACGTGTCACAAATTCAAGAACAACAATGCTGAATGGGTTAACTGCATTCTTATGTTAATCCACAAATAACATGACCTGCTGTGTCAAAATCATATACCCAGCTCGAAACAGGTTACAAACACAGCTCTGCTGCATTTGTACACAGAACTAACTCAAGCCTAACATTTCTAAACTGCAGGAAACCGGCTAAAGACAGATTTTCTCTTTCCAAACAAGTGGCCACACATCTCCCTTACCTGTGTCCTCAAAGAGCTAATGAAACCCGAGATCTCCACATACCCCCAAGCCAAGTTACTCTACCCAGGATCCTAAAAATACATCCCAGGATGAAGCCTTCACCCAGAGAGCAGTGCATGCTGCATCGGAGGCTTCCAGTCCCAGAATAGAGACTGCCAGCAGCAGACCTGCTGGGAGGGACTTGGAAGGAGGGCATCCCCTAAATGGAAATCCTGCTCGGGGGGACCAGTCTGTGCTATTCCTGGTGTCACACAGCCCCTTCCAAGCTTCTCGCTTGAAATGTGACTGCAGTACAAGGCCAGGGCTGACTGCTGCCATTCACGCCAGTCCCAACACATTCCACATCAACATGCACACGGGGGGCGGGGGGATTAATGGAAGACAAATAGCTTTCCACATTATTGCTAATGATTACCGTTGTTCTGACCCGTCATAGGAGCAGAACTATGGCAATAATGGATGTGCTGGATCCGACAAAATAACTAATGGTGCAAGACGGACCCTACTATCTATAATGGAGCTTGTCAGGTTTACGTTATGGAGTGCATCATAACTAGGGATGAGCGAATCGACTTCGGATGAAACATCCAAAGTCGATTTGCCTAAAACTTATTTTCAATACTGTATGGAGTGAGCGCTCTGTACGGTATTAGGGCCCGTTCACACAACCGTGTGGACGGGTTACCATCTATTCCGCAATTTTGCGAAATAGATGCGGCCCCGTGCCGCGGCTCCGCAAAAAAAAAAAAAAATGAACACGTCCTATTCTTGTGCGCAGTAGCGCCGGACAAGAATAGGTATTTTGGAAGGGGTGCCGGACCGTGTGTTCTGCAAATTGCGGAACACACACGGGTTGGCATCCGTGATATTGCGGATCCGCAATACCACAGCCGTCTGAACAGCCCCTTAGAATGTATTGGCTCCGATGAGCCAAAGTGAACTATTCGAGAATTCATGTAATAACTTCATGAATTGATTTCTACTGGAAAAAAAAAAAAAAAAAAACATTTCCCGAACTTGGGTTCGGTTTCGAGGTAACACTGGGAACAGAGTTCGGGAAATGTTTTTTTTACAGTAATAACGTCGGCTCATCACATTCTAATACTGTACAAAGCGCTCACTCCGTACAGTATTGAAAACGTTTTATGCAAATAGACTTCAAATGTTTCATCCAAAGTCGTTTCTCTCATGCCTAATCGTAACCTTCGCAGGGATGTCACAAATGTCGGAAAGGTGCAGATCCCACCTCTGGGACCCTCTTCTATCTCCATAAAGTGAAGGAGACCACACTGCGCATGCGCGGGCACCCTCCATTCACAGCACTTAGTGAATTCAACTAATATTGTATTGATGTCTAAAGGACAGCTGGATTACATTTAGTAACAGCATTCTCTTACCGGTGTGCTTTTATGGGCAATCTCTCCAGGCGTTGGCCAGTTGGTGGCATCACCAAAATCTCCAACCTGCCAAAAGTGACAGTAATTACATATACCTGCTCATCGGCTACCATCAATGTACATTAGTAACAGTTATCCGCAATGTCCCGCAAGACTTCGGTGAATAAATTCAGTATTTGATTTTTAAGGTGGAAAACCGCTATCACTAGACACTACCATCATTGTCACAGATTATATGTGAATATTCTATGTAATTTTTTAACAATTTTTTAATTTTTTTAAAAAAAAAAAAAAAAATGAATTTTTCTGGATATGATTTTAAGTGACTCCATGTATTCTACTTCCTGCCCTAGCTCTTGACTCCTTTTTTTTATTTGAACTTTTAGCACAGCAAAGTCTTGACTTTCTCAGCAGTCAGACCATTCACTATGACCAAAGCTGGAAGGCGATGAGTGACTCCATTAGAGCATCACACCTTGCACTGATAAGCACAGTGCTTTCCTGTGGGCATCTATATCAAGAGAATAACAGAGCTGTCATACTGTTATCCCAATTTTACTAATCTACCATTTTACTAACAGATAACATCTCTCTCAGCAGCAGTAAACAGTGGGACCCCTATCTATATTGGAGTTAAAGAGGCTCTGTCACTAGGTTGTAACCTATGTATTTAAATACATAGGTTACAAGACCTAGTGACAACATTTAAAATCATACCTGTTATGCAGAGTTCTGCGCAGCGGTTGCGTAGATATTTAAGTTAGAAAACATATGCAAATGAGCCATCGGAGCACCGGGGGGCGGCCTCTTTCCTCTGGAGCACCGCTCCATCACCGCCCCCCCCCCCCCAGGCCCGAGGCACGTCCCCTCGCTATTGGCACGCCCAGTACCCTATTTGATAGAAAGCGCTAGACTTACGAGTCTAGCGCTGAAATCCCACGCATGCGTCTTAAAATATCCACTGGAGCATGTGCAGTAGCGCTTGCAGTGTTTGCTACTGCGCATGCTCCAGTGGATATTTTAAGACGCATGCGCGGGATTTCAGCGCTAGACTCGTAAGTCTAGCGCTGTCTATCAAATAGGGTACTGGGCGTGCCAATAGCGAGGGGACGTGCCTCGGGCCCGGGGGGGCGGTGATGGAGCGGTGCTCCAGAGGAAAGAGGCCGCCCCCCGGTGCTCCGATGGCTCATTTGCATATGTTTTCTAACTTAAATATCTACGCAACCGCTGCGCAGAACTCTGCATAACAGGTATGATTTTAAAGTTTGTCACTAGGACTTGTAACCTATGTATTTAAATACATAGGTTACAACCTAGTGACAGAGCCTCTTTAAAGCTCTGTGCCAAGAACATTTCGCATTGAAGTGTCCCTCTAAATGAATGTCCCCCTGAACAACATTCTACAGTTTGTATAAAGTCCTGATACATGAAAAAGTTGAGTAACTTTACAAACAGTCCCGTCAATCAGAATAGTCAAGAAAAAACCCATGCACATGAAGCAGGATCGAATATGTTCAGATTTCTGGAATTTTAAGATCTGCAGCAAATCCACCATGTGTGAACAAACCCTTAAAGTCAGATGCCACTAGAAAAAAAAAGCCAACAAGAGATCTCTGGGCTCTCCACAGCAGCAGTGAAAAGTTAACACACGGAGGTCAAAGTGCAAAAGTTATTTGGTAGTAGGTGGGGAAACCAGGGCTCAAGTTACACATAGTTGCACCATTTTAGGCACTCGTGTACCAAGCTGGAAGCATTTCCTTGACAACACTGATCTTTACTGGAAAAGGGGACAGAAACTGGACAAAAGTAAACTCAGAAAGCTAGGAACTAGATTTTTTTTAAGCACTGGCTACCTGGGATTAGAAAGTGATAAGGCAATGTTCATTAAAAAACTCCCGCAAAAAATGTTATTCTCTGACCTGTTAGAAAGGTGCATGATGTAATCTGTAGTGAATGTAATCTTCTCATCAGAGACTGTATTTGTGAGTTATCCCCTCTCTTCTAATTGTAGCTGTGACCAACTCCCTGACCTCCAACTGACCCAGGACAGGAAGCCAGTTACTACTCTATTCATTCCTATGAGACAGAGTGAGGCTCCCATAGGAATGCATAGAGAAATAGACTTCCTGTCCACACAAGATGCTGTGTTATCAGGTGAGCCTGATTGCTGGTCACATGACACAGATGAGAAGCATCAAGGAGATAACTCACAAATACAGACACTGGTAAAAAAAAAAAATTCACTACAGATTACATCATGTACATTTCTAGCAGGACATGGAATAAAAATTTTTGTGAGAGTTCTTCTTTAAGTTGGGCCTCACTAATTTGATCTTAAAGGGGTATTCCAGTTGGTTAAAGTTTTCCCCTATCCACATACGCGCGGTCGTTCTGTTCTTTTAAGGGGGACTGTAGGTACGGGGCAATCATTCTTGTGATTGGTGGGGTCCCATTGGTAGGACCCCCAAGGATCTGATAGTTATCCCCTATCCTGTGGAATACGCCTTGGTGAGGCTGGAGGTGTAACAGCACAAATGTGCAGTATGTGCCTTTTTCAAACCACAAAAGTGGTGTATTTTCATGATAAATGTGGCCTGCCAACTTTATTCTGTTGTGTGTCAGTTCAATTTTATAGTTTATTTTTCTTCTAATATTGCAATTTTTTCCTAATTCTTTCTTTTGGAGGGCAAGATGCCGTTTTATTGGTGCCATGTTACCCTATGCCAGGATATATTCAAATTTTTTTTTGCATTTTCTTGGGTGGTGGAACGAATAGCAATTTTGACATTTTTTACTTCTTTCACCTTATGTTTACCATACTGGTGGGATCTTAGAGGCACAGTAATATGTATAGTATTTTTTATAATCTAAATAAACGTGTTTGCAGCGGAACTTGAACATGCGATCCTCCGATTGCCCATATAGTAATACACTGCAATACTTCTGTATTGCAGTGTATGATGTCAGTTGCAGTAAAACTGACAATGCCTCTTCAGGGAGAGGGTGCCCACTCTCTAACCTCTGACACCATGGTATTGGATAAATGAACGAGATCAGAGTTATCTTTGTCTGGCCGTTAGGCTTCATTCACACGACTGTATATGTTTTGCAGTCCGCAAAAAAAAAAAAAAAAAAAAAAAAAAAAAAAAAAAAAACAGACGACATTCTGTATGGCATCCGTTTTTTTTTGCGTTTCCATTGTAAGAATGCCTATCCTTGTCAGCAAAACGGACAAGAATAGGACGTTCTATCTTTTTTGCGGAACGGAAATACGGAAACGGAATGCACACAGAGTACCTTTCTTTTTTTGCTGACCCATTGAAATGAATGGTTCCGCAAAAAAAAAAAAAAAAAAAAAACCTGAACGGACACGGAAACAAAATACGGTCGTGTGAATGAAGCCTTATACGGCGGCAGCTGTGTAACAGCCAATACTCAGAAGTGATGGTGCGGATCAGCTAGCAAGTACGTGACATCAGAGCAATGTACTATTACTGCGCAGAGTACTAACTAGCTGATCGCACTCAGCGCTGTACTGTTACGTTGCTGCAAAGGGGTTTAGGGGCTACACTTATGACATATCTGCACGGTCACACCAGTCATGTTAGGTCAGAACAATTTTCCATTTTTTTGCAGATATCTTGCAGTGTTTGGATCTTCCCCAACTTTCACTGCAATAGTGAGAAATCCTGAAATCCTGGCTGACGGCAGATTGATAGGATTATGGCCAGATTATGAAAGGATGGTAAATCCACTGTGCAAGGGGAAAAATGCCAACCTGCCTCCAAGCCCATCTGCCAACTTCTGAAAGCCATGCATAAAATTGGAGATAATCCTCTAAAGGGTATGTTCACATGGGACAGATTTGTTGCAGAAAGATTTGTGACTACTGCATACATTTGAATTAGGCTTGTAGAACAGATAACCCCATTCAGATGAATGGGACAGATATTCAAGTCACAGATTTCTAGAGCAAGTCTCCTCATCAGACATGCCAGACACTTTGGGCAAAGAGAAGAAGGGATCGGAGTCGGACATGTTGAAATCCAATATGGCTGATAATTGTTTGCACCTTCCCTGCCTATGCCTTCTGTCAGGGCACAAATACATACAGTATATATGACCAGCTTAAAGAGGGTATTCTGGTACCAAGTTATCCACTATCCTGGGGATAAGACAGTGGCCCCATGTCCCCCGTTTGAATGTAGTGAAGGTCGAGCATGGGAACCACCGATCCATTCAAAATCTATGAGGCTGGTGAAGATGGCCAAGTACAACTCTCCAGAGTCTGAATGGACCAGCAGGGCGAATGCTCAACCAATAGAGGACACGGGACCCCCATCCTCATGGTTGAAGGGGACCCAAGATGTCAGGCCCCCATCAATCTAACAGTTATACCCTCACCAGTAGATACGGGGTAACTGGTCCCCAGAAAACCCCTTTCAGAATTGCATGGGAATGCTAAAGAAATGGGTCTTCTATTTCTATAAGTGTTTCTATATATTTTTTTTTTACCGTACCAGGAAAATTTTTTCACTACAGGCGACAATTACTGTAGTTTGTTGGTTGCCCGAAAATAAGTAGATGGTTCTGTACAAAAACGATTAGTGTAAGAATAAACCATTACCTTACTGCCTCGTCGTGGCCGATTGGCACCAGCTTTCACCACCTTGGCAGGCGCCGGAGGATCTGTAAAAGGAACAATTATTATAACGCTAGTCATCGCGTGCCTGTTTACAAACTTAATGATTGTCATTACAGTTCGGTTGTTAAGTTTAAAGGGTTGAACAGGGTTAGAAACGCATGGCAGGTTTTTCCTAGGAATGGCGCCACACCTGTCCATGGTTGGTGTCTGGTACTGCAGCTCAGTTCCACTGAAGTGAATGCAGCTGGCGTGCAATACCCCACTCAACCTGAGAACGGGTGAGGCACTATATATGGAAAGAGAAGCCGAGCTTTACTTTGTGCAACCCCTTTAAGCCATTCCATTGTTTAGTTTCCGCCCCTTTACAGTGACTGCACTCCAACACGCAGAAAATTACAGCAATGACAATGCCCATAGCAACACCACACAAACTATCGAGGAGAACCTGTGCGAGGGCGGTGGCTACCAAGGCGACACCACCTTTCCCTGAACACCATAATGTGGTGATGCCCTGTTTAAGGCGTCACTTAAGGAAAAAACGTAGGCTTGTCTATGGATCACAAATGTGTAGTGTTCAAACATCTAGAAAAAGTGTGTAAGGAATGCTGGTTCACGGGGATGGGCAGAGATGATCCAGATTTAGGCAAACCCAGACAGCTCCAGTTCAAACAGTATAAAAAAAAACCTCAACATGTATAATATGTAATTAATTTTCTGTTGCTGGGGAGGCAGTGCGACGCACGGCCCTTTCAGCGGCTGGATCCAGTTTTTCTGAACTGGAGATAATTATATATACTTTATATGCACACACTGTAAGCAGTTTATTTGTAAAAACCTAAAAAGACATTTACTACATGTACCAACCGTGTATTTGGCACAGGGTATCTCCATACATTTATCTAGCCTTCACTAGAGATTAAGACCCGCCAGTGTATCAGGGGCCTGCAGCATGAGTGCACGCATTTAATGAGTGATAAGGTGTCCTTCAGAAAACATATGGAACAAGTAGCTAGAGTGACGTGGCCTGAAGACACAGTGACAGGGCCCGGGGCGTGTCAGCAGCACACATGGCTACAGTGGCAGTGTACTCTTGTGGAAAAGCGACACTGCAGAGGCTGCAGGGTTAACCCTGGGACACACACACACAGAACACAAGCGGTTAAGGAGCATACATTTCTTCCCAGGATGAGGGAAGGCGCAGCAAAGACTGATCATTTACATAAGGAGAAAAATCCAGCTGGGGAGGGGGCAGGGCAAAGTAGGATCAGGGACCATGTGATTTTACACATGCTGGCTTGTGACAGGACTGCTATTTCATGCCCCGCAGCTAAAACATGGCGGTGGAAGGATCCCCTCACAGAGCAACTCCTCAAAAGCTCACACAAAGCACACTAAGTAGACAACCATCTTAGGGCGGATGTATGCTTATTACACCAATTACACCTCTAATGCTCAAAGAGGTAGTTTACTGTCCATTTAATGTTCCACAGATAATCGCAGATGTTATAGAGGAGAGTCCTTGAGGAGTCAAGCTGGTAAAAAGTCTATTCAGCCTTTCCTGAGGCTTATTCACACCAAAACCTGTCTGCAAATGCTGTGTGAGAACTAACATGGCCACCAAAACAACCATATGCCCAGTCCACACAATGGGGCAGATTTACTAATCCTGTCTAATATTCAGACAGTGCAAGGCTGGGGTCACATTAAGTTTTTTCCCATCCGTTTAACGTATACAAAAAATGTACACGTTAAAAGGAGGCCTCAGACTGATCCATTCGCCATACAGTTCCATGGTGCAGGATACAAGAACATGGTGTGCTACGTTTTTGGTTTTTTTTTTCCTAAGGTATATGTGAGTAAAGTTCACAGACTGCAGCGGTTTTGTCAAAAAATAAAAACAAAAAATGGAACTGAATGAATCCTGATCGGTTTTGTCCCTATTTATTGTCAAAACTGCAAAGCCACAACGCAAGTGTGAAACAGGCCTAATTTACGACTAGGCCCGAGCCTCGACATAAATTGGGTGCTTTCTCCACCAGCGCAGGCAGGAAAACAAATACTGGGGTAAAACGCTAGCCTTTGTAAATGACCTCCGTGAGCCCATTTACTATTACCTATAAAGAAAGCAAGTTTTCACCGACTGACTGGGACTTTTTCAGAAGCCGACCAGAGGGTGAATGGGGGAAGAAATGACATTTTCTCAGCGTCAGGCCACTAAGCAAATGAGGAAGAGTGGAGAGAGGGAATAATGCCTCCATGTTGTTTCGTTGGGGATCATTCGTAGTTTTGAAAAAAATATTAACAAGCCATGATGTGTCCTTTTATTCGAGTCTACACCTGACCAGCCAGCAGTAGGCGTCAGTCACCGATATGAATGCAAACGTGTCCCTCACACATTGGATGATTCATAAACCAAAACGCGTTTCAAGGGAAAGCTATTTCAAGATGGAAAAGTGACAGCTTCTTCCACAAGGTGAGCAGCTATGAGAACCGGCACCTGAGTCAATACGAGATGTCCCTCCAGCTTCAAGAGGAGAAAGGGAGGGAAGAAAAAAAAAACGGATTAGGTGTATGTTTTTCATTGAGTGGATGCTTTCTTGCTGTGACTTTGGCCAAGGTCTCAGCTATATTTAAGAAGAGATTAATGGAATTTCATGGTACAGATACCGCCCTGCCCCCAACACACACTTGAGAGAAAGCAGGTTACATATAAACAGCAACTGAAACCTTGGAGAGCTATACAGGTGACATCCCAGCACTACAAGCCTCTCCGAGGACAGATTCTAGCCCAGGGAAAAAACTTTTCTTACAGCCATCATGACTCCTCCAGGAGCTAAAGTCAGCTGAGTAAAGTGTGCACCAGCAAAATCTGGCAGCCACTTGTCTCCTTTTGAAAATTGGATTAATAAGGGTCCTTTTACATGGGCAAATTTTGGGGAATAAATGAGCGATCTGAACGTGTTTAAAGGGCTCTTAACATGGCTTGATGCAAAGGGAAAGGGGGGCTAACATCTGTTACCATGGTTGGGTGAACAGCTGAATTTTTAGGATAGTCGGCAATTTTGCACCCCAAGTATCCTAGCGTAGCAGGCCAGCCATGGAAATGAAAGGGGGGTCGCAGCGCAAATCGCACATTTGTTCACGTCTGATCCTCATTTAGGGCCCATAGGCGCCGGTCTGTCACAGATTCCTGTAGTGTTTTTTCTTTTTATTGGAAATATAACATAATATGCAACGGACACCAATAGTGTTCACCATGCAACATGTCTGTCACTGGGTTGTGGCTCTCTAAAACGGACCTGTCACCTCTTGACATGTACGTTTTAGCAACAAGTTCTATCCACCATGTAATAACCGTAAGTCATCTATTCTCATAATTCTGATGCATCATTCCTCTATTATTCCTGTCAGAAGTTAAGAATGAATTACTAGCAGTCTGCAATGAAGATCCAGATGTGTGTTACCAGTTGGGGGTGTGCCCTTGGACAATCTGACACTATTCAATCAGTACTATCAGTGGGAGACTGTGCAGGGATACCCCTTTCATCCAACTGGTAACAGCCATCTGGACCGTCATTGCAAACTGACAATTAGGCCTTGTTCACACTTCAGTTTTTGATCAGTTATTTCCATCAGTTATTGTGAGCCAAAAACACAGAATATGTGCAGATCTTTTCATTATACCTTAGGTCTGTGGAGCCTCCACTTCTGGTTTTGGCTCACAATAACGGATGGAAATAACTGATCGAACTGATGTGTGAACAAGCCCTAACAGGTAAAGCCATGAGTCCTCAAAACACATTTTTCTCACTGCAGGTAATCTCACTCAGAGCTCAGTCCCATCATTCCATGGGGGTGAGGTCACTCTTGCTCTCAGCCAATCAGATAACAGTCTTTCTGGTCTGCAGGTTACCGTAGAAACCTGTGTACAGTGAGAGACCTGCTGAACTGTCTATAGTGCATGACTAAAGTAAAATCTACTGACCACTGTATTTAGAAAATGTCTATGTTGAAAGCTAATCTTTGTAACTAGTGAGAAAAACTCTTTAATCCTGTTTTCTCTAGCAGATCTGAGATGAGTGCAGCCATTCCTTTCTGGTGCCTTTTTCCTCTGATCTGTAGCAGAGGAGTTTCACTTATGAGCATCTACATGAAGGGCAGCACACAGTCATCTGAACTAAAAGCCTAGATCAGGAATAGAACAGACATTTATAGGATGTTTCATCATGTTCCCGAATTCTTATGAAAATATATTCAGCACATACTGCATTGAACTAAATTTATCATATATTTTAGGAGTCGGTCCATTTTATACCAACTCCGACTAAACTCCACCAAAATGGACACAGACTCCGACTCCACAGCCCTGCTCTCTTCTCCTGTTTAGCTACCTCTATCTACATTATGCAGCTGACCAGGAAGAAAGAGGACCACATCTGGTCACCAGGTCAGAAGAGCCTGGAGTCACGAGATCCCAGCAGAACAACAGATGGGCAAGTACTACTCAAAGTGTCTTCTCTCCACAGGTCAACACAAAGAGGCTTCTTAGGTACAGGCCCAGAGAACCCCTTTAATAAATAGAAACCACAATGCATTTGTGAACAGATCCTATTCGCCAAGCATCTATTGGTCTGTCCACCTACACTTCAGGCTGCTCCAGATCCTGTAGAAACCAGAAGGAACCTCTTTGCTGTTGACCACTACTAGCTGACAGTGCCCATAACGGCTGCCAACTACCAACTTTCAGTCAGCCAATGATAAATCTTACATTAAAAAAAAATATATACACATACATACATACATATACACACACACACGTGCAGGGTCAGAGGAAAGTCGAAGGGCAACACAATGAGGAGTCAGCAGTGAGACAATTTTTGACCAATTCCCCACCCAATTCTCAAAACTGGTGCAAAAATATTGCAATTTTTTTATGAGTTAATAAGCTCAAGAAGTCCCAATTTTCTAACCTTTTGAAACCAGAATGCTGGAGCGCAGGGTGTGATCACTTCAACACAGACTGTGTGCACAAAAAAAAAAAATATTTCCAATTACTAGACCCTGTTAAGGGTTAAAAAAAAAGCTGTGCAGGTATATGGTAAAGAAGCTTGTTCTTTGCTCGTGTTGAGCTGAAATATTTGCATGACGCAAGGAAATATGCATCGAAATAAAGCCAATTTCTGCTGAGAGAATCAGCAAATCCCTATAGGACAGGAGGCACAGCGCGCGTGCAGTGTACCAAGCCAATCACCGGGAGACAGCTCATACCCTGTGCTCACATCTGATAAGTTTGGTCCTTGCTTGGTGAAAAGCCACGTGATGTTGATTCAGGTGCAATCAGAGTAAAGATCGTATTACACCAGTATCAAGACAAGCAAGATTTTCTTATAACAGTAGTAGGGACATGTCCACAACCTCGCAGCCTTTACAAGGAGCCCTGGCGAACTTACTGCAGTTCCAAACTTGCTGCCAAACTTTTTAGATGCTTTACCCTGCAGCCACATTGACTTTTCTACTGCCTAAAGTATGTTGCCAACCACTGGATTTGTGGATCACCTTAAGAGCAAATTACTGAATAATAATAATTTTATCTCCTCCTTTCAATGCTGGTGAAAGTTAATGAAAAGTGACTTAGGTTGCAGTTTCAGCAAGCTTCCGCCCAGCTGGAGACTTATCTGAAATGAACACCATGCTAGCGAAGTCCTGGCACCTGCAGACATGTTGTCTATCCTGGGTCTCTTTAAAGCAGCTAAAGGAGTATTACTACTGAGATATGCCATCATTTTAAGATCGGTGGGGTCAAAAACAGTGTAGGGGACAAAGCTCTGCAGCCCCTTCATTCTCAGTAAAGGTAGGAATCATAGAAGTCGTCTCCGATATGCCACCAAGGAAGGGGGGTACCCCTTTAGCACAGTGCAGTGTGATTCTATGAAACCTTATTGACTGATTTTACCAGTAGTTCATGTACCCTATTCATTCTTGTATGTCTCAAAAGGGACTGTAGCAATGTTCATACTGAGCTTCCTGGTTCCTGAACAGAATTCCAGAGGTGCAGTACTCTCCCCCTTACAGAGGCTGATCAGCAGGGACAACACAACAGCTGACTTACAAACCCATTTGTGGACCTACGCAGAACCAGGTGACACAGCCCTTTAAAAAGGTATGGTGCCCCCTGGACTCTCTGCGCACATGACAGGACTCCTGGGAATGGGTGCAATGGAAACTATGCACTTCTATTAAAAGGCTTTTACAGAGGGAAATCATGGCACGCACTCGATCTTCAGGTACTGTACTTGAAATCCAAGCAGTGCCAGAACAATGCCAGCCTTGAGCGGTGCAGTAAAGGGTTAACAACAGTATAACTATATCCTACAGTACGCCCATAACACTGGCATGGTACAATACATGGTAGGTCTGTGTACAGCTGTCCACGGAGAATATATTGATCCACGAGCTATCACAACGCACACACGTCTGAAGTAACGATTGAGGTGAGACCACAGAAGAGCATGGAGGACACGGTGGACACTACCTGCAATGTGACGGCATTTAACTGACTGGCTCTTTCAGCCAGGGGTCACCTCATCTGCTACGTTCAAAACCACTGCCCCCGAGGTATGGATATTTTTTGTACATTTCTAGCCATGCTTAGGAATACAACTTCAATCCAACAAAATATACATTAGAAAAAGCACAAAAGTGCAGACCACCATAACCATATCACATCCACATCACCAGTAACAGAGAAGTTATTTCTGGATACTAATAATTCAGCACCCTTGACATGCCCTCCCCCACATACTCCAGGAGATAAAAACCCCACCTCTACGTACCCCACCCTACCATGACCGACAGAAACAAGATCATCAATGGCCCATCACCGGGATCTCCAGCTCAGTTCAAGCCCAGATAGAAGAGACTGTAACCAGCAGCTGGGAAGGGTTTGCTCCACCCCTCCATCACCCACACCCATTGGTTAAAATACAATGTACTCCGACTCCTTAAAAAAAAAAAAAAAAAGTACACAGACAGCCAAAGAAACAAGGCAGCATCATAGTTTGCAAAGTACTTGGCAGGCTGTGCCAGATTTTCAAAGGTCTGAAGCTCCAGCAAGCCACCAGAACGTCTCCGCTCTACCAGTTGCATCAGCATTACTGAGCCCTGTAACATGACTCGTTAATTCATTAATCTGGTAGTGCTTCATAATACTGCCCTGCAGCCCTGGTTAGCATGAATTAAGCAAAGCTGCTCCAGTGTGGCATCTGCCGAACTGCCAGTGTGGTAGTAGCCCAAACATAAGGTCTCACAAAGAAGAAGTCCATAACCTTCACAGCTAGAAACGTATAGACACTATACAGTGGTACACAGTCCATACCAGTAAACCATGTGGGCACTGTGTGCCAGAGAGGAACTGAATTATCACAATTTCTACCGTATTACAAATACATGGTCCTTTATAGACCGAAGACAAAACCGGCCAACACTATATAAAGAGATAGTCCCGTTAATTAGGTCACAGTAATGAACCACCTTAGGCTACTTTCACACTAGCGTTAGTCCCTTCACCTGCCGGATCCGTACTGAATAATACAACCTTGTGGATCCATAATTCCGGATCCGGTTGTATTATCTTCAGCATCTTTTAAACGGATCCGGAATAACCTCTATTGAAAGTCAATGGAGGACGGATCCGTTTACAAGTGTGTCCACACCAAACGGATCCGTCCCCATTGACTTGAATTGGGGGTCATTCCGGATCCGTTTAGGTGCGGATAATTAGTACGGAGAGCAAACCGCAGCATGCTGCGGTTTGCTCTCCGGTCTGAAGACGGAACGGAATACTTTCAGGAGCATTCCGTTGTCTTCAGTTCAGTTTTGCCCCCATTGACAATGAATGGGGACAAAACTGAAGCGTTTTATTCTGGTACTGAGCCCCTATGACGGAGCTCAATACCGGAATTCCATAACGCTAGTGTGAAAGTAGCCTAAGGCTACTTTCACACTTGCGTTGTGGTTTTCCAGTATTAGGATCCGGCAGAGGATCTCAATACCGGAAAAAAAACTGATCAATTTTGTCCCCATGCATTCTGAATGGAAAGAGATCCGTTCAGGATGCATCAGGATGTCTTCCGTTACGGCAGCTTTCAGTTTTGTGAGCGGACACAAAACCGCAGCAAGCTGTAATTTTGTGTCCGATCATAAAAACTGAAAGAAACTGATCAGGTACTTAAGCCAATGTAAGTCAATGGCGACGGATCAGTTTTTTTTTAGAAGACTAAAAAAACGGATCCGTCACCCATTGACTTTCAATGTATTTAGTGCCCGATCCGTTTTTTTCAGTTTTGATATCACACAACTGCATCATAACGGAACGGATGCATCCTGATGTGCAAAATCAAAACTGATCAGTTTAATTCAGGAATAGAGATCCTCTGCCGGATCTCAGTACCAGAATTAACAACGCAAGTGTGAAAGTAGCCTTATGCCATCATGATCTCACACCCTCCTCTTGAGATAAGTGTCCCACCCATGAGTTCTGGCATTTATGGCATTCCCTATTGATATGTTGTGAAGGTCCAACTGGGACAACCCCTTTAATGCTAGTGAACAACTGTGAGAGAATAAAATGGGCTGAAAGACTATTAGAGATGAGCGAGCATGCTCAGCCGAGCGTACTCGGGAGCAATTTTTGAGTAGCGTACGCATCTTCTAATCTGTACGCTAATGCATACGCATTTTATAAAATTTGTACGCTAATGCATACAAATTACAAGATGCGTACACATTAGAAGATACGTACGCTACTACTCGAAAATTGCTCCCGAGTACGCTCGACCGAGCATGCTCGCTCATCTCTAAAGACTATATAATGTGACCAGCATATTAAATCATTCTGCCCCGATTCTGGGTAGATAACCAGAAGCTGTGACAATTTCTACCAGTCATAGAACTACAGTCATATGACTTTGCCTTGTAAACAATGGAGGTAATATCATCAAGGATGAGCAAATAGTTGCAACCAGAGGCCAAGTTTATCCACTTTATATTTCGAGAATGTGTCTTCTACTTTGAAGTTTTAAAGGGGTTGTCTCACTTCAGTAAGTGGCATTTATCATGTACAGAAAGTTAATACAAGGCACTTACTAATGTATTGTTTTTATCCGTATTGCTTCCTTTGCTGACTGGATTCATTTTTTCCATCACATTATACACTGCTCGTTTCCATAGTTACCACCCTGCAATCCAGCAGCAGTGGCCGTGCTTGCACACTGTAGGAAAATGTGCTGGCCTCTCTGGTGGCCGGGACGGTGGGGGCTCACCTAGGCTGATGCTTTTTTATATAGGGTTCAAGCACGGCCAACACTGATGGATTGCATGGTGGTCGTAACCATGGAAACATGCAGGGTATAATGTGATGAACTCAGCCGGCAAAGGAAGCAATATGGATAATAACAATACATTAGTAAGTGGCTTGTATTAACTTTCTCTGCATGATAAATGCCACTTGCTGAAGTGAAACAGCTATAGCTCCCAGCTACCTCAACTACATACAGACTTGATGGGTGGAGACGAGAAGAACAGCTGACTGTGAAATGGGCATTCGGCTTACAGTGTACGGTCTTCCTAAGGGTACATTCACAAGACCATATGTATTTTGTGATCCGCTTTTGCCAGCAAGTATAGGACATGTTCTATCTTTTTTCAGAACGCACCTATGGATGCGGAAAGCAAACAGATGATCCAAAAATAAATAAATAAGATGAAACATGGACATCATTCATATTTTACAGATCGCAAAATATATACAGTCGTGTGAATGTACCACTAGGGTAGGTTCACAAGGAGTTTTTTTGGAGAAGGTTGAGGCAGATTTTTATGTAGGTCAAAGCAAGAAGGGGATCCAGCAGAAAGGACAGGTAGAAGTTCTTCCTTCATATCTCCCATTCCCTTCAAAGCCACGTCTGGCTTTGGCTGAAAAACCTGCAGGAAAAGGTGCCTCAAAACCTCCTCCAAAAACTCCATGTGAACCTACCCACAGGCCATATCACTCGACGAGAACTGGTTCTAGAGAACGTGCCCCAGGACAACCACCAGTGGGACTCCTCTTCAATTAATGTCTTCAAGGGAAGGGGTGGGGCTGGATAAACAGGTCTCCCCTCCTCCACATCTAGCAGAGGATAAGCAAATACAGGCAACCCCCACCCAAACAAATAGTCAAACCTCTAATCGCAGCAAATCCACCACATTCACTGCCAGGCCTGTACGCCAAAATCTATTGGCTATCTAACTGGTTCATATAGTGCTGACAGACGAAGAGGCCGTAGAGTGCACACAAACAGCATCGGCGTTACTACAACCTTCAAGATTCAAAGCCACAAGGTGTCATAGGGATCAAAAAACAAACATGGGAGTCATAGAGGAGTCAGTCTCCAGTGAGTTGCCAAGGTGCATATACAAACTAGGTTAGTCTTCCCTACTGTTTCAGTGAAGTAGACCAACGCGTGGTGGTGCTTGTTGTTAGTAGATGTACTGTTTAAGTACAGGGTTTTGGTCCTGAAGGTCAAAGAAATGGGTTAAAATAAAATTTAAAAAATAAAAATCAGGCAATGCAATCACAAATCCAGTACATACAGCCCGGCAAAAGTGTGGTAGTGGAGAAGATTTAAGGCAACTATTAGGGATACTCTCCCTTTAAGGCCAACAGATGAGCAGAGTTGGGAGCAGACTGCAGCTACATACAACACAATGGTGACCATGGAAATCACTGACCAAACACTAACATGTAATTAAGGCCTTAAAGGGGTTGTCTGGGTTTAGAGCTCAACCCGGACATATCCCTATTATCACCCAGGCAGCCCCTCTGATATGAGCATTGGAGCATTTCATGCTCCAATGCTCTCTCTTGCCCTGCAATGAAATGCACAGGGCAAGGGCTGTTGGTATACATTTTTTAGACCACTAGGCGGAGGGTTCTGCCTAGAAGCATTGCCATGTGACGTCATCGAGCTCACTGCTAGGCGGAAGCCTCTGCCTAGCAGAGACTTAGTATGTCAGTGGTTCTGCAGAAAAAGCCCTGCAATTCAGCAACAGTGACAAGGAAAACATAAAATTAAAAAAAAAACAAAAAAAAAACCCAAAATTAAACATTTAACACAAAATTATGATGTAAACAATAGGTCATTTTCAGATGACTGTCTTTAAAGGGGTTTCCTAGATTTTGATACCCCCACCGACCACCTGTTTCAAGTGGCCATGGTACTCTGGCCTCTTTCTAGGCTAATGAGGTCACGTTCAGGACATGGCCTAGACACTGCTCAGTTCCATCCAAATTAATGGGGATGAGCTGCAACACCAAGCACGGCCGCTATCCTGTGCGTTGTGCCGTTCCTCCATTTTTCCTACTATAAATTTATGAATAAATTGACAAGGGCCTAAGTGGGGACAGCCCTACAGTCTTAACCACTGGATTCCAAAATGCTTGATCTTTTCTACGTAAAATGGTCTCTACACAAACTGTCAACATACAGTAGGTTGTGTTCACACATGGTTCCATCATCTTCTGATGACACTGACTAAAATACAAGTGAAGATACAGAAAGGATTAACCTGCCCAGGAAAAGTTAACCTGATCGCATGTGGACCAAAACCATGGCTGTGTGCATGAGCCCTCCACTTCAAACAGCTGATCGGCAGTAGTGCAGGGTGTCATACCCCCGCAGATCATATATTGATGACCTGTCCCGAGGATAGGCCATTCATATATACAGCCTGCACAACCCCTTTAAGGTCTCATGCACATGAGCGTAAGCATTTTGGGGTCTGCAACCATAGATCTGCAAAATACAGATCTTATGCATGCAACATTCAATGGATCTGAATTTTGCGGACAAACATAGGGCATGTTCTATCCTTTGCGGAACAGAAAGACGCATCCGTATTTTTGCAGAGCCATAATCTGCAGACCACAAAATGCTTAGGATTGTCTCAAGGAGATTTTTTCTGCACAAAAATAGGACTACAATGGATAGTTCTGGAACACCAGACTCCACGCTCTCCTAGTCCAGGTAAATCTTCTGTCCACACAAGAAGCATGGTCTCCTTCACAGCTATGTGACGAAGGGAACTAGTACTCTAAGACATTAATGGCGCAGACCAGCACTTTCACACACTCCAAAGGACTAATCAAGAGATACCACATGGATTTCATTCATATCTTGCAACAAATTTAAGTGGACCCACGAAACACAAAGCCTGAATATGAAGGCAAAACCAACATATGCCGGCAGCATCTGATCTGACCCTCGCCCTGGTTATACAGCAGATTTATTTAGCTGGAATGGAAGAGATTAAGTGATTAACTGCACAAAACGCATAATCGTGGTTTCCTCTACATGAAGCACCTGTCAGGATGTAATACCAACACAACCTGCCCCAGTATGTAAATATCTTTTACTTGTTTTTCCATATTTTGTTATTTTATCAGGCACTACTATGAAAAATCAGGCAGAACACTAGCATCGGAGAAAGTCTAAAGCTGGCCACAATCTACTGGAATGAACTCATTTGACTAATCAACTAGCGGGTGAAATTTCTACTCTCTCAGGAAGCATAGACATGAAAACAATCTGGGTGATCCAAGGTGAGTCACTAAGAAAATTAAAGGGGTAATCCAGGACTTATATATCTTTAGGATTGGTTATTAAAGAGGTTCTCCAAGACTTTGGAAAAATTTCACAGGGGAAATTAAAAACCCATACCTACCTTAAAAACGTCCAGCGCCACTGCTCCACTCCCCATGGGCCTGCAGCTATTTATGGTATATGTGAACACAAGCAAGTGATTGGCTGCAGTAGTCACAGGACAGATGAAAGTGATGTCATCCATATAGATACAGCAGGGATAGGTGCATCACAGGACATGTAGGAAAGTTTAAATGCTAGTTTTTTTTTTTTTTAAATGCCCTTTCTACAAAAACTTGTAGAACCTCTAATACCAGATCCATGGCCATCCTACTCCTAACTGACTGAAAGGGCTGCCATGCCATGTCCAGGTTCTTTTGGTAACTGCTGTGCCTGTCATTGCAGCTCACATTTCAACTGAAGTCCTACAGGACTGAACATATATATATGGAGCCTGCTTGAGAACAGCCACCTAAATACTTGTGCAATTACACCAAATTTTAAATAACATGCAGCCAGTGAGATATTCATTAAAATCTATCCATATGGCGCCACCGGCTGTTTGTTCTTTACTTTTTTTCTCTGTCCACCTCAGTAACATCACTGGAGGTGGACACACAACACATGTCGAGGTCCATACTTCAGCTGCCTCCAACTGTATTTACTGTTAGCAGCTGTGACTGTTACAGAGAGTGGGTTCCAGCTAAAAGGACACACACTGAACTGTGCAGGGCTGTGGAGTCGGAGTCCATTTTGGTGGAGTCGGTATTAAATGGACCGACTCCACAAATATATAATAAATTGGTACATTTAGTTCAATGCAGTATGTGCTGAATATATTTTCATAATTTGGGAAAATTATGAATTGTCCTATAAATGTCTGTTCTATCCCTGATCTAAGGATCTAGGCTTTCAGTTGAGATGAATGTGTGCTGCCCTTTATGTAGAGGCTCAGAAGTGAAGCTCCTCTGCTACAGATCAGAGGAAAAAGGCAATGGGAAGGAATGGCTGCACTCATCTCAGATCAGCTAAACAGGATTAAAGACGTTTTCTCACTAGTTACAAAGATTAGCTTTCAACTTAAAGGGACAGTTAAAAGAAGACATTTTCTAAATCCATTGGTCAGTAGATTTTACTTTAGTCATGAACTATAGACAGTTCAGCAGGTCTCTCACTGTACACAGGTTTCTATGGTAACCTGCAGACCAGAAAGACTGGTATCTGATTGGCTGAGAACAGTGAAGAATGATGGGACTGAGCTGTGAGTGATTACCTGCAGTAAGCAAAAGGTCCAAGTGTTGTGAAGACTGAGAAGCACGGCTTACCTGTAATTGTGTTAGAGATCACAATCTCCTGCTCTGTAAGACTAAGTTAATATATGCTAATAACTGCTGGAGACCCACCCACAGCCTGAGGAGACAGAGTGAGTGACAGTGAATCAATGTGCTGAGAAAACCCCTTCAAGGCAAGTACTTCTTAGTATATCTAAACTTTCAATAAACTGTGCATAAATCAATAGTCCAGTGCATGTTCTCTCTGTATGTTTAGTTTATGTTTTAGTTTTCTTTTCCTCTGATGTAAGACACCTAAGGCCTTATGTATGAAAACTGTCTAGGTGTAGAAGTTTCTTTGTTGCCCATAGAAACCAATCAGAGCTCCCCTTTCATTTCATATAGTGCTCTGGAGAAATGAAAGGGGAGCTCTGACTGGTTGCTATGGGCAACAAAGAAAGTCTTAGACCTAGACGGTTTTCATACATCAGGCACTTAGTGAGCTACACCCAGAGAAAAGCCTGATACTGAAAGTTCAGAGTAAAGATATCTAGTAAAACATATTACAACCTTTGTCATGACATATCTGTACTATTGATTTATGCAAAGTTTGTTTAAAGTTATCACAAACATGCGCCATGTATGAGGGATTGGGAGTTGGAGTCGGGGCTTTGGCTTACCGACTCCACAGCCCTGGAACTGACAGGGTGACAGCTGCAGCAGAAAGGACTCTCTCCCCAGAAAGGATACACCCTCTGAGCTGCCTACTTGAAGAAAATCTAGCTGTGCAACTGGAACAATGAATGGGGAAGCTCTGGATACATATGAAGTACAAGGCTGGTTCTAGCTAAAGAGATTCTTATGTACTACATGATGTCCGATTTTCGTATTTATCATCGGATAACTTAACAGTCAGTGTCGGTAGAACCTTCATATAGGGAAGGAACCAGGTCTATTTATGTGGAGTTGTCTAGGATGGTGGGATATAGCCTAGTAATGGTGCATGTAGTTCTCACACAAAAAAGGCCTATAAAGGTATTCCAATATTAACATACACTGGACATGTCAGAGACATATCAAAAGTTTTGATTGGTGGAGATCTGAGTGAGAAGACCCCCACCAAACCCTAGAACGATTAGAGAAAATCTTGTATACCATGTTCGTTCTCCTCACTGCAGAGGATGGAATAGAGATGGGTGCTTCTCTCGCCTCCTTCTAGTGACTGGTGATAGTCTCAGCACTCAGACCCCCTACAATCAAAACTTTTGATAAGTCTTTATGACATAACAGTTTTTGAAAACTCAGTGACCCTCAAGCCTTTCAAACAAGACTACTTTTGGTGCGTTTACTCCAAAGGGCACAAACCCTTTAAAAAGATACATATATCCTCTACCCTATAAACTGGCCATAAACACTGCAAATTATATCCTGGCAGTAGAAGGCCACAATTAATAGAATAGCTGGATCCATGAGTGAGAACAATTATGGGCCTTGCTTCAAATTTCTAGGCTATACTTAATGAAACAATCTTGTGTGAAAATACCAATTGAAAAGCACTAATTGTAACAGATATATTTCACGTATGTCCTTTTAATGCTTTCCTGTCTATGACCTGTTCTATATAAAGCAAAAAAACAAAAAAAAAAACTATTTTGGTCCCACTCTGAACAGAGGGGTGTGCAGCTAAGAGTTAAAGGAGCCAGCCGTTTGCTCTGACTCAACCATGAACATGCCCAATCCCAGTTCCCCCATGCTTCTTTTTCCTCCGTTCATGCGAAGTTATTCCACATCCACAGGATAGGGGATAACTATTAGATTGGTGGAGGTCCTACTGCTGGCACCCCCAAAGATCACAAGAACAGGGACCCCATAGCATGTGGAGTCTTGCGCCCCCCCCCCCCAGGTTAAATGTGTGCAATCCGCATTATTGCAAAATCTCAGATGCCATGGCCAAATGTGACCACGACATTGGAGCTGGCGATATCGGAAAAGCCGTACCTTGGAGGCGACAGGCCTGGTAGTCTTGCACAGGCCCCGGCCTATTACAGGTATATTCCAATGTGGACCTGCAATTGGCAGTAATGCGTTGGTACATATTAAACTTCTCATAAACTAATGTATTAAATCACATTAGTGGCAGAAAAACACATCCTAATGAATTCTCAATCCCACAGGAGTAAAACATTTTTTTAATAAGTTTTTAAAAATATATTAAAAGTCAAATCGCCCCCCCCCCAATAATGTAAGGGGAGCCGAGCGGTACAGTGCTCGTTACGAGCACCTTCGCTCATCTCTACACGTCTGTCATCAGAAAAATAAAATTAATCCTCTGGGAAGGCAGGGAGAAAAAAATGAAAATGCTAAACTGGAAAACTCTCCAAGTCCTTAAAGGATTCAAGGGACACTATACATTTTTTTTTTATCACATTAACAGTCTATATGTAAAACAGATGAACGGTTATCTGGATATGACTTATTGCAGTCACTATGTGTTATACTTCCTGCCCCGGCTTTTACTATTGATAACCTATCCTCAGAATAAATCATCAAGATCACATTGGCGGGGGTCCGACACCCAGCACTCCCGCCAATCAGCTGTATGAGGAGACGGCGTATGCTGTGCCATCTTCAGTCTCTCTTTCTGCTCACCACTGCTATCTATAGTAAAGAAGCAGACATGGCACGTGCGCACAGTAACTCCTCATACAGCTGATCGACGGGGGTGCCGGGTGTCAAACGTCAGACATCCCCCCCCCAATCTGATATTGGTGACTTATCCTGAGGATAGGTCATCAATAGTAAAAGCCCGGACAAGCCCTTTAACTCAATCCTTTGGACTTTAGAAAAAATCGTGACTTCTCTCCCTAGCCGCATTGAATGGTCTGAGAGCAGAGAGATCAGTGACTCAAAGCACCATATGTTACACTGATAAGTGCAATACTTTCCTGTGGGTATCTTCATCAAGGCCTACCAAGAAAACAGAGCTACTATTATTTCATCCTAATTCTACACCTACTATTATACTAGCAGATACCATCTTCCACTCACAGCAGGGTCAACTGACAAAGGATTACCTATCTATATAGGAGTGTTAGGGCTCAAGCACACGACCGTATGTATTTTGCAGTCTGAAAAAAAAAAACAAAACCTGATGACGTCTGTGTGCATTCCGTATTTTGGAGAACGGAACAGCTGGCCTGGACATGTCCTATTTTTTTTGCAGACCAGACATGCAGACAAGGAATGCACACGGGTTAACTTCCGTTTTTTTTTTTTTTTTTTGCGGACCCATTGAAATGAATGGTTCTGCATACTGTCTGCAAAAATAAATAAAAAATTTGAATGGACACGGAAAAATACGTGTACATGAGCCCTTCTTCGGTTCTGATAGGTAAGGACTTATTTTTTCATTTCATTTTCAGTGGTATAGTACTGTTGAAATGAAAAACAGCCAAAAACATGTTGTTTTATATGCACATTGAGGTTTAAAGAAAAACCCCTTTAACCAGAAGCTTTCTTATATTAACACATTCTTTGTAATGCAACATTATATCACTTCAAGTGCAGACGCCTTACCCCACCTACTGAGCATACACAAAGGTGTCCCCAGGTGTGACCACTTTCCACAGGCCCACTATTTCCTCTGGCAAATGTGCAGCCTAAGGCTCCAGGCCATGAATGCCAATATAAGGAATGAGGGTAGCTTTAAAGAGGCTCTGCCACTAGGTTATAACCTATGTATTTAAATACATAGGTTACAAGTCCTAGTGACAACTTTTAAAATCGTACCTTTCATGCAGAGTTCTGCGCAGCGGTCGCGTAGAAATCTAAACTTTAAAACATATGCAAATGAGCCATCGGAGCAGGCAAGCGGCCTCTTTCCTCTGGAGCACCGCTCCTTCACTCCTTCACCGCCCCCCCCCCCCCGGCCCGAGGCACGTCCCCTGTCTCTAATCACACCCCCTCCTGTATTTTATGGACAGCGCTAGTCTAGTAAGTCTAGCGCTGAACTCTCGCGCATGGGCCCTAAAATTTTCCCGGCGCATGCGCAGTGTCTTCACTGCAAACGCTGTCTTCTCTTCTGCGCACGCGCCGTCACTCCCGGGACTAGCGAAGTGACGGCGCGTGCGCAGAAGAGAAGACATGCGCATGCGCCGGGAAAATTTTAGGGCGCATGCGCGAGAGTTCAGCGCTAGACTTACCAGTCTAGCGCTGTCTATCAAATACAGGAGGGGGCGTGATTAGAGACAGGGGACGTGCCTTGAGCCCGGGGGGCGGTGAAGGAGCGGTGCTCCAGAGGAAAGAGGCCGCCCCCCGGTGCTCCGATGGCTCATTTGCATATGTTTTAAAGTTTAGATTTCTACGCGACCGCTGCGCAGAACTCTGCATGAAAGGTATGATTTTAAAAGTTGTCACTAGGACTTGTAACCTATGTATTTATTTAAATACATAGGTTACAACCTAGTGACAGAGCCTCTTTAATGTTCATGTCAAGGCAGCACTGGTGGAGCCATTAGTTTCTGTAAAGTTGTCCCATTACGCCTCCGAACTCCCCACATACACTCTCTGCAGGGGGGTGTGTGCACATTTTAAAAGCCAAATTTACCCGGACCATTTATCTGGAACAAGTGTTCCAACAAGCGCTTGCTCCCAAGAATTGGCCTGTGGAGCATATCACCCCATAAAGGATCGAAATGCTCACTCATCGAATTAAATGATCTGAGATGTGGACACCTCAAACATCATTCCCGGGAAGCAGATAATGCAGTCTAAACGGCATTCTGCGGCCCAGGAACAATGATTTAGACTGGGTTCACATAGCATTATGACACCCAGCCGGGATTTCCTACAGAGCTATAGGTTTGAATAACCCAGAGTGAGTCAAACTTATGCCATGATATGTACACTGTCTTGAACGAGGCAGTCTTTGGACTCTTTACCTAACTTTTTTCCAGTTTTTTCAATGGACAGAATAGTGAAGTCTACCACACTGTACTGTCCAGTGAAAAATCTGACCTTTTGGCAGCACCGCTTGGGACAACAGGGGATGTGGTGCTGCGGTTTGAGTGAAGGCTCTTTAAACAAGCATCAACGGACTTGTTTTATCATTTGCACTCGTTATGGCCTCACATCCATTGTCTAAGAGGTCGATAACAAATAGGAATGTCTGTTTCTGGCAGAATTCTAGTCAGAAAAATTCAGACTCAGAAGATTACAAGTTAGAGTAGGCTTATAGATATTGCCTTCACCGTTGGACCCCATTGACTATAATAGGATCCGGCGGGAATCCAGCTGGTTTCTGTCATGAGGGCCGGGTCTTGGCTGGACAAAAACCATTGCGCTTAACCCAAACATGAACCTACCCTAAAAGGTACATTATAGATAAGTGGAACCATTAATGAGAAATTTAAGGCAGCTCTTCAGGATTCTGACTTGTCTGCCAAAAAAAACCCCTTAGTAAGGATTGGTAGGCTGCAGTCACATACCATTAACATGAAGTAACGTCAAGCGACTGCACTGTCTCCTCGTGGCAGGCTGTGGTGACTTTTGGCTCACAATGATTTAGTGGCCTACAGCAGCGATTGTATGACACGACCATGGACTATAGATGAAAGTATGTAATGATTTGTTCTGAAGAATTCATAACGAGTGACAGGAAACAAAAAAATTCTTCTAGAAGCATTAATTATATTATATTGCCATAAGAAGGCACAATATGGCCGTGTATGAACTACAGCTATTCAGACTCCGGGCAGATGAGTTATTCTCTGTAGTAAGTGCTCCTTATGGCTAATAGACCAACAGGACAGTTGCGCCGTCATGTTAGCAACCGTTCTAACTCATGTCTCAGAGAGGCTTCCCAAGATAATAACTGTAGGCAACACTTCTTCCTTGCTTGGTCATTTCATATGGAGCTCCGCCAAAGATCTTACCTACATTTTAGCAGTGAGCCTTCATAACACAGATTTACTTAGAGATATGGGCATTTTTCAATTTAGTAGTGGGTGGCCATTTTTTTTTTAATTCAATGACTACCCAAGAAGCTAGTACAAAGGTCAATATGGCTGCTCTTCATTTGCCAAAAGGTCTACCACAGAAAATATTCACATTTACCAAATCCAGGTATTGTCAGTATAATCCATTAGGGCACTGGCTTGGTTCACAAAACACAGCCCGAGTATCAGCTGCGTCTCCAGGACCTTAACTGACTGCAGTATGACAGTTTGGGTCAGAAGAAACATCCTTGGTTCAGGAGATGCGGGGAACACATGGGCTGTGTTTCCCAGATCGAGTGAAGTCATGTGCATAAGCTCTTACTGTCTGAAATGTGAGGGTCCATCTGACTACTGGCCATTTTTGGATATCGCCTGCTGGATCCTGAGTGATCAAACCATCACAGAGAGGCTGCATTAATAGAAGTGGGTCTCCTAAATGAACAATCCCTTTAATTTTTCAGAATTAAAAGTTAAAAGATCTGGACACACTGTTCTAAAAATGGAGAAATTTGTGATATTGCATCACCAGAACGTGATTGTCAGCGTGACGTTTCATTAATATTGATGCCACAGCAGCATCAAATCCCAATCAATCGGACGCTGCAAGACTAAACTGGCAGATAATAGAGAAAAAAAAAACACCAAGTGGGCTTACACAAAGTGTCAAATGTCCTGCTGATCATGCCATACACTGAGTTTGAGCTGACAACGGATGAAAAAAAAAAAAAAAAAAAAACCTGACAGATCACATTTTTGGAAAACAATAGTCCACCATTGCCAGTACAGACATTCTCGTGTAATTCTCAAAAGACAGTCAGCCAACTTTTCTCTTATGTGTAAGGGCAGCTCAGACAGGGAGGAAGCAGTGTTACAGGTTTGCTACTCAATTTTAAACCCTTAGATCTCAAAACGCAATAATTTAAATCATTTAACCTTGTATAAATGAAATGATTACTTCAACTGACTATAGGAAACTTTGTAATATGCCTTAAACAAATTTCTTTTTCTCCAGTTATGAGCTGTTTAGACAGGACATATGAAGAGACTGCACTAAATAGACAGCTTGTGTGTCAGCCCAAGTGCTTTACTCACATCCATACGAGTCAGTACTTCTCTATAATTTCCTCCAGGAGCTCTCCTGACTATCATAGGAATTTATGATAGGAACTGACAGTATCAAATCACTGATTCAGTCAGAGAAGCTGTATGTCATAGGAACATATGACTTATGAACCGCATTTCCTTGATCGAGCGCAATCGTGTCAATAAGGCTCCATTCACATGTCCTGTTTTTCTTTCCTGATTCGATCCTGATCCATTCATTTCAATGGGTCCTGAAAAAAATCAGGATCGAATCAGGAAAGAAAAACAGGACGTGTGAATGGAGCCTAAGCCTTTGGAAGAAATCTCCTCTACCTCCTGTTGGCAGTGGATGGGAGATGCCAAAAATGCCACATACAAGTCATATAATGGACAAAAATAGTTTTATTCCTCAGATACTCACACTGTAAGATTGATTAATGCATAAGTGTAAGTACACTTTAAGAACACTGGGGGCCACTGATCAAGACTGACATTTTCTACGCCCGTTTTGATATCCCCCATCCACCGGAAGATGCCCTTATTTACAATGAGGCGCACACCTCATCATAAACTAAGCACATCCTTCAGCAGTCCGTGTGCCTAGAATGAGATTGACGCCGGCATACATTTCGATCATGTTTTATGTCTGAAAACTAAATAAGCTATGAATATTCTGCCCTTTTAAGAAGTGGCGAGTGTGGTATATAAAAAAAAAAATAATAATAAAAACGGCCATTTCAGCATTTCAAAAGCTGCACTCTCAAGGTTTGCTACATTTTCACTCGAGAAAACTGGGGTAGGGGCTTCATAAAGGATTCACACTAGGTTGAGTATTTAGGCCCCATTCACACGACCGTATGTATTCCGTGATCCATGTAAAAACGGAACGGAAGACATACGGAAAGTCTTCCGTAGTGTTCCGCAAAAATGCGAAGATGCGGAAATGTACATATGGTCGTGTGAATGGGGCCTTAAAGAGGACCTCTCACCACACCTGACAGGCCTGTTAATTGCTTCATGCATTCACCATGTAATAATTCTGGAACATCTATTCTTATGGCTCTATGTTGTGCCATTCCTTTATTATTCCTACTAGAAGTTATGAATGAATTGCTGGCAGTCTGCAGTAAGGGTACAGAGGGGAGGTGACCAGTTGGGGGGGGGGGTGTACCTGCACAGTCTGACTCTATCCATTTAGTGCTGCCACTGTAAGACTGTGCAGAAACATAACCCCAACTGCTTACCACCCCTCTGTACCCTTACTGCAGACTGCTGGTAATTTATTCATAACTTCTAGTAGAAATAATAAAGGAATGACACAACATAGAGACATAAGAATAGATGCTCCAGGATTTTTATTACATTGGGAATGCATGAAGCGATTAAAACAGGCATGTCGAGTGGTGAAAGGTCCTCTTTAAAGGGCATCTGTCAGCAGTTTTGTACCTATGAAACTGGCTGACCTGTTACATGTGCCCTTGGCAGCTGAAGTCATCTGTGTTGGTCCATGTTCATATGTACCCGCATTGCTGAGAAAAAATTGTTTTAATATATGCAAATGAGCCTCTAGGAGCAACAGGGGCGTTGTCATTACACCTAGAGGCTCTGCTCTCTCTGCAACTGTCACACGTGCTCTATTTTGATTGACAGGGCTTGGTGCAATGACATTTCCACTGCCTGGTCTATTCAAATTGGAGGAGGCGTGGCAATTACAGAGAGAGCAGAGCCTCTACATGTGAGGGTAACGCCCCCATTGCTCCTAAAGACTCATTTTCATATGTTAGAACTTCAATTTCTCTGATCAACACGTCTTCAGCAGCCAAGTGCACATGCAACAGGTCAGCCAGTTTCATAGGTACAAGGCTGCTGACAGATGCCCTTTAACCCAGAAAAAGGCTGGACTTATTATGGGAAACCAACATGTTTCACAATTTAGGATTAACTGGAAGCATGTTCTGACTGATGCCAATAGTGTCCAACTTTTCCGGCCATGTCTGAGAAGAACATTTCCCACAAATGCCATAATACTATTTGTAAAAGAGAAAAACGTTCTATATGGCTGTCTTGTCCAACCATTTCACACCGCAGATCTACAGGATAGGTCTTCAATATGAGATTAGTGGGGGGTCAACACCATTTACCCCCCGGCGATCAGCTGCTGGACCCAGAAGGCTCTGTAGTGGCCAAGCCGGCAGCTGAGCCCCCATTCTGCTTCCGTCCACCGTTACCTACAATTGAACGGTGGGGTTCTTGGTGTCAGACCCCAACCGATCTGGTATTAAAAGGGTTTTCCACAACTTTAATATTGATAACCAGCTGATTGGCAGGGGTCCAGGGTGTCAGATACTGATGACCTGGGGGCTGGAAACCCCTTTAACATCCCACAGCACTGCTAGGACCATCCCGGACATATGAGTCAGGATCGGGAGCTGCAGAGGATGAGGACAATATGACATTTAACCATAAGTTGAACCCTCTCTTTCATAGGTTTGAGATCTTGTATGGCCTGTCACCTGCACACATGGTGTTTTCTCATACCTCTGGTTACACAAGGGAGCAGTACCAAGTCTTACCCACTGCCCCTCTAACTGCCACTTATAGCATGGGAAGAGTAGCCGAGCTATTTATATGAGCGCAGGGCAAGCGTGTAGAGTGCCAGCCAAGCATGGGAGGCTCGCCAAGGCCCAATCACCCTGGTAGTGGGCGCTGCACGCTCCCCAAACAGGAGACGGAGGGCGCCTATTAGGCAGGCGGCCGCCGGCGCACCCCTCATGGCGAGCACACAACGTATCACATGCGGAGACAGCCGCGCTCTCTCCGGCACGGCCCGTGTGCACGGTGCAGACAGGCGCTCAGGCCTAGGAAGAGCGACCCACGTTGCCTGTCTGCAGAGGAATGCTGGGTAGCCGAGGTGGGCGGGGCGAGCAGAACGTTGGACCGTGAACGTTCCAAAATGGAACGTTGGACTCTGGACGTTCTTGAATGGAACGGTCCATTAGAAAACGTTCTTGGCACACACAAATGGTACGTTCCACATCGGACCCCGGCGATTAACCCCTCCGCCGCCAGCAGCACGGTTCACACTCCACCCACATGGCGTCACACGCTTTGCAACGGGGACCCATCGAATGTCTGGGGTGCTGGTAAGAAGCCAGCTATCCTCCACCCACCTCCCAGGCCAGACTGCAGTGTCATCAAAGGGTGTACTGGGTAATGGACACCCCACCTCCTCCCCCTCGACCAGTCACCGCCCCCCATATCTCCCGTGTCACAAGCCTAGCAAAGGGGGGGACAAGCAGGTGACCTTATAAGCGCCTCAATAATTCATAGAAAGTCGAACATAATGATCCCCCCACTAAAAAAAAAAATAAATAAATAAAAAAAAGCCGCTCATGACAAGCACATGGCCCAGGAGAGCCCCTGGCAGCACCGCCCGCAAACAACTAAAGTCCAGAGATCAGTGCACCCCAGAACATGCCAACCTGCAGCCGGGTAGCTGGCACCGCCATCAGCATGCCCATGCAGAGAGATCGGTGCACAAGTGCAAGGCGATAACCCACCTGCGGAGATCTGTCCGTTCACCGGCCCACCGGGGCCCCCGCTGCCTTTGATCCAGGGGTTCACCTTGGGCAGTGGAGCTTCCACAAACTCCTTGCGCCCCAGCCCATCCTCGCCGTCCTGCCCGTGCTCCGGTTTGCCTCCCTCCGATCGTCTCTCCTCCGCGTCCGGTGGTGGCTGCTGCTGCTGCAGGGGCGGCGGTGGCATGAGCGGAGCTTCTACCTGAGTCGCCATCTCCCTTGCCCCCCACCACCACCCGGGCGGGGATAAGCGCTCCGACCAGCCGGGATTCCCTCTCTGCACGGATCACGTAAGGATAAGAGAAGGAGATCGCTGGACACCAGATGCTCGATCACCGGGCGGAATCCCGAGGTTATCGCCGCAATATGGAAGCCAAGGAAGACCACGCGATGGCTGTGCGGGGACGCGCTCTGAGACACGCCGACGTGCGCGCTCCCGCCAGGCCCGTGGGGAGGAGGGAAGGGGGCGGGGATCTGGGCTGAGGGTCAGCTGGAGCCCTATACATGCCTCGTCCGCGCTTTGTCCTGCTAGCTGCCCTTTGCTGAGACTTATAGTTCTGCTGATAGAAGTCATGAAGCAGTGGTCTCTAATCTGCGGATCCCCATCTGTTCAAACTTACAACCCACAGCCAGTGGTGTACATAGAGAAATAAGGGCCCCTTAGCAAGTATCAAACCAGGCCTCCCACACAGGACAGAAGGGTTTCTGTCTAAACCCCTTTCAATGACCCTTGGGCCATTTTTCCCACTGCCTCATTTGCTAAATGTTCCTTTAGAGGGTAGAGTCCTGACCGAGTTTTCACCTCCAGTAGAAGAGTGGATGATCCCAAGACTGGGCCCCCTCTTGCCCTGGACCCCATAGCAGTCGCTTGGTCTGCTATTATGGTAGTTACGCCCCTGCCCCCAGCGTAAAGTGCCAAGGCATGCTGGGAGTTGTAGTTTCTGGAGAGCATTGCACTGTGTCAGGGGTTTCCAGATAAGTGGTCATTCCTGAGTTTTATCTGGGTTAGTAAAGGCCACTGTAGATAGGAATCTATTCACATGTGCGGTAGGTTATTTTTTCTGGAGGGTTAAACATAGACCTATAGGAACATTATAGCTTACATGTACCGCAGATGTTACCTTCATAAAAGTTCTCTGCAGCCCTGGTTAATGAAGAGGACCCTGCAGTGACAACCTCAAATGATGCTGTAAGTCCAGGACAGCAGATCCACGGTCAGGCTGGACCTAGATCACCATGAGGCCACATTCACACCAAAAAATGCAGTTTTTTGTTTTTTGTAACAGTGCCTATCATTTTCCGCAAAATGGAGAAGAATAGGACATGTTTCATCTATTTTGCGGAGCTGCGGAACGGACAAACGTATGCAGATGGTGTGCTGTCTGCATTTTTTGCAGCCTCATTGAAATGATTGATTCTGCATCCGTTCCGCAAAAAATGTGGATCGGATGCAGCACAAAAATACGCTTGTGTAATTGGGGTCTTATGCTGTGAGTCCAGGAAGTATACCCACATACAGGCTGGAAGTAGATCACTATGATGCTGTGAGTCCAAGACAGTAGACCCACGGTTGGGCGGGAGCTAGATCACTTTGATGCTGTAAGTACAGGATAGTAGACCCACGTGTGTGCTGGAACTACTAGATCACTATGATGCTGTGAGTCCCGGACCATAGACCCGTTGTCAGGCTGGAACTATATCACTATGATGCTGTGAGTCCAGGACATTAGATCCAGTTGGGTGGGAACTAGATCTCCTTTGATGATGTGAGTCCAGGACAGTAGACCCACGGTTGGGCGGGAACTAGATCACTTTGATGCTGTAAGTACAGGATAGTAGATCCACGTGTGGGCTGGAACTACTAGATCACTATGATGCTGTGAGTCCAGGACCATAGACCCGTTGTCAGGCTGGAACTAGATCACTAAAGCTAAATTTAGCCAACTAAGAGAGGCCATAGGCCTAACTAACTGGGACAAAGTCCTCAAAAATAAAAATACAGCCACAAAATGGGATATTTTTAAAAGCATCCTAATATCTAATTGTGAGAGGTACATACCTTATGGGAATAAAAGGTTAAGGAACAAGAAAAAAAAGAATGTGGATAAATAGAACTGTAAAGAAAGCAATAAATGACAAATAGAAAGCATTTAAATCACTAAAACAGGAGGGGAGCGAGGAAGTATTGAAAAACTATAAGGAAAAAAATAGAATATGTAAAAGACAAATAAAAGCAGCCAAATTAGAGACCGAGAGATTAATCGCCAAAGAGAGTAAAACTAACCCTAAAATGTTCTTCAATTATATAAATACTAAAAAGTATAAACCTGAAGGTGTCGGCCCCTTACAGAGTAATGAGGGGGGAGTTGCAGAGAGCGATGAGGAGAAAGCAAAGCTACTAAATATCTTTTTCTCCATTGTATTCACTGAGGAAAATAAACTTTCAGATGAAATGCAGAGTATAAAAGTAAATTCTCCTTTAAAAGTGTCCTCTCTGACTCAGGAAGAGGTACAGCAACGTCTTTAAGGACTCTATACTGACGGGGAGTGTTCCACAGGATTGGCACATAGCAAATGTGGTGCCAATATTCAAAAAGGGTCCAAAAACAGAGCCCAGAAACTATAGGCCGGTAAGTTTAACTTCTGTCGTGGGTAAACTGTTTGAAGGTTTTCTGAGAGATGCTATCTTGGAGTACCTCAATGAAAATAAGCAAATAACTCCATATCAGCATGGCTTCATGAGGGATCGGTCATGTCAAACCAATTTAATCAGTTTCTATGAGGATGTAAGTTCTAGACTTGACCATGGGGAATCAATGGATGTCGTATATCTGGACTTCTCCAAAGCATTTGACACTGTACCACATAAAAGGTTAGTATACAAAATGAGAATGCTTGGCCTGGGAGAAAATGTCTATATGTGGGTAAGTAACTGGCTCAGTGATAGAAAACAGAGGGTGGTTATTAACGGTAGATACTCAGATTGGGTCACTGTCACTAGTGGGGTACCACAGGGGTCTGTATTGGGTCCTATTCTCTTCAATATATTTATTAATGATCTTGTAGAAAGCTTGCATAGTAAAATATCAATTTTTGCAGATGACACTAAACTGTGTAAAGTAATTAACACAGAGGAGGACAGTACACTGCTACAGATGGATCTGGATAGACTGGAGGCTTGGTCAGAAAAGTGGCAGATGAGGTTTAAGACTGACAAATGTAAGGTTATGCATATGGGAAGGAATAATGCAAGTCACCAGTACATACTAAATGGTAAAGCACTGGGTAACTCTGACATGGAAAAGGACTTAGGAATTTTAGTGAACAGCAAACTAAGCTGTAGAAGCCAGTGTCAGACAGCTGCTGCCAAGGCCAATAAGATAATGGGTTGCATCAAAAGAGGCATAGATGCCGTGATGAGAACATAGTCCTGCCACTTTACAAATCACTAGTCAGACCACACATGGAGTACTGTGTACAGTTCTGGGCTCCTGTGAACAAGGCAGACATAGCAGAGCTGGAGAGGGTTCAGAGGAGGGCAACTAAAGTAACAACTGGAATGGGTGGACTACAGTACCCAGAAAGATTATCAAAATTAGGGTTATTCACTTTAGAAAAAAGACGACTGAGGGGAGATCTAATAACTATGTATAAATATATCAGGGGTCAGTACAGAGATCTCTCCCATCATCTATTTATCCCGAGGACTGTGACGAGGGGACATCCTCTGCGTCTGGAGGAAAGAAGGTTTGTACATAAACATAGAAGAGGATTCTTTACGGTAAGAGCAGTGAGACTATGGAACTCTCTGCCTGAGGAGGTGGTGATGGCAAGTTCACTAAAAGAGTTCAAGAGGGGCCTGAATGTATTTCTGGAGGGTAATAATATTACAGGTTATAGTTACTAGAGATGGGTCGTTGATCCAGGGAGTTATTCTGATTGCCTGATTGGAGTCGGGAAGGAATTTTTCCCCCTAAAGTGAGGAAAATTGGCTTCTACCTCACAGGGTTTTTTTTGCCTTCCTCTGGATCAACTTGTTGGAAAACAGGCTGAACTGGATGGACAGATGTCTTTTTTTGGCCTTACAAACTATGTTACTATGATGCTGTGAGTCCAGAACAGTAGACCCATGGTTAGGCTGGAGCTAGATCACTATGATGCTGTGAGTCCAGGAAGTAGACCCACGGTCAGACTTGAAGTAGATCACTATGATGCTATGAGTCCAGGACAGTAGACCCACAGTTGGGCTGGAAGTAGATGACCTTGATGCCATAAGTAGAGATAAGGGAAGTTCCTAAAAATTTGATTCGGCTGCTTCACCGAATCTCACAAAAAAATGAACTTTGTAATGAATACTTTGTCACAAAGCTAATTTCTTTGTAATTAGCGGGCGTAATGACAGGAAACAGCGATTGTGCCATCCCTCGCCATTGAACCCCTCAGAAGCTTCATCACTGATCGTGGGATTTGAGATGGACATGGCTTTCGGGGGTCAATCTGGTGAGAAAAAAAAAAAACCTCATCCATTTGATCACCGTCAGGCGTGGTGACATCATATGTCACCACGTGTGATTTTGCGGTGGATCTTCAATCAAGATGGCCGCAACAGCCTCTACGCAATCAAATGGATGAGGTGAGTTTGATTTTTCTTTTTTCCCCGATTTCAGGGAAAATTGATTAGTTTCCACAAAGCATGAGGAAATGTGGCTTCATGGTGAATAGAATTTTCCCTAAAATTCGGATTGAAGTCCACTTCAGATACTTGGATTCGCTTAACACTAGCTGTGAGTCCAGGAAGTAGACCCATAGTTTTGCTGGACCTGAGTCCAGGACAGTAGACCCACGATCAGGTGGGAACTAGATCACTATGATGCTGTGAGTCCAAGATAGTAGAACCATAGTCGGGCTGGAACTAGATCACTTTCATTCTGTGAGTCCAGGAAGTAGACCCATGGTTGTGCTGGACCTAGATCACTATGATGCTGTGAGTCCAGGACAGTAGATCCACAGTCGGGCTGGAACTGGATCACTTTCATTTTGTGAGTCCAAGAAGTAGAACCATGGTTGTGCTGGACCTAGATCACTATGATGCTGTGAGTCCAGGACAGTAGATCCACAGTCGGCTGGAACTAGATCACTATGATGCTGTGAGTCCAGGACAGTAGATCCACAGTTGGGCTGGAAATAGATCACTATGATGCTGTGAGTCCAGGGCAGTAGATCCACAGTTTTGCTGCAACTAGATCACTATGATGCTGAGTCCAGTACAGTAGACCGATGGTCAGACTGGAACTAGATCACTATGCTACAGTATGTTCAGCTGAGGCAAGATGTGTTTAGTGCAGGAAATGTGGAAACATTGGTTGTTTTACCCAGACCACACAATCATGTGTTAAATTAGCCTATTGGGCTTCTCTAGCTACAGATATTGATCTATCCTCAAGATTGCTGGGGGTCCTACACTGATCAGTTGTTTTAGGCTACCGCGACACCAGAGGCTGACAGAGTTTGCAGTATTCCCTCTAAGCTGCACGACCACACAACTTCTATAGTGCCCCTGCTCAGGGCCTCTGAGGTCCACAATGCCCATAGTGCTCCTAACTTCCTGATGCTATCCTAGGGTCAAGAAGTTCTGTGCGGGGCTCAAAACTGGTGCCACCTCCTCCCTCTTGGCGCTTTATTACTGTGTCCTCACTGGAAGAGCAGGAGGTCACAGAAGTAGCGTGGCAAGACGGAGGAGGAGGTACCAGTTTTGAGCCTTATACAGAATGTCCTCCATCTTATCTTGCACTGGTCCACAAGGCATAACTGTACTGGCACCTCTTCATACAATGCAGTAGGCAAATAAAGTTTTGTTCTTGAGATAGAGTCCATGTCTATCAGACTTTTATGGCATAAATGATGGTCACATAGTATTACAGATTTACCCCGTGTTTGCTACATGGGAATGCATCCTTATTAACAGTTTTCCCACCTTCCATGTTGTATTGCCTAGCATCCTAACTGCTCTGCTCAACAACTGCAAAGGCTTAGAGGGATCACTAAATTTATGGATCAGAAGCATAAGTCCAAATACAGTGTCCAGCGTACTGAAGCTCAGATCCTATTTACGTGAATTAGAGATTAGTTGCAGTACCCCAGCATGGCCACTACATAGTTTAAGGAGCTGTTTGATTCCAACTCTGTACATCATGTAGGGACTGGTGTCCATACCCAACCTATCCAATACCCGTAACTAGAGATGAGCGAGCATGCTCGAGTGCCATTTTTGCGTATTTGCGTACGCATTTTAAAATTCATACACTATTCATACGCATATTTTAATCTATACACAAATGCGTACGAATAGCGTACTAATTCAATTTGTACGCTATTCGTACGGTATTCGTACGCATTTGCGTATAGATTAAAATATGCGTATGAATAGTGTACGAATTTTAAAATGCGTACGCAAATACGCAAAAATGGCACTCGAGCATGCTCGGCCGAGCATGCTCGCTCCTCTCTACTCATGACCTATCCAGAGGATCCCTTAAGGCAGAATTCACACATTTTTTCCACCTCGACTTTTGTGTTTTAGATGCATTTTTTTATGCATGTGTTATGGTTCATTGTTTTGTGGGAAAAGTGTGGACTCCAAATGTAATCTAAAAGTCTGTGGGAATTTTGAAATGGAGCACACATTTTCAATTTGGGTGCATTTTTTTAACACGGTATGTTGAAACAATTAGTTTTTTTCAAGTCATTTTCTATCAGTTTCTCAGTAGGCAAAAAAAGACCCCTGAAAAAAAATAAACTCAGTTCATTGTTAAGAAAAAAAATCACTACTAAAAATACATCATACAAGCGGTGTCACCCACAGCTTTTTGTGGCAGTTTTTAATGCAGTTTCTTGAGTCAAAGCCAGAAGTGGTTTGGAGGGGAATGAGAGGGACTTAAAGTATTCTTCTCCTTTCTTCTGGATCCACGTCTAGCTTAAGCTAAAAAGGATTGCATCAAAACTGCCATAAAAAACTGTGGTACCACCCTCACATGACTGTTGTTTGGTTCTGCACCCAATTTCCATTTTTTGCGGCTTGGATGCGGACCCATTCACTTCAATGGGGCAGCAAAAGATGTGGACAGCACACCGTTGCTTTGTTCCGTGGGGCAGCCAAAAAATAGAACATGTCCTATTCTTGTCCGTTTTCAGGAAGAGCATAGGCATTTTTATAATGGGCGGGCTGTTCCGTTCGCAAATTGCAATTTGGGGACAGCAAAATACGGTGCGTGCATTTGCACTTTTTTTGACACTTGTGATTTATGCTGCATTTTGGTGGCATTTTTTGCACACTGTGGCCCAGATTTACTAATACTATAGGCAGGGGCGGACTGGGAACTAAAAGTGGCCCTGGAAAAAAGAGGTCCCAAGTTGCAGGCGCGCCCATTTTGAAAAAAAACAACAAAATATGCAGGGCCAACAGAAGTAGGAGGGCCAGCAATACCATAGGGCAGAGCAATATACCGCCCCAGCTTAACCAAGTACCACGGTGCAGCACAAAATACTGCCATATGCGCCACATACGCCACCAAGCTCAAACAAATGCGAAAAAAAAAACAGAAAGAAAAAAAACACCACTTATTGAACAAAAATGCAAAAAAAAAATGCTTGTGTGTCCTGTGTTTCATATTTTCATAAATGTTCACCTGACATCTAGAGATGGCATCCTACTGAAAAAAAACAAGGCAAAAAGCACCACTAAAAACGTCAAAATGCAGAAAAACACCAGCAAAAAACCTGTGTGAAAACAGCCTTGGAGTGAATTCACACATAAGGCCTGATTTATCATAGACCAGTGGTGTATGCCAGTCTATGATAACCCTACTCATTGCCAGAGGCTGGACCTAATTTAGGCCTAGTTGTAAATTAGGTGCAGCCTTTGTCAGTCCATGTGCCAGAACTGCAATTTACGCTAAGTGTAAAAGAAGATAAATTTGGTGGGGCCACTTCCCCACCCCCTCCCTCATCACCCCCTTTTTTAGGGAAAGTGGTGAAGACAGTAGAGAGACACCTCTTGCGCAAAAATTTTCACACCAGAAAACTGGCAAAATATAAATTATGCCCACGGATTTTAGTGCCATTTTTCAGCACTGCGTTTCTTGTGACATTTTTGTATATGCAGTTTTTTTTTGCTGAAAAGATGCTGTTAGCTGAAAGTATAGGGGAAATATGAAATTCAGCAAGGTTAAAGGGGTTCTCCAGGTTTTTTCTATTGATGACCTATTCTCAGAATCGGTCATCAATATGAGATCGGCAGGGTTCTGACACCCGGGACCCCCGCAGATCAGCTGTATGTGCAGTCTCCCTTCTCTCTTCCTGTCCACTGCTGCAGTCCCCTAGACATACAGGGTAGGGCAGGAAGAGAGAAGGTAGACGGCATGTGTGTACCGCGTGTGCTGTCTCCTCATACAGCTGATTGGCGGGGTTCTGGGTGTCAGACCCCCGCCAATCTGAGACCAGGGGCGTACTGGGAACTTAAAGTGGCCCTGGAAAAAATGCTAAAACTGGCCCTGTTTTGTAGTCAGGTCCAAATTGATCGAAGGTGGGGCCAACACAAGTAGGCAGGGACAGCAATACCATATTGTAGCACATTATACCATTCCAAAAGAGCCAAATACCACAGTCCCTCACAAATACTGCCAAAATACATCCCAAAAAACTTCCACTGGCCGGCTGTGAGGAGGACTCAGACGGCCCCTGAGAAATTTCCCTGTAAGGTCTATGGCCAATCTGCCCATGTTTCCATGAGGATAGGTCATCAATAGAAACAGCCTGAACAACCCCTTTAACCTTGAGACAAGAAAATAACCACACTAAAACAGATTTTTAAAAAATGACAAAAAGAAAAAAACGTGTGTCGTGCATTTCATATTTTACCTACACTTTCAGCTAACAGCTCAAGCTGGCATCTTTTCAGCCAAAACTGCATGTACAAAAATGTCACAAGAAACTTAGTGCTGAAAAATTGCACTAAAATCAGCTGATCGACGGTGGTGACGGACCCCCGCCAACCTAATATTGATGACCTATCCTGAGGATAAGTCATCAGTATTAAAAGCCTGGACAGCCCCTTTAAGCAATGGTGTTTTTTTCTCCTCTACAGAAAAAATCATATGTGGTGTGGAAAAAAGTAAGCTGTTTTTATGGCTTTTTATTATTGGTGGAAATGCTAAATGCCAGAGCAAACCTCTGTGTGAACAAAGTCTTAGGGCTCATTCAGATGGCCGTATGCTGTCCGCAAAAATGTGGACCTGTTTTTTTTTTGTGGACAGTTCAGCATGTCCGCAAAAAAAAGGATTGCATTCCGCATATTTGCTGACCCATAGACTACAATGGAGACACATCCTGATTTTCACTGACAAGTATAGGACATGTTTTCTTTATTTTGCGGAGCCGTAGAACAGAAGAAAAGTGTCTGATAGAAATGAATATGTCTGTAACAAATCCGCCAAAAAACATATCCAAATTTTTGCGGACAGCATACGGCCGTCTGAATGAGCCCTTAGGGTGGTCTTACATGGCACGATGTGGGGCCATACATCGCACATGTTTAAAGTACCTTCACACCGGCCAATCAGAACAGCTCAGGGAACCAACAATCTTTACAGTGATCATTCATCCCCAATGCAGTTTACAATATGTCAGTTGTGTATCCCTTGTTTTTTCCATTTAGTTTTCAAAATCTCTGATTGTTGTCAGTGAAGTGAAACATTGTTTCCATCCACAAGACGAAGCCTGCACAGATTTCAGCTCATTATAGCTATTTCTCCAGGTTTGTCACAATTGAATCTCGTCTAGACATTCCTGTGTAAGATGATATTTTATACCTACTCTGATACATCCCCTGGGAGATAAGCGTTGTCAGAGGTGTCAGGCAGTGAAGTAAGCATGTCTGTGTGGGAGTAGGAAGAGATAGCTGTCAGCCTAACAAACTGCAGGTATCTTTCCTGCGTTACATGCTCCTGCCACTAGGGGGACTGATCTATGTGGCCCTTGGGCCGTATGGACATGTTGGCATTTGTGGTATTTTACTGGGTGTTATGCTGTAGTGAGTGGGATTTACAAAACTCATCTTCCTACAATAAGGTTTAAAATCTGCAATTTTAAAAAATGCTGCAGAATTTTTAAAATACCTGAGTGACTCGTGACCTTCTACTGTGCCAGCTCGTAGCGCAACCCTATTCACAGACTGTAGAAACTGGCACAGTGGAGTGGGTGTGTCGTGTGGGTAGAGCATAGATACAGCTGGAGCAGGGTACGGCAGTGGCTGTCCTTGAGTGCCTTTCCAGAGAACCATATGCTGCAGTCTGCCATACCCTGCCTCTGCTTTCTCTATGTTCCTGCTGATACAGCACACCAGTCCGTGAGTGCCACTGCACAGTGCCAGCCACTGCTGTCTGCCATACTCCTCTTTAGGTGTCCTCATTTCAACTGAATGGCAATAAAGGTGGCTGTAGTCCTTACGGTGGCTAATCCTGATTTCAGCGTTCTCCTGGGCCGTATGGGCAGTGATAGGAGGGGCGCAAACTTTCTTACCCTCAGGGCGCACTCTGGGCTTTTAGTGTTTGTCTGGTGGTGGTTAGGATGCCCTTGATAACATTTCTCCTTTATTGAATAGATGATGGGAGTCATAGTACAAATACATGCAGCAGGAACAGTCCTGAAGTATTTCACAGGGTAGGCTCTTACCAAAAGACTGTATATAGGAGGTGGCTATGCAGTGTATGGGAGGTGGTCCAGCCTGAGCCTCTCTCTTTATAGTCACTATCAATCTACCCAAAATGACCAAAAACTTGCAATTCCTTAATCATTTTCAGTGCACAACCGTGTGGTGCAGTCCTAGATTGAATGGCCAGATTGGTAAGTAACCATGCAAACTATCTGTAAGGTAAGTAAACCATGTATGTGTTTATCCAGCTGGATTGTTACAGACCTAATTACTTTAATTAAGTATCGGTGTGTGGATCTAATCGGTTCTGCGGTGAGCTTCACCTGTTTCTTTTATGAGGACTGGCTTCTTGGACAAGGTCGCAGACTTTATTTTTCAAGTTTAGCACTGCCTTAGTTATGCCTGGCCTCCTGCCTCACGGCCTCCGGGCCTGGCCTCCTGCCTCACGGCCTCCGGGCCTGGCCTCCTGCCTCACGGCCTCCGGGCCTGGCGTCCTGCCTCCCGGCCTGGCGTCCTGCCTCATGGCCCCTGGGCCTGGCCTCCCGCCTCACTGCCTCCGGGCCTTGCCTCACGGCCTCCAGGCTGCCTTACAGCCTTTGCACATCTGGCTGGTTACTCCTGGCCTTCGGCCACTTGCTGCCACTTGCCTCTGTGCATGGCCTGCCGCCACTTGCCTCTGTGCATGGCCTGCCGCCTCTTGCCTCTGTGCATGGCCCGTTGGCCACTTTCCTCTGTGCAGGCCCTGTTGGCCACTTGCCTCTGTGCATGGCCTGTTGGCCTCTTGCCTCTGTGCATGGCCTGTTGGCCGCCTGCCTCTGTGCATGGCCTGTTGGCCGCCTGCCTCTGTGCGTGGCCTGTTGGCCGCCTGCCTCTGTGCGTGGCCTGTTGGCCGCCTGCCTCTGTGCGTGGCCTGTTGGCCGCCTGCCTCTGGGCGTGGCCTTTTGGCCACCTGCCTCTGGGCGTGGCCTTTTGGCCGCCTGCCTCTGGGCGTGGCCTTTTGGCCGCCTGCCTCTGGGCGTGGCCTGTTGGCCGCCGCCTCTGGGAGTGGCCTGTTTGCCCCTTCCCTCCGGGCGTGGCCTGTTGGCCCCTTGCCTCTGGGGGTGGCCTGTTGGCCCCTTGCCTCTGGGCGTGACCTGTTGGCCGCCTGCCTCTGGGCGTGGCCTGTTGGCCCCTTGCCTCTGGGCATGGCCTGCTGGCCCCTTGCCTCTGGGCATGGCCTGCCTCCGGGCTGTGGCCGGCTCCTCAGACGGTACAAAAGACCCTGCAAATATAAAAGCGCTTTGCGCTGCTTTTTATTGTGCTAATGTCACCTGATAACAACCTTACAGGTAGTTGCCCAGTCACCCCTATGTGGTACTGGTGCCCTGGCACAAAAAGTAAGTTTCATAAGTCTCAAGAAATCATTCTACCTACTTTTTGCAAGGATCCTATAACTCCAAGGGAAAATGATTTTCATTCCTTGGATGTTAGACACTGTTTGCTTCAATTCCTTGAGTCTACTAAGACATGGAGAAAGTCTTCAGCTCTGTTTGTACTTTTCTCTGGTCCAAACAGGGGTATGAAGGCTACAAAAAGTTCTCTTGCAAGGTGGATCAGATTGGGCATTTCTTTAGCCTATTTGCAATCTGGTCTTTCTCCTCCTCTCAGCGGTGAAGGCTCATTCTACACGGTCTGTCTCTACTTCTTGAGCTGAACGTTCTTGTGCCACAATTGAACAGATTTGTAGGGCGGCCACCTGGACTTCTCCTTCCACCTTTTTTCGCCACTATAGGTTGGATCTTCTTCCTCTTCTGATCTCTCTTTTGGAAGAAAGGTTCTTAAAGCAGTGGTCCTGATTTTTCTCTGTAATTCTCTCTGTGGTGCTGTCGTGGGGGAGGGGAAAAAGGATGATTACTTACCGGTAATCGGATTTTCCAGACCCCACGACAGCACCCTTCTAATTCGCTCATGGTTTTTGGTGTTCTGTCGCACTTGGGAGTTGCAAAAAAAAAAGAATATATATATATATATATATATATATATATATATATATATATATGTGTGTGTTATGTTTAAGATGTATTGACTAACTGAGGTCGGAGTCCCTCTCATGCTCTGTAAATCACTGAGGTGGGAGAGAGGCTCCACCTTTTTTATTCTGCAGGTTTCCTGTCCCTGGGGCTGGATACCTCTCTCTGTGGTGCTGTCGTGGAGTCTGGAAAATCTGATTACCGGTAAGTAATCATCCTTTTCTGGCAGCTTTCACTTACAGGAATAATGTTTTCCTGGAGCAGGATTTGTCTTGGCTCACTTGGCAGGAGCACACACCAAACAGGTCTTCACTCTAGCTTTCTCACTTGCAGACCCTCTGCTAACCAGGGGAAAATGGGACCAGCCCATTACCCAGCAACTAATACTGATAGTTAACTGGTTTCTACCTATACATAGCCTTTTTGGGTTACATAGTGCGTAGATCATAGTGAACACTTTTACCACTTTATTAACCCTTTAGTAGTGAACCAGCTGCTCAGGTCTGTGAATGTCTCAACAGCTGGCACTCTGGGTATAGCTGGCACTCACAGACTGTTGTGTCTTAACAGCCAAAACTTAGGGGGCTAAATTGCAGTTGACAGCAGCAGCTTGCACTCTAGAATAGCACTCACGGACTGGCCTGTCTTAGCTGAAGCACACTATTGCAGACAGCAGGGGCCTGCACTCTAAAGTGACGCTCCTAGACTGGCATGTCTTTATTAATGTACACAGATGAAGCATATCACAGCAAACAAGAGTGGCTGGCACTCTAGAATGGCGCTCACAGACTGGTATATCTCATCAGCTAAAATGTTGTCGTATGGCAGACAGCAACGACTGGTGCTCTGTGGTGGCACTCACAGACTGGCATGTCATATCAGTTGAAATGTAGATTGCTGGAGTCAGTGGCGTACATAGAGAAGTAAGGACCCCATAGCAAGGGTCAAACCAGCCCCCCCCCCCAACACACAGAGGACAGAAGGGTTTCTGCCTAAACCCTTTTCAATGACCCTTGGGACGTTTTTCCACTGCTTCATTTGCTAAAAGTTGTTCCTTTAGAGGTTAGAGTCCTGACCAAGTTTTCACCTCCAGTAGAAGAGGGGATGCCACTATGGTAGTTACGCCCCTTGCTGGAGCACAGTATGATAGACAACAGCCCAGGCTTTCCATACTCACTGTTGCATCTTAGGCCTTATGCACATGACCATGTCCGTATTGCAGTCCGCAAAATACGGACACCTTCTGTGTGCAATCCGCTTTTTTCTCACTCCTATTACTAGAAATTACAATTTTTTTTAAACGGACCCTGAATACCAGCCTTCAAAAAATAGGACATGTACTATATTTGTCTGTTTTGACTGCTTGACAGTCCCCATTGAAGTCAATGGGCCCGTTTTAAACATCTGATGACTAAAAATGGTTGGTTGTCTGGAGATGCTGAGGAGAGGCAGGGAATAGCCAATTAAATTCTTTTTTTTTTTTTTTGTGCGGATGAAAACATCCGGTGGGGGCAGCCCCAAAAGCAGATGGTGACAGGGATGAGCCTCCCTAGCAACGCAGGTGACACTAAGGAGGCTTGTCCCCGTCACCGCCTGCCATTAGCTCCCCCCCCCATCCCGACATCAGGGCTCGGATAACCACTTTAATGCATGTTTTTTATTCACTGTCATGTGAATGTATCCTAAAGGCAGGGGCATTGCTAGGCTAAAACATTCGGCAATACAATTGAATCTAATGCACTGCAAGAGATGTAGGACCTGTGATGACATCACAGGTCATGTGATCAGTGCAGAAGACAGGTGTTAAAAAGGACCTGCGATGATGTCACAGTCATGTGACCAGTGCAGGAGAGAACAGCACTGAAGAGGAGAAGTGGAGAAGAAGCTATGATGAGACCTGCTACATCAGCAGAGGTAAGTGAAGGGAGAAGCAGAGCAATGCTGGGAGTTATGGTTATTTAACTGGGACTGTATGTAAGGGCAGAAGAAAGGGATGTTATTATGGTGGGACTGTGTGTTGGAGGTGGCTTGGGAAGGGATATGTTATTTACATGGGACTGTATGTTAAAGGTTGCTATCTGAGGGAGCGATTTTTTTTTACATGGGACTGTATGTTGATGGCGGCTGTGGGAGGGAGTGATGTTATTTACATGGGACCATATGTTTATGGTGTCTGTGAGAGGGAGTAATGTTATTTACATGGGACTTATGTTGCTGGCGGCTGTGGGGAGAAGTGATGTTATTTACATGGGACTGCATGTTGATGGTGGCTGTGGGAGGGGATGATGTTATTTACATTGGACTGTATGTTGATGACGGCTATGGGTGGGAATGATGTTATTTACATGGGACTGTATATTGATGGCAGCTGTGGGAGGGGGTAATGTTATTTACATGGGATTCCATGTTGATGACGGCTGTGGGTGGGAATGATGTTATTTACATGGGACTGTATGTTGATGGCGGCTGTAGGAGGGAGTGATGTTATTTACATAGGACTGTATGTTGAAGGCAGCTGTTGGAGGGAGTGATGTTATTTACATAGGACTGTATATTGATGGTGGCTGGGGGAGTGATGTTATTTACATGGGACTGAATGTTGGGGTGATGTTTACATGGGATTGCATGTTTGAGGTGGCTGTAAAGTGGGTGATATTATTTACATGGGACTGCATGTTGAAGGTAGCTGGGGAGGGGGTGATGTTATTTACATGGGACTGTATTGTGGAGGGGTCTGTAGATAGAGAGCGATGTTATTTACATGGGGCTGTATATTGGAGGGGGCTGGAGAGATGATGTGATGTTATTTACACGACTCTACGGCGGAGGGAGGGAAATGGCGTTATTTACATGGGACTATATGGTGGAGGGGCTGAGGAATTATAATTTCTGAGGACCCTAAAGGGAGGAATATAACTACAGGGGGCACTTCAGGGTGAGCATTATAACAGTAGGGGGCAATATAAATACTGGGGGCACTGTGGGGGTATTATAAATCCAGGGGACTTATAGATCTGCCTTATTTCTACAAAGAGCACTATGGGGGCCTTATTACTACTGAGGGGTCTGTAGAGAGCTTTAATACCACTGGGGGAACAATAGGTGGGCCTTATTACTACTGGGGGCTCTGTGAGGGCATTATTAATACTGGAGGACTCTTCTACTAATGGGCACTCTTGTGGGGCATTATCACTGCTGGGGGCACTGTAGGGGGCAGTATTACTAATGGGGTCATTCTAGAAGGGAATTACTATTGGTAGGACTATTACTATATGGGGCACTTCTTTTTTCTTCAGTATAGTATTTGGGGGTATTGGGGGCACGGCGAGCAGCAGGATAAGACTGTAGGGACTCCAGGTTGGGGGATGATGATAGAAATGTGAGGAAGCTGAGATGTCCGTGTGTCATACTCTGCAGAGACGAGAAGATGTCTGTGTGTCACACTCTGCAGAGACGAGGCGGCTGAGTGAAGTTGTCCGGACCGAATGGAGAAGATGATGAGAGAGAAAGTCTACATCACGGGAGATGTTACCTGGGAGGCACTGGATGTGAGGTATGTGCTGCTGTATAGCAGGGGTGGGGTGAGGGTCGACATAGATAATTGGGCCATATTCATTGGGGCTTGGGCCCCGGATCTTTTGAGACCCTAGTAACGCCCCTGCCTAAAGACGTACCTTTAGGCATTCTTTTCACCATATCTCCATGCAAAATGGCCTAGACTTGTGGAAAAAAGGTATGTGAGGTATGGGTACTAATTCAGTAAATTTTAGGTGTAGTTGTGTGTGGTATTTAAAGTCTCATAGTACAAGGCTTAGTGTTTCATGCCATACATCTTACAGTCAATGAGAAAAACGAATCTCTCCCGCTCCCTGTCATGAGATGATTTATGCTCAGTACTGTACATGACACACTGAGTCATGTGTACTTTCTTCTATGCTACATTATTTGTAAAGTGAGCATGAGGTAATCCTCCTTGTTAGCAGTACTCAGGGACGGACTGGGAACTTAAAGTGGCCCTGGAAAAAATATGAAAAGTGGCCCCATTTTGTAGTTGGGTCCAAAGTGATGGAAGGCAGGGCCAACAATACCATATTGTGGCACATTATACCACCCCAACAGAGCCAAATACCATAGTCCTTCACAAAATATATCCCCAAAAACTACCACTGACCTGCCATAAGGAGGGCCCAGGTGGCCCCCTGGGCATCGGCCCACCGGGAAATTTCCCTGTAAGGTCTATGGCCAATCCGCCCCTGGCAGTACTACCGGTTTGTTTTTCACAGTGAGAAGGTGTGTTGAGCCATGGTTAGATCTTCTCAGTCACTTTACTACACCAGTATTAGATTGTGTCACCGATCATTGTGCTTAGATGGCGCACTTATATGGTGCACTTTATATGGCACCTCTACCATCATTGCAGCCACCAGGCAATTTGTCGTTGTGGCACCCTCCTAACACAAAGGGACCACTTTAAGGGCCCTTTTACAGATAATTGGGCCAATTATTAGGAATGAAAATTCACCCAAAAACTCGTTCCAAACAGTTCCCCTCGTATAAGGGAACAATCACAATTAAACCTTAATTAATCTAATGAAGACTGCACTGTTTAGAGGGTCTACATTGTTAAAGGTTTTTATATTCTAACCTGTTAGAAAGGTACATGATGTAATCTGTAGTGAAGGTAATCTTCTTAATGTATTTGTGAGTTATAACCTCCCTTCTGATCCTCAGCTGTGTCATGTAATCAGTTCTATGCCTCTCCAACTGACACAGGACAGGAAGTCAGTTACTTCTCTATTCATTCCTATGAGACTGACATTGAGGCTCCCATAGGAATACATAGAGAAACTGGCTTCCTGTCCACACATAAGATGATGTGTTATTTGGAAAGTCTGATTGCTGGTCACATGACACAGCTGAGGATGAGAAGGGAGGGGATAGCTCACAAATACAGACACTGGTAAAAAGATTACCTTCACTACAGATTACATCATGTACCTTTCTAACAGGTCAGAGAATAAAGGGGGACATTTATTAAGACCACTGTTTTAGACGCCTGTATTAATAACCCCTTGCACTGGTGGTGGTTCCACTGAAGTTATGAAGAGACACAAGTGTCTACATAACTTCGGCAGATCCTCTACCAGTTCTACATTTAGACCTTTTTTTAATACCTAAAACAGGCGTGGAAAATGGTAAATGAGACGGACCTGCCCATGCCACGCCCACAATTTCAGACCTGGCGTGAGCGTGGAGAAGTAGCAGATTGTGGCGTAACTAACAGTTGCAGTGCAATCTGCGCCTGAAATACGCCTAATTTAGGCGTATTTCAGATTCATAAATGACCCCCAGAATGTCAGCATTGATTTCCATGCTGATTTCTCTGCGTTTCAGCACCAAAAATGCATGTGTTACTTGTGTTTTTTATTGCGGTTTTGCCTCAGACAAATCTGCACAGAGGTCGCACAAACAATTGACATGCTGCAGATTGACGATTTCTAAATCTACACGAAAGGTCAATTTCCGCATGGAAACAAAAAGCAAAGTGTACATTCACTTTACTGGTACTGTACTGTGCTGTGGTTTTTCTGCATGAGAATCCGCACAGAAAAAAACTGTGTAATCCGCTATGTGTGGAGGTAGCCTCCACACATTCTGTGCAGATTTCTGTGCGCAATTGCACCCAAATTGTGGATTTTAGTCTGGATTTGATGTGGTTTTGCTGTAGATTTCGCCTTTCATCTGAAAGGGGTGAAATCTGCTGTTAAAACCGTCAACATAATTGGCATACTTGAACATCCGCATGACAGGTCAGTTTTCACAAAGAAGAAATCCGCACACTGTATATGTGAATTGTCTATTCTTATACACTTTGCTGGTATTGTATAACACTGTGGTTTTTCCACCCAGGAATCCACGCAGAAAAAAACGTGCATAATCCACATTGTTTGCAGGTACCCTTAGTGTGCCAGTGTTCAATCACCAAACAAGCAAACGCTTGTTTATTGGTTGGTTGAATCCTCCTTGTGAGCATGAAAATACTCGCTGGTTGGCAGCACATCTCTCTGATTGTCTCTCTGACAAGCCTGTTTTGGGCCTTACTAAGTTTTTTTTTTTTTTCATTTTTTTTATTGTCACATTCAAAGAGCTATAACATTTTTATTTTTCCTTTAGGGCAAATTGTAGTTGTTAATGGCACAATTTTGGGGTACAGATATTTCCTTAAAATAGCAGGAGGTCAGTCAGCTAGGCAAACATTAGCCCTTACGATGGCACAAAGGGCATCATCCAAGAATATAACCTTTAATTTGGAATAATTTAAAGATACCCAACTATTGAGCCAGAAATAAAACTATCTAATATATAAAGCTGAGTATATGTATGTGTGTGTATATCCGCTAAAAGAATCCACACCGTCACATTTACAATCACGAAATTTGGTACAGGTACATCAGATGTCCGGGAAGGTTTAAACCGGGTCTCAGCTCTCTAGGACGTACCGTTCCTGAGCTATTCCCCAAAAAATGCAAATATGGAAATGTTAAGGGGCAGATTGCTGTAGAGGCCACTGTTAAGGGGGCAGGGTGTTGTGGAAATCACTGTTAACGAGACGGGGTATTGTGGAGATCACTAATAAAGGAGTGGCCGCTGTGGAGGTCACTGTTAAAGGGGAGGGCACTGTGGATGTTACTGTTAAGGGCGCAGGCCGCTGTGGAGGTCACTGTTAATGGGGCGGGCACTGTGGAGGTCTCTGTTAAGGAAGGAGGGGACTGTGGAGGCCACTTTTAAAGGAGCAGCGGTGTACTGTGAGGTTACTGTTAAGGCAGCGGGGTATTGTGAGGTCACTGTTAAGGGAGCGGGGTACAGTGGAGCTCACTGTTAAGGAAGTGGGCCCTTGTGGAGGTCACTGTCAAGGGGGTGGGGTGCTGTGGAACTCACTGTTAAAGGGCAGGCTGCTGTGAAGGTCAAAGTTAAGGGGGTAGGCTGCTGTGGTGGTCCCATTTTAAGGAGATGGGGCACTGTCGGGGGGGTTGGTGTTAAGGGATGGGGGCTGTGGAGGTCACTGTTAAGGGGGCGGGGTACTGTAGATGTCACTGTTATAGTGGATACTGTCGATATCTTTTAATGACACACACAAACATTAAATGAAATAAATTGAAATATACCCGTGCGAAGCCGGGTCCTTCTGCTAGTTATAAATATAATGAGGTCACTCCTGTTCAGTATTGGGCTATATGTGTATACAGTACACACAGTATGTCCACCTAGGTCCACATAATGTTTATGTCATTCCATATATATTCCAAGATAACTATTTCATGAGGATACACCTCACTCACCCATCCATTTGATAGCCAAACAACAACGGATGCGGTCGTCCAGCTTGATAGCCAAAGGATCCTTTCATGGATGGATCATAGATTAGGTGAATTATCCAGAGAGGACATTGATACCTCAGGAATGGATTCACTTCTTTTCTCTAGAGGTTTCTTTTAGTTAGCTGCTGTGGGCTTAACAACACATTTGAGGCCACTAACTGTCCCTGTCAGGCAGGTCACTACACTGTCCCTCTCCAGAGCTCCTGACCCATCACTCACTCTATCGGAACCTCAAGTTTCTGCAAATTATTATTGTCGGCACAGCACCCCAATATCATTCTGCTGCAGAGCAATTGCACAATTTTTTCAGTGCATTATATCTGTCCGATGTTATTAAACACGTTGCATTATAACAAAAAGCATTTTACAGCAATAACACCCTTTTATACCAGTAAAATCAAACACAGATTATACTGTAGACAGAAATATTACCGCCTTTCCTGTATCGTTATATTTTTTTTGGGGGGAGGGGAGGAGAAGCACCGCATTACAAGTTTGCAACGTGTGTTTTGCAGTAGAGAAAGGTCTTTTTTGAAACGGCCTTTCCTACATCTTTATATTATTGGGGGGGGGGGAGAGAATAATCATATTACAAATAACATGCAGTAGTAGGCAGAAATCTTAGTGGTGCCAATGCAATATTCCCAAAGAAAATTGTCAATAGCAGTAATTGTACATGTGTCTTCAAGTTTCAGAAAATATGCTTGCAATTTTGCTATAACTGTTCCATAATTTGTGTGACTGTATCAAACCCTTGGCTCTTCATTTAGGAAAATGTTGAGTTTACATTAAGCCTCATAATGTGTCTGGAATACGGAAGGGTTCAAAACTTAAGACGCAGGCCTCGTCATCCCTGTGCCAGAAAGTGGATATTAGCAGCAGCAGCCATCCAGGTAGTAGTAGCGGTAGGCCACAGTTCTCCAAAGCTTCCAAGGGGAGCAATATTATTATTCAGGAAAAAGTGGAGGTTATTGTTGACTGGATGGTCACTTCTGAGTGTGACACCATGCCTTGGAGCCAGGGGTTTCAGCATTCCTCACGCTTCTCCTCCTTGCAGCCCCAGAGAAGCCTTTCAGTTACATCCTCTCTGCCTCCTAGTAGGACGCCTTCTTTTTTCCTAAGAAGAGGAAACAAAACCCCACCACGAACTACAGCAGATAGTCAAGAGAGTCTGGCTGTTGATAACTTGAGTGAGAGCAGTGAATGTTGGACTGCAATGAGGGAGTTTAAGGAGAAGGCAGAGGACCCCATATGTTGGTGGTAGTGAAGATGACACTTGTAGGTGGTAGGTGCTAGGGGCAGTGGTAGAGACAGTGACACTCTGGGCAAATACAGAGCAGGGAATCAAGAGCCCACCATCACAATTTGACAAAAGTAGCAGGAAGGATGAGGACTATGATGATGATTGTGTGTAGGACAGAACCTGGGAGCTGGATCGGGGTGCCAAAGAAGAGGAGGAGACATCAGGGGAGAAGTGTGGAGGCAACGTACAGCCAAAACTTCCAAAAGAGTGCCACATCTGCTCTATTGTGGTCAGCTTAGGAACTGGTGATACTGCTGATACTGTGGGTGTAATGTCCAAGACCTAGGATCTGGATAGACTGGAGGCTTGGGCAGAGAAGTGGCAGATGAGGTTTAAGACTGACAAATGTAAGGTTCTGCATGGGAAGGAATAATGCAAGTCACCAGTACATACTAAATGATAAAACATTGGGTAACTCTGACATGGAAAAGGACCTAGGAATTTTAGTGCACAGCAAACTAAGCTGCAGAAACCAGTGTCAGACAGCTGCTGCCAAGGCCAATCAGATAATTTGCATCAAAAGAGGCATAGATGCCCGTGATGAGAACATAGTCCTGCCACTTTACAAATCACTAGTCAGACGACATATGGAGTACTTTCCACAGTTTTGGGCTCCTGTAAACAAATCAGACATAGCAAAGCTGGAGAGGGTTCAGAGGAGGGCAACTAAAGTAAAAACTGGAATGGGTGGGCTACAGTACCCAGAAAGATTATCAAAATTAGGGTCGAAAAAAGACGACTGAGGGGAGATCTAATAACCATGTATAAATATATCAGGGGTCAGTACAGAGATCTCTCCTATGATCTATTTATCCCCAGGACTGTGACTATGACGAGGGGACATCCTCTGCGTCTGGAGGAAAGAAGGTTTGTACACAAACATAGAAGAGGATTCTTTACGGTAAGAGCAGTGAGACTATGGAACTCTCTACCTGAGGAGGTGGTGATGGTAAGTTCACTAAAAGAGTTCAATAGGGGCCTGGATGTATTTCTGGAGGGTAACAATATTACAGGTTATAGCTACTAGAGATGGGTCATTGATCCAGGGAGTTATTCTGATTGCCTGATTGGAATCGGGAAGGAATTTTTTTCCCCTAAAGTGGGGAAAATTGGCTTCTACCTCACAGGGGTTTTTGCCTTCCTCTGGATCAACTTGCAGGATAACAGGCCGAACTGGATGGACAAATGTCTTTTTTCGACCTTATAAACTATGTTACTATGTTAGGCCAAGCTCAGCTACCTCTAGCTCTGTGCGAGCAACTCCCTTATGGTAGTTTTTCTCCTCACGACCGACACACAAAACAGCCATTTGCAATAGCTGCAGGATTAAAATAGGCTGTGGGCATTCAAACACAAACATAGGTACCAGAACTCTATTGCAGCATGTGAGGTGGCATCACCGGATCCTGTGGGAAAATAGAATTGGGCAGCATTCTTGATCAGAGCAAGTCTGTAATCCTTCTACTGGTCTTCTTCGTGGCAGCTAGCTGGAATCCCTAAACAGTACAGCAGTACAGTGTTTTTGTCATTATCAGCTGCTTCTTCTCCTGCTCAAATGCCTTATCCTTGTCCTCCGCTCCATTGTGAAACATCCATAACAGAATGTGTGGCCATGTGAAAACCATTCTCAACCAGCAATTAGCTTATGTGTAACCTGAATTCCAACCTGGTAAACTTGCTGGCTATTTAGTTGCTGCCATATCACTTAGTTGTGGTAAATGTGGCGCACTTCCATACTTTGCCTAAATTAATTTTACTGGATTCTAGCCCAGCCCAGGTGTGGTGGGACTCTTGGCTACACAGTCAAGATTGCCACGCTTATATGGAAAATTTGTGGCCCCGCAGGTGTACTGGGACTCTTGGCGAGCAAGAATACCACTGCTATATTAAACATTTGGGGGAAAATGTGGTGGAACTGTTAGCATGTGCATGTCATATGGGCAGGCATTTTGACCCCGTTAAGGCATCATTTTTTAATTAGCCACAGTTCCCCTCAAAACACTGTGTGTGTTTAATGAGGTTGTCTGGGTTCAGAGCTGAACCGGGACATACCCACATTTTCACCCAGGAAGCTCCCCTGATATGAGCATCGGAGCATTTCATGCTCTGATGCACTCCTTTGCCCTGCGCTGAGTTGCGCAGGGCAAAGGCTTTTTTAGGAGATCCGGTGACATACTAGGCTCTCCATGGGGAAAGCTAGACTAAGGTTTCCGCCTAGCAGTGAGCCCAATGACGTCACCGGCACTAATGGGCGGGCTTTAGCGCTACTCTAGCTTGTAAAACAGCTAGGGCAGTGCAAAAGCCCGCTCATCAGAGCCAGTGACGTCACCGGCAACACTGCTAGGCGGAAGCCTCCGCCTAGTAGTGTTAAAAACAAAAATGCACTATACAACGCAGGGCAAGGGAGAGCATCTAGTCCTAGTAGACTAGAGGGGGTCATATGCCAATTTCCAGGGCAATAGGAGCAAATTTGGTTCGGGTAGAATTGATTTGGGTCCAAACCAAACTTTAAAAAAAAATTGGCGAACCTGAAACAAACCTAATCTCAAAAGGTTCACTCATCTCTATAGCCTTTCCCTATTCTTTGCCTGATAAAACCCTGAGTTTTCTACCTATTCATTCAATCTAAATATGTCCCTAAACTGTCCCTACAACAGCTAGATTGGTGAGTTGTGTCTGTAGTTGCTTTTTGCCAGACATATCCAAGACACATGCTCTCAGATTGTAAGCTAAGCTCAGAATGGTGCCCAGAGGCTGAAGGACCTGCCAAAATCCTGCCCCCTGATTAGCTCACAGCCTGCCAGCCTCTGAGCCAATCAGAACAAGCCCCCTCCCAGGGTCATCTGATCCTCCATCTTCATCCTCCCTGCCTTCAGATTTTGTGAAATTCGTAATTAATTCCAATTACTTTAGAATTGATTCGCTCATCTCTAGTTTTGATTGATGGTGGTCCCAGATGCCAAGGCCCCCCCCTCCCTAGGAGGAGGAGGAGGAGGAGAAAGAAATGCTTACAACACTTGCTGCAGGATGCAGACCAGAGATGGGCTCCTAGACTTTCTATTAAATCTATCTCCTGAGCAAGGAGAACACTCTGTTTTAGCGATCAACGGGGGTCTCACTGTGACATATCAAATGTTTATCAAAACCACACGAACACTATTTATGCATAGCTAACCCATAGGAGAAAATCTGTAATATACTTACCATCTCCAAATTGCGTGGATTAGCCACTCATGAACCTGAGCATGTGACGCTACTCTTATAAAAATCCTGTTACCATTGATGACATGTTTTTTACTAGATTTTGAGCCTAGCCTATGGATGGGACGTCACTTCTGCTGTGGACTGGGCAAAAAATATTCATCTCCCTGGCACATGTACATACAATGTATGTACATGTTATGTTGCAGCCTTATGCTTAAATTATAAAAAAAAGTTCTAATTTTTCTCCATCATTTTGCACTCAATACCCTATAATGACAAAGTGAAAACAGAATGGTTGAAATCTTTGCAAGTCTTTTTCAAAAGGAATAACTAAAATCTTGCATTGACAGAACTATTCAGACTCTTTACTCAGTACTTAGTTAAAGCACCGTTGGCAGTGATTACAGCCTCCAGTCTTCTTGGTATGATGCCACAAGGTTTGCACACCTGAATTTGGGGATTTTCTGCCATTCTTCTCTGTAGATCCTCTCAAGTTCTGTCAGGTTGGATGGCGACCGGCGGTGGACAGCCATTCTCAAGTATTTCTAGAGATGTTTGATGTGGTTCAAGTCAGGGCTCTGACTGGGCCACTCAAGGATAATCATAGAGTTGTCCCTAAGTCACTCCTGTGTTGTTTTGGCTGTGTGCTCAGGGTCATCCAAATCTGAGGTCCAGTACTCTTGATCAGGTTTTCATTAAGAATATCTCTGTACTTTGCACCATTCAGCTTTCCTTCAACCCTGACCAGTCTACCTGTCCCACCTGCTGAAAAACACCCCCACAGCATGATGCTGCCACCACCATGCTTCACTGTAGGGGTGGTATTGGGCGGTGCCTGGTTTCTCTCCAAACATGATGCTCTTAGTTGAGGCCAAAAAGTTCAATATTGGTTTAATCAGACCAGAGAATCTTGTTTATCACGGTCTGAGAGTCCTTTATGTGTTTCGTTGCAAACTTTCATGTGTCTTTTACTGACGAATGGATTATTTCTGGCCACTCTGCCATAAAGCCCAGATTGGTAGAATGTGGCAGTGGTTGTTGTACTTCTGGAAATTTCTACTATCTGCTCTCTGCATTCTTTGGGTCTCAGCCACAGTGACTGTTGGGTTCTTGGTCACCTCTTTTACCAAGGCCCATTTCCCCTGTTTACTTAGTTTGGTGGGGAAGCCAGCTCCAGGAAGAGTTTTGGTTGTTCCAAACATCTTCCATTTAAGAATTATGGAGGCCACTGTGTTCTTGGAAACTTTTAGTGCCACAGACATTTTTTTTACCCTTCTCTAGGTCTGAGCTTCCATATAATACTGTTTGGCAATCCTGTCTCTGATTGGTTGTATGGTCTACCCTACATAAGCAAAGCCATATGGGCATTAAGTCAAATAACAAAGTTCGAATCACATTTAAAATATCCTCTAGTTCGGAATGATCTTTGTGTCTGTAGATGTTTGGTTGAGTCTGTGGAGTCTGTTCTGTACCATAGATAGTTTGGATACTATATGTTTGACCCTTGTGAACTGGGATCTGGGTAAGGAGTTTTTTTATGGAGCGTGGCTGAAAGCTTGTGTACAAGAGTAAGATGTTCTTATGGGTTGCTTTAGATAAGATGTCAGTGGAAGGACAACCATTTCCTTTATACAGTTTTCCTTTAGACAGTTTTCATCCTTCTGCCCCATGTTGTAGAACCACTAATTCGTCTTGTAATGTACCGTTTTAAGATCATGGATCTCCATTGATCAGTTTATAGTGTTTGAGCAATGGCTAAGCAAATTGCTGGTTTTCACTCCAGAAGGGTAAAGGAGAAAGCCTTGTAGGACAGCCTCTACAATCAATGACTGCAGGAAGCCATGTATGATGTGGCACTCATCTCTGTCAAATAGACAGTGTCCCAAGTAGGGGATCCCTCATTATCACATATACAAGCTGTATTAAGGTAAGGGTTCGGCATAAACCTGACAACTAGCCATCAACCTGACAACACTGCCTAAACTAGGCTAGTGCTTTATTTATGATGTACATTTTTAAATGACCCACATAAAACAGTGTGATGGATGGCAGAACCTAGGTCACCCACCCACCCGTTGTATTGCAATTTATCTAGAGCATCCCAACAGTACTCTGTCAGCAACTGGTCAGCGTATCAGAGATAAAAAAAAAAAGACTCGACTATCAAGGAAAATGCAATGCCAGCATCAGACCCCAGGCAGCTATTGTACAAGCAATGTACAGGGAACACAGGGATGGGATTAAAGGATCTGTGTGACATAGCATGCCTGCACAGCATGGGTACGAGCAGGCAAGTGTTTTCAGAGGGGAGGGGTTGCAGAACTGTGATTTCAAATCTCTTCATATACTTATTACATGGTATTTACTGTGGACAGTAAACAGCTTCTTGCAGAACACCTAATTGGTTAACTTTTTTTCTAAAACCTTCTAGCATCCTTTAAGCACTGGGTGCAGCTGTAATAGTAATGATCCTTTTTATCAAGCCTGGGATAAGGCATAGGATAGAGTAAGTGACCACCTCGGATCTTGTCTCATTGATGTGGTCGCAATTGATCATGGCATTTGAAAGGTTAAATGTAAGTGACTGGAGTTGTCTTTAAAGATGTCTTTAAAACAGCAGGCATCCAATGGCTATGTCACCCACGCAGCTCATCAGTGGGTGCTTTATGTAAGCTCTTACATGTCGCCAACAGGTTAATGCCCGTTGCATTTTTGCTGCAAATGGTAAAATCAATGGGGAAGATTTACTAATAGTGTCGAAAACTTTTATGTCGTCTAAGAATACAAATCACAGTCTTAATATTTAGACAAATCTACTATTCTGGCGGAAGGACATTTATAAAAATGGAGTATTGTAAATCCTGCGCCAGATTTATGCTAGAATTCCTGTGCAACAAAAATTTGTCCTTGTGCCAGAATTTGGCCTGTGTGCCAAAAAACTTTTCTAGTCTGTTTATGCCACCTATAAGTTGGTGTGGTTTTATGCCAAGAATAAGCCCAAATTTTGGCTTATTTTTTGTTGCACAGAGGCGCATTTAGGCCATGCCCCTTCCCACGAAACCACGGCTTTTCTTACAAAGCCAATCATGCTTAGAAAAGTGTAAAACAGTTGGTAAATGTTAAGCCAGACATGCACGCCAGTTTTTTGGGGGCAAACTGCATTTAAAAAAAAACAAAAACTGTGCATTTTAAATAGTAAATCTGACCCACTTTGTACTTGTGTACTGTATCAGAATTCCATTGAAACTGAAATGTGTTAGTTACATTACATTACCTGCCGCAACGTAGTCTAAACGCTGCATGGGTCTCTCAAATAAAGGCTGGGCTCCTGCTCTAACTGCCCAGACCGACAAAAGTGCAGATCCGGCTGGTTTAATCCCTTAGATGCCATGGTCAATAGGTATTGACCGCAGCATCTAAGTCCTTTAGAGGGAGGGAGCACCCTCTGTCTCCATGCCGATGTCTTGGTATGGCCAGGCCTGCCTGCTGTGTATCCCAATCAGGCTGCGCCTCTCTGTATAGCACTGTTGTGCTATGGCACTGTTGTAGAAAAATCCAGGGCACTCGCTCGTGTGTACCAATTTGAGTAAATGTTTATTGATTACAGGTAGTCAGTCACTATGTTCTCTCCTGTTATTTCATTCCAGCTTGGTAGTATAAAGTAACATCAAGACAACGTCTTGGTCCGATGACCTTTGTCAAGTCTCTTCTGGATGCAGTAATGCAGGTGTGTCCAGCGTTCTACAGTTCTACATGTGCTGCATTACTCCATCTAGATGCAACTTGACGAGGGTCATTCTGACTGAAATGTTGTCACCTAGTCTTGATGTTACTCTACACTACTAAGCTGGAATGAAATAACAGGAGAGAATATAGTGATTGACTACCTGTAATCAATAAACATTTACTCAAACTGGTACACCCGAGCGAGTGCCCTGGATTTTTCTACAATATTGGTTGTGTGGTTGAAGACCCCTTTCACTGGCACCCTACGAAAAAATAGAAGGAGTGCTCTCCCTAAGCTATCTCTTGCCAGTATAGCACATGACACTATAATACACTCCATCGCATACTCAGTACCGAGTATTAAAGAAGCGATAAAAGAATGCCTGTTAAAGTCCCCTTGTGGGAAACCTAAATGGTTGGAAAAAATGTAAAAGTTTTATAAAATTTTTAAAAAATTCCAAGTTAAAAAAATACACATTTTTCATTGAAAAGTTAAGTTTGTGGGCAATGTTTTTTTTATTATTATTGCATTGTACTCATTTTGACGTAAAAATATTTTTTTAAACTGGTCTTTATTTAAAAATATGGCTTTTTTCTGTACAGAGCTGAGATGCTCTAGTAGCACCCTTTGGATTTTCTGTCTTTTCCATCAGACCAGGAGCTGACAGGCTCCTTATCTCTTCTCTCTGACCTCCTAAACACTCATTATAGCTCAGTTCTTATCTTACTGACAAGAATGTGGCTTAAATAAGTGTTTATAACCTCTCAGTTTAGAGATAAGGTTTATTAGATGACCAGCACCAGTGAAAGTGAAAATACCAGTCACACAGCTAGAAAAGCAGTTAACCCTTTGTGACAGAACGGCTCAATATTTTTAATAAAGGCCAAATGAAAAAATGATTTTTAGCCAAAAATCAGTAAAATGCAATCATAAAAAAATTGGTTCTGAAGGTGTAGATAGCCTTTAAATTCAAGTTATAGTTCTTGGGAGGCGACAATGTAAAAATGAAAAAAAAAAAAGCGTGGTTATTAGGGCCCAAAACAGGCTAGTCACTAAGGGGTTAATAGTTTGTATGTTTATGAATACGGCAATAGTATTTTGGTTAGCTTTGCATGTACACACCCGCACCCATATACAGCATATACGGCAGGGATGAACACAGACATTATGGATATATAATTGGAAAAGGTTCTTCATTTTTAATATATGTATAGAGAGAGAGAGAAAGTGTGTGTGTGTGTATGTATATATATATATATATATATATATATATATATATATATATACTGTATATACAGTGGAGGAAATAAGTATTTGATCCCCCACTGACTTTTAAAGTTTTAATACTAAAAAATAAATGAAACGTCTCATAATTTTATGCCAGCTTTATTTTAACAGTGCCACATAGAATATCAAAAGAAAAACTGAGAAAATTACATGAAATGAGAAATAAAAAATAATTTGCATTTCTTTGAGGGAAATAAGTATTTGATCCCCTAGGAAAACATCATTTAATACTTGGTGGCAAAACCCTTGTTAGCAAGCACAGCAGTCAGACGTTTCTTATAGTTTTTTATAAGGTTTGCACACACTTCAGGAGTAATTTTGGACCACTCCTCTCTGCAAATCATCTCCATATCCCCTTAAGGTTTTTAGGCATGCATTTGGAAACGCGAAGCTTCAGCTCTCTCCATAGATTTTCGATGGGATTGAGGTCAGGGACTGGCTAGGCCATTCCATGACCTTGATATGCTTCTTATGGAGCCACTCCTTTGTTTCCTTGGCTGTATGTTTTGGGTCGTTGTCGTGCTGAAAGACCCATCCACGACCCATTTTCAGTGCCCTGGCGGAGGCAAGGAGGTTGTCACCCAGGATTTTGCGATACATGGCCCCGTTCATCTTCCCGTCAATGCGGTGAAGTTGGCCTGTGCCCTTAGAAGAAAAACACCCCCAAAACATAATACTTCCACCACCATGCTTGACGGTGGGGATGGTATTCTTAGGGTCATATTCTGTATTTTTCTTCCTCCAAACACGTCAAGTTGAGTTGAGGCCAAAGAGCTCAATTTTGGTCTCATCTGACCACAGCACCTTCTCCCAGTCTCTCTCGGAGTCATTAATATGTTCATTGGCATACTTGAGGCGGGCCTGGACATGAGCCTTCTTGAGCAGAGGAACCTTGCGTACACTGCAGGATTTTAAACCATTACGTCTCAGTGTATTACCAATGTTTTTTTTGGAGACTGTGGTCCCAGCTGCCTTGAGATCATTACTCAGCTCCTCCCGTGTAGTTCTTGGCTGATTTTTAGCCTTTCTCTTGATCAATGAGACTCCACAAGGTGATATCTTGCATGGAGCTCCAGGCCTGGGTCGATTGACAGTAATGTTGTACTTCTTCCACTTCCAAATAATTGCACCAACAGTTGTCACCTTCTCATCCAGCTTCTTACTTATGGCTTTGTAGCCCATTCCAGCCTTGTGTAGGTCAACAATTTTGTCCCTGACATCTTTAGACAGCTCTTTAGTCTTGCCCATGGTGGAGATGTTGGAGTGTCACTGAGACTGTTGGCAGGTGGCATTTTATACAGGTGACAATTTGGGACAGGTGTCTCTCATCCAGGTAACGACTTCACTGTGATTAGGGTGTGTCAGTGGTCTGTGGGAGCCAACATTAGTCATGGTTTTCCTAGGGGATCAAGTACTTATTTCCCTCAAAGAAATGCAAATTATTTTTTATTTCTCATTTCATGTAATTTTCTCCGTTTTTCTTTTGATATTCTATGTGGCACTGTTAAAATAAAGCTGGCATAAAATTATGAGACGTTTCATTTATTTTTTAGTATTAAAACTTTTAAAGTCAGTGGGGGATCAAATACTTATTTCCTCCACTGTATATATATTAACATCTCAGATCTGAGTTATGACTAATCCCAGCAATGAGGACAGTTTGCCAGCTATATAATACAGCTGGCACCCGTAAGTGATGGTGCGGGGACAACTCCTAAACCCGCACCATCACTGTGCGATACTATTATGTCCCTTTTCTCTAGCTAGGAACTTGAAATGACATAACAGAATGGCACAGGGCAGGGATAAGGAAATGGATTGCAGTACCAAGCAAGTTTGTCAAATTTGGGTTTGTCTAAGGTGTATTTACACTGCGCCGATGAGCAGGAAGAGTTCCTGATAATTGCCTGCTTGTTAGTGGAGGTGAGGGGTTGCATTTACATGCAGCGATCACTTCCGCTGTATTGGTGACGAATGATGACTACTGCAATTGCTCATCCTCATACAGATCCATTGTTTCTGGTCAGTAGAGTGCACCAACAATCATTTCACCTGATTAACGAGCATGACAAGAGGACATCCTCTACACCTAGAAGAAAAAAGGTTTCTCTATCAATATAGACAAGGATATTTTACAGTCACCGGATGTTGTGATGGTTGATTCATTGAACCAGTTGAAGAGAAGCCTGGATGACTTTCTTGAATGTGAAAGTATTGCGTGTTATGGTACTAGCTTTTTAGAGATTGGTCCCTGAATTTATTCTGTCATATTTAAAGTTGGAAATTAATTTTGCTCCCTAGAGAAGACTTGTCACAACTCCTGACATGTCTGTTTTATTAAAGGGGTTATCCCATGACTAATGTAACAAATGAAAATCGGACATCATATAATACATGACAAACTCTTTCTAACAAAGCTGGAACCAGCCCTGTACCTCACATGTATCCAGAGATCTCCCCATTCATTGCTCTGCTAGATTTATATCAAGCTGAAAGATCAAGGGGCGTGTCTTATCTGCTGCAGCTAAGGGGGCGTGTCTCAGCTCTCCCTATCACAGCTCAGGAGGCAGTTGAAGGATGAAACTGAGCATGTGCGGCCATCTCAGTGAGCAGTGATACATTGTATTGAATAACTCAGTAGTCATGCTAAATTTGTAATTATATGTAATTACAAAAGTATTCAGATCCAGGTGCTGGTTTAAAAACTGTAGAATATTTTATGTGGGACAACACCTTTAAATAATTCTGTTCCACATGACCATTCTTGAGCGTCTATTTTTATGACTCGATGTTGTGCTGTTCCTCTGGTATTCCTGTTATAAGTTTTTGAACAAATTGTGAAGCGAGTGTTACCAGTAGAGGGGTGGGGGGTGTCCCTCACAGTCTCACACTGACAGCACCGATTGGATACTGTCAGGCCGTGCAGGAACACGCCCCTAGTAGCACCCGTTTGCAGTTCATGCATTGAGGAAGAATAATAGAGGACAGTGAAACATAGGTTTTAGAGGAGGATATTAAGAAGAATATTTTTCATTAGACTTCAGGACAGACCACCTATCAGACCCCCTATGTTAATAAGACCCCAATAAGACCCCTTGTGATCAGATCAGATCAGACCCCAATGTGAATGACCCCCAATCAGACCTCAGATATGAGCCCCCATGCCTCCCATCAGCCCCCATATGACTCTCAGCAGCCCCATATCAGCCCCCAACAGCCTCTCATCAGCCCCATGCCTCATCTCAGACAAAAAAGAAAAAAAAACACCTCTCCTCCTCTGGACGACGCCCCTCCTCTCCACCAGCGCTCCTCCTGCTCTTCATGCCGCTGCCTGTGCTGTGAACCGACGTGCACAGCATGAGGTCACAGAGTGCATTCACGCTGTGCGCAGCCACAGCACAGCCAACACCCGAGGACCAGGAAGTTGTGAGTACAGAGTTTTCACCGCTTCCCGGTCCTCCGGTACTAGTGAGTGCTTCCATAATGGAAGCACTCATTAGTATTCGACCCATAAGACGTTGGGGCATTCCCCCCCAACTTTTAGGGGACAGAAATGCGTCTTATAGGGCAAAAATGTGGTATTTACTAGAACATACATGTCCGCATCAGTGAGAGGACCTCTTTAATATAGGGCAATGATGATAGGGGTTAGTTGCCTTACTCTGGATGAACAAGGTATTATGGGTTGGAATTGATGGACCTGTGTCCTTTTCCATCCAACTACTGTATATTTATTATGTAAATCGCACAGAATTTAACAGCTCAACAGAGCAAGGTCTTCATAAACAACTTTATTCCCTCTGAAATATCTGAATATAAAATAGTAATGAAACAAACTCTAAATCACTTTACTAAAAATAAAACTACTGGCCGAATAAAGAGAAGTATCCAACAAACAGAGGCTCATATTTGCTCACCCCTTTTAATAGACATGTCTGGTTAGGCATCTTGAGAAGCAAGTAAAGAAACTTTTGCCAAGTTTTCCCAACGTTGAGAAAATGATAAGTTCCAGAGGAATATCTGGGCCAGAGTTTTATTATATTGTGCCTGATTTTATTTAATATGTTAATGCCTTGTAATGTACCAGCATATCTCTGTATGGATTAGTCCAGGTTAATATTGCTGACTCTTCCCATGTAGGAAGTTAGGACTTAGATCTGCTCTTAGCTCAGTTAGTTGTGTGCTAGTGGAGGAAGTGAGTGGAGTACTTACTCCTCAGAGGACTAGCGAAAACCATCTCTACTTCACAGTACTCCAGGAAAAAAGAAATCAAATAACCAAGAAGGTCCAGAATCTACATGGTTGAGCCCTGGAGTCAGTCAGTAAGGTATTCGCTGTTTAAGGCTGATAGAGACTTTATTGCAGTGAGAGGGATATTGCTAAGACACCCCTCACATTGGACATGGTCTGGCCAACCATATCTTAATTTTGTACCCAGGGGCGTAGCTAAAGGCTCATGGGCCCTGGTGCAAGAGTTCAGCTTGGCCCCCTCCCCTCACTCAGCGCTGGTGCACCTAGCTTTTCTGCTGCCCGAGGCAAATATTGAAAGGCCCCCCCCCCATGCCAAATTCTCAATCTAACCCCTTCCCTCCAGTCCTAATGTTAAAGGGTTTGTCCTCTATTTACCACTGATGACTGAAGAGAGGGCAGCGCTCTGTTCACCTGCTTGCCGTAGCATTTGTAATGATGAACAGTAAACAGAGCAGAGAAGGCAGCGCTCGTACAAAAAAAAAAAACCTTTAAAGACATACTTGGAAAGCATTACATACAGCGCTACAGAACATACAGGGTCATACATCCCCACATATGTACCTCTTACATCCAGTGACTTCTCTTCTCTGATGTAGACGTTCTGTTTCCTCATCTTCTCCTTTCAGACCAGACCACCATGATTATTTCTTTCAGCCGCGTCTCATCTCTGCAGCAAACAGACATTTTACTTTCCTACTTTTCCATCATCCTTCTCAACACCCCATCCTGCCCCACCCAATACTGTGTCCATTGTGCTCCCCAATACTGTCCTGCAGAAACAGTCCCCCTGAAAATACTGGTACCACACAGATAGTGCGCCAGTACAAATAATACCCCCTTCCTTTCAGATCAGACCCCCATATAAAACCCTAAATGAGACCCCCCCATCTCAGATCAAACCCCTTTTAGACCTCTATATCAGACCCCATATAAGACCCCAGTTTTAGACCTGAGATCAAACCCCCATTAGACCTCCATGTAAGATCCCGACCCAATATCAGACCTTAGATAAGACCACCATTAGACCTCCAGACCCCATATTCGACCCCCATTAGATTTCCAGACTCCCATATCAGACCTCCAGACCCCCAATCAGATCCCCATTAGACCTCCAGACCCCCCAGTCAGACCTTTCCAGACCCCCCCAGTCAGACCTTTCCAGACCCCCCCAGTCAGACCTCTCCAGACGCCCCAGTCAGACCTCTCCAGACGCCCCAGTCAGACCTCTCCAGACGCCCCAGTCAGACCTCTCCAGACGCCCCAGTCAGACCTCTAGACCCCACCAGTGAGACCTCCAGACCCCACCAGTGAGACCTCCAAACCCCCCATTAGACCTCCAGACCCCCTCATTAGAAATCCAGATCCCCCATTAGACCTTCAGACCCCACAAGTGAGTCCTCCAGACCCCCTCATTAGACCTCCAGACCCTCCAGTGAGACCTCCAAACCCCCCCATTAGACCACCAGACCCCCCCATTAGACCTCCAGACCCCACAAGTGAGTCATACAGAACCCCCCCATTAGACCCCCAGAACCCACCAGTGAGACCTCCAAACCCCCCATTAGACCTCCAGATCCCCCATTACACCTCCAGACCCCCCATTACACCTCCAGACCCCACAAGTGAGTCCTTCAGAACCCCCCATTAGACCTCCAAACCCCACAACTGAGTCCTCCAGAACCTCCCCCATTACGCTTCCAGACCCCACCAGTGAGACACCCCCATTAGACCTCTAGACCGCACAAGTGTGTCCTCCAGAACCCCCCCAAGCCCCCCCCCCAAGCCCCCCCCCCCCAATTAGACCTCCATATCAGACCTCCATATCAGACAGTAAAATAATAAATATACTTACCTCTCCTGCTCAGCCGCTCCTCTCCCTGTCCTGGCTGTCTCCTCTCCCACGCTGCAGTCACCTGACCTGCAGCATCAGGTCAGAGTGTGCTCTGTACGTCCTGAGCCAGGACAAGCAGCGAGGGACCTGAGAAGAGCGAGCAGGAGGAGGGGTAAGTACAGTACAACGCTCACTGCGCTCTCCCCCTCCTCCTGCAGACTAGTTAGCACTTCCATTATGGAAGCGCTCACTAGTACTCCCTTTATAAGATGCGCTGTCTGCATCTTATAAAGGGAAAATACATCGCCACTGGCAAGGGGGGCCCTCTGGGCCCCCCTGGCTTAGGGGCCCGGTTGCAACTGCGACTGCTGCGACCCCTATAGTTACGCCATTGCCTGTACCCCTCAGTTTGGAATTCTTAGATAAGATTCTGCAGAAAGTGACTATGGAGAGATAGAGGGAAGGAGTACTACAATCCCCATCCTGGCCTATATCCACACATTGCTATCTGGAAAGACTTGCACTCAGTTGTTTGGAACTGTGTTTTGATACTGTTGGATCTACTAAACTCCCATTCTTCACTTTAGTAGCAAGAGACTTATTTATTTTCTACAATTGGCCTAGTTATTAACTCCAGCACCATTTGCTGGCCACAGAGCCTACACGTCCTACCTTGCCTTCGTACAACACTCATAACACCAAGGCACCCCAACTACCATCAGACAGAAGCCTCAACATCAGGGTTTGCCCTGAGGGAAGAAAGGTTGTTTCCTTCTATCACTGACCTGGCCTAAGGGAGTACAGGTGAGATGACTGCCACTATGAATAATTGCAGTCAGAGTCACTACCACTTCCATTCTCTGCTCCTCTGGGGCTTGTGGCATAGTCGTATTTTCTTCTGCCCCCCCAAGGCACCTAATCTTAATCCAACTTCTACTGGCACTGCAGATTTCTACCCCAATATGTAACACCATCTTTTGCTGTACGTAAATAGCTGTCACTTTTTATATAGGTCATGCTTCCCTTTTTTATCTCATTTGAGCTGTTTTCTAATCCTCCTCCTCTTTCTGGAGGCAAGCATGTGAGAAGACTTTGAGGTAATGAGCATAAATATTTGCATTTCTGTCAAACAAATCAGTGATTAATCAGCTTGCGATCACATGTCACATATATCCATCGGGAGCAGAAAATCTCAATATCATAACTTCACTCGCTATAGGGAAGACAGACATGAACTCATGAAAATCAGTAGATAACATGATAGTCTTTATCACATATTCCATATGAACCAGGGACATAGCTATAGTGGGTCACAGTTTGCAATTGTGATCAGCCCTGAAGCCAGGAGGGCTTGTGGTGGCCCCTGCACCATGTCCTGCCCGGGGAGCTATTATAGTGTACTATCCTCCTGCTCTTGTTTCTTCTAAAGCTCTGCCACCACACTGTATCTTGAGTGGACTGGACCCGACCCAGGAGTGAAAAACAGAGAGTAAGTTCTTGTTCAGGGTTTGAATTTATTTGGGGGTTTGGCCTCAACTCTGAATTAATTTAGGGGTCTGGTCTGAGGTCTGAATTAATTTTGGTGTCTGGTCTCAAATTACTGTAATTAGGTAATCTGCTCTGGGGTCTCAGTTTGTTTGGGGTCTAGTCTGGTGTCTCAAGTTATTTATGGGTCTAGTATGGGGTCTGAATTATGGTTCCATACAGCACAGATTAATAACATGAATGTGGAAACCATTGGATGTATTAAGGTATACAGAAAATGTATCAATATGAATTTTACCATACATAAGTTGGAGGGCCCTTAAAGGGTCTCTTTTTCCCTCAAAAACCACACCATTTCTGTCCATGAGTTTTGTTTGGTATTGCAGCTTTATTCCAGACACGGCTGATGATCAAAGTTGACATTGTTTCTGGGAAAAAAAGTAGATCCTTTTTTCTATCCCTAGACGAGGCTTTTATTTAACGGTGGTCATAGACTTTACATAACTGTTGGGAACGTCATTCATGCATTTCACTTGCTTAGTGGTGGAGAATTTTACTTGACAGTGTAGTAGCTGCAAAACAAATATATTAATGCACAAGAACAAAGAGGTGAAAGAAGAATCAGATAACGGAGGAGTTGGTGCCAAGCAAGCAATAATTAACTGACTATAACCTGTGACTGTAACCCCTGAGCCCTGGGGTATAGCAGTATGAGTTGCAGAAGTAGCAGTCACACTTAAGGAGACCCAGAGGTTCACATAAAAAGACACCAGTATGGGACATGATCATTGAGGAGCCCTATTACAGATGTTGCACCAGGGTCCAGGAGCTTCAAGTTACACCTCTAGTAGAGGCCATAGCCATTATAATAGGAGTGACAGCACTTGTAGCAGCAGGTGAACTGGCCTTGTCATGACAGTGAGTGGGCGGCCTGAGCTCGTGTCCACTTCAGTGAAAAGATTGCCCTAGCTGTGAGGACAAAGTTTGACGCTCTGTGTCCTGTGACCTTTTTTGGATAAATAATTGGATGAAGGACTTTGCTAAACATACAGCAGTTTGCTTTGTTTGGGTAAGATTGTACACAGCTACAATTTACAATATATATCTGAAGAGTACCGTATAATATACTAGTAACATGAAAGTCAGAAGAATATCTACTCTAGATAAGTTCTGTCCACACTGTTATGTGTTTCATTTTTCAGAATCAATCATCAAAAAGATAAGACCTGTGCTAAAGGAGTCTGTGTACTCTGTGGTCAGCAGTCAGCTCATTTTCAGTGTACCTAAACCTTTGAATATACTTTGTTACAAACTATTCTAAATTTCAAAAAATGGATATTTGTAATATACTTTATTTTCTTTTTCATGTTTTCCTTATGAGATAGGCACCTGGAGTTCAGGTGTGTATAGCGCTTTGGATTTCTAACAATTGAATACCGCTGACATGCATGCGGTGTACAGGTGTACCGATTCCACTGTGGGGCTGCAGTGATCAATATACAGACAAGAGGCGCACACATCTTTTGTGCCAGCTGCTATCTGCTAAAGCCTGGCATAGCACATCCGATGTGCTGTGCCAGGCTTTAGAGGAGAGGGCACAGGCAGGAACAGCAATCTCTCTCTACACTCTGCTAAAAGCCTTGCATACCACATCGGTATGCAAGGCTGTACTGATGTGATACTCTAGGCTTTTTAGCAGAGCAGAGCAAATGCAGGTAGCAATAAATTACGAACATTCCCTAATAATTAGACTTTCTTACAAGGAAAATGAATATATTGTAGCTTCCTTTGCGGGTTCTTAAGACTCCTTGACCTGTGGGAAGGTGCCTGAGCAATAGGTTCTAGTTCGCTAGTGTTCTCCAAAGGTGTGTTGTTTCTATGTTCGTCTGCCAATGTTCCAACTTCTTCCTGTTTCCGGGATTTGACCCTTCACTACCTGACCTGATCTCCTTTCTGACCCTGAGCTGCTGCCCTGACCTCAAACTGTTTATTGGATTGGCCGAACGCTGCCTCTCCTCACCTCAGCCAGTCCCTGACTATAACTTTTTCTTGATCCCTCAGTGCTGCTCTTGGTCACTGTGGGTCAGCAATAACTTGAATAGAGGCTACTCGAAGATGCAGCAGCCTGGTGTTTCTATTGTAGGGGAGTCCAGATCCCTGTATAGAGGTTAAAGGGTGAAGATCAGAGCAGGGGTCCACTTTACGTCCTTAGGAGTAGCCTCAAGCCAAATCTGTTCAAGTGACACAGCAGATCCACATTCGCTTTGTAACTATTTGTGTTTAAGTGAAATAACAGGCTAAAGGTTTAGGATATTTAAAATAAAAAAATGTCATGTTTTAAGTTTCTGTGTTGAAGTTTTACTTTCTGTTTGTTAATTAAGGGGTTAATGGAAGACCTAGTCTCCTCTCCATTAAGCCCTTTGTCCTGTAACTGCTGCCCAGAGTTTCCTCTACATTTACATAAAGGGATGTCAGCAATATTGAAGTTGAGTTCACTAAGCCTGGTGCTTCCACTGCACAATCTATGCAAACATCCCAGTTATTCACATGTGCTGTATATCGGCAGCAATAACCACCTACACACCTGTGTTGTAACCTCAGAGATAGATAGATAGATAGATAGATAGATAGATAGATAGATAGATAGATAGATAGATAGATAGATCATCTGTATCCATGTTCTGTGGATTTTAATGGACTTTCGATAAGACTAGATTTGACCCTTCTATACCTTGTGCTGTATCAACATTTATCTCTTTTGGATTACTGTAAGCAGGTTTCAAGGAATTTTATTGTCTTTTCCACCTTCAGATAACTTTATTACATTTGTAATGTCCGACTGCAACTTTTACCAATTTCCTGTTTGAATAACCTTTCTGTAATGCTTCATCATATGATTTTTTTTGAGTATTTATTTGTGTTGTCACAAGATATGACATGGCTGGCTCTCTGTATTGAGAAAACAATATCCATAGAGAAGTTTTTGTATCTTATGGCAACACCAGTAAATAGGTCTGCAGCAGAGGCGTAGCTAGAGGTTCAGCACAGGGGGGGCAAAACATACTTCAGTGGGTCCCCCACTTAGTGGCTTCCCAAACGCACGTTTCCAACTTCACAGGCACATACTACAAGATGTGGTTATAACATTGTATTCAAAAGATGACTGTATAAACTGCTAGATCATCTATGCTGTTAAGTACAGTACAATAGACTTTCTATATACCCTAGTGTAAATACTCTACCACATAATGTAGTAAAATATAGGAGTAATAGGAGTAAAAAACAAGGGGACTCCTATGTTAAAGGAAACCTGTCCCCAGTTTTTACATCACTAAACAGTCCCCTCAAGCATTGTGTCTTTTATGTTAAAACTCGCTCGTTTACCTATTATAAATCGTCTCCAAAATCATATGCAAATGAGCTGAGAAGAGTCACTTTATGTATGAGATGAGTCACGCTCAGAGGATGGAGGGTCACTTCAGAGGCCCTTATCCTGGCCTCTATAGCCCAGAGAACCATGTTTTTGGTCATAGTGCGTGCCGGTCAGGGAAGAGAGTGGAGCGCCGGAACGGAGGGCAGCCACAGCACAGGACAGGTGGCCTAAGGTCATCCCTGCTGGGCCCCCAAGAGGCACTGGGCCCGGAGCCGTCACCCCCCCTGCTCCCCGGTAGCTACGCCTCTGGTCTGCAGTCATATGAGCTGTGGATAGCAGCAACAATGGAAAAGAGCTATTCTGTTAGCATTGTTTTTAAATGACAGCACAACTGGGTGTCAAAGTCCATGTCGGCATGTTTGCAGTGCTACGGTGCATCTCCGGCCGTCCCCATTATGGTTTTCTGAACCCCTTTAACACCTTAATGACCCTGGACGTGAATGCTCGTCCTAAATTTTGGGTACTTAGTGCCCCAGGATGAGCATTCTCATCCTGGGGTCCTTCCTTCCCTCCATGTTGGGTACCCCCATTAGAAGCAGAGATCTGGCTGTTACTGACCGCGGCATATGGGAGGTTTGCGCTCCCTCACCTCTCAGAGGCCTGGGAGCCCCGCAGCTACAGAAACCTATGAGGCCCAGCCTCCAGGCTGGGTCTCATAGGCAATCTATCAGTGTATTACAGTGTGTAATACACTGATAGACAATGCAGTACAATACAGATGTATTGTACTGCATTGAAACAGGGATCAGACCCTGTAATGTTGAAGTCCCATAGTGGGACATTAGTAAAAAGTAAAAAAAAAAGTAAAATTTTGTTTTTATCAATAAAAAAATAAAGTTTCAATTAAAAAAAAAGCCCTTTTCCCATAAAAAGTGACATCTAAAATTGTAAAAAATAGAAAAAAAACCCAGACATATTAGGTATCATCGCGTGCGTAAAAACCTGCTCTATAAAAATATCACAGGATCCACTCCATCTGGTCAACAACATAAAAACAAATTAATAAAAACTGTGCTAAAAAATCTCAGAAAATGGAGTCATAAAAACATCATTTTTTTGTTTCAAAAATGCTTTTATTGTGTAAAACCAAAATAAATATAAAAAAATAGACAAATTAGGTATCGCCACGTCCGTAACAACCTGCTCTATAAAAATATTACATTATTTTCCCTGTCAGGTGGAAACCGTAAAAAAAAAAAGTGCCAAAAAATTAATTTTTTGTCACCATACATCACAAAAGGTATAATTCCAAATGATCAAAAAGTAGCATGTATCCCAAAATAGTACCAATCAAACCGTCTCCTCATGTCGCAACAAATGAGACCGTACATAAGATGATTGCTGAAAAATAAAAGTAATATGTCTTTTAGAAAAAAGAGACACACAAACATAATTTATTTCAAAAATGCTTTATTATGTAAAACTGAAACAAAAGAAAAATAAAAGTAGACATATTTGATATCGTCACCTCCACAACAACCTGCTCTATAAAAATAGCACATGATTTAAATCTGTCAGGTGAACACAGTAAAAAACAAAAAATAAAAACGGTGCTAGAACAGCCATTTTTTTGCTACCTTGCCTCACAAAAAGCGTAATATAGAGCAAGCAAAAGTCTTATATACCACAAAATAGTACCAATAAAAGTATCACCTTATCCTATAATTTACAAAATGGGGTCACTTTTTTGGAGTTTCTTTAAATGTCATATGGCAACTTAAAATTATCCCAGTGAAATCTGCCTTCCAAATACCATATGACGCTCCTTTCCTTCTGCGCCCTGCCGTGCGCCTGTACAGCAGTTTTACGACCACATATGGGGTGTTTCTGTAAACTGCACATTCAGGGTAATAAATATTGAGTTTTATTTGGCTGTTAACCCTTGATGTGTTACAGTAAAAAATGGAAAATCTGCCAAAAAAGTGAAATTTAAAAATTTCATCTCCTTTTTCCTTTAATTCTTGTGGAACACCTAAAGGGTTAACAAAGTTTGTAAAATCAATTTTGAATAAATTCAGGGGTGTAGTTTGTACAATGGGATCATTTATGGGTAGTTTCCACTATCTAAGCCCCACAGTGACTTCATAACTGAAGTGGTCCTTAAAAAAATGGGTTTCGGAAATTTTCTTAAAAATTTAAAAATTTGCTATAAGGCCAACCTTTTTGCAGACGACCTACTCCTTACCCTCACTAATCCGGTAATTTCTCTCCCCAACCTCTGCCACCTAATGCAAGAATTTTCTAAAGCCTCTGGCCTGAAGATTTATCCCTCCAAATCGGAAACCTTATACTGTAACACCCCGCCCCACACCATAGCGCTTATTGAACGTGAATTTGGCTTCCGCACTTGCCCTAATAAACTGTCTTATTTGGGGGTATTCCTTACCTCCCACCTTAATACAATGTATAAGGTAAACTATACACCCCTTTATAAGGAGATCAGATCAGATATGAGGAAGTGGGACACGCCTTTAATATCCTGGTTGGGTAGAATCCACACTATCAAAATGGTTGTTTTGCCCCGTTTACTTTACCCTTTTAGATCCTTACCAATCCCGGTTCCAGTTACAGATCTTCGTAATCTACATAGAGAGGTCTCTTCCTTTATATGGGCAAATAGAAGACCTAGAATTAAATTGGAAGTTATGTTTCGCCATAAGCGATTAGGTGGTTTATCGCTGCCAAACTTCATAAAATATTATAAAGCAGCCCGTCTGGCACAGCTTCTCTTAATACATAGCCGTAAAGCCCAACCAATGTGGGTTGCCCTGGAATCCTCTATGCTGCCTCGTGGATCTTGGCAGGCACTCTTTTGGACTACAGCTTCCTTACCCTCAGATCTTAAAGTAAAGGCAAGTTTATCATTTTATGCACTACAGCTTTGGCGATCTGTACGCTTCAAGTGTGGCTTCCAATCGAAACCTGCCCCTCTCATCCCTCTTTGTAATAATCCATCTTTCCTCCCAGGAATGGATGTGGCTGCCTTCTCTTGGTGGATCGACAATAGACTAACGCGCCTTCGGGATTTCTTAACAGCGGGAACTCTTTCCACTGCTTCCCAACTTCGCTCTAAATATAACATTCCTATAACTGAGGAATATAGACTAGCACAGATCTTGTCTTTTTGGAGGTCCGCCTTGGGAGGTGCCTCTTCATCCATCTCCTGTTCCCCTTTTGAAAGGTTCCTGCTTTATTCGTTTGAAAGAGTGGGGCTTATATCCCGACTTTATCATTGGCTAAACACACCACCCTCTGATACTAAACTGTTATTCATGACAAAATGGGAGGATGATATCCATTGTTCTTTACCTATCCCTAGATGGAATGCTTGTTGCGAGGCGATCACCAGGGGAAGTTGGCAAGTATCTCTGGTAGAGACCTCTCTGAAGGTATTACATAGGGCTTATCTGGTTCCAGAGAGACTACATCGGATTTATCCATCAGTTAACCCTCATTGTTTCCGCGTCTGTCAAGCCGTAGGATCCATGTACCATATCTGGTGGACGTGTCCTATAGTTAGTTCCTTTTGGTCTAATATATGTTCTGTAATATCTAAAGTATTGGGCGGCACCTTTCATGAGACTCCAGCTGTGTGCCTTCTGGGTGATAAACCCCTAAGAATGAAATTTGCTTCTTTCAAATTGGCCCATTTCCTTCTCCTGGCGGCTCGCATACACATTGCTGCAAAATGGAGGACTGATATCCTTAATCTTAATGAGGTCCTTCAAAGAATGGATAGAATGGCTATCTATGAGAAAATTAATGCCACGCTAGAGGATAAAGTGGATTCTTACCTGAAACTTTGGCAGCCTTGGCTCTCCTCCTCCCATTCACTCCATGCCTCTCAATATATACTGTTATAATCAGTATCTGTGAAATGGAGCCCCTCTCTCCCCCTTCCCTTTTCTTCCCCTCTACATATGGGTGGGGATATTGCTATATCAATGTAACCTCTAGTCGCCATCATGTCATAGCCTAGGCGAGGTGTTATTTCTAATCTGCTGAAGAGAATACCTGTTATTCTTTTGTTTGGTGTTATTTTCTTACTTTTCTTTGGGACATGTATTAATGTCTTGTACCTTATCTTAACCTCCTGCGTGAGGTTTATGTAATGGGACACTGTCCATGTTGTACTTGATTTTTTTTTTCTTCTTATTTTTATGTTTTTAAAAAATTAATAAAACACTTTTTGAACCTTAAAAATGTAAAAATTAGCTTTTAAAATTCTTAGCCTTATAAGATCCTAAAAAATAAAATTACATTTACAAAATGATGCAAACATGAAAGTGGACATATGGGAAATGTAAAGTAATAGCTCTTTTATGATGTATCACTATCTCCCTTAAAAGCAGATAAATTCAAATTTTGAAAATTGCAAATTTTTCAAAATTTTCGGTAAATTTGGGATTTTTTAATAAATAAAGGTGAATTATATCGACTAAAACAGAGGTGGCCAACCCGTGACTCTTGAGCCGCATGCGGCTCTTTGCTTCTTCAAGTGAGGCTCTAGCTGTTTAGCCGAGAAGCAGTCAGGCCAGCTCACTCTCCACCCCATGCTTAGATCACCTTTCCTGATCAAGCACCGTTGCTACTCTGCATCTCCAGCTTGCTCTCCACTAGGTCCTGATGCACACAGTGTCAGAACGTAGTAAGTGGAGACGCACATTATGACCTGACGTTGTGCGTATCAGGTCACAATGGACAGCATGTCAGACCTGGTGCCCGATCAGGAGCCCGATGCCCCATCAGGAGAGGGAGGAGATTTTTTTTATTTATAGAACTGAGCATGGGAGTCTGATCTAAATATGAGAGGTTCTGATCTACTCGTGCAGGGGGGTCTGATCTAAGCATGGGGGGCTGGTTTGAGCATGGGGGGGTCAGATCTGAGCCTGGGGGTCAGATCTGAGCATAGGGATAATCTGAGTAATGAGGGTCTGACGCTGGGAGTCTGATTTGTGTTGTCTGATTCGAGCATTGGGGGTTTGATTTCGAGGTCTGATCAGGATTGGGGATCTTATTTTAAGTCAGATGAGGATTGGGGGTTTGATTTAGGAGTCTGATCTGAGGTCTGATGAAACACATTTTTTTCTTCTTTTATTTGCTAATGAAAAATAAGAAAAAAAATATTTTTCATCAGACCTCAGATCAGATGAAAAATACTTTTTTTCTTATTTTTCTCTGTAGGTGCATCTTATAGGCCGAAAAATACGGTGACTTGTGTGTACATGTATAGCTTGTGGCTCCTGGTAGTCATACGTTTTTTTTCTGGCTCTTTGTGACGGTAAGGTTGGCCACCCCTGGACTAAAATGTTCCATTATCATGAAGTACAATTTGTCACGAGAAAACAGTCTCAGAATGGCTTGGATAAGTAAAAGCGTTTCAAAGTTATTAGCACATAAAGTGACACATGTCAAATTTCCAAAAAACAGCCTGGTCCTTAAAGGGGTATTCCCATCTCAAAATGTAGTTTGTATAGTTATATATAGCCATACCAATATTATTACTAATAGAATGTATTTATATAAAATGCACCGTTTAGAAGATTTTCCTATTTGTATATCCATTGTCCCACACACAGTCAGGCCGTTGCCCCTAGTTACGACCACTGTGGTCTTGTAGTAGTGGTGGTTGGCTTGCTGCTGTTCAAACCCGCTCTGAGGTAACTGCTGTATTGTGAACGCACATTGCATGAGCATGCGGAGACACAACTTAGGGTACTTTCACCTCTGCGTTTTGGACGCTACCAGTCCAAAACACAGTGGTCAGGATCCGTCCAAAACGCAGTCTTTATAAATGGATCCTGCTCCATAGAGATGAATTGATCTTGGAACAGGATCCATTTCTTTGCGTTTTGGAAGCGCAGACAATAATGCTACAACCCCAAGATGTGTCTCTGCATGCTCATGTAATGTGTGTTCACAATACAGCAGTTACCTCAGAGCAAGCCAGCCTCCATTACTACATGGCCACAGTGGCCGTAACTAGGGGCAACGGCCTGACTGATGTGGGTGGGACAATGCCTACACAAATAGGAAAATCTTCTAAACTGTACATATGATATAAATACATTCTATTAGTAATACTATTGGTATGGCTATATCTAACTATACAAACTACATTTGTGAGATGGGAATACCCTTTTAAGGTGAAAAATGGCAAGGTCCTTAAGGAGTAATGACCACCAATACGCATTTCATGCTGATCAATGGACTGTATTCCAGAGTGTTACTTCACAGATGACAGAATTGTTAAAGATGTTCCTGTATCTGAAAATCAGTTCAACTTTCTGCAATAAATCTCCCACATGTGATTTCACCCCAGTGGTGCTCTAGAATAATATGTCGGGTGCTTGGCTGTACCTTATAGCCTTGTGAGAAGACCAAGACCCTAATTTACTAATTCCCAATCACTCAGGTAAGCAAAATGTATACAAGCCACCACTGTTTCCATTAATCATGTAATCGCTGGAAGATGGGACATGTAGGAAAGGTGCTACTTGAAACCTGTTATCAGGTTGTTTTTCCCTTTTTAATGGTATGTTCACGCCAACAACATTTCTACCTTGTTATTTTCAGGTCAACTTATAAAAAAATGCATGTAATAATAATAATAATAATAATAATAATAATAATAATAATAATAAATATAATATCCTAATAAATTATAAAAAAACTCAATTTATTAGATAGAAATAATGAAAAATGCTTAGCTAACTGTGGATCCGGCTTGTAGATGAACACAACACCTGAGACCCAGGGGACTGAGTACCTGATTTTTCCACCATGCAGCACTGGCCCAGTTATCTGTGTTGATCTTTGTGTCAAATGAGTTGATATGTTGTGATGGTCTAAAGGTCGCCATACACAATATAGTTATTGTTGGGTGAACCTGCCAAGAACGTCAAGTTTAGCCACCTGTCTAATGTGTAAGGGGTGCTCCCGACTCTCCCCTGACAGATGATGTTGGGGGAGAGAAGGATTGGGCACAATTAATATATTTTTTTCCCGATCCTTTTTTTTCCTGTTAGATTAGCCACCACCAGAAGTGTCTGGCAGCAGCTTTCTCCACTTTCCCTATTGAATACATGCAGCAACCTGCTCCAAGAGTTACCATATACTGCAAACTACAGAGGGTTAACAATATGTACTATATTTTTCACCCTGTAAGACGCAGTGGCCCATACCAGGCACCTAGGTTTTAGAGGAGGACAATAAAAAAAAATATTTTTCATTAGACGTCAGACCACCAGTCAGACCCTCAATGTTAATCAGACCTCAGCTGACAGCCGCAATCAGACCCCCAATGTTAAGACCTCAGACCCTCAATTAGATCTCAGATTAGACTCCCAATCAGACCTCACCTCAGACCCCAATGTGAATGATCCCCAATGAGACCTCAGATCAGCCCATCCCTCAGATCATGCCACAGATCAGAACCCAAATCCTCAGATCATCCCCCAGTGCCTCAAATGACTCTGCTTCAGATCAGCCCTAGCCTTACATCAGACTCACATCAGCCCCAGTCTCACATCAGCCCCCTGCCTTACATCAGCCTCACATCAGCCCCAGCATCAGGTCAGTCCCATCCTCACATCAGCCCCAGCCTCACATCAGCCACCTGCCTCACATCAGCCACCTGCCTCACATCAGCCCCAGCATCAGGTAAGTCCCATCCTCACATCAGCCCCAGCCTCACATCAGCCTCACATCAGCCCCAGCCTCACATCAGCCCAGGCATCAGGTCTGTCCCATCCTAACATCAGCCCCAGCCTCACATCAGCCCCATCCTCACATCAGCCACCTGCCTCACATCAGCCCCATCCTCACATCAGCCCCCTGCCTTACATCAGCCTCACATCAGCCCCAGCATCAGGTCAGCCCCATTCTCACATCAGCCCCAGCCTCACATCAGCCCCCTGCCTTACATCAGCCTCACATCAGCCCCAGCATCAGGTCAGTCCCATCCTCACATCAGCCCCAGCCTCACATCAGCCACCTGCCTCACATCAGCCACCTGCCTCACATCAGCCCCAGCATCAGGTAAGTCCCATCCTCACATCAGCCCCAGCCTCACATCAGCCTCACATCAGCCCCAGCCTCACATCAGCCCAGGCATCAGGTCTGTCCCATCCTAACATCAGCCCCAGCCTCACATCACCCCCATCCTCACATCAGCCACCTGCCTCACATCAGCCCCATCCTCACATCAGCCCCCTGCCTTACATCAGCCTCACATCAGCCCCAGCATCAGGTCAGTCCCATCCTCACATCAGCCCCAGCCTCACATCAGCCACCTGCCTCACATCAGCCCCAGCCTCACATCAGCCCCAGCATCAGGTCAGTCCCATCCTCACATCAGCCCCAGCCTCACATCAGCCCTAGCCTCACGTGAGCCCCAGCAGATGAGCCCCCTGCCTCAGGTCAGCCCCAGCTGATGAGCCCCCTGCCTCAGGTCCGCCCCAGCCTCAGATCAGCCCCAGCAGATGAGCCCCCTGCCTCAAAATAAAATAATAAAAAAACAATAATTTTAAAATAATAAAAAAAAACACTTACCTCTCCTGCTCCAGACACTGCCGTTTCTCACCTCCATCACTCCTCCTGGTCTTCCTGCCGTCAGCCATACTTTGACCCGAGGTGCACAGCGTGAGGCCACATAGCGCCTGAATGGGACCGGTGTCACCTTCCATATAAGTAGAGAAGTTTGAACATTCTAGTCAGTCTAAACTAGCAAGTCTATTCTAGTCTTAGTGAGGACAGAAATGAGAACACATGCCAAGATGTAATGCTGACACTCAAGCTCACCCTGGACCCGGTACCACCTAGGACATGGCCAGCACAACTACAAAAAGCAGACCAGATAAAAGGAGAGGTGTAGAGGAAGACCAATAGAGATAACTAATGTCTAAAAATTACTTGTAAGTTCTACGGCATATGTGTCCAGGAGAAGCCTCCCATGCCTGGATACACATTTAAGCAGCTTGATCAGCTGTGAAAATCTCCACATCCCAAGGTGGATATTGTGGATGTGTAGTGTACTTTGCAGCAACTTGTTAAAAAGGGTGTTGAAAAGTTTGCCTCCCATTAGGGGGACCACCCTCTGGTTACATTGTATTGTCTAAAATATACACCCCCACATCTGGATGCTTATCTCAGAGTCAGCTAGTGAAGCACAGATTGAGAGAGACTACCTTAAAGAGACACTTTTTGGCTTGTTACTCCCTGTGCAGATGTGAGACCTGTAACATCTGTGAAAGTGCATTCTGTGTACAAACCTGTCCTGTTCAGTTTGCATTTGAATTCTTCAGTATACTGTCTCACCATTGCTTCCTGTACTACTATTGTTTTGAAAAGATCTGGCATCACAATTGGGACTCTGCCTCGCACCTCAGAATCTTTACCACCAAGGGCACCTAAACTGACATCAGGCAGGAGGACACTAGAACTGGAGTGTACCCCAAAGGGAAGAAAAGCTGCACCATTCGCATCACTGCATGTGGGCCCAGGAAGCTACAGAGCCATGAGTAAAAATACTACCCATTCGGCCCCCCAAACTCACGCACGCCCCTGCGGCCTGGTCACTGTATACACATACACGTTCCGCCAAGCCAAATATGTATGTTTGTGAGGAAGTCAGGAAGGAGAAGGGAAAGATAGCTGTCGGCTGAATGATCGTTCAGATGAAAGATATTCAAGGTGTATGGCTGCCTTAAATTTAGACCGGTGTTTCCACAAGGTATTATCTGGAACACAGGGGTTTCCCCATAAAGTCAGAGGTTCACTGAAACCTGCAACAAATCTGTCACATAACTCACATCTGAACTTTTCCCACTGTGCTTGAGTTGGCAAGATAAGACCATGAACCCCATTGGGGACAAGGATTGATGTAACTAATTACCATCTATGTACAGCACTGCATATGTTGGTGCCATATAAGCAACAAGCATTAAAGGGGTTTTCCAGGATTTTACTACTGATGACCTATCCTATCGGTGGGGTCCGACACCCGGGACCCCCGCCGTTCAGCTGTTTGAGAAGGTACCAGCGCTCTCGCGCTGCCTTCTCCCCGCTCACCAAGCACAGCGCCGTACATTGTATAGTGGCCATGCTTGGTATCGTGCTCAGCCCCATTCACTTGAATGGGGCTGAGCCGCTCCTAGGTCACGTGACCGATGAATGTGACATCACTGGCCTAAAGAGAAGGCTGCGGCGTTGATGGGAGCGTCGGTGCCTTCTCAAACAGCTGATAGGCGAGGGTCCCGATCAGATACTGATTACCTACCCTGAGGATAAGTCATCAGTAGTTAAATTCCGGAAAACCCCTTTAAATTGTAATAGTATATTGAGTTAGAAATGACAAGCCACTATCAACACTATTTTGCCTTCATTTATTCCATAAATGTCACATTTCAACGTGACATAAACTACTTTGAGTCAATGTGAATAGGTGAATTGGCAAAGATTACAGTTCACAAATTCTCCTGATATAAGAATTTTTAGTAACATGCTGACTGCAGGGAAGGTTGTAGAGTGGTAGCACCCATGACATATGTATGCATTGTAATCAGTAGCATCCAGCCACAGCTAACCGCAGACCATGGGTGTGGGCCTCAGGCAAACTGAGCGCTGATAATACCACAGAGCAAGGGATATCAGGAACGAGAGGAGGGGGGCAGGGCATCAGTGCCATGATAAAACCTGCTGATTGATTCTCTATGGCATCCAACAAACAACTGCTTACAAAACCCCATGCATTCAATAGAGGGAGTTCTTGAATGTTCAGCCGCTCGGGAGTAGAGTATATTGTATAGGGTGGTGGAGCAGTGCATGTGCATTTATATGAAGATTAGTCTGGGAAGTGTCAAGGTTCCCATCTGCATGCTGCCATGTTCTTTGATCTATAACAAAAAAAGAAAAAAGAGACCTAAAATGGACCACCTCCCCTGAAGTCTAAGGGGCTTACAACAGTTGGTTGCTGTCACACTATTTGCAGGAGGGGTAGTAACTGTAGGAGTTATTTCTATTAACTTTTACATGGGAAATTGTAGACTTTCCCTATTTTGTCCTGTGTAGCATCCCTGCTTTGTGAACATTTTCTTGGGTTTCATGATGGCACTACATTTTCTGCTGATATCCTATATGCCCACTTTCCCACAGTTGGGAGTCTCCTATACTAATCATCAACTGATCTCATAAAATTGACTTTCATCTCAAGCATATGGCAGTTGACTGAGATTTTGATATTGATGGCCTAGCCTCAGGATGGGATGAGTGGGGGTCCAACTCCCAGTACCTCCACCGATCAGCTGTTTGTATAGACCGCAGCATTAACTGATGCAGCATGGCCTCGTCAAACAGCTGATTGGCAGAGCTGCAAGGAGTCAGACTCTCATCGATTAGATAGATCACCTCAGAATAGGTCATCAGTATAAAACACTTGTAAAACCCCTTTCAACAGTGGTGTAGCTATAGGGGTCGCAGCGGTCGCAGTTGCCATTGCAGTGCTGCACCGCCAATTAGGCAAGATGCGGCGCGGCCCTGCGCACAGTTGGGGGCAGCGGCGGGGCAGAGGGAGATGAGCGCTTCCATTGTGGAAGGTTGTAGAGTGGTAGCACCCATGACATATGTATGCATTGTAATCAGTAGCATCCAGCCACAGCTAACCGCAGACCATTGTGGAAGCACTCATCTCCATAGTCATCTGTATGGCCGTCCTGAGGATTCCTGTGCTGCGGGGCAGGGGAGGGAGAGGCGTCTCCCCTGCCCGTTCCTCTGATAGGCTACAGGCACTAGGCCTGCAGCCTATCAGAGGCCGGCTCAGGCGGCGCAATGACGTCATCGCGCCGCCTGAGCCGTACAGCGCGGGACACAGGCCGGAAGAGGCCTGCATCGCATCGCTGCCAGCTGCATGGAGGTAAGGATAAGTGTTTATTTTTTTTTATTGGTGCAATCACGGACCGGAGCTCTATTGGGCGCACTGGGGGCATTTGTTACTGGCACATGGGGCACCGGGGGCATTTGCATTTGGGGCACTGGGGGGCATTTCTTATTGGCACATGGCGGCACTGGGGGCATTTCTTACTGGCACATGGGGGCACTGAGGGCATTTCCTACTGGCACATGGGGGCACTGAGGGCATTTCTTACTGGCACATGGGGCACTGGGGGCATTTCTTACTGGCACATGGGGCACTGGGGGCATTTCTTAGTGGCACTGGGGGCATTTCTTAGTGGCACTTGGGGGCATTTCTTACTGGTACTTGGGGGCACTGGGGGCATTTCTTACTGGCACTTGGGGGCACTGCGGGCATTTCTTACTAGCACATGGGGGCACTGGGGGCACTTCTTACTGGCACATGGGGGCAATGAGGGCATTTTTACTGGCACATGGGGGCACTTGGGGCATTTCTTACTGGCACATAATTTGGGGGGCATCTATGGGGGTGGGACACTTTTTACTAACACATGATTTTGGGGGGAAATCAATGGGGGGAACTTCTTGCACAATATTGGGGTGAAATTTTGGGGGCACTTCTGGCACATTATTGGGGGGCACTTCGTACTGGCACATTATTGGGGGGCACTTCTTCCTGGCACATTATTGGGGGGCACTATGGGGGCACTTCTTCCTGGCACATTATTGGGGGGCACTATGGGGGCACTTCTTCCTGGCACATTATTGGGGGGGCACTATGGGGACACTTCTTACTGGCACATTGGAAGCATTACTACTTCTGGGGCACAGTGGGGACATTAGTACTGTTGGGGGCACTATTACTAACAAGTGCACTCTGGCAGAGAATTATGAGTTGGGACTTTGGGAGCACTATTACTGTGGGGGGCACCCTGGCACAGTATCACTATAGCACAGTTATTGCTGGGGGACGTTATGTTTACACTATTACTGTCAGGGACAATATTTGCTGGGCGCAGTTATTTTAGGACACTGTGTGCCAATAATTATTGAAGGGCACTATCTGTGTGGTACTAGTGGCACAGTACTGGGGCTGGTAGGATGATTTGTCCAGAAGATGGGAGGATGATGGAAAAGTAATAAACTAAGATTTTTTTTCTGTCAGGCTGCAGAGATGAGAAATGGCTGAAAAATGGCGTCTGATCTGAAAGGAGAAGATGAGGAAAGAGAAGATCTACATCAGAGGAGACGTCACTGGATGTAAGAGGTATGGGGCGCTGTATTTGGCTACATTCACACGAACGTTGTGTTTTACAGTCTGCAAATTGCGGATCCACAAAAAAAACGGATGATGTTCCGTATGGCATCCGTTTTTTTTGCAGATCCACTGTAACAATGCCTAACCTTGTCCGCAAAACGGACAAAAATAGGAATGGACATACAGATGCGGACAGCACATGGTGTTCATTGAAGTGAATGGGTACGCATCTGAGCCGCAAAATATGCAGATCGGAGGCCACAAAAACAACTGTCGTGTGAATGTAGACTTACCCTGTATGTTCTGTAGTGATATACGTAATGTTAGAAGGGAAAAGGTTAGGGTGAGAATTTGGCATGGGGAGGGGGTTCAATTTTTGACGTGGCCGGCAGAAAAGCTAGGTGCACCAGTGCTGGGGGGGAGGGGGGCCGAAGCTGAACTCTTGCACCAGGGCCCATGAGCCTTTAGCTACGCCCCTGCCTTTCAACTAAGGTTGATCATGCTGACCTATTACTATTAGTATTACCAATGCATAGAAATTCTTAGTAGATCTGTGGCAACTGTTTGCCTCCATGCCCAACCGTATCTTATCTTATATCCAGGATAGAGGCGACCCTCCTTTCAATCGTAGAGTTTTCCCCAATAAACTTCTCCTTTCGCTCTAATATTGTCACTTACATATATCATCATTACATTCACACATAGCAGGTTTCATTTGATTCCAACAACTCCTTCTTAGTGCGTTATTTGTCGTGTGTGTGTGTGTGTATATATATATATATATATATATTCATTATTATTATTATTATTATTATTATTATTATTATTATTATTATATCATTATATCTCTTATAGTACCATATGTTTAGAATTTGATACAGCATGAAAGCTAAAAGAGTTGCCAGCAGTTATATGACAACTCTGCTGCCATCTGCTGGTGCATGTAAGCTGTATGTAATACATGTCAGTTGATTAAAAGGGTACATTATGAAGACAGCTCCTTTATGTTCCCTGTTATGGTATATGGATGTCATAGAGGGGGTACCCATTGATTGAGTTGGGAAATGCCCCATTTAAAAGTGGAATTATTATAATATTATTGGAAATCTTACACTTCCAGGAAAAACAACAAAGGAATGGCACAATGCATTATTTCTGAGAAATTATTATTATTTATTTATGTTGAATGCAAACATTTACTAAATCACACAAATGACTCATGAAGACTGTATGTAGTATCAATCAACCTTCTTGCTTGATGATGTTGAATTAAAGATGTCCAAAAAATGACAATGATCATTATCAAGGCTGATGAAGGATATTATATGACTATGACTGTGGACAGTACTTGCCAGGGGGGCATATCGCTAGGATATGCCCCCATTGACTGACCACCTCTGGGACCTGCACGTATCTCGTAAACGGAGCCCTCAAAGTCACTATAATAGTTATTATCATTATTAATAGTCTCCGGAGTGGTGTCGTCCGGAGCAGGAGAGGTGAGTTGATTGTGAGGTCTGACTGGGGGTCTGAGCTCTCATTAACATTGGGGGGTCTGAGCTGAGGTCTGATGAACACTAAGGCTTTGATTGGGACTCTGACCTGAAGTCTGATTAATACCAGGGATCTGATCTGATGTCTGATTAATATTGGGGGTCTGATTGAGTAAGAGGTGCCTCTTATGTGCATCTTATAGGGCGAAAAATATGGTATATAGCCTGCAGAGTGCCTGTGTAGAACTGGTACTTGCTGTACCTTGCTGTAAGGCGGAAATTTGGGCTTCGTACAGTGGTTTTTATCCAGTAGCAGTATGGTGGTATTATCAGCCCCTACGTGGTCTCCTGGCTTTCTTTTTCAGAGGTGGAAGTGTGTGGGAAATATATATCTGTAGTTCCTAACAATGTTACTGGGTTTTGCACATCTAAGCAACATGGTGGGGGGAGTGGGGCCTTAGTACCTGACTGCAGGGATCAACCATTTTAAGGCCTCATTAAGGTGGCTGTAATGTTTTTTGTTCATATTACAAACACTATTCCTGGCCCGACTGCATTCAGTTCTTTCCTGTGATGTTATTTTCAGTCCACCGAGCTTGGATTTGCAGCCATAGTTCGGACGCTAAAATACACCACATTATTGCTGTCTGAATGAGGCCTAATTTAACAAAGCCACTAATCCTACCTCCATGCGTTATGCTCAAGTACAAGTGCCTAGTAAATCTTCATCTTCATCACTTACCACTAGGTTTGACATAGTTAGGAAGATCTTATGAACTGAATGCATGTCTTAAAGGGGTTGAATAAAAATTTAAGTGAAATATGCAACCTTACCAGTCACAACCCCTGAGTGAAAGCAGCTTTCTCTCTGGAAGAAGGCAGCCATCTTCTACTCTCATAAAGCCCCTTAAAGTTTTGTTTTTCATAAAGTTATGCTTCACTATAATATGATCATTTTAGAATTTTTACACTTAGCTTCTTTGAGTCTCTGGGTATCCATTTAGCGTTGCAGTATAATGTTACCTGTGGGCATGTTACATCCTTGCAGCACTGATTATCATATTACATACAGATAATTAACTGTTACCATGTTACAGAACATTGTCTATTGCTAGGGTTTGTGAAACACAGCTCATGTTTCTACCTCCCCTGAACACAATTTTCTAAGCCAATGCACAGCACCATCCACACTAACAGAAGACATCCCCCAGTAAGAGTGGGGCATTCAGGCATCTATAAAATGACTATATACCTTTGAAAGGTCAGAACAATATTTTAACACAGGATTGTAGTATACATAGTTTAGCAACACAATCTAGTATAAGTAATCTAGTAAAGTAACACATAGGAAGAGATCCAGCAGTGGCTAGACAACAACCTGGTATAGTTATAGTTAGCTTGACTTTCCCTGCTGCATTTATACCCAAGTTGGACTAAGAGTGGTGTAGGCCCCAAACCAACCAGCTATAATACACTCACATTGGAGCAGAATTATTTTTTTTATCTACAACAACCCCCTCTGCATATGCCCTTTTAGGGCACATGGGCATCATAGAAAGGGGTCCCTGTGTGCCTGAGCTGAAAGTCTCTGACAAGCAGCAGCTCTTGTTCTGCCGACCACAAGAGAACAGGTTAGTTGATATATGCTCCTGACAAAAGAAAATAATGCACCAAGGAGTTGTCGAAATTGAATGAAATTGAATGTAATGATGATGTATGTGCAGCGAACCCCTGAGGAGCTGGTGCAGCGGATGGGAGTGGTAATGGACCGGATTAGATTTTGTGTCATGGTGTACTCCCTCAGGCCGTTGCTCCCTGATGATCTGTGCAGTTGAAATGTAGTTTGAAGAATAAGGCCAGAAGTGAAGGTATAACAGTCTCTTTTTGCTTAATACAAAATATAACCTGAGGTACATTCAGTAGCAGCAAATTCAGTTAGGGAGGTTTGGTGGCAGGTTGGATGGCTTTATATTGGCACTTGTGGGTATAGGTGTCCACTGTAAGGTTCAAACTTGAGCCTTATCTTGCCTTAGTGGTGGTATAGATGATGGGTGTTTTTGCTGTAGTCCCTCACCTTGCAGCATTGTCTGTAAAGCAGTATTTTGCTGATCATTCTGCGGTTTGGTCTTTTAGTTGTCTTCTTGAAGCTGAATTTTGTTGGTCTCTCCGGAGAATCATATATTGTTCCCAGGAGCGTGAGCTCTAGTGTGCGCTTCCTCTCTTTAGCTAGACAGGTCTGGGGTACTGCATATGTAAGTGATTACAGTATAAGAGCAAAATGATACTTTTATTGGGGAAAGCTTGAAAGGAGGCTGAATAGCCTGGAAGATGAGATACGGTTGGGCATTATGCATACAGGTTCCGTATAGTGTCCTACAGCACATTTGCCAAAAGCTGTCACAGCTGGGCCTGTAGATTTTGCACACTTATAGGTTGTCAAAGGTGGCATCATAGTTGAATTGGCAATAAATCTGTTAACTGCGCAGGCCAAGGAAGTGTTACAGTCTGGCAGAGGCAATCCTGGGAAACTCTTTCTGTGTGTGGGCAAGCATTATCCTTGTTATGTCAGCACTTCATGCTCTGCTATTCCTGGCATGCACAAGCACTGCTACATTCACCCTGTGTATTTCAATGAACCTCACCAACTTGTGTGGTACTGCAAGGGTTAACACACTCCTTGGCCCTGTGTTCTGCTGCTAGGCTATTTCTAATTTGCTAATTAGTCTCTGCTATATATGCTGTATGATTTCTTTCACAACTGCCTCAGCAATTAGGTTCTTAGCTTGCTAGTCCTTTTCTAAGGCGTTGTTCTCTGTTGTCTGCCCATGTACCGACCTCTGTCTGATTTCTGCATTCTGAACCTCTGCGCTTGACCTGCCCTTTGCCTGTTTACCATTGTGATTCTTTACTGCTTTGAACTCGGACCTGTGCCACATATTCACATGTACACTGCTTTCCCTTATTTTAGGCTGTTACTATGAGTTTTGCCTAATCCTTGGGTGCGCTCCACGGCTGTCTCTGACCCCTGTGGATCAGCTGTCAATCATACCAGGACTACTCCAAGAGGAAGTAGCCTGGTGGCTCCCTTGCAGCAAAGTCCAGATCCCTGTACAGAGGTTAAAGAGTAAATACCAGGTGAACTGCCAGGATGATGCCCTTACATTTAGCCCAAACCCAAATCAGTTGATTGCCACAGTGGTTCCACACCCACTGCTGTAACAGTTTGCTCAGGCCATGGAACCCATTGGCTCAACCAATATCGGCTTGAAGTATTTAAAGAGCACTCAGCACAGCCTTTAGGAGCATCTGCTGCAATATCTGCATACCATATCTGCCCACTGGGATGCCATGTCCACTACTGCTCCTGTACAGAACTGCAAGCCTCTCTGTCTGCACCATCATCTCCACCAGGCATGGGTACAGGGGCCTCTAGCTGGTACTTCCCACTTCCTCCATGCTATAACGGGAATACCAAGTTGTGTCATGGATTCCTATACCAGTGCATCATTCACTTTGAATGTCTCACCAGTTTTCTACTATCTGGACTGAGATAACATTTCTGGTCACCCTCCTGTCTGGTGAAGCTCTTGCCTGGGTTATTCCTTTGTGGGAATTCAGTGACCTTCTAACCAGCAATCTTTGGGAATTCCTGCCTACCTTCTATATACTTTTTGAGGAGCCTGGACATACTTTTTCTGCAGCGTTATCTCAACCATGCCCCCACCAGCACAATCTCACAGTTGGGCAGTATACCATATGCCGCAAGAGGAGCAGAGGACGGGAGTGATAGTGGCTCTAGCTGCAACAATTATTCACAGTGGCCATCCTCACACTGATGGTCCCTAGTGCCAGGGGAGTGATAGTAGGTTGCACCCATTCTTCCCTCAGGGAACACTCTGATGTTGGGACCCCTGAGTGATGGTATTTGGGGTGACCTTGGTGTAATGACTGTTGTATGGGTGCATGGCGGGAGATGTAGGTGCTGTGGCCAGCATATGCTGCTGGAGTCAATAACCAGGCCAGTTGAAGAAAATGAAGTCTTTCTTTACTAAAGTGCAGAATAGGAGTTGTAGTACATCCAACTGTATCAAAACACAGTTCCAAACAACTGACGATGCAAAATGCTTGCTAAATATCAATGTATGGATATAAGCCAGGATGGGAATCTTATTATTCCTTCCCTATATCTCCCCAAAGTCTCTCTCTCTCTCTGCAGAAAGCTGGCAATATTATTCTTACAATGGTGGCTGTAAATCCCAGCTGAAGGTTTGAACAGCAAATATTACTGACTGAATCCACTGTTCGGCCAGGCAGATTCTGGACCTTCTTGGTTCTTTCTTTTCTTGTTTCCTGGAGTACTGTGTAGTAGAGAATAGTGTTGAGCGAGCATGCTCGGCCGAACTCGCTGTTCGGCCGAGCATGCCTACGCTCGGGTCCGCTCGGTGTTTGGCCTAACACCGAGTGTACTTGAGCGCAATGCTCGAGTCTCTTCCCCGCACTGTAATATTGATTTGTACGCTAATGCGTATGAATTGTATGCTAATGCGTACACATTGTGCGCTAATGCGTACAAATTCAGTTAATTAGCATATTTTTACGAGTGAAAGGAGTAAAAGAGGAGAAGTCGCGATTCTGACCTTTTTCTATTAACCAGACACCCTCCCCTCTTCCGAGCGCGGGGTGCCTGGTTTAGTCCCATTGACTAACATTATGCTCGGGTGCTCGGCCGAGCACTCGAGCAACCCCTAGTGCTTGGCCAGAGCACCCGAGCATACGAGCATAGAGGTGCTCACTCAACGCTACTAGAGATTGTCTTCTCTATATAAATTTATTATATGGTCCACAATTCAATACTTTGTGGCTGCTTGCTCTGCCTATGTTCAGAACAAGTCTCCAAAGCAAAATCCTGCTGATTTACTACATCCCTTGGTTTTGCCTAATGTTCCATGGCAGCATATCACTACGGATTTTAACACCAATCTGCCATTTTCTGAATGTACAGTAATCTGGGTGGTGGCCAATTCTCAAAGGTGGCTCACTTTGTACCTCTGCCTGGAACCCCATCTACCAATCAACTGGCCAACACATTTTTCAGATACGTGGTTTGCCTTTGCGCTTTGTGTCTGATTGAGAGGTCCAGCTTACCTCTAAGTTTTGGAAAGCCATCTGCAAGTGCAGCAAGCCCCTGAGCTGGTGCAGAGGATGGGAGTATTAGTGACCTGATGACATATTTTGTCACAGTATACTCTTTCAAGCCATTGCTCCCTGGGGATCAGTGTAATGGAAAAGGGGGTTTGAAGAATCAGGCCAGAAGTAAAAGTATAACAGTCTCTCTTTACTTAGTGCAAAACATAACTTGTGGTTCATCCAGCAGTAGTGGGTAAAAATGCAATTTCTGTCACAAGACGATGAGATGTCCGGATAAATGGCAATTAAATGGCGCTTCAGATGTGCTGTCTTGCTGATGTATCTCTCTTGTAATTGTGGCTAACAGCTTTATGCTGGCACTTGTGGAGATAGGTGTCCACTGTGTCATACAGGCTTGGAGTTAGACTGGCCTGGAAGTTATTTTAGGCAATGGGTGTCCAATCTGTATTTCCCTCAACTGCAGAAGGGTCTATAAAGCTGAAACTTCTGATCACTCTGTTGAGTAAGCATGCTATAGCTTCTAAGATAGAAGTAGTGTTGGTTCTGTAAATCTCTCTGGTTGTGGTCTCACAGGAGATTCCGATAAGGTCTCTTGGAGTAGGAGCTCTAGCATGCACTTCCTCCCTCCACTCTGTCTGGACTAGAAGGGACAAGACCAGCCCACTCCTACCAAGAGGGGAGGAAGAGGGTGATTAACCCTGTCCCTGCCAACCATACCTCTGATGCTGGTGTCTGTGCAATGGCATAACATTACAATAATAACAATGCATTACAAACAATTGCAGATCCCCCCAGGTCTGGGGTATTGTACAAGCTGTTGGATGTCAAACTAGATTTTTCTTCTGCCTACAATCCACAACCCAATGGTCATAGTTAATACGGTTGAAAAAAGACATATGTCCATCAAGTTCAACCAAGGGAGGGGGTAGGAGTGATGAAGGGGAGGGGGACGGGTAACCTTAAGACATGACTCTACATTTCTTAATATGTGGTGACCTTCTTTTTCTCTAAGAATTTATCTAAGCCTGTTTTGAAGCCCTCAGCTGTCTTTGCTGTGACCAGCTCCTGCGGTAGGCTGTTCCACAGATTCACAGTTCTTATAGTAAAGAAGGCTTGTCGCCCCTGGAGTCTGAACCTTTGCTTCTCCAGGCGGAGGCAGTGCCCCCTTGTCTTTTGAGGGGATTTTACCTGGAACAGTTTTTCACCATATTTTTTGTATGGGCCATTTACATACTTATACAGGTTGATCATGTCCCTCCTTATACATCTCTTCTCAAGACTAAACAAGTTTATCTCCTTCAATCTTTCTTCATAGCTAAGATGCTCTATGCCCCTTATCAGTTTAGTTGCCCGTCTCTGCACCCTTTCCAGCTCCAGGACATCCCTCCTATAAACCGGAGCCCAGAACTGAACAGCATATTCCAGATGAGGCCGTACTAATGCTTTATACAGTGGTAATATGACATCCCTGTCCCGCGAGTCCATGCCTCTTTTAATACATGACAATATTCTGCTGGCCTTAGAAGCAGCCGATTGACATTGCATGCTATTCTGCAGTCTATGGTCTACAAGGACACCCAGATCCTTCTCTACAAGTGACTCTCCCAGTGTTACTCCCCCTAGGACATAGGAGGCATGCAAGTTGTTAGTACCCAGATGCATAACTTTACATTTATCCACATTGAACCTCATCTGCCAAGTGGAAACAGTGCTGTTAATTCCTCCCTCTATATCATTAATAAATAAAATAAAAGTGGACCCAGCACTAGGGTTGCAACGGTATGAAATTTTCACGGTGTGATAACCGTCTCAGTAAATACCGCGGTATTACGGTTATCATGGTATCACAGTTTGTTACATATATTATTAAAAGATACACTAATCCTTAAAGAAGAATACAAGCAAAGTTTTTTTTGTTCAATTAACTATTACTACTGTACTGCAGTGTATTTTCTGATTGTAAGACTGATCGAGCTCCTGCCTTTAGCAGGAGCTTGAACAGGCTTACCTCTACCATGGCAAGCTGGACGAAAGCGTCCGGTTGCCATGGTAACCATCGGGACGCTGCCACAGCAGAGCAGCGTCCCGATGGGAGGGAGCTCTCTCCCTCTCACTGGCCCCACCATCGGAGCACTGCTGCAGCGCCCGATGGGAGAGGGAGGGAGCGCCCTCCCTGTTAACCCTTCCATGCGTGGTCCTTATGGACCGCGGCATGGAAGGGGTTAAACGGCCGACATCGCTCAGCTGACACTCAGCTTCAACCACTTGGCCATCCTGGAAATTGAGGGCGGGGGGGGGTGTAATTAAAAATACAGTTTGGGGAAGGAGGGGGGGGGAATCGGGAGCACCCGGGCCGGGGCACTTTTGGATTACCTTTACAGGATCTGATCCCCCGCAGTCTCGGACTGCGGGGGATCAGATCCTTACAGAAAGCCCCCGTATCCTGTGATTGGCTAGTCTGAACAGACTAGCCAATCACAGAGATCGCCATTATGAGGGGAGCACGGCTCCGAGGCCTTTACTGTGGATGGCTGGCTGTATTTCACAGCCGCCATCGCAGCATGTAAACCCCGCTGCACTGCGCAGCGGGCGTTTACATGCAGGACGTACCGGTACGCCCTGTAGCGTGAACTACCTCGCGCCCAGGATGTACCGGTACGTCCACTCCACTCCTATCATGTCGCCAAGGGGTTAAAATGATAAAGGCCACCTACTTTAAGCTGCACAGTGGGGTGGTGTTCTCGGAGATGGGAGAACAGGTTTGAGGTATTCCCTCCTTTAGCTGCCACTTTACGACCACATTGCTTACAAATTGGATTTCCATCCTCACGTGCATTTGGTGGGTATCCAAAGTAGACCCACACTGCTGACTTTAGTTTAGTCTTTTTTTTAGGAGGACAGAGACTTGTTAAATCTGCACGCTCTGCCATTTTTACCGCTGTGTGCTTAATTAGCTGAAACGGAGCGGAATTGCACATGCGCGGATGAGTTTCTCAGCAGGGTCACCTTTTACCGGCAATAAGCAAATCCCCACGGTTTGATAACCGTGCATTCCAATACCATGGTATATCGTGGAACCGGTTACCGCTGCAACCCTACCCAGCACTGAACCTTGGGGTACACCACTTATAACTGGGGACCATTCAGAGTAGGAATCATTCACCACCACTCTCTGAGTACGCTCCTTCAGCCAGTTCTCAATCCAGTTACAGAGTAGATTTTCTAATCCAACCGACCTTAATTTACCCGTCAGACGTCTATGAGGGACCGTGTCAAACGCTTTTGCAAAGTCCAAATACACAATATCCACAGCCACCCCTCTATCCAGACTTCTACTCACTTCTTCATAAAAATCAATCAGGTTAGTATGACAGCTTCTGTCCTTAGTAAAACCATGCTGGTTATCACTTATAATACTATTATCCAAAACATATTCCTGTATATAGTCCCTTATTAGACCCTCAAAAAGTTTCCCCACTATGGACGTTAAGCTCACCGGTCTGTAATTCCCCGGGGATGACCTAGAGCCCTTCTTGAAGATGGGCACCACATTTGCTTTATGCCTGCCCTCGGCACTATGCCAGTCACCAGAGAATCTTTGAATATTATATACAAGGGCAAAGAAATTACTGAACTAAGTTCCTTAACCACTTCCAGTCTGCCCATTGACTATAAACGTCCTGGTAGTGGATCTCATCTCTGAATGGACGTTTTAAAACGTCCTTGAGCTTTGCCCCCTGTGTGCAGCACCTGTACATAGAAGCTCCATGACTCAGCTGCCTCCTGACAGCCAAGAACATGGAGCTTTAACCTGAGACCTTTTTTCCTGGCCTCCAGGCTTTTGATCACTCTGACAAGCTGTCAAAGCGATCACAAATGCTTGTACTATCTCCCTCTCATTACTGCCGGTCACAGAGCAGTTTACAACTACATATTGGGTGTTTTTGCAAACTTCAGAATCAGGAAAATAAATATTCAGGTTTGATTTGCTGTTTACCCTTGCTATCTTATGGGAAAAATGAATTAAAAATTGAAAATCTGCGAACAAATATATTTATTTTTAAATTTCACCTTTCTTCTGTTTTAATTCTTGTGGGAAATCTAAAGGGTTAACAAACTTTGTAAAAATCAGTTTGGATTACATTGGGGGCTATAGTTTCTAAAATATGTTCATTTATGGGAGGTTTCTATTGTTTAAGCCCCTCAAAGTCACTTTAGAACTGCAAAGGTCCTTTAAAATTAACTATTGGAAATTTTCATGAAAATCTTAAAAATTACATCTAAAATTCGAAGCCTTCTAACGTCCTCAAAAAATAAAATTACATTTCCAAAATTATGCCAACATAAAGTGGACATATGGTGAATGTTCATTAATAACAATTTTATTAGATATCCCTATGCAACTTAAAAGCAGAGAAATTAATATTTAAAAAATTGTGATTTTTTTCAAAATTTTCAGTAAATTTTTTATTTTTTATAAATAAAGGTGAAATATATTGACTCAAATTTATGACTGTCATGAAGTAAATTGTGTCATAAGAAAACAATCTCAGAATGGCTTGGATAAGTAAAAGCGTTCCAAAGTTATTACCACATGAAGTGACACATGTCAGATTTGCAAAATTAGGCCTGGTCAGGAAAGGGGTAAATGGCCCGGATGGGAAGTGGTTAAGAACTCTTGGGTGTAACCCATCTGGTCCTGGAGCCTTATTCTCCTTTACTTTCATTAACTTAGCTTTGACCATATCTATATTGAACCAGTTGAGTATATTACATGAAGTATCACCAGCACTTACTCTACCGACAGCAGCTCCCACCTCTTCATGTGTATATACAGAACTAAAAAACTCATTCAGTAGCTCCGCCTTTTCCTGATCCTCTGTAATCAATTCCCCATCACTATTATTCAGGGGTCCTACATGCTCTGACTTAGGTTTTTTTGCATTTATATATTTGAAGAATTTTTTGGAATTGGTTTTGCTATCCCTGGCCACCAGCCTTTCATTTTGAACTTTTGCTGCTTTTATAGTCCTTTTACAATCTTTATTAACCCTTTTGTAGTTATTAAAGGCTATGGCAGACCCCTCTGATTTGTATATTTTAAATGCCTTTTGTTTTTCATGTATTGCCCTTTTAACATCCGCATTAAGCCATGCAGGGTTTAATTTTAAGCGTTTGTATTTGTTCCCCCTAGGAATAAATTCTGCAGTATAGTTACCCATTGTAGATCTGAAGGTCTCCCATTTATTATCTGTGTCCCTACTTGACAACAGCTGCTCCCAGTCTATGTCCTGGAGTGCGACCCATAACCCTGGGAAATTGGCCTTTTTAAAATTAAATGTTTTTGATCTCCCAGCATGTTTAAGCTTTCCACACTTTAGGATAAAAGTAACTATATTGTGGTCACTATTACCAAGGTTTTCCCGAACAATTACCTCCTCAACTATCTCTGCATTGTTAGATATAACCAGATCCAACAGTGCATCACTTCTTGTTGGTTCTTCTACAAACTGGCCCAGAAAATTATCCTGCAATAAGGTAAGAAAATTTCTCTCCTTTGCAGTTGAAGCCGATCCATGACCCCAATCAATACCAGGGAAGTTAAAATCTCCCATTATCACTACTGTACCCGCCTGGGCAGCCCGCTCTATTTGTCTATGCAGCTGATCCTCTATTTCCTAAGTGATGTTTGGGGGTCTATAAATTACACCAAAAATAATTCTTTCATTGTTAGTCTCCCCTTGTAATTCCACCCACACGGATTCTGCATTCACACAATCATCACCCACTATTGTCTCCTTTTTACTCGCTTTTATACTACTTCTGACATACAGACATACTCCTCCTCCTTTCCTATTCTCCCTATCCCTCCGAAACAGAGTATAACCCTGGAGATTGACAGCCCAGTCATGCGAAGAGTCCAGCCATGTTTCAGCAACTCCAACTATATCAATTTCCTCCTCCCGTACCATGACCTCAAGCTCAGCCATTTGGCCTGCTAGACTTCTGGCATTTGTGAACATACACTTTAAATTACCATGTGTTTTTGTACATTTAGGTTTAGAAATGTAATTTATTGATGTTTTCTGACTAGACATGTTTTTTTCTGCTGATTTGTAACACATGGATCTCCTTATCCACTGCTGTTATCCTCCCCCCGTGGTCCACTTCTCCACCCACCACTCTGTTCTGACCACTCTCTAACCTATCTACCACTGCATGCTTTGCTTTATTTTCTGCTTGTCCTCCCCCCCACATCCCTAGTTTAAAAACTCAGCCACCCCCTCTAGGATTCTCTCCCCCAGCACAGCAGCTCCTCTTCCATTCAGGTGCAATTTATCCAAGGAATACAATTTGTACCCCAATGAAAAATCAGCCCAGTACTCTAAGAACCCGAACCCTTCTCCCTTACACCAAGACTTGAGCCATGCATTCAACTCCCTTAGCTCCCGCTGTCTGTCCTGCGATGCGCATGGCATAGGCAGTATTCCTGAGAATACAACTTTGGAGGTCCATCCCTTCAGCTTGGCTCCTAGTTCTCTATAATTATTCTTAATAGACCTCCACCTACCATTTATTCTGTCGTTGGTTCCCACATGGACCACGACTGCTGGGTCATCCCCAGCCCCTCCCATTAATTTGTCCACCCGTTCCACCACATGCCGAACCCTGGCACCAGGGAGACAGCAAACCATTCGGTTGAGGCGGTCTTGGCGACAAATTATTCTATCCGTCTTCCTGATTATGGAATCCCCTACCACTACTAGCTGTCTCGGCTTGCCTGCTTTACCATCCCCCCCACTACTAGATGGACTGTTACCCCGGCTGTTAGGGAGACCAGTATCCACTAGGGTTGCCATTTCTGAGACTGACACCCTCGCATCATTACCTAACTTGGCAATTTTGCTTGGGTGCACAGAAGCAGGACTGGCCTTCCTTTTCCTAGACCCCTTGCCACTCCCTCTATTCGGGTTAACCCAACTCCTTACATGGGCCTTCTGATTTTTCTCTCCACCCTCCATAACAGACCCCATAACTGCCTGTTCTGTGAGAAGCAGGCCCCTCTCAAGATCTCTTGTTTCCCTCAGTGTTGCAATATGCTTCTCCAGCTCTCTAATGTGAGCTTCCAGATTGGCAACATGCTCACATCTACCACAGCGGTATTCACCCAGGAACTGCTGCTCCTGTTGTTCATACATGTGGCAGACTGTGCACTGTTGAAAACTTTCAATCTTGCTATCCATCCCAGTTACAAAACAGCAATCAATTAACAAGAATAAAGTACTTACTGCAAACTTTTCACAACTTCTTTACAACTCTTATAACTCTACAGGTCACTTAGCTCAGTCACTTGTCTCAGGAGCAGACTCAGTCAAGAGCAAGGCTCAGTCTGAGTTCAACTGATACTTTTATACACCTGAGATTTATTAACCACACCCACAGGTAATCAGCAGACTACAGGGAAAAAAAATGCAGTGGAGTGCATCAATCAAATTTTGCCAGGGAGAAAAAAAACTCCTTGGCTGTGACGCTCTCCGATGTGATTGGATCGCGGCACAGCCGGGGAGAAGGAGACGCCTATTGAGAAAGCCTGACGTCTCCTCCTCCCTGTTCCGATGCTCAGTATTAGCATAGGAGCGATATTTTGAAAAACCTGAACGGGTGCCGGCATCAGCGGGGGATGCCCTACCAATAAAGGTATTTAGATAGTGTAAGTTAAAACAATGAAAGGTCCTTTTTAAAGTGTAACTGTGATATTTGTTTTTATTTTCTTTTATTTGCTAGTTTATTAGAGCTAGACATGTATACTTGAGTTAATCTGTCAATGATTGTCAAAATTAATAATTACCTTATAATAACAGCTTTCACTAATGTCTCCTGTCCTTTTCTACTGGTCCCTTAAAAGATCGTTGCTAGGGCTCATCTGTGTCTGGCTAATCATAAACAGTAGACAGAAGGGCGGTCCTTCACACTGCATGCCTGCATTAGGCTTCAGAGTGCGGAGGTGTGTCTCTCAGTAATCCAATCTGATTGGCTGGCACAAAGCTTCTGGCTACAGTAATTGTGTATGTGAATTGAGGGAAGGCAGTTTTGGCCTCAGAGAACTGGCAGAGGAGCCATCTTTAGAAGATCCTCATATTGTAGAGATTAAAACTGCTATAAATAATGGAAAAACTCAAGGAAAACAGTGGTATGTGAAGAAACTAAAGATTGCTTTATGCATAATACTCCACTTTTGATGAAAACATGACAGTTACACTTTAAAATCTTTAAGTGCTTTAAAAACCCAGCTGGCTATCTCGGTATATTTCATATTCATACAAAACTGCAGCTTTTACTCAGATTTTGCAGCAGGGACTGTGGTTGGTGTACACTACTACCATCAGACCCTATTGAATGGCTTACTGATTGTACTAGCGATAGCCTGATATTAAAAATGATTCACACACTGCCCACTGACATGTTTTGCCCAATCCTTGGCATCCTCAGGGGTTTATGGGCAATGATGATGTGAGACACTATTTCTGGGTTGACATCAATTGAGGATTATAATAGGGGCATTTGGGTTGGCAGCCCTGGGCCTGGCATTGTTGAGGGGCCCAACTCTGACCCAAACGCCCACATTAAGGAATACTGTATATTCAGCAGCGCTAAGCCTCCGCACAGGTTGTATTCACAGCTAGTGCAGGGTCTCCTCTGCAGTCCCCAACTCCTCCCGCTTGCTCTGCTGCTGTGTGCTGGCCAGAGGAGGAGGAGGTCGGAAAGCAGTGCAGCAAGAACGATGAGGGAGCTCCAGCTTTCAGCAGCTCAGACTGCAGGTACCATGTAGTGTTACATAGGACTGCAGGTACCATCTACTACATTATCTACACACAGAAAGTTATTACTGTTATCTGGGGTGATACATAGGACTGTAGTTGACATCTACTGCATTATCTGTACTCAGAGTTATCACTGTGTTATCTGTGTTGTTACATAGGGCTGCAGGTAACATCTACTACATTATCTGTACTCAGAGACTGCATATAAATAATGTAGTAGATGTCACCTGCAGTCCCATGTAACACCCCAGATAACAGTGAATCCGCCCCTGATTGACATAGCCTTGCTGTCACGTCATCTCAATCAATCACCATCTACAATATATATATATATATATATATATATATATCTTAATAATATAAAAATGAGTTTCTGTCTGTCTGTCTGTTCTCTATGCGCGACCAAACTACTGGACCGATTTTCACCAAATTCGGCACACAGGTACAACAGGTGTCCGGGAAGGTTTTAGACCAGGTCTCATCTCTCTAGGACATACCGTTCCTGAGATATTCCCAAAATATGATCTCCATTAGCCAACATTACAACTGGGAACTTTGGTTTTAAACTCCAACTGCCATTCTCTGCAAAGCCACACAGGGAGGGCAGGTTTCCATAACAACCAGGTGATTATCAGCAGCTGAGGATCTCATCCATTTCTATTTACTGACACTGTTAAAGGTATTCCGGTTACCATAAATATAACTTATGTTTTTTTCTATTACTACAGTTCAGTAGTAATAAAAGATGTTTTCCTCCACTGCTGCCTATTGCGTGGGCTCATAAATAAGCATGGTATTGACCTTTAATTCAGGCCACCCTAAAAGAAGTACTTAAAACCCCCGCCCCAGGTCTCACTAAGCCACACCCCAACTCTGTCAGGCCACACCCCCTTTCACTCCGCAGCCAACAGAGATTGAAAAAATAAAGGTAAAAATCAACTTCTGTCAGCTGCAGGGATGGGTGGGAGGTTGACTTTCTTTCTGCAACAACACACACAAACATTAAATAAAATAGATTAAATACACCCATGCGAATCGTCTTGCTAATCCACGCCCCCGACTCTGTCAGGTCACGCCCCCTCCCACTCCGCAGCCAATGGGAATTGAAAAAATGAAGGTAAAAATAAACTTCTGTTTGCTGCAGGGATGGGTGGGAGGTTGACTTTCTTTCTGCAACGACACACAGAAACATTAAATGAAATAGATTAAATACATCCATGTGAAGCGTCTTGCTAATCCACGCCCCCGACTCTGTCAGGCAACGCCCCCTCTCACTCCGCAGCCATTCTGCAACGACACACAGAAACATTAAATGAAATAGATTAAATCACCTATACGAAGCGCTTTGCTAAGCCACACCCCCAACTCTGTCAGGTCATGCCCCCTCCCACTCCGCAGCCAACAGGGATTGAAAGAATGAAGGGAAAAATAAACTTCTGTCAGCTGCAGGGGTGGGAGGGTGAATTTCTCTCTGCAATGACACACAAAATTTTAGATGAAATAGACTAATTTCAGACTACAACCGTTCGAAGCATCTTGATAATCCACACCCCCAACTCTGCCAGGCCACGCCCCCTCCCACTCCGCAGGCAACAGGGATTGAAAAAAATCAGCTGCAGGGGTGGGAGGGTGAATTTCTCTCTGCAACGACACACAAAAATTTTAGATAAAATAGACTAATTATAGACTACAACTGTTCGAATCGTCTTGCTAAGTCACGCCCCCAACTCTGTCAGACCACGCCCCCTCCCACTCTGCAGCCATTCTGCAACGACACACAGAACCATTAAATGAAATAGATTAAATCACCTATGCGAAGCGCTTTGCTAAGCCACACCCCCAACTCTGTCAGGTCATGCCCCCTCCCACTCCGAAGCCAACAGGGATTGAAAGAATGAAGGGAAAAATAAACTTCTGTCAGCTGCAGGGGTGGGAGGGTGACGCACAAAATTTTAGATGAAATAGACTAATTTCAGACTACAACCGTTCAAAGCATCTTGATAATCCACACCCCCAACTCTGCCAGGCCACGCCCCCTCCCACTCCGCAGGCAACGGGGATTGAAAAAAATCAGCTGCAGGGGTGGGAGGGTGAATTTCTCTCTGCAACGACACACAAAAATCGTAGATGAAATTGACTAATTTTAGACTTACGACCATTCAGTACTAATAAAAGATGTTTTTTTCCACTGCTACCCATTGCGGGTCCCCATAAATTACCATTTCATCGACCTGTAATTCATGCCACTCTGACCCCCGCCCCAGATCTCGCGAAACCACGCTCCGACTCTGTCAGGCCACGCCCCCTCCCACTCCGCAGCCAACGGGGATTGAAAAAATGAAGGTAAAAATCAACTTCTGTCAGCTGCAGGGGTGGGAGGAAAGTTGGATTTCTTTCTGCAACAACATACAGAAACATTAAATGAAATAGATTAAATATACCCGTGCAAAGCAATGTTTTCTTCCACTGTTACCCATGGCGTGTCCTCATAAATTACCATGGCATCGACCTGTAATTCTGCCCACCATCAAAAGAAGGACTTAAAACCCCGCCCCAGGTCTTGCAATGTCACGCCCCCGACTCAGTCAGGCCATGACCCCTCCCACTCCGCAGCCAATGGAGATTGAACAATTGAAGGTAAAAATCAACATCTGTCAGCTGCAGGGATGGGAGGGAGGATGACTTTCTCTCTGCAACGACACACAGAAACATTAAATGAAATAGATTAAATATACCCGCGCAAAGCAATGTTTTCTTCCACTGCTACCCATTGTGTTTCCTCAAATTACCATGGCATTAACCTATAATTCAGGCCACCCTGAAATGAAGGACCTAACCCCCCCCTTGTCCCATTAAACCACACCCCCTCCCACTCCGCAGCCAATAGGGATTGAAAAAATGAAGGTAAAAATCAATTTCTGTTAGCTGCATTGACGTTCTCTCTGCACCGACACACAGAAACATTAAATGAAATAGATGAAATATAGCCAGGCGAAGCCGGGTCTATATATATATATATATATATATATATATATATATATATATAGTGGGGGGGGAAGTATTTAGTCTGCCACCAATTCTGCAAGTTCTCCCACTTAAAAAGATGAGAGAGGCCTGTAATTGACATCATATGTAGACCTCAACTATGAGAGACAAAATGAGAAAACAAATCCAGAAAATCACATTGTCTGATTTGTAAACAATTTACTTGCAAATTATGGTGGAAAATAAGTATTTGGTCAATAACAAAAGTTCATCTCAATACTTTGTTATATATCCTTTGTTGGCAATGACAGAGGTCAAATGTTTTCTGTAAGTCTTCAGGTTGGCACACACTGTTGCTGGTATGTTGGCCCATTCCTCCATGCAGATCTCCTCTATAGCAGTGATGTTTTGGGGCAGTCACTGGGCAACACGGACTTTCAGCTCCCTCCAAAGGTTTTTTGTGGGTTTGAGATCTGGAGACTGGCTAGGCCACTCCAGGACCTTGAAATGCTTCTTACGAAGCCACTCCTTTGTTGCCCTGGCGGTGTGCTTTGGATCATTGTCATACTGAAAGACCCAGCCATGTTTCAAATTCAAATATTTATTGGATTTTATATAAAGTTTGTACAGATGTCTGTTGCATAACAAAGCAAAGTGTACAACATATCAATAAAGAAAATTCAAAACATTCAAATGCGTGAAGAGTCTAACTGGGGAGACCCACTGAGTAATAACGGAAAATGCTTGTTTGAAGCCATATGAAGGAAAGAGGGGGATTGGTAGGAGGGAGTGGACAGAAGGAAAGAAAAAAAAAAAAAAAGGGGGGGGGGGGAGAAAGGGTTTGCACATGGACATATCTTCGGAGAAGGACAAATTTATATAGCCCTATTCGCCAAAAGGTACATGTTAAGCCCCAAAGGACAGTATCAGGAGCGTCCATAAGAGCCCGAACTGCGGAAGGTCTCCCACGGTTCCCAGGCCTTCAGGAAAAGCGCGTATTTCTGAGAGGTATGAGCAATTAGTTCCTCCATTCTCTGGCTAGACATGACTTCTTCAAACCATTCTTCTAGAGTCGGGGATATGGATGATTTCCAGTGTCGTGGGATCACGGTTTTAGCTGCTTGTATAAGATGTTTCAAGAGAGATTTCTTATAAGCAGGTACATTAAGGTCAAAGATGAATAGGAAAAATGCCTCTGGGGAGTTTGGCATTGGAAAGCCAGTGATTTTTTGAATAGTTGTGTGGACCGAGTCCCAGAATGGGCGTAAACTAGGGCAGTGCCACCAAACATGTAATAGTGTACCCTCTGCGGACCCACAGCGCCAGCACCTATCAGAGACCGAAGGAAACCATTTATGGAGTAGTGAGGGCACCCTGTACCACCTAGATAGTATCTTATAACAGGTTTCCTGCGCTTTCGTAGCTAAAATTGATTTATGCGTAAATAGAAAACATCTACGCCACTGAGTAGGGGATATGGAGATGTTTAAATCTCTCTCCCATTTCGAGCAAAATGAAAGGGGCAGGGACGAGTGTTGCTCCAGGAGCAATCCATAAAGAAAAGAAATATCCCTAAAGATTGCTGATGGAGCAAGACAGGCTTTTTCGAAAGATGTGAGATTCCTGTCGAGCTTATGAGAAGCACGCAGGGTAGTAAAGAAGTGTTGGAGCTGAATATATTCAAACTGGGCCCTGGAAGAGTGGGGAGTGGATCCTATCAGGACAGACAAAGGTTTTAGTGTGGATCCAGAGATAACTTGACAGAAGCGAAGGGGAGAGAGCTTCGTCCCCTTTAGAAATGATCTAAGACCCAGCCATGTTTCATCTTCAATGCCCTTGCTGATGGAAGGAGGTTTGCACTCACAATCTCACAATACATGGCCCCATTCATTCTTTCATGTACACGGATCAGTCGTCCTGGTCCCTTTGCAGAGAAACAGCCCCAAAGCATGATGTTGCCACCCCCATGCTTCACAGTAGGTATGGTGTTCTTTGGATGCAATTCAGCATTCACTCTCCTCCAAACACGACGAGTTGTGTTTCTACCAAACAGTTCTACTTTGGTTTCATCTGACCATATGACATTCTCCCAATACTCTTCTGAAACATCCAGATGCTCTCTAGCAAACTTCAGACGGGGCCGAATATGTACTGGCTTAACAGAAACAGTGTCTATAAAAAGACAAATGGAGCCACTAATGTACTACAAAAATATGACAATCTTTATTACATCTTCACATATATAAAAGTTAAAAAAATCAATGTTATACAGGGAGGGTAACAGTGCAGAAGAGAACCCCATCCCTGGCCCATACATATAAATACAAATCCGTGAGCAGGTGGTCAGTGAGGCATCCGTGAAGCTGTCCGTGAAGGATCCGTGTTTTGCCGTCCGTGTTGCATCCGTGTTTCACTGACACTGAACAGCTGAAAAATAATTTTCAAAGCATCTCTTCTTAATGATCCGTGAAACATGGATGCAACACGGATGGCATCCGTGAGGGATCCGTGATTTTCACGGACTCATTGACTATAATGGGCGTGAGGGATCCGGGAACACGGATCAAGATAGGACATGCATCCGTGCTAAAAACACTGACCCACGGACCGTGCTGAAACACTGATGTATGAATACACACATTAAAATGAATGGTGACGTGTGCTGTACGTGTCTCCACTGTCTGTGAAACACTGACGTGTCAATAAGGCTTTAGTCTGGTCTTCCCCTGTAGGATAACCTGTTTTTTAAAGTTAATTTTGGTAATTAGAGTTATGTAACTAATAATAATAATTCAGAGGATTGACTAGTTGAACTCCCAGATATGTTTATTTGACAAGGTATTGCGTCCAGTCCAGTGGGATATACAGTTCAACTCTACTCGTATCACCAATACCATTGAGCGGAGGCTCACCTCTAATTACACTACCCCTAAGTCTGTGCTTACACATTGAATAATAACCTGACATCTATGTTTGCGCCAGAAATTTGAGACTTCACCCTCAGATTCATTGCCATAAACATGCAGTGTGAAGTGACATGGTTCCGACTAGGATTAGCCAAATTCTATGGGGCTAATCTATGTCTGGATTATTGTATAGTTTTTCCATGCAAAATCTATGGGAATACGTTGCATGCAACTTACTTTTTAGGCAGGAAAAATAATCTAAAAGATTACCATATTTTACGCTTTATAAGACGCATTTTTTAGCAGGTGTGTGTGTACCAGAACTGTATGGGTGTAGTAGAGCTGTATGTGTGTAGCAGAGCTGTATGTAACGGAACTGTATTTGTGTAGCAGAGCTGTATGTGTGTGTAGTAGATCTGTGTGTAGTAGAGCTGTGTGTATAGCAGAGCTGTATCTGTGTGTAGTAGTGCTTTGTCTGTGTATGGCAGTGCTGTGTGTGTATAGCAGACTGTGTTGCAGACAATTACTTAAAAATAGATGTATGACAGGACACAACAGAGCAATGACAGGAGACACATTTGGTCCACAGGGGTTCAGGTAAATCCCCTGGCGGGCCCCTAGTCTCCCACCCCCTATGTTCATATAAAAAAAAAACCAAGGTAAATCTGACTGAGATGACTTCCAGTCCGACACTGGATAGATACATTTAAAGAGATGACCACATGCACCATTGCTGGTTGTCACAATATTCAGCAGATGACACAGGAGCTGATCAAAACTATCCCTCCATGCTACACCCTAAAGAAACTGACCTTGACTCCTCCACTTCTGTAAACTATATTCCTTTCAAAGAGGACCTAGAAAACTCTTTCTTCTATTCTATTGCTTAGACTATTGCTTGTTTTCCGGTATTGAGATCCAGTGGAGAATCTCCATACCAGAAAGAAACGTTTCCGTTTAGTCCTCATGCATTCTGAATAGAAAGAGACACAAAACCGCTGCAAGCTGAGGTTTTGTGTCCAGTCATAAGAACGGATCGGTCACCATTGACTTACGTTATTTTTAGTGCTGGATACATTTTTTTAGTAGCTTAAAAAACTGGATCCATCACCCATCGACTTTCAATATATTGAGTGACAGATCCGTTTTTTCCCTTTGAATTCACACAACCGTATCCCAACGGAACAGATGTATCCTGATGTGCAAAGTCAAAACAGATCCATTTAATTGCTGTATTGAGATCCTCTGCCGGATCTCAATACTGGAATTAACAATGCAAGTGTGAAAGTAGCCTTATCTATATGAATGATATATGTAACCTATGTAATAGGTATATGCTGTAGTTTCAAAAATGTGGGCGTTGTAAAAAAAAGATATTGTTCTATATATTTTTTTGAGGCAACCAATTTAGTAACCAAGAAACCAATTTTGTTTATGTATTATCCTTAGTCAACCACCAGATGGCACATGGAACAACTACAGTAACCGTTCATAGCCCAGGCTAAGCGCTAAATGAATTCATTCAGGGCTCAGTCTTGTCCTGGACCCTTGGACTACAGTAGACCTTTGTGGGATTTTCTTTAATAAAATGGTTATCAGAGATTTTATTATTTTTTTTTTATTTTTTATTTTCCTTTACAACTACTTTATTATAGCTCTAGAAATGGTGGTGTCTGAATGAAACCTGATGATTACTAACACTGGGGTTTGGTGTCAGCCAGAGATATTCTTTGTAGACATTGACCCTTTCTTCCTCATTATTACCTTAGTACAAAATGCTCTATGGGTGCTAGGAAGCGGACCGTCTTATTTTGATGGTCCACTCCTGTGGCTGCTTCATGCTTGTATTTTGAGTTATTTATTCTGGTAAAACAAATGAATAAAAATTTGGATAATAAGAGGCCTTAGCGGTGGCTCACGTAATGAGATAATCATAGGATGACAGAGGAGAAGGCAGAGAAAGGGGGATGAAAGGGGTGGGGATGTTGTAGCTGAATGCAAGTACAATACTGTATTTAAACAAGACCAGAAACGCATTGCTAGATGCCATACAGCTGGAAGTGAGATCTACAGCTATTTTACCTGCAAATCTTGCTCCCAACCCGATTTCTAAGAGTTGTATCTCAAGCAGTCTGTATAGTATGTAGCAACACACTTAGATTCTTAGCTTTAAAACAAGACCTAGCTCACATCTCTAGGAGCTATATAGCCTGAGATTAGTCACTTACTATCCCATACCTCCTGGGCTACTTAACTTATGGCATTTCTAGATTCCTGTAAAAATGAAATCTAGACACAGGCTGCCTGTAAATGCTGTAACACCCCAGAGTGGAGTTACCACTCCAACACCCTGCTACTATCTTTAGTGGTCTAAAATAATGTCTTTTTGTGTATGCTTTTCCAGGTCCTTCAAAACTGTGCATTATGTATTGTTATGTAACAGTTTAACGTGTATTGTGCCTGGTTCACCAGCAGGTGGCAGCAAGCAAGGAAGAGCTATAGTGCATAGAATGGAGCTTTCCATTCCAATCCATTCTTACCCAATTTTGGAGAGTAGTGGACTTGTTCCACTTCCTGCAGGAAGGGTGGGGACCAGTTAGAACCAGTTGAAGTTTACCCCCTGCTAGGGGAAGGTGTGCAGTGGCATGTCTGTGCTGTACATGCCTATGCCAGCCAGAGCACCTTAGGATCTGCTAGTCATGGAGGCAGAAGCATAGAAGCCTCAGGAGCCAGGAGTCAAGTTCCTTGGCTGAACATAAGTCAGACTAAAGAGTGTAGTGCAACATAAAGGAGAAGCAAAGTTACTAAGCCAGCCTATTAGTACAGCAGAGAGAAAGAGATAAAGCAGAGCTGAGTTTGCCTGCCAGTTCACGCTAAAGCCTGCTGGAACCAAGACAAACCCAGAAAACTGTTTGAAGAAAAGTTTGTTACACGTAAAGCTACCATTAAACTTCATCTCAAGGTCTGGCCTCAAGTTCTTCCTTAATCCCTCAATTAGTTCCCCTATTTATTGCTTTGGAGCCAAAGGTCCAGCTGTATCCAGGTAGGGGCAGCGTGACACACAAGAGACATTTTAGGCCACACCTTTACACTACTCGGCATTCCTATACCTGGGAAGCGATACCTATTTAGTGGGCGTCATGTTGCAAGGCAAGCACAGTTTAGTGGAGAACTGTACTGTAAATTGGATCAGATTACCACATAGCTGATCTATATTCCAGCCTGTGTTACACTGATCAGTGGTTCCTTCGGGCCTAAAGACCTGCAGGAGGAAGAAAGCTGAGGCGGCAGAAAAGGCATATGAGAGAGGGTTGGATAAAAAGTAAGTGACAGATAGAAGCAGAGGATAAGAGGCCTCTGAATGAGAGAAGTGGAGATGGACAGTGGAGGAGGCAGAGAAAGGGGAAGTGAGAAGGTAGCAGTGCAGAAAGGCTGCTTTTTATTCAAAAACAGGTCTTGCAACCCTATTGGTTGCTTACCAGTCGGATGATGCTTCCTCAGCCAACTGAAACACAGTCATAGGCAGTATAAAAACTAAGGCAGGGAAGAAAATGGTAGCACCTTTTTTTATAGTGAAGCAGGGGTGCACTGGGTTCTTAGCTATTTCTGCTCCTGCTCGTCTCTTTCCACTGCCCAGTCTCTAACCTCCAGCTGTGAACTGTAAAGTGTCCACTACCGGCCTCTAGCTCTCATCCTCCTCTTGAACCTCCCATCTCATTTCCCCTTCTCTGCCTCCTCACGGTCATCCTCCACTTACTGTATCTCATTCTGTAGCCTCATCCTCTGCCTCTTGCCCTTCATACTCCCCCTCTGTCATACACCTTCTCTGCCTCCTCAGCTTTCTTCCTCTTGCAGGTCTTGTCTCCCATTCAGCAGCTGCCTCAAGGTGCCGCTGATCGGTATTATAATCAGACACAGGCCGGTCCTGTGCCTGATTATAATAGAGATCAGCCATGGGGTACTCTGACCCCATTTGCAGTACAGTTCTCCACAATACTGTACTTGCCACCTGACTGGAAAAACACCTGGCTAGCTGGTAGTCAGCGTTGTATTGGCCCACCTTATCTATCTAATACCTCCCAACTTTGTAAATGGACAAAGAGGGACAAATTGTTCAGCGTGCGAAGCAACTTTTTCCGCCACTAGGCCACGCCTCTAACTCCGCCCAAAACATAACTATACACCTAATCTCACCCATTCCTCTTACTGCACATAGTAATTATTCCCCAGTTATGTGCCCCCAGTAATATGACCAGCTGTGCCCCCAGTAATATGCCCTAAGTGCCCCCAGTAATATGACCACATTGTGCCCCCGTAATATGCCCACATTGCGCCCCCCTGTAATATGCCCACATTGTGCCCCCCTGTAATACGCCCACATTGTGCTCCCCAGTAATTTTGTGCTCCCACTAATGTGCCCACATTGTGCTCTGCAGTTTATGTTGTGCCCCCAGTAATATGCCCACATTTGTGCTCCCCAGTAAAGTTGTGCCCCCAGTAACATGTCCACATTGTGCCCCCAGTAATATATTGTCCCCCAGTAATATGCCCACCTTGTGCCATTCACAGAAAGTTGAAAAAAATAAACACCATAATACTTACCTTCTTCCTAGCAGCTTCACCAGCAGGACATCTTCTTATTTAGTCTGGAGACGGCGGAGCCAAGGCTGACTGATGGCGGGCGCCACCACCCATACAGACCGAAGGTGTGGAGAGCCTGCAGGGAGGATGGGAGGGAGAATGGCTGAAGTAGCAAGCCGATGCCGGCTCTCTGCTTCATCACCATTCAGGCAACTATTAGAAACCGGGACATACCTCCCCCGTACCGGGACAGCGGGACTGCCACTGTAATCCGGGACAGTCCCGCTGGATCCGGGACGGTTGGGAGGTATGCTATCTATCTACAGTATCTATCTACAGTATCTATCTATCTATCTAAATCCACAGAAAATAAAGCAGCACTCCAACCTTTGAGGCCTCATTGTGTTTGGGCTGAAACGTTGCTAAGGGTAATAAAAGGGTCTACACCTTTTCACCATACGTTGGAGTGCTGCCTTATTTTCTGTGGATTTATCTAAAGCGGATTCATTTACCAAGTATCCTGAGGACGTGCACCCACATCTTTTTTCTAACTGTGCTGCTGGGCTTTCTGTTTTTGTATCTATCTATCTATCTATCTATCTATCTATCTATCTATCTATCTATCTATCTATCTAACCATCTATCTATCTAACCATCTATCTATCTAACCATCTATCTATCTAACCATCTATCTATCTATCCATCCATCCATCCATCTATCTATCTATCTATCTATCTATCTATCTATCTATCTAACTAACTCTCTATCTAAATCCACAGAAAATAAGGCAGCACTCCAACGTATGGTGAAAAGGTGTAGACCCTTTTATTACCACAGAAATGTTATATAGCCCCAACTAACATATCATGGGGTAATTAGTGACATCATTAACAATTAAGAAATTAACAAATATATAACGTGATATACATAGTACAATAAATATATTTCAGTGTAGCTGTGTTTACAATTACAAGAGCGTGATGTGCTCATTTTTATACATATACAGGTGCATCAGTGTATATTCGTATATTTATATACAATAAAAAAGAGTGCAAACCCTGGTGTCATATGTGAATTAAGAATACCTTATAAATACATGTGTAGTCAATTATATCTCAGCTGTCTTAGCTCATGAAATATATAGTTCCGTTGAAAAAAAATCCAAAGTCCAGCTTACCATTAATGGCTCGATCAAACATGTGCATGTCGGCATCCCTGGGGACACACCGCGCCTGCACTGAGAGTACCGGTACGCCATCCCAGCGCCGCAGCTTCAGAGCGTCAGGAGAAAAAGCGCAATCACAAAAACGTGAAGCGCAATGACCTCAGACGTCCGAGGCAAGGCAAAGGGTATGGCACGCCCAGGCAATCTCAGCACACCAGCGGGGCCGCCCAGGGGCGGAGATCTCATACAACAAAGAAAACATCGTCAGAATGACAATGATCAACATAACCAATGAAACATGGAGATCCAACTAGATATATAGTGGAGAACACAAGACCACACCTATACACCACATTCAAGTAGTGTAAATAGTAGCGAAAGTTGCCGACAAATAAGAAGATATGTTAAGAAAGCGGATGATGCCAAGACACCAAAACCTTAGTGCATACGTCACTCTCCCTTTAGAGAGCACTGTGTAGAGGGTATTGTATAATAGTTCACCTGATTACAAATAACCTGGCACAACCAAAATTGCAATAGCCCACTTCAGGGATAAGTCAGACGAAACAGGGGCATGGGCAAGCCAAAGTTGTAGACGCAGTGTTTGTCCAGGACCATAAAGATGGCTCTAGAGTCGCACCATTATGTCAACACGGGTACAACACTCCTCGTGCCATGCCCATGTCAACAAAGTTACGTCACCCAACTGCAGGCCGCTTATCACACCCCAGTCGCCCCATACAGCCCCTAATGTGAACAGATACTGATATGTTATTCCTGATAATGTTCATATTTATTAATCACTAGCAGAAAGACCCGGCTTCGCCTGGGTATATTTCATCTATTTATTTAATGTTTCTGTGTGTCGTTGCAGAGAGAAAGTCAATGCAGCTGACAGAAGTTGATTTTTACCTTCATTTTTTCAATCCCCGTTGGCTGCGGAGTGGGAGGGGGCGTGGCCTGACAGAGTCGGAGCGTGGTTTCGCGAGATCTGGGGCGGGGGTCAGAGTGGCATGAATTATAGGTCGATGACATGGTAATTTATGGGGACCCGCAATGGGTAGCAGTGGAAAAAACCATCTTTTATTAGTACTGAATGGTCGTAGTCTAAAATTAGTCAATTTCATCTACGATTTTTGTGTGTCGTTGCAGAGAGAAATTCACCCTCCCACCCCTGCAGCTGATTTTTTTCAATCCCCGTTGCCTGCGGAGTGGGAGGGGGCGTGGCCTGGCAGAGTTGGGGTGTGGATTATCAAGATGCTTCGAACGGTTGTAGTCTGAAATTAGTCTATTTCATCTAAAATTTTGTGCATCATTGCAGAGAGAAATTCACCCTCCCACCCCTGCAGCTGACAGAATTTATTTTTCCCTTCATTCTTTCAATCCCTGTTGGTTGCGGAGTGGGAGGGGGCATGACCTGACAGAGTTGGGGGTGTGGCTTAGCAAAGCGCTTCGTATAGGTGATTTAATCTATTTCATTTAATGTTTCTGTGTGTCGTTGCAGAATGGCTGCAGAGTGGGAGGGGGCGTGGTCTGACAGAGTTGGGGGCGTGACTTAGCAAGACAATTCGAACAGTTGTAGTCTATAATTAGTCTATTTTATCTAAAATTTTTGTGTGTCGTTGCAGAGAGAAATTCACCCTCCCACCCCTGCAGCAAACAGAAGTTTATTTTTACCTTTATTTTTTCAATCCCCGTTGGCTGCGGAGTGGGAGGGGGCGTGACATGACAGAGTCGGGGGCGTGGATTAGCAAGACGCTTCACATGGGTGTATTTAATCTATTTCATTTAATGTTTCTGTGTGTCGTTGCAGAAAGAAAGTCAACCTCCCACCCATCCCTGCAGCTGACAGAAGTTGATTTTTACCTTTATTTTTTCAATCCCTGTTGGCTGCGGAGTGGGAGGGGGCGTGGCCTTACAGAGTTGGGGCGTGGCTTAGCAAAGCGCTTCGCATAGGTGCATTTAATCTATTTCATTTAATGTTTCTGTGTGTCGTTGCAGAATGGCTGCGGAGTGAGAGGGGGCGTGGCCTGACAGAGACGGGGCTTGGCTTAATAAAAGGCTTCAAACGGTTGTAGTTGCAGAGAGAAATTCACCCTCCCACCCCTGCAGCAAACAGAAGTTTATTTTTACCTTTATTTTTTCAATCCCCGTTGGCTGCGGAGTGGGAGGGGGCGTAACCTGACAGAGTCGGGGGCGTGGATTAGCAAGACGCTTCACATGGGTGTATTTAATATATTTCATTTAATGTTTCTGTGTGTCGTTGCAGAAAGAAAGTCAACCTCCCACCCATCCCTGCAGCTGACAGAAGTTGATTTTTACCTTTATTTTTTCAATCCCTGTTGGCTGCGGAGTGGGAGGGGGCGTGGCCTTACAGAGTTGGCGCGTGGCTTAGCAAAGCGCTTCGCATAGGTGCATTTAATCTATTTCATTTAATGTTTCTGTGTGTCGTTGCAGAATGGCTGCGGAGTGAGAGGGGTCGTGGCCTGACAGAGATGGCGCGTGGCTTAGTAAAAGGCTTCAAACGGTTGTAGTCTATAATTAGTCTATTTCATCTAAAATTTTTGTGTGTCGTTGCAGAGAGAAAATCGCCCTCCCACCCCTGCAGCAAACAGAAGTTTATTTTTACCTTCATTTTTTCAATTCCCATTGGCTGCGGAGTGGGAGGGGGCGTGGCCTGACAGAGTGGGGGGCGTGGATTAGCAATGGGTGGATTTAATCTATTTTATTTAATGTTTGTGTGTGTTGTTGCAGAAAGAAAGTCAACCTCCCACCCATCCCTGCAGCTGACAGAAGTTGATTTTTACCTTTATTTTTTCAATCTCTGTTGGCTGCGGAGTGAAAGGGGGTGTGGCCTGACAGAGTTGGGGGTGTGGCTTAGTGAGACCTGGGGCGGGGGTTTTAAGTACTTCTTTTAGGGTGGCCTGAATTAAAGGTCAATACCATGCTTATTTATGAGCCCACGCAATAGGCAGCAGTGGGGGAAAACATCTTTTATTACTACTGAACTGTAGTAATAGAAAAACACATAAGTTATATTTATGGTAACCGGAATACCTTTAACAGTGTCAGTAAATAGAAATGGATGAGATCCTCAGCTGCTGATAATTACCTGGTTGTTATGGAAACCTGCCCTCCCTGTGTGGCTTTGCAGAGAATGGCAGTTGGAGTTTAAAACCAAAGCTCCCAGTTGTAATGTTGGCTAATGGAGATCATATTTTGGGAATATCTCAGGAACGGTATGTCCTAGAGAGATGAGACCTGGTCTAAAACCTTCCCGGACACCTGTTGTACCTGTGTGCCGAATTTGGTGAAAATCGGTCCAGTAGTTTGGTCGCGCATAGAGGACAGACAGACAGACAGAAACTCATTTTTATATTATTACAGATATTGTTGTAAAAACATTAAATCAAGGTGTAATTCTGTATTCCACCACTAGTATCCCATTACAGAGGAAATCCATGTTCAAATATAACGAAGACGTAGATAATTATATTCAGAGAGCCACAATGGCATGCCGGACTGTAGAACAAAGGACGTATAATCTAAAACAAGAAAAGAAAAAAAGGAAAACATGTGAATGTAATTGAAAACCACTGTTCAATCCTAATAGTAAGATTTGATTTTTTAAAAGTGATTACTAATCTACTGAACTCTAGATTAACAGGGATTATTGATGATGCCTTATATACATACTTACTTGTGGTTTACCCAAAAACCCCTCTTCTATATCTGTTACCTAAGATTCATAAATCTTTGGAGAACCCGCCAGGGAGACCTATTGTCTCCGCGAGGGGTTCTCTTTTTTCCAATATTTCCATCTTTTTGGATAAAATACTTCGACACTATGCTACGTCCTCTAGATCTTATGTTAGAGACACTAGCGATTTTTTGCAAAAAATCTCTGCTATACAAGTACAAAACTCTACTACATTGGCATCGTTCGATGTCATCAGCCTCTACACTTCTATCAATCATGATAGGGGTGTGGAGGCTATCCGAAGATGCCTTACTACATCTGATTTTTCTGATCTATGTAAACAATTCATTATTGATCTCTTGAATATCGTACTGCGGTACAATTATTTTGCGTTTAAAGATGAATTTTTTCTACAATTGCGTGGTACCGCAATGGGTTCAAATATGGCGCCTACATACGCTAACGCGTTTATGGCTGATCTGGAGACAAGATTCATCTATGTGTCCCACCACTTCCGCCAGGTGCGGGGGTGGTGGAGATACATAGATGATATCTTTGTAATTTGGGATGGTACGGAAACTGGACTTAACGACTTTCATGGTTTTCTTAACCAGATGGATCCTGAGGTTCAATTCACTTTAACCTCATCACAAGATAGTGTTCAATTTTTGGATACTATGGTGTATAAGGAAAATAACAAATTGGTTACAGACCTTTACACCAAGCCCACAGATTCCAATCAATTGCTGCGATTTGAAAGCTGTCATCCTAGACCCATGCTTAGATCATTACCCCTGAGCCAGTACCTTCGGGTCCAAAGAATAGTCAGTGATGACAATATTCGTAACATCAGGCTGAAGGAAATGACTAGTAAGTTTGTTGCTAGGGGTTACCCTAAAAAACTTTTACAAAAACATCATGCTAGACTGGGTATTGTCCCTGAATCTCCTGCCAAGGATAGGGCGACCGCAAGGGTCCCATTCATTTCCACCTTCTCTGAGAATAGCCAAAAAATAACTCATGTTATCAATAAACATTGGTCAATTCTGACCAGTAACCTTAGTAACATCAATGAGTTTAAAATTCCTCCTCTCATGTCCTTTAGACGCTCCTCTAACTTGGGTGACAAATTGGTACGAGCTGACCTTTCTGGTAGAATTGTGAGGCAATCTACGATTGGAACTCCCAGGATGGGATGTTTTCCATGTCTTTCTTGCATTAATTGTTCCTATATGTTGAAAGGCGATAAATTTAGTCACCCGCACACAGGTAAGCAATTTGACATCCGTCATTTTCTTACCTGCGATAGTGTCTTTACCGTATACCTATTGCAGTGCCCTTGTGGCCTGCTTTACGTAGGAGAAAGTACATTGGATGTCAAAACTAGAATGAATCAACATCGCTATACTATTAGAAAAAACAGAAAAGACCTTCCTGTTCCAAAGCATTTTATTGAGGCCAAGCATCAGGAGAAAGATCTCAAATTTCGAATCATTGATCACATACCTCCACTTAAGAGGGGAGGAAATCGTGAGTTGCTACTTAAACAGCGTGAACTACTATGGATTCACCGGTTAGGTACACTTAAACCGCATGGGTTAAATACTGAGTTCAGATGGATGCTCTGTGATAGGTAAAAAGGGATGTACAGGCATGTAGAGTAAGATCTTATTTCCTCATGACTTACTATTAGGATTGAACAGTGGTTTTCAATTACATTCACATGTTTTCCTTTTTTTCTTTTCTTGTTTTAGATTATACGTCCTTTGTTCTACAGTCCGGCATGCCATTGTGGCTCTCTGAATATAATTATCTACGTCTTCGTTATATTTGAACATGGATTTCCTCTGTAATGGGATACTAGTGGTGGAATACAGAATTACACCTTGATTTAATGTTTTTACAACAATATGATTAATAAATATGAACATTATCAGGAATAACATATCAGTATCTGTTCACATTAGGGGCTGTATGGGGCGACTGGGGTGTGATAAGCGGCCTGCAGTTGGGTGACGTAACTTTGTTGACATGGGCATGGCACGAGGGGTGTTGTACCCGTGTTGACATAATGGTGCGACTCTAGAGCCATCTTTATGGTCCTGGACAAACACTGCATCTACAACTTTGGCTTGCCCATGCCCCTGTTTCGTCTGACTTATCCCTGAAGTGGGCTATTGCAATTTTGGTTGTGCCAGGTTATTTGTAATCAGGTGAACTATTATACAATACCCTCTACACAGTGCTCTCTAAAGGGAGAGTGACGTATGCACTAAGGTTTTGGTGTCTTGGCATCATCCGCTTTCTTAACATATCTTCTTATTTGTCGGCGACTTTCGCTACTATGTACACTACTTGAATGTGGTGTATAGGTGTGGTCTTGTGTTCTCCACTATATATCTAGTTGGATCTCCATGTTTCATTGGTTATCTTGATCATTGTCATTCTGACGATGTTTTCTTTGTTGTATGAGATCTCCGCCTCCGCTGGTGTGCTGAGATTGCCTGGGCGTGCCATACCCTTTGCCTTGCCTCGGACGTCTGAGGTCATTGCGCTTCACGTTTTTGTGATTGCGCTTTTTCTTCTGACGCTCTGAAGCTGCGGCGCTGGGATGGCGTACCGGCACTCTCAGTGCAGGCGCGGTGTGTCCCCAGGGATGCCGACATGCACATGTTTGATCGAGCCATTAATGGTAAGCTGGACTTTGGATTGTTTTTCAATGGAACTATATATTTCATGAGCTAAGACAGCTGAGATATAATTGACTACACATGTATTTATAAGGTATTCTTAATTCACATATGACACCAGGGTTTGCACTCTTTTTTATTGTATATAAATATACGAATATACACTGATGCACCTGTATATGTATAAAAATGAGCACATCACGCTCTTGTAATTGTAAACACAGCTACACTGAAATATATTTATTGTACTATGTATATCACGTTATATATTTGTTAATTTCTTAATTGTTAATGATGTCACTAATTACCCCATGATATGTTAGTTGGGGCTATATAACATTTCTGTGAACACTGTGTATTTGCTTGACAAAGGCCTCATTGTGTTTGGGCTGAAACGTTGCCAAGGGTAATAAAAGGGTCTACACCTTTTCACCATACGTTGGAGTGCTGTCTTATTTTCTGTGGATTTATCTAAAGTGGATTCATTTACCAAGTATCCTGAGGACGTGCACCCACATCTTTTTTCTAACTGTGCTACTGGGTTTTCTGTTTTTGTATCTATCTATCATTGTTCTATCTATCTCAAATCTATCTCTCTCATATTCAATGTCACACTGGCTTACTAGAGTATCAGAGGATCCTTCAATGGGCCAAGGCTCTGATATCATAATGGGCCCACAAAAAAATAAGAAAAGGACAAACAGCAGGTGGCGCTATACAGATACATTTTATTGAATAACTCAGGAGTAGAGATGAGCGAATCTATTCGCCGCTTTGTAGATTCGTATCGAATCTTGGAAATTTTCTTCTCCGAAGCGAATCTGAATTTTGTCGGATTCGCTTCGTATTATTTGTGAATGTACACAAAAATTTGACCGCTAACTATACGTAAGATACGTATGAAACGTAAGTAAATTTACGCGTTCTGCGTACGGCGGGAAAATGATGTTCCGCCCTCGCAAGAGCAGGAAAGTGTAGATATGCCCCCCTCAGAACTGGGAAAAAACAATAGTACACTAAGGATTCGTACGCACTTTTGTACGCTCATGTGTACGTGTTCACATAAGTTGCGTACCTTTAACAAGTGTACGTTCGTTACTAGTGTGCAAATGTTTGCAAAACACCACATAATAACGTATAACTTGTACGCAGCTTCGTCGAATAGATTCGTATTCGCTCGAATCTTGTGAAAACTTCGACAAATATTCGGCAAAGCAAATTTTGAATGATTCGCTCATCTCTACTCAGGAGCTATACTAAATGTTTAATTACATGCAATTACAAAGTTATTCAGATCCTGGGGCTGGTTCGAAAACTGTAGAATATTTTTTGTGGGACAACCCCTTTAAGGTTGTCTTTACAACCATCAAAATTTGCCCAAATTATATTCACTACAATTGATTTCCTAGGTCAATTTTATGGTAACAAAGGTGTTTTCCAGTAATAAGTACCATCAATCTAATGCTTGCAACCTTCCTCCACTGTGCCTCCCCTGTGTCCACGTTCCGGCCCTTGCATTGTCCATACATCCAGCGCGGCATGGGCATGGTCACATGCTCTGCTGCAGCCAATAATTGGCTTCAGTGCTGATGTGGCCAGGAGCAGCATGTCACCTTTGAAGTCAATTATTGGCTGCATCAGAACATGTGACCAAGCCGTATATAAACACTCTGGGGATCGGAACATGGACACAGCAGAGGCAGCGTGGAGGAGCGACATGGAGCAGGTGAGTATGAATTTTCTGTTTCAGGAGGCTGCGTGCATTAGTTTAAAAGTCATTATTGCCGGAAATACCCTTTAACTAATGGAATAAAAGAGTCAAAGTGAATATTAATTAGGCAAACTTTGACGGCCATGATGATAGCATTAACCTAGAACAATGTAGAGCTAATTTTTTTATTTATTTTAAATTAACAAAAAATGATATCACATTTCACTTTTGGTGCACATTGGTGTATAATTTTTTTAAAAAAATAGCTATTTTTACAATGAAGCTGTTGCCCCCATGCACATATTACAGTATACATACAGTAACTTGAGATCTTCTGGCATTATACTATGTTATATACTATGTATAAGTATATAATGTAGTACTGTATTGGTCAGTATTATACAGTACGTACAGTACATGGAGTCATGCATGCCACAGGACATAATCAATGCTAATTTTGTTTTGTACACTGCTACCACCTATTGTCCAAAACTGGAATTGCATATCGGTTATTCTAAGTTAGATTGGTGGGGGTCCTACCACTGGGACCCCTACCAATTGTGAGAATGGGGTCCTTGTACTCCGTGGAACCCCCAAAATGAATGAAGTGACCAGCTCATTCCATGAATTTCTGTGGGAATTCAGGGCTTGGCTAACCAGGCAAAGTAACGCTTGGTACAGTGCATCACATATATTAAATAAATAAATAAACATAAAGGCAAATCACTACATAATTAAGTATAATATGGCGCAAAATGCATTCTAGCTAGCAATCTATTAGATCAAATAGATAAACAATTCATGAAGCTGCTACAAAAGCATACATAATTTAGCAATAATGTACACAGAGTACACAGACCAGCAATATGATGAATCATACATATCAGCACTAGATAGAACACACAGAGTAGAGACTATATGGTAAAGTAGCACATAGTAAACATTGGAATTCCAAAGATACATAAGAAATCAATTACATATTGTGGCTTGTAAACATTGGGATAGTGCCGAACCTGAAGTTATCTGCCAGAGAAAACCAGTCCCATGGAAAATGAATGGAGCACCACTGGGCACGCTCATCCTGCCATTCCACGGGAGCAAGGGATTCTTCTTTTCATGATTGGTGGGGGTCCGAGGGTGGACTCCCACCGGTCTGATATTTATCCTGGATTCTGTGGATAGGGGAAGATTTCTATCAGTTGTGGTGACGATGGGGCAGATTTACTAAGGCTGTAGATGGTGTGAACTTAGACAGGCTGTCTAAACATGCACCAACTTTATAACAATGGCTCAGACTAGATGATAAATGTGATTTAGGGATGGAAACTTTTGTCTAAGAGTACTTTCACACCTGCGGCATCGATGTTCACCCGCCGGATCCGGCCTACGCTCCGGCCCCATTGACTGTAATGGGGGCGGGCCATGGATCCGGCCGCAGCACGGCAACCCCTGCCGAGAGGCGGCCAGAACAAAAGTACAGCATGTCGTACTTTTGTTCCGGCCGGCTCTCGGCAGGGGTTGCCGTGCTGCGGCCGGATCCGTGGCCCACCCCCATTACAGTCAATGGGGTCGGAGCGTAGTTCCGGCCCCACATGTGCACCTGCAGCAGCACGGATCCGGCCGCCGGAATAGCCTGACGTAGTCTGATGCCGCAGGTGTGAAACTAGCCTAACTCTTTACCAATTATTGGTTGGCTTACCTTAAGACAGACTTTTATGCCATAACTGCTCAATTCTGCCACAAAATGTTGCATCTTAGGCTATGCTTCCTTTTATAAGCCACATCCCTTGTCAATGCAGGTGCAGAGAATTTCCCCAAAACCAGATTCACCATGTTTTGGCAAAAATGTCACCACATGTATGATTTAGATTCATTGACATTGGTAAACATGAGCCAATGAGTGCAGGATGAAACCAATCAATAAATAATATCCATATCCAATGAGAGACATTGTGCTTATTTAAGGTACTATTCCATCAGATCTTCTACTCTGAAAAAAAATATTTTAAGTGAATTTCTAACTTAGATAAGATCTTTTACATAGGACTTAACCTTCCTCATTCCCCTGATGCCGCCGTCTCCACTACACCGTCTCGTGCTGTGGGCTCTTCCGCCCGGGTCTCAACTGGATGTGACCACTTCTTTTCCTGTTCAGCTACTATTAGATGAACAAGAAAAGAAATGGACACATCCAGTTGAGACCCAGGCAGAAGCTCCTACAGCACGAAACAGTGCAGCGGAGACGATGGCATCGGTGGATTGAGGGAGGGTAAGTCATAAGTAAAAGATTCTCTCCACAGGTTGGCACCATGCCTTAATTAGACCAAATGCCTGGAGAACTCCTTTAATGGGACAAAAAAGTTCTAGCAGCTTCTAAATAAAAGTGAATCTGTCAAATACTTGTCCAGTGGATGGCACCTATTAAAAATCACTTCTGGTGGTGCTCCAAGAATTGCAGACAAGATTCGGACATTTCCCTTTAGCTGTACCCTAGAAGGACTACCGCAAATTGTTATTTACCATTGACTCTTTTAAAATGGTATCCGGTCTTAGAGGATAGAGAATAACTATTAGATCACCTACCATTGGGAGCCTTACCAATCACGAGAACAGGGGCCCCATACCCCATGGAGCTACCTGAAATCCCCCTCCATTCATTTTTGTGAGAGTTCCAGACATAGCTGAGTACCCCATATACAACTCACATCTCACCTTCCCCTAAATGCAGATCTCTTTCGCAAGTAAAAATAAAAAAACATTGCATTGTATGGATCAATGTGCTATTTGAAAATAAAATACAGTTGTGTGCATGAGCCCCATAACTTCTCTTTAGAAATGTAGTTTTCATTTTCACCAGAAGATGGCAGCCTAATCTTAAAGTTACCACTTGATCATTTTTGTCCGCAGAACCTCAGGCCAAAAAGTATCTGGAATAATACACAGAGATCTATGAAAACAGTAAATCATATAAGAAGAGGATGTTGCACTTTTCTATGAACTAACAACTAATGGCATATTCTAATAATAACCCCCCCAACCCTGGTCCTTATTTATGACAACTGCTGGTCTTATAGAGAGCCATAAAATGCAGTACAGATTGATATAATTTTGTTGGAAAAGATTCAATAAAACTTGTAATTTTATACATTTAAATCTTTACATTTGTGGACTCAAGACGGCCCATTCAACGATAATTTGAAGTTATCCCCTAACCGATATGCGACCAGCCAGAAATAGCTGAGCACTGTACTTTATTATCTCTGACTCTACTATCTCATAGAGATGAATGGAGTGGCAGTCTGTCATTCCATTCATTTGGGGGGAAGGGGGGCCACGGGAGGTGAAGGGCCACAGAAACTGGCATAAGTTATAGCTGAAGTCTGTGCTAGCCCCTGGCTGGTGTAGACTTCAGTTTCTGGCGCATGGACTGCCAGGCATTTCCTTCTTAGTAAATTAGGCGCCGCTTACTCTAGTGCAGGAGGATCAACCCTGCTGAATGAGAACATCAGTCTCGATAAATCTCCCCCAATATTTAAGCTTTGCAGTTTAGTACCTGAAAGCACTAATGGGCCAACTCCTGGAACCCATGCCAATCAGCTGTTTGAAGGGGCTGCATAGAGTAGAGGAGGGATGCAGCCTCTTCATAGCATGTACTTTTAGTATACTAAGCACAGCGCTGTACATTGTGCAGTGGCTGTGTTTGGTATTGCAGCTCAATCTCTTTCACTTGAATAGAACTGAGCAGAACAAAGGCAATGTGACCAATGTTCAGTGGCGTAGCTATAGGGGTCGCAGTTGCGACCGGGACCCTAAGCCAGGGGGGCTTAGGGGCCGCACCGCCAATTAGGCAACGTGCGGCGCAGCCCTGCGCACAGTTGGGGGCGGGGCGGCAGAGGGAGATGAGCTCTTTCATTGTGGAAGTGAGAGGAATCAAGGGGGGGGAACTTCTAGTGCATTATTGGGGTGTTTCTTACTGGCACATAATTTGTGGGGCATCTATGGGTGGGGAGCACTTCTTACTGGCACATTATTGGGGTGAAATTTTGGGGGCACTTCTGGCACATTATTGGGGCACTTTGTACTGGCACATTATTGGGGGCACTTCAGAGGAGACGTCACTGGATGTAAGAGGTATGTGGCGCTATATTATACTCAGGGGCGGTCTTGGGCACCACGCATCCTATTCATTTGCGTGGGGCCCCCGACGTCTAAGGGGGCCCCCACGCTCCGCTGTTGTGCCCAAGACCGCCCGCCCTCCTAATACATTCTGGGGGGCCCAGCAGGGATGGCCAATACAAGTGAGCGCTTCCATTAAGGAAGCACTCACTTGTATGTAGGGACCCCCCATCATCCCACCCAGCCACATAAGAGTAAAATAAAAAAGCTTTCTTACCTGTCCTGCGGCTGCCCTCCGGTCCGGCGCTCCACTCTCTTCCCTGGCCGGCGTGCACTATGACCTGACACTGCGCAGCGTCAGGTCATAGTGCGCGCCAGCCAGGGAAGAGAGTGGAGCGCCGGACCGGAGGGCAGCCGCAGGACAGGTAAGAAAGCTTTTTTATTTTACTCTTATGTGGCTGGGTGGGATGATCTGAGGTCTGATGGCGGCACAATAAGCTGATCTGAGGTTTGATGGGGGCCCCATGAGCAGCTCTGAGGTCTGATGGGGCACAATATGCTGCTCTGAGGTCTGATGGGGGCACATTACCCTGATCTGAGGTCTCATGGGGGCACATTACGCTGATCTGAGGTCTCATGGGGGCACAGTGGGATGATCTGAGGTCTGATGGGGGCACAATACGCTGATTTGAGCTCTGATGGGGGTACATTAAGCTGATCTGAGGTCTGATGGGGGCACATTTTGCTGATCTGAGCTCTGATGGGGGCACAATACGCTGATCTGGGGTCTGATGGCGGAACAATACGCTGATCTGAGGTTTGATGGGGGCCCCATGAGCAGCTCTGAGGTCTGATGGGGCACAATATGCTGCTCTGAGGTCTGATGGGGGCACAATACGCTGCTCTGAGGTCTGATGGGGGCACATTACGCTGGTCTGAGGTCTCATGGGGGCACATTCTGCTGATCTGAGATCTCATGGGGGCACATTACGCTGATCTGAGGTCTCATGGGGGCACATTACCCTGATCTGAGGTCTCAAGGGGGCACATTACGCTGATCTGAGGTCTCATGGGGGCGCATTGTTAAAAAAGTCTTTGATGTGTGTGTGTGTGTGGGGGGGGTGTCATTGGGGAGGGGGCGTGTCATCAGAGGGCATGTCATCAGAGGGCGTGTCATCAGGGGCGTGACGCGTCATTGGGGGGGGGCCCCCGGACATAACTTCGCTTAGGGCCCCATAAATGCCAAGACCGCCCCTGATTATACTGGATGTAAGAGGTATGGGGCGCTGTATTATACTGGATGTAAGAGGTATGGGGCGCTGTATTATACTGGATGTAAGAGGTATGGGGCGCTGTATTTGGCTACATTTACACGAACGTTGTGTTTTGCCGTCTGCAAATTGCGGATCTGCAAAAAAAGGATGATGTTCCGTATGGCATCTGTTTTTTTTGCAGATCCACTGTAACAATGCCTATCCTTGTCCGCAAAACGGACAAAAATAGGAACAGACAGCACATAGTGCTCATTGAAGTGAATGGGTACGCATCTGAGCCGCAAAATATGCAGATCGGAGGCCGCAAAAACAACTGTCGTGTGAATGTAGCCTTACCCCGTATGTTCTGTAGTGATATACGTAATGTTAGGAGGGAAAAGGTTAGGGTGAGAATTTGGCATGGGGGGGGGTTCAATTTTTGACTTGGCAGAAAAGCTAGGTGCACCAGCGCTGGGGGGGGGGGCAAGCTGAACTCTTGCACCAGGGCCCATGAGCCTTTAGCTACGCCCCTGCCAATGACATCACAGGCCGAGGAAAAGGTTACATCGTTCACCCGAGCGTCGCAACCCCTTTTAGCAGCTGGCAGGAGTGTTTTGAATCGGACTCGCAATCTTTTCTTAGGATAGGTCATCAATATTTAAATATTGGAAAACACCTTTAAAATCCAGAGTGGATGACTGGATTAATTAGTCAAATCTCTGGCACTCCATGCACCTGAAAGTCAAATTAACGCCAGCTAGTAGCTGGCATAGACTTGAGCTATACTTTATGCAAGTTTCCATTGTAAATTATAGTAAATTTGTTGGGCTGTTGGAGGCCATGCCCCTTCCACAAAGCTCTTACTTTTCTGGAAAGAATGTCAAAAAGTAGTGAAATGTTGCAAAATAAGCCAGATTTATAATCCAGAATGTCTCCTCTCCAATCTGTTGGTAATTCATATTTTTTTTCTGAGTTGGTGGTTGGAGACTAGCTGGTATCATCCAGAAGCTTCAGAAGCGTTTTTGCTCTTTTCTTCAGGTGAATCACACCTGAGGCAGGAAGCGGACCATTTCCTAAACGCGTTGCAGTTTTTAAACTTTTATATCTTATCATTAAATTCTCTGTGATGTGATCAGTTCCTGGTTTTTACCTACAGTTCTTATCGACTTGTGCGTTGGGACTATGTTGAGAATCCGAGATCAGGAGAGAGCAACGTTCACAAAACCCCCACCAAACCCCTCCAGCCAGAGTTGTGCCTGGATTAGCACAACGCTATCTGTAAAGCAGGGTTGGCTGGGGGCCATTATACCCGTTCACCTAGAGAAATTTCACCAGGAGGCGACTTTGTGCTCTACCATTGTGTTTTATTAGCTGGTATCATGTCAGCCTATACACAGGGCATGGGAAAACAGGGGATCCTGCTCCCTAACTCTCTGCAGCTCAAACTCAGAAGCAGAAGTAATGGAGGACATTATACAGAAGAAATAAGCGGTTTAGATGTAAATCTAGCAATTAATTAAAGGGAACTTCTCACCATGAAAATGCAGTATAATCTGCGGGCAGTATGTTATAGAGCAGGAGGAGCTTACGACCATAAGTGTTTTGGCGTCCGCATCTTTTGCAGCCCCATTGAAGTGAATGCAGACCCAGAAATACGGTCATGTGAATGGACCCTTAGGTGTCAGCATCAATGACACTTTCACCTGATGAATCAATGTTTGCTCATTCATTGGGTGATATGTGGTACATTAGCACCAGCTGATTATCAGGAATGAGCATTCATGTGAAAGTTCATTTGAAATAAATGTCCCGTGTAAAAGGACCTTAAAGGTGTTGTCTCACTTTAATAGCATAACTCGCAAATAGCATTTATTATGTAGAGGAAACTAATACAATGCACTTACTAATGTATTGTGATTGTCCATATTGCCTCCTTTGCTGGCTGGATTCATTTTTCCATCACATTATACACTGTTCGTTTCCATGGTTATGACCACCCCGCAATCCAGCAGTGATGGTCGTGCTTGCACACTATAAGAAAAAGCACCAGCCTATGTGCGCTCCCATGGTCCCGGCCATCAGAGAGGCCAACGCTTTTTCCTATACTGTGCAAGCACGACTACCACTGATGGATTACAGGGTGGTCGTAACCATGGAAACCAGCAGTATATAAGGTGATAGAAAAATGAATCCAGTCAGCAAAGGAAGCAATATGGATAATATAAACACATTAGTAACTGCCTTGTATTAACTTTCTCTCCATGATAATTGCCACTTGCTGAAGTGAGACAACCACTTTAAGACCTGACCAAAATGGTTTTGTTTTGATTACATATCAGGATGCATCCGTTTCAATCGGATGCGGTTGTATGAAATAAAAATGGAACAAACCGGATCTGTCACTAAATACATTAAAAGTAAAAAAAACAGATCCGTCACCATTGACTTACATTGTTTTTAGTCGCTGATCCAGTTTGTTCCTTTTCGATGATTGGATACAAAACTGCAGCTTGCAGCCGATCACAAAACAGAATATTGACGTAACTGAAGACATCCTGATGCATCCTGAACAGATCTCTTTCCATTCAGAATGCATGAGGACAAAACTGCACCGTTGTGGCCTGGTTTTGAGATTCTCTGCTGGATCTGAAAACCAGAATGCCAAAATGCATATGTGAAAGTAAGGCTACTTTCACACTGGCGGCAGGCCTGATCCGGCAGGTGAAGGGTGCTGCCGGATCAGGCCTGCCGCAGTGACATGTGTGGAGCCGGAACCGCGCTCCGGCCCCACACATGTCACACAGTACATACATACACATAAACATAAACATACACACACATATAGACATACAAACACACATACATACTTACATGCTCCCCGGCAGGTCTTCGGAGCGTCAGAGGGACAGGACGGCTCACACAGGTCACGATTCCGCACAGCGCCCTCTGCTGGGCGCCTGGTGGAATCATGACGATTCCACCAGGCGCCCAGCAGAGGGCGCTGTGGGGAATCGTGACCTGTGTGAGCCCTCCTGTCCCTGACGCTCCGAAGACCTGCCGGGGAGCATGTAAGTATGTATGTGTGTTTGTATGTCTATATGTGTGTTTATGTTTATGTGTGTGTCTGTGTCTGTATGTGTCTATGTGTAGCCGGATCCGTAATGGACTCCATTGAAAGTCAATGGAGGGCGGATCCGGTTACCATTATGGTCACACCAGACGGATCCACCCCCATTGACTTGCATGCTGCGGTTTGTTCTCCGGTCTGAAGACGGAACGGAATGCTTTCAGGAGCATTCCGTTGTCTTCAGTTCAGTTTTGTCCCCATTGACAATGAATGGGGACAAAACTGAAGCGTTTTATTCCGGTATTGAGCCCCTATGACGGAACCCAATACCGGAATTTTAAAACGCTAGTGTGAAAGTAGCCTAACCTTACACACACACACACACACACACACACTTACATACACAATTATTTACTTACAGGCTGTGGCTTCTTCATTCTCTTCCTTCTCCTCTGGTGTCTTTTGGAGGCTAAAGGACCTGTGATCAAGTATTTTATAAAAATAAAAAATAAAAGTCTACACAAAAAAGATCCCCTTTCCTTTCATCAAGCGGTTTTTAATTTAAAAAAAAACTAAAAAAATAATAAAAAAACATTTTTTGGTTACCTTGCCTTACAAAAATTTTGCCTCTATTTTCCTTTAATTCTTGTGGAACACCTAAAGGGTTAAAAAAGTTTGTAATATCATATTTTAAATAACTGAGGGGTGTAGTTTCTAAAATGGGGTCATTTATGAGTCTATTATGTAAACCCCACAAAGCGACTTTATAACTGAATTAGTCCTTTAAACAGCGGGATTTGGAAATTTTCTTAAAGATTTTAAAAATTGCATTTAAAATTCTAATCCACCTAATATAATTTAAAAAAAAATAAAAAAAAAATAAGATAAGAAAAAGCATAATAAAATTATTACCTCAAAAACTGACACATGTCAGATTTCCAAAATTAGACCTGGTCCTTAAAGGGGTTCTCCGGGAATTAAGAAAATGAAAATACTTAAATATTACTTTATTATAAATACATTACTAAATGCCTTTCATTAGTTATAATGACTCGTTTTGTCTGGGGAGCAATCATTAGGAGAAACAAAATGGCCGCCGTTCTATTAGTACAGACAAAACCTGTCCTGATCACACAGCAAGATAAGTTACTTCACAACACTGAGGTAAAGAGCTGCCTCATCCTCCTCTCTGCTATGTTGGTCAGGGATATCCTGAATACAGTTGATAAGATCTTCAGCTGCATATCTGTAGGAATGGTTCATGAGGAGATGTGGCTAATGAGCAGCAGCACTTGTATGTAGTCTCCATTACCACAGTCTGTCCTGTCCATCCTCTCTGTACTTCATGTCTCTGACTCCATTCCCACAAAGATTCAGCTGAAGATCTTATCATCTGTATTCAGGTTCATAATTCCTGACAAGTAGGAAAGGGGGATGAGGCAGCTCTTTACCTCAGTGATATGAAGTAACTTGTCCTCCTGTGTGATTAGGACAGGTTCTGTGTGTACTAATAGGAAAGAAACTTAAAGGGGTTGTCTCACTTCAGCAAATGGTATTTATTGTGTAGATAAAGTTAATACAAGCCACTTACTAATGTATTGTGATTGTCCATATTGCTTCTTTTGCTGGCTTGATTCATTTTTCCATCTCATTATACACTTTTCGTTTCCATGGTTACGACTACCCTGTAATCCTGTATCGGTGGCCGTTCTTGCACACTGTAGGAAAAAGCGCAGGTTCCTCTGGTGGGTGAGACCATGGTGACGTGCCTGGATTCTGCATCTCACAGCTGCAGCCAATCACTGTCCTCAGCAGTAAACCACCATGAACTGCAGCAGTCACGTGCTATAGCCAGGCATGCAGGAGTACCAGACCAGTGCTACAGAGAACAGAGCTAGAGTAACAGAGGTTGTCTCTTTTTAATTGTCTTAGACACCCCCTTTAAGTCACTGTATGATGATATGCATTTAACCGCTCCAGTTAGTCTTACTCTGGTCATACTGGTAATGGTAATACAATTGTGACCATCCCCCTTCTCCTCCATCTCATTCTTTTCACTCCCAGTCTCTCTGCTCTTTGCCACCACAATCAGGAAATTCTTTAAAAGAGAAATTCGGCAAATCAGCAATTAACATGTACCAGTGGGATGAAAACCAGATGAGTGCAAAAAATGTAAGTGTGTGACACACCAATGCAAACACACTGACAGACACAATTCCTTTTATAGCAAATACCCAGAAGGGGAAAATGGTTCCAACAAAAATATGAAGATTTATTGATAATTCTTTGCCTATGAAGATTATGGAAAGTTCTTTTTAGCAAGGTGATCTGTACTGTTCACAGGAATGCCTGCGCATAGCTTTACTGTCTGAAGAAGTGGGATAGATACAAAGCTGTAAATTATTTTAAATCTCAGTGTAGCTCATTATTTGGCAGATCCTTAGGGGGTACAAACCTATGTAGCAAATGTAATGAATATCCAAAATTCAGACTTAGGCTTCATTCACACGTCCATGTGTTTTTTGCGGTTTGCAAATTCCGAATCCGCAAAACGGACACCGGCCATGTGCGTTCCGCTTTTTGCGGACCGCACATGGCCGGCTCTATAATAGAAATGCCTTTTCTTGTCCGTGGATGCGGACAAGAATAGGACATGTTTTATTTTTTTGCGGGGCCGGATGCGGACCCATTTCCAGGACGTGTGAATGGACCCTTAATGTTATGAAGCCATATTCACATTTTAGATTAAAGGGGAATGCTGATATTAGTGCTGTACTTACGCCATTGCTTATGTCTGGGTCATGAGGGAGGGTTACTAGGGGAAGGTTATTTAAAGGAGGATGTCTCATATCGCTAGGATATGCCACCAATGTCAGATACAGGGGTGGATTGACCTTAGACCTTACAGGGGAAATTTCCCGGTGGGCCGATGACAGGGGGCCACCTGGACCCTCCTCACGGCCGACCAGTGGAAGTTTTTGGGGATGTATTTTGTGCTGCTGGCAATATTTTGTGAGGGACTATGGTATTTGGCTCTGTTGGGGTGGTATAATGTTCTGCAATGTGGTATTGCTGACCCTGCCTTCCATCAGTTTGGACCCAAGTACAAAACGGGGCCACTTTTAGTATTTTTTCCAGGGCCACTTTAACTTCCCAGTCCGCCCCTGCTTCTGTCTGTAAAGATCTTATTACATGGGCAGATAAACTGGCCATAACATTCATCAACTGGAAATATAGGAAGTCAATCATTCATTGAGTTCATTTTATTGCATGTATTATCTCTGGGACCTGCATCTATCTCCAGAACAGGACCCCTGAAGTGAGCAGAGAGCAGCCGCGCATTCACGGCCACCAACCATTTGTTTCTGTAGGACTGTCGAAAATAGCTGAGTCATCTCCGATAATCCCATACAAGTGAATGGATCGGAGATCATGCTTGCGCGCTGTCCTCCCATTAATTTCTATTGGACTTCCAAAAAGGAAATATTTTCAGTAATTCCATAGAAATTAATGGAGAATACGCCGTGCATGGGCCGTGCACTCTCCTTCACTTTCGTGGTCCCATTCTGGAGATAGGTGTGGGTCTCTGAGATAGCACCCGCACCTATGTGGCATTTGTGGCGTATTCTAGCGATATGCCACCAATGTCTCAGATGAGACAATCCTTTTAATTCATATGGCTGGCCACGTCATGGTTGTAGAATGGATTGGAAAGTGAGACATACAGTAAATATGTGGTTCCCTGCGCACACCTTGTCAAATTACTCAGGCTCATAGCACCTCTATAACCAATCTTCTAACAGTGACCCATTACAGAGTCAAATCCATTTGCCATATATTGTGTTTAATAGAGTGAGGTCAGAATAGTTCCTATCAGGGGCCAATTAGGAACTTAAAGTGACCCTGGAAAAAATAACTAAAAGTGGCCCCATGTTGTAGGCGAGTCCAAATTGACAGGAGACTGGCCAAAACAATTAGGCAGGGACAACAGAGGTAGGGAGGGCCTGCAATACCGTAGTGCAACACAGAATACCACCCCAGTAGTACCAAATACCCCAGGGCAGCACAAGATGCTGCTTCCTCAACCGCAGTATTCAACTGTATCACTGTCATGAGTTCAGGAAGGCACATGTCGCCATTGAGCATCAGATTGTTATGTACCTGGCCTGCGGCCATCAAGAGGGCTTGAGTGGCCCCCTGGGCATCAGCTCACTGGGAAATTTCTCTGTAGGGGTCTATGGACAATTGTCCCCTGGTTCCTATATCTGAAAGCATTTTTTCAACAATGTCATCGTTCAACAGTTCTTCTATAACAGAACCAGCTTTTAACAATGCACTCATATGTAGTTCCCCATTACATAGTAAACTTTTAATAGTGCCCAATATCAGATCCATTTTTCAGCAGTGCCCTCATAAGGCCTCTTTCATATGATGAATTGACAGAATCCAGTGATTCCTGACCCATTTATTTCAATGGGTCTGTGTACATGAGCATTGTTTTTCACTGATTATCTCTGCCTTCAGGAATGATCTCGGCATGTTCTATATTGTGAATTTTTCACTCAGCCCTGGCTCCATAAAAATTAATGGGGCTTTCATGAAAAATGGAAGGCCTCCAGATGCAATGCGTTTTTCACTGATGGTTACTAGGAGATGTTGAGTGCTATTCTTCAGTTTTTCTTCATGTGCGTGAAAAACGCATCAAAAACTGATTACATATGTGAGGGAAAAACACTGGATGCAACCAGAGACAAATCTGATTGAACTTGTGTGCAAAAACATCAGTGTTTCCCTGAACAGACCCTGACTCATTCCGTATTGCTCTTGTGAAATAAGCCTAACCAAGCCACCTTCAACATAGCTAACATAATGGAGCCAGTTTTCAACAATTCTTCTACAACAATGCCCTTCTTTATTCAATGTCATCCTCACAGGGACAGTTTTCAATAGTGTTCTCATAATAGAGTCAGATGTTAACAGTTTACTCATATCAGAGCCAGTTTTTAACATGTCCATCATAATGGGGCCAGCTTTCAACCATTGGCCACTTTATAAAGCCAGTTTTCAAAATTGCCCATAACAGAGCCGGTGCTGTCATGAAGACACAGATACACAAACTCTTTATATAGGCAACCTAGCCTAGGAACATCCGATAATCCAGACACTAGCGAATCTGGCATAACCAGCATTAAAGGAATTCTAGTGTAATTATCATATGTTTCCACTAATCCAGCATTGAATGTAATGTAGCGCACAATTAACATAACTGATTCCAAGGAAATCTAGTCTCCTGGGACTCTACCTTCAGTCTACCCCTGGCAAAGCTATGGAGCTGTGAAATCTCAGAACTGTTACGGTGGTCTACAGAAAAAAAAAGATGTCTCTAACACACAAACAACATTTGGCTTTCCCCTAAGAATCAGTCAATGTTGACTACTTTGAACTAAGTCCTGTGAGACCAAGGTAGAGAGAAAGCAGAAGGGAATGAACTTGCCCTCACATTTGACCTTCGTAAAGATGGAAAATCAGTCCACCATCTTCTACAGAGGGCTGTGTGCCATGAATACATTCTTTGCTTCCCAGAGGAAAATTGTCTCTTTACCTGTTACCAGTGTAAGCTGTATGCACAAAACCATGTGGTATGGAAAAAAAACACTACAATTCAATCTCAAAATCTAGATAATATTGAAAAATGGTCCATGCTTTAGACCAATTTTCCCTTCTATGTGCCAGAATGAAGATCTGCCTTATAAAAGTGGATTCTGTTCTAGTGGACCCATCTGAATGGCCACCACGTAATTCTACAGATGCCTGGTTGCCTTCCCCTGATGAGACAAACCCTGCAAACCTCCAACTGCAGCAATCTGAGCATGCTGGGAGGTGTAGTTTCCCAACAACTGCAGAGCCACAGGCTGGAGATCACAGGTTCAAAGGGGTTTTCCAGGCTCCTGATATTGATAACCTAACCTGAGGATAGGCCATTAATATCCTATCCATGAGGATCACACAACTGGCACCTCCTCCGATCAGCTGTTCCCATGCCAAGTTACTGCAGCTTAGCTCCCATTCTCTTCAATGAGAGCTTAGCTGCAGTAACCCAGCACAGCCACGTCACTCTGAGTAGAGCTATGTCTCCTGTTGTATTCACACTGCTAGATCCAGTCCCGGAGGCTGCAGGGAACAGCTGATGGGTATATGGCGTGTTGGACATTAATAACATATCCTTAGGATAGATCATAAATATCAGGAGCCTGGAAAACCCCTTTAATGTTTATAATTAGTCTTCAGTGAATCGGAGTATCCGAAGTGAACTTTGATCCAAATTTCAGGGAAAATCCGATTCGCCGCAAAGCTGAATTTCCTTGTGCTTCAGGGTAATAAATCAATTTTCTCTGAAATGATGGGAAAAATAAAAAAAATAATCATACTCACCTCATCCACTTGAGCGCGAAGAGGCCGCCGTGGCCATCTTGCTTGAAGATCCTGCGCGATATCTCTTGTGCAGTGATGTATGACATCACCACATCAGCCAGTGTGATGATGCATTCACGCACCGTGCAAGATTTCGTTCTGGATCTTCATGCAAGATTGCTGCGTCGGCCTGTACGCACTCAAATGGATGAGGTGAATACAATTTAACTTTTTTTTTTACATAATTAATATTAATCTCAATTGCTGCAATTAGGAATGAATGCGGCATCGGAGGGGTTCAATGACGGGGAGAGGGGGTGCAATCGCCGTTCCCCATCGTTACACTCGCCACCCACAAGGAAATGCACTTTGTGACAAAGTAATTCATCACAAAGCAATTGTTTTTGTAAAACTAGTGTTGTTATTATTATGGTACTGTATTTAAATTCCCTAATAAAGTTATATATATTTTTTAAGCGCAGGTCCAATTTTCAGGATCCTCAACATTTGGCCAAAGTAGAGGACTGTCCTTTACTCTGGAGGACCTCTCCTGTCCTGCATTAAACAGGGGGACCTTCTAAAGCAGGGATCAGCAATCTCCGGCACTCCAGCTGTTCTGAAACTACAACTCCCAGAATCCTCCTTTCACTTCTATGGGAGTTACAAGAACAGTGGAGTAAGTGTGCATGATGGGAGTTGTAGTTTCACAACAGCTGGAGTGCCAAAGGTTGCTGATCCCTGTTCTAAAGAGGAGAAATAGCCATTGATCATTGTATTATGAAGCACTTTCAAGTTTTCTAATCATATTTCAGTTCCTCATTAGTGTGAAGATCTCTGCTTGCTGTCGGTAAATGGAACCAGTCTTGTTTACATTAAATGGCTGAGAACCTATACAGACCTAATACTTTGCACACATGACAGTTTGCTGCTTTTCTGCCCAGTCTTGGCAATCCTCAATCAGCTAAATGCATTATCATGTCAAATCTCTATCCTGCCTGATACATCCCTACAATGATGGACATTGCCTAAATTTAGAGGGGAATGCAAAATGCTTATAACCTGTATTTTTGGACTGTGTAACACTGTGGTAGTCTTTTGTGGCAGCCTTGTTCATGGAAAACAGTGGCTTGCACATGCCAGGTGAGTGCCCTTACCTCTGTTTAGCAGTGTCTTCCCCTTCTACACTAAAACACAGACACGTGTGGCATGACTATTGCAGTTAGGCCACATGCACAAGACCATATCCATTTTGTGGTCCTCAAATCACCGATCCGCAAAATACGGATGCGGTCCATGTGCCGTCTGCGTTTTTTTGCAGACCCATTGACTTCAGTGGGTCCATGGTCCACATTTCGCGGAAATATTATTTTTGCGGATGATCCATGTGCTTTCCACATCCGTATGTCTGTTCAACAAAATGATAGAACACGTCCTGTACTTGCAGACCACAAACCCATTGATGTCAATGGGTCTACAAAAAATGCAGATGCAACACAGGCGGTATCCGTATTTTACGGATCCACAATTTGTGGACTTCAAAATATATATGGTCATGTGCATCAGGCCTAAAACAGTATATACAGGACTGACAGACATGGAGACAAGAAGAATAGGGAACAAAGAACTTCTGTATACTGAACTGGGTGACCATAGGCAACTTAAAAATGGCTAGCTTATGGTTGCAACTTTCTGTTTACAGTTAAAGTAGGAAGAACAGCTCTGAAGCACAAAGTTCAGCTCTAGAAGTGAAATAAGGTGCAGTCTATGAGAATAGGAATATTTATCTATTTTTCTTATTATTTTGAAGGAGAAACTTTTAAAAGTATTTGAAATAATTACAAAAATATAGACACTGATCATAAAATAATACACAGACTCAACATTGTGATGTCATGAGTTAGGAAAGTTTTAGACTTGTTTAAATTTAGCAGCTTTTTAAGCTGTTCTTTTTGATACATTATCTATAAAGATTACATTGTAACATTGTAATATGAGATAAACCTTCTAACAGATGTGCAGCAGAACGTGTGCCAAGTAGTTACAATGAATGCTCTGCTATTTATAAACTGTCCACATGGCCATTAAATTGGTATTCGGTAATCTGGATGGGTAAACTAAGGATGAATATAACCCTTTTATGTAATTTCTGGTACTACACTGTGTGGCTGTTTTATTTCCTACAGTGGAGCAGTTGCATTGTGGTTAGTTAAGAAGACTGGAGTAGTATTGTCACCACCACACCCCCAACCAGGTGAGACAGGTCTTGATGCCTGTTTACCCCCATCTTTTTCATGTGGAGAAGGAGTCTGGGTTCTTATCCCCAATTAAAATAAAGGATGAGTCCACTCAGGACTAGACTTTCCAGGGCCTGATAGCAGCTATATGATATGCCTCCTTGGCACATATTCCCTTCAAGTAAGGGTTGCAGATGATTTACCACCATCTCTACCCTAGAAGAACAAAGGGACCTGAAACCCATGTCATTTGAATGCCTTACCGCTGGTAATTAGATGCCATGGTGGCTCAGTGCTTGAAATTGTCTGGAGTTTGCATGGGACCATGGAACTTACATCAATATTACTGCCAAACTTGCCTACCCAATGTCCCCATGTAGAACTTTTTACCTAGTAAGAGTTACAGCCACACTGTAAGGTTTCTGCATGCAGTTTTGGAAGCCAAATTCAGAAGTGGATTGTAAAAGGAGAGGACGTATACAGGACAGGTATGACTTCTCTTTTTTCACTCCTGGTTTTGGCTTCCAAAACTGCTTGCAGAAACCTGACCGAGTGGCTACTGTATACCCTAAAGTAAAGGGGAATATGTACTGGCTTTAGCTTGGAAATTCAGGTTCGGAAGCAGTTATCCCCATGGTCCATTCCCTATGCCTTATTACAATCAACAGAATGAAGAAGCTAAGATATGAATGGTTGTTTGTTAGGACCTTTATGATGGTGAGAGGCATTAGCTGTCTTCATACCTGGACGATACAGGGTAGTCACTGAGGAAAGTATTTAATGATTGAAAACTTGTCTTTACAGAGTCAATGTTTAGGTACGACTATTACTGATTTTCCTTAGATGTAAATCCTCATGACACGGCCTAATTTTCGTTTTTTCTTCTCCACATTTTTTTTTACGAGACAAGTTATATTTTTTTTAATGATACCATATAGTGGCTTGTATAAATTTATACATTTTTGAGGAAGGGTGAAAAAAAACACATTCTAAAATTTGTTTTTTACTGTCTGCGGGTATACATAACATAAGAACTTTACTCTGTGGATCGTTATGAATATGGCGATACCAAAGTTTTGGTTTGTCTACTTTTGCACTATAAACATTTTAAAATTATGTAGTCACATTAACAAAGGTTGTCTTTTTTGTTGAAGGAGCTGTAGTTTTCTCTGGTACATTTTAGGGGTACAGGTTCAGGTGCATCTCAATAAATTAGAATATCATTGAATAGTTAATTTATTTCGCAAATTCAATTCAAAAACTGAAACTCATATATTATATAGATACATTAAATACAAAATAATCTATTTAAAGCATTTATTTTTTAATGTTAATGATTATGGCTTATAGCTAATAAAAACCCAAAAATCAGTATCTCAGAAAGTTTCAATATTTTGAAAAAGATCCATATTGTAGACTCATGTGTCACACTCTTATCAGCAAATCAACACAAAACACCTGCAAAGGTTTCCTAAGCCTTTAAATGGTCCTTCAGTCTGGTTTAGCAGGCTACACAATCAGGAGGGAGACTGCTGACAGTCATTCACACCACCTAAAAGGAAGGTAAGCCACAAAAAGGTAATAACTAAAGAGGCTGACTGTTCACGGAGTACTGTATCCAAGCATATTAATGGAAAGTTGAGTGGAAGGAAAAGGTTTGGTATAAAAAGGTACATTCACGAATTTGGGGGAGATTCACAAGTAGTAGACTGCTGCTGGAGTCATTGCTTTAGAGCCACCACTCACAGGCACATCTAAGACATGGGCTTCAACTGTTGCTTTCTTTGTGTCAAGCCACTCATAACCCAGAGCCAAAGTCAGAGGCATTGTACAACCCCTGGCAAAAATTATGGAATCACCAGTCTCTGAGGATGTTCCTTCAGTTGTTTAATTTTCTTGAAAAAAAAAACAGATCACAGACATGACAAAAAACTAAAGGCATTTCAAATGGCAACTTTCTGGCTTTAAGAAATACTAAAAGAAATCAAGAAAAATAATTGTGGTAGCCAGTAACAGTTACATTTTTAGAACAAGCACAGGGAATAAATTATGGAATCACTCAATTCTGAGGAAAAAATTATGGAATCATGAAAAACAAACAAAATAACACTCCAACACATCACTAGTACTTTGTTGCACCACCCCTGGCTTTTATAACTGCTTGCAGTCTCTGAAGCATTGACTTAATGAGTGACAAACAGTACTCTTCATCAATCTGGCTCCAGCTTTCTCTGATTGCTGTTGCCAGACCAGCTTTGCAGGTTGGAGCCTTGTCATGGACCATTTTCTTTAACTTCCACCACAGATTTTCAATTGGATTGAGATACGGACTGTTTGCAGACCATGACATTGACCTTATGTGTCTTTCTTCAAGGAATGTTTTCACAGTTTTTGCTCTATGGCAAGATGCATTATCATCTTGAAAAATGATTTCATCATCCCCAAACATCCTTTCAATAGATTGGATATGAAAAGTGTCCAAAATGTCAATGTAAACCTGTGCATTTATTGAAGATGTAATGATCGCCATCTCCCCAGTGCTTTTACCTGACATGCAGCCCCATATCATCATTGACTGTGGTTATTTGCATGTTTTCTTCAGACAGTCGTCTGCATAAATCTCTTTGGAACGGCACCAAACAAAAGTTCCAGCATCATCACCTTGTCCAATGCAGATTCGAGATTCATCACTGAATATGACTTTCATCCAGTCATCCACAGTCCACGGTTGCCTTTCCTTAGCCCATTGTAACCTTGTTTTTTTCTGTTTAGGTGTTAGTGATGGCTTTCTTTTAGCTTTTCTGTATGGAAATCCCATTTCCTTTAGGCGGTTTCTTATAGTTCTGTCACAGACGTTGACTCCAGTTTCCTCCCAATTGTTCCGAATTTGTTTTGTTTTGCATTTTCTGTTTTCAAGGCATATTGCTTTAAAGGGTTATTCTCATTTTAGACAATGGGGGCATATCGCTAGGATATGCCCCCATAGTCTTATAGGTGCGGGTCCCACCGCTGGGACCCGCACCTATATCCAGAACGGAGCCCCCGAAGTGAATGAGGGCGCACTGCGCATGCGCAGCCGCCCTCCATTCATTTCTATGGGGCCGCCGAAAATAGCCGAGCGCTGGCTCGGCTACTTCCGTCGGCTCCATAGAAATGAATGGGAGCGCACCGCGCATGCACGGCCCGGCTCCCATTCATTTCTATGAGCGGCGCGGGGAGCTGTGCCTGGTGGTGGCCGGACCCCCGGAAACCTGGGGTCCTCCAGGCGCAGCGCTCCCCGCTCCGTTCTGGATATAGGTGCGGGTCCCAGCGGTGGGACCCGCACCTATAAGACAATGGGGGCATATCCTAGCGATATGCCCCCATTGTCTAAAATGAGAATACCCCTTTAAGTTTTCTGTCTTGACGCTTTGATGTCTTCCTTGGTCTACCAGTATGCTTGCCTTTAACCACCTTCCCATGTTGTTTGTACTTGGTCCAGGTTTTAGACATTTCTGCGTTGGAGCCATGATTCATGTCAGTCCACTTGTTGCAACAGCTCTCCAAGGTGTGATCACTCCTTTTTACCTGGATACTAACGAGCAGATTTAATCTGATGCAGGTGTTATTGTTTGTAATGAAAATTTGCAGGGTGATTTCATATTTTTTTCTTCAGAATTGAGTAATTTCATAATTTATTCCCTGTGCTTGTTCTAAAAATGTAACTGTTACTGGCTACCACAATTATTTTTCATGATTTCATTTAGTATTTCTTAAAGCCAGAAATTTGCCAATTGAAATGCCTTTAGTTTTTTGTCATGTCTGTGATCTGTTTTTTTTTTAACAAAATTAAACAACTAAAGGAACATCTTCAGAGACTGGTGATTCCATAATTTTTGCCAGGGGTTGTATGTGGGCTAAGGAGAAAAAGCGCTGGAATGTTGCTCAGTGGTCCAAAGTCCTGTTTTCAGATGAAAGTAAATTTTGCATTTGATTTGGAAATCAACATCCTAGAGTCTGGAAGAAGAGTGGAAAGGCACACAAGCCAAGTAGCTTGAGGTCTAGTGTGAAGTTTACACAGTTAGTGAGGGGATTAGTGGAGCCATATCATCTGCTGGTGTTGGTCCACTGTGTTCTATCAAGTCCAAACTTACAAACATGTTATGACAATGCTGATTTCATTTTCCAGCAGGACTTGCCACCTGCCCACAATGCCAAAAGTACCAATACCTGGTTTAATAACCACTGTATCACTGTGGTTGATTGGCCAGCAAACTCAACTATCCTAAACCCTGTAGTGAATCTATGGGGTCTTGTCAAGAGGAATATAAGACACACCAGACTCAATAATGCAAATGAGCTCAAGTCCACTATCAAAGCAACCTGTGCTTCCATAACATCTCAGCAGTGCCACAGGCTGATGGCGTCCATGCCATGCCGCATTGATGCAGTAATTCATGCAAAAGGAGCCCCGACCAAATTTTAAGCATATATTCTGTACATAATTTTCAGTAGACCAACATTTCTGTATTAAAAATAATTTTTTTAATTGGTCTTATATAATATCCTAATTCTCTGAGGTTTTCATTAGCTGTAAGTCACAATCATCAACATTAATAGAAACAAATGCTTGAAATAGATGGCTCTGTGTATAATTAATGTATATAATATATGAGTTTGACTTTTTGAATTGAATTACTGAAATAAAACTTTTCAATGATATTAGAATTTATAGATTTTTTTTACTTGGGATTTTTTACATGAATTGCTGATTGAGTGAGTGACCTCACTGTGTATGACCATTTAGATGTTGTGATCTGCATTGGTGTTTGCAACTAAGTGGCCAGAATTGGTATAGTGGTGGAATCACATGCAGGATTTTTGGATACATTTTTTCAAGCTAAAGCCAGAATTGGACCCAGCAGGAAAGAGAAAAATAAGTCTTTCCTTTATATTTTGCATTCCCTTCCAACCCTTTTCTGGTCTTGGCTCGAAAAATTGCCACAAAAAACCCACGCCCAGAGGGTTAAATAACCATAATCAGAGTTATCAATGTATCCTATAATGCAACCAGCACTACATGGTACAGCTCACTGTGGGTTTATGGGTTCGGTTCACACGTAGATTTTTGCTGTTAATTTTCTGCACTCGAGTTTTTAGTGGCATTTTTTTAACCTGCTTTTTGGTGCATTTTTTGTAGTAAGTATGCCAGCCCCAGATGTTAGCTGAATGTCTGTTGTATTTTCGTTCTGGCCGCCTCTCAGCAGGGGTTGCCGTGCTGCGGCTGGATCCACGGCCCGCCCCCATTACAGTGAATAGGGCCGGAGCACAGTTCCGGCCCCACACGTGCACCTGCGGCAGCACGGATCCGGCGGGCTGTTCACCCACCGAAACAGCCTGCTGGAGCCCCGCACTGCAGGTGTGGAAGTAGCCTAAACTATTAGTAGATTTTTGGTGTGAGGGAGAAAACCCAAACAATCATGATAAACATACAATGTTTGATGGTCAAAATATGAACCCAAGACCAAATGCTTTAAAGGGGTTTTCTGGGAGATTTATACTGATGACCTATCCTCTGGATAGGTCATCAGTATCGGATTGGTGTGGGTCCGACACTCAGGACCCCTGAAGATCAGCTGCTTAAGAAGCCACCAGCGCTCCTGTGAGCGCCTCAGCCTTCTCACAGCTTTTTCTAGGCCAGCGATGACACATTCATCGGTCATGTGGCCTAGGAGCATCTCAGCCCCATTCAAGTGAATGGGGCTGAGCTGTGATACCAAGCACAGCCGCTGTACAACGTAGCGCTGGTACCTTCTCACACAGCTGATCAGTGGGGGTTCGGGTGTCGGACCCTCACTGATCAGATACTGACGACTTATCCAGAGGATAGGTCATCAGTATTTAAATCTTGAAAAAACATTTTAAAGCCATGTTGTTCATTTTTGTAACAGGCATTGGTTGGGGTGGCTATTTTTTTTTTTTTTCACTTTTACACATCTTCTAAAAAATCTGACACTGTTGGATGAAGCGAACATTTGAATCAGGGTGTGTTTGCATTTATTTTTTTAATCAGTTAATGTCGACTTCCATGAGATAAACCGAATACGATGGATAAATGTAAGTGTTCACCTAGTCCAAGAACCTTGATGTCATGATTCGTATTAGACTCTTATGAAATGATTTCATATAAACCCATAGTATTTTTGGTATACAGTCTTCTAGGTGTGCTGATACAGTATGTGTATAACACATGACGTCTGTTGTGTTAAGAGGGGCCCAGCTGAGAACTGTACTCTGGGTCCCGGGGTTAATCTCTCTTGGCCCGACGGAGTACTTTGATTGCAGCCCCCTGCCTTTCCCATAGATAAGAACCAGCTCCGGAGACAGACTAATCTGCCTTTTCTTTTGAATACTGGATAAGGTACACCAAACTGGATTAATGCACCTCTCTTGTGCGTACAGTATTCTCAAATACATCAACTCTGGCCATGTTGTATCTCCAGGAATAATCAACCTAAAATTATGTTTGGCACTCTTTTGCCTTCTTTTGGGGTACTACAGAGAAAATGTTCAAGATAACGTTATTTTGGTTTTGTATTAGATGGGGGACATGTGTGGAGGAGTTGGAGCTGAACATCATAGCGTTAATGAGGTTTACTGATAATGACAAAAACAAGATTAAGAATCTGCTGTAAAGGGTCAGTGCTGTTTTGGAGGAGGATTGATCCTTATATTGGTGGATGCTATCTCAGAATGTAAGATAAAGGTTCATTAGCTTGTCAACCTTATACTAACGCAAACCCACGCTCATGTCTCTTCTGGTTCCTTCTGATACCTCATTGAGGTGCTCTGTCATAGCATTTTTAGAGTGTTCAATCAAAAAAAGGGCATAGAGATAGGTAGAACAGGGCTCCTGTGTAGGAACAGAAAATGGGCCCCATGAAGTCCAACAGTTGATTTCTCAAGAGGTTATTAACCTTGATGACCTCACTTTTGGTCCTCTAACAAACCCTTCACCTTTGTTCCAAATTCTTAGTTATATCACAAAAGAATATTTAACTCAGACCCTTACATGAAATCTAGTAGACAATGATAAACAAGTGAAATTGTTTATGGTTGTGCTGGGCTCCTTTCCCTTGAGATCCCCTGTGCAGAAGCACAGGTTGCACATATGGTATATCCTGTTACTACTTAAAGGGGTTGTCTAGGACGCCCATAATCTGCAGCTGCAATACCAGACACAGCCACACCTGTATAAATGTCATTATACTTGAATAAATAATGAAAGACTGTGGAGTTCCAGTATGCAACACAACATATTTTTTGCTACCAGGGATTGGACCCCCATGATCATACATTGATGGTTGATCCTAAAGAAAGTCTATTGAGAGTCCCAAACAACCCTTTTAAGCTAGCCATGAAATACAATGACTCTCAATAGTTGTCTCTTCCCACTTCATCATAAACATAGTGCCTATGGTCAGGATTGGAATGCTTGTCTTGATAGTACATATCCCTAAATTAAATGGAAATCTCAAAGCATGAGACAGGCCCATAGTAGTCTATGACTCAAGACATAAAGATGCTAATGGGCTAATGTGGTAGACAAAGTTTATGTCCTGTCTAAGGAAAATGGATGTTTTTTTTTTAACGTGGCTCATATTTACTATTCATTGACTGCTATAATCTAAAGGAAAAACTGCAGCCAAAACATCTGTGACAGTGTATGCTGTTAATATTCTCCACCATTTATATATTGGACCTGACCTGTTAGTGCTGACCTGGCAAAAGAAACAAACGTTTCCTCGCGCACCTGTGTGCAGCCTGGGTCAAAATCATTTTCTCAGTTTTTGCTGATAAAGAGATATGTAAATCATGCATCACCATATAGTACAGGTCAGTCTGAGAACTATTTTATGACGTTGTATGAATGTTGTCAACTATCATTAACTCAACACAAGCCATGATAACCAGAGCTCTTATGGTAGAATTTTCCATAAACTTTCTTGTAAATTTATGGGTACAAATTATATAACAAAAAAAAAGTCTCCTCTATGTAGGTTCCTGCTCACGCTTTCTCTGGCAGGGAATAGCCTGATGGGTCTACATGGAAGCTACATGAATGGTGCCCAGCCCCATTAACTATAATGGGGACCGGCGGAGATCCCCCCGAAACCTTGCAAATATGTGCGCTGAGCACAAATTTGGCGCAAGTACTGTTTGTCACCAAGATTTGCAACTTTTTGCCATTTTACACCACTTTTGAAAAGTGGCATAAAAGTGGGCAAAATTGAGTCCCAGGTCCGTAACTTTTTTATTTTTCCATTCCCATAGCCATATGAGGGCTTGTCTTTTGCTGGACAATATTGATGACTTAATATTGCATGCAATGTAGTGGGAAGTGGGAAAAAAATTCCAAATGGGGTAGAATTGAAAAAAGAATGGAATTCTGTCACAGTTTGCTCTTCATTCTCTGGGTGAGTACCACCCAGATTTTTCTTGTGTTTTTATACTGAAAAAAATTAAAACTTTGAAAAGAAATATTTTTTTTCTTTTCATCACCATATTCTGACCACCATAACTTTTTTTATAGTTACGTCTCCAGAGTTCTGTGGGCCTCATTTTTTGAGGGATGATCTTTAGTTTTTATTGATACCATTTTGGAGTGCGTGTGACTCACACACACACTTTGATCACATTTTATTCCATTTTTTTTCTTTTGGTAAGTAATGAAAAAATCGCAAATTGGCCATTTTGTTTTTTTTCGTTACTCCGTTCGCCGTTTGGGATAAATATTTTTATATTTTAATAGTTCAGGTATTTTGAGATGCAGCGATGCCTATGATCTTTATGTGTTTTATTGTTTACTTTTATTTTAATTCTGGGGGTGATTTAAAACAATTTTTTTTTTTAAATATGTGTTAAAACTTTTTTCCACTTTTTTAAACCCCCTTCCCCTCCAGGAGGCTAGAATATGCAATCTTCAGATCTCTACAGTGTAAGCTCTATTTGCTGTTATCTTATGGAGCCCAGCCACCTGCAGGCCTCCATAGGAACTACAGCTCTGATATGCTGGGTCTCTACAGAGAGATCCAGCGCATCAGCATGATGGAACCGCTCCCCTGATTGCCACATGGTGTAGCTGTTCCTGACCTGTATGCGTGTGCTTCCATTTTTTCAGCATTTAGATGCCATTTGAAAACTACATCTAAAATGTTAAGTGTCTGCAATCGACGTTTCAGACATTAACCTCATACCTCTGCTGTCTGAAACTGCAGAGACCCAGCGGCTATGGTGCCCACTGATGTCCAGATTATTATTTTTTATTTTCCTATTGCTCTCTATTCTCCTGCTATCAGCGCTCAGAGCAGGGGCGTAGCTAAACGAGTTAAAAGAGTTCAGCTTGGGCCCCCCTTCCCTTAGTGTGCTCTGTGTCTTCTTATATGGCACAAGGTTCTTTGGGCCCCCTCAGGCTCCTGGGCCCGGTAGCGACTGCTACCTCTGCACCCCCTATAGCTACACCCCTGGCTCAGAGCTGCATTGAAATACATTGTCAGGACTGCCCTGCATTTGCACTGCAATGCATCTGCATTAGCCCTCTCCATTATGTTAGCACAGTAGTCCAGACTGTGTATTTCAGCTCATTGAGTGCTGACAGCGGAGGAACGAGGGGCAGTAGGAAAATAAATAATAATGATCTGGACTCCTTAGCTGCAGTACCACTCAAATATTACAGCAGATAATAGTCCAAAATCGAGGTGATGAATCCCTTTGAGCTGTGTACCAGTAAGTGGTGATATAGGAAAATAGTTTTAAGATGCACCCAATTTATCAACCATGCTTTTTGACTTTTGATACATTTTACACACCCAACTCTGTATAAACCAGTAAATCTATGAAAAAGAAATGCAACGCAAGTCTGGGACCCCTAGTGATCAGTTACTGTAAGGGACCCTTGCAACAAGTGTTTAATTTCTCTGCAGTGCCTCCACAGGTAAAACTGAGGATTACATTGATCTCATTAAAGGGGTTTTCTGGGAATTTACTACTGATGACCTAACCTCAGGATAGGTCATCAGTATCTGATCGGTGGGGGTCCGACACCCATTACCCCCACCGATCAGCTGTTTGAGAAGGCACCGGCGCTCCTGTGAGCGAGTGAGAGAGAGACATACTGCGTCAGTCTCCACTCTGGAGAGTGGCCTTACTAATGACTTAGTCTAATAAATTGGAATGCCCTAATAGGGTGAGCAATCCCTTTAATAGAATATTAATTTATTTAATTTTAAATATGTATTTACTGATCGATCAGATGCTACTTTTTGTACCACAGAGATTCTGAACCCCAATAGAACTACCTACAGTGATATATGCAAATGTCTGAACGGCTGTTAAAGATTGTTATATTGCATTACATTATGTTATAGCAGATACCACCAACATTTTTTTAAATTGTAAATTAAATGAATGGAAAACATGTGACCTCATCTATGGATCAAACTCCTGTCACTGTATGTTATTATTACTTTTTTCTTAATCTAGTGTTTGATGCTGTCCATGGTTTTCCATGTTTACTACATCACATCAAAGTGCAACTATAAAGGGTACTTCTATGTACACACACTTTATTGTATTGGAAGATGAAGTTTATACTTATGTAGAAGAGCAAGTTCTGCCAAAAATATGACAATGTTTTCTTCTGTCTTTGCGAGATCAAAAGGCTGGTAAGAATTTGATGGGTATAAAGAAAAATTATTTCTCTCTAATTATCTGTCGTATATGGAGATCACAACAACTCTTAAGGTCCTTTTACACGGGCCGATTATCGGCCGAAAAATCGTTCCTAGGAACGCTAGTGCCGATAATCGGCCCGTGTAAAAGTGGCCCTAATCAGCCGACGAACGAGCAAAACGCTCGTTCGTCGGCTGATTGGATCTTTTGGTTTGTACAAAAAATCCAATCTGTCGGGCGCACATCGGCCTGTGTAAACAGGCGATGTGCGCCTGACAGTATGGAGCTTCCCGGCCGCACGAGTGATACAGCGATCACTCGTGCGGCCCGGCGCTCGATTCATCGGGCCATGTAAAGGCTCCCTGCCCGAGCGCCGATATCGCTGATCGGCGCTCGGGCAGGGAGACACATCGGCCCGTCTAAAAGGGCCTTTAGTTGCAGTACATATTAGTTAGAGAACCTGGCACCACGAAATGCAGTGCAGTCTGCAGGCAGCATGTTATAGAGCAGGAGGAGCTGAGCAGGTTGACAGTTTTCTGGGTAAAGATTTTGTAAATTTTGTCATTTACACATTTAAATCTCTGCTCAATAGTATACAACTGCAGTCTATGGTATAAGCCAGGGATTAAACAAATAAAAATCACTGATATCGCTGAAAATGTCCGAACTATTAAAATAGGGGAAAAAATGACATACTATGTGGTGAACATTGTAACAGAAAAAAATCAAAATGCCCATACTGATGTTGTTTAAACAGCTTGCATCGCAAAAAAGAAGCAATGCCATGCAGAATATTGCAATGCAGAGCAATTTATTTTTTTAGTAAAATAAAAACTAAAGTAAAGCGAAAACAATATAAATTTGGTATCGCTGTTATTGTACAGTAAAAAAAAGTCATTTTAGTGCAGAGTGAACTCCTTAAAAATGTCGGAATTGCATTTTTTTCTTTCATTTTTAACCTGCAAATAAACTTTTTTACCGTTTTTCAGTACAAGATATGGTAAATTAAATGGTGAAATAAAAAATACCACTTGTTATGGCTCTATGAATGAAAAATTCTGGCTCTACGGGGACAAAATAAACAAAGATTGTCCCAGGCATTAAATTCTTAACATTATTTATTAAAACTATTTTGGATAATAAATATATAATTAACAATATTCATCATGAAAAATAATTTAATTCTGTCCTATGTATAAATATTAATATTGTTAATTCTAAAATAGTCAATAATATTTTAGCATATATATCTAACAAAAGTACAATAAAATATATTTTATTTTAAAAATAGTATTTATTTTATTTTTATATTTGTTAAGCATTGGGAAAAGGCATATAGAAGGGTTAGCAATCTTAAAGGTCTAGAGCCTGCCTTCCATAGTTATTCCCACACTACTGGAATTGCTGCATCTTCACCTCAATTCTATGAGCTCTAGACTTCTTGTCACCAATCTGATTGGTAGACTAAACAGCTAAGTGCCTCCTTCTCTCTACTTAGTGGTCCCAGGCCTGCTGTAGTCACTCTAAGACTTGTCACCAGGACTCTCTATAGCTGGATGGCATGACAGACTCAAAAGTCTGAGAAAAGGATGGTTAGCGTCAAACATTCCGGCAGAAGCCAGATGTGACAAGTGAAAAGTCCATTACCATTAGCAAAAGCTGGGCTGGAATATGTAATTATCTGCACAACTTCACTTTTAATAAACTTGTTGCATTCCAAAAAATGCTGTTAGAATTTAGAAAATTCAGCCTAAAATGTATCTTAATGGTAATATGTTATTTTATAAGTGAATTGTATCTATTTATTCCTTAGCATTTATATTTCCATGTAACTTGTGAAAGAGATTTCAGGATTGTATAGTGAAAGTCTACACACAAGAGGGTATTGTTCCATAAAAAGTATGATATAATGTGATATAATATAATGCAATAAAATATATATATTGGATTATACCAAGTGCATTCTGTAAGAAGAATGTTTGAAATCATTTATACTAAACGCTAATACATTTGTGGACAATATTGTTTTTTATATCATTGCATACAAATAATTTTTGCTTTAAAAAAAAAATTACCATTTTAGTTTGTAACAATGTACTTTGGTAAATTCTAGTCAAGGTTTCTGGTATACAAACCCCTATAGGGTACATACAGTTACAAACAATCCTGGCATATCCTCACTCTTCAAACATGCACTCCGAATGTGCGTCTACACATATAATAAGAACATAGTGAGCCCCTACATACTTAAAGGGGTTATGCTATGATTGATGTAAATAATGAAAATCAGACATCATATAGTACATGAGAATATCTTTCTAACAAAACTCCAACATTTGGATTATTTTCAGCCTGGCATCTCAGGGCGTGTGTCCTTTCTGCTGTAGCTCTCTCCCTGTAACTGCCACAGCTTCTAACAGAACATATGGCTGGTGGCAGCTGAAGGTTTAAACTGAGCACGTTTGACCAGCTCAGTGCGATGGACAAAAAATAAGGAAATAAACAAACAGCAGGCGGCGCTATACAGATACAATGTATTGAATAGCTCACTGGCTATACAAAATTTTTAATTAAATGCAATTTAGTGCAAAGAATTCAGATCTAGGTGCTGGTTTAAAAAATGTAGACCATGTTTTGTGACACAATCCCATTAAGGTGGATATCCAGATTTGTAAAGTAAGGACCCCTTGAACCATAATGGTATAATGAATGTGTACGGGGCTTAGAGCCCTGATAGGTGGTTGCAGTATATGCCACCTAGGCAACCCAACTGCATTAGAAATATTACCTCCTTTGAAATTGCCTAAAGCTTTGATCCCCCCACCCCACTATTACACATATATACTGTTGAACCCTCAAGGAGAACCTCAAGGAGACAAGTGTCTAGAATTTTAGAGCCCTGATTCGGTGCACTGCTGTCCATGACCTACGTTTCATGCTTCATCCAGAGTATATACTGTCCAAACAATGACAGCTGCATAACATACAAAGCAATTACCCAAATCCTGATCTCAAGAAACAAATACATTTTCAACCAAGTATGGTGATATCTCTCACCATTCAAAACCTTACTTTGGGGCATGTAATGTGAAGATATCAGTTGTACAGCTACTGTACAATTGTACAATAACAACACCCTTATTGCCCACAAAAGATCCCTATGGTTGATAATAGTGGATCTAGCAGTGGAATGATATGTTTTGTGTAGAAAATGGAACAGATCTTGATCTCTCAAGGTGATTTGAGGGACATATGCAAGGCCTAGCATACTACCATGAAGAGGAACAAATGGATGGAAGAACCCTCTCGAGATCTCTAAATCACAGGCAGCAGGTGTGTAAAGTCATGGCAGTTGTCACTTGTCTGATGAGGAGATTTATCATAGACCAACTTTTTATGGCAGTCAATGCTCTGCAGGAGGATGCGCCTAATTTATGACAAGGCGCTGCCCTTGATATAAATTAGGCACATTCTCCTGCAGTCCTTGCGCCTAAACTGAAATCTATGATAGCTCTGACCTGCTGTAGATTTCAGTCTTCTTTTGGGCCAGAAAACTGGTGTAAAAGAAAATAAATTCTTCAGGCCCGCTGGTCCACCCATCCCCATTCTCATCACACCCCTTTCTGGGGGAAGTGGAAAAGGTGGTATAGAAATGACAATATATTGTTACAATGGTGTTTAAAAAGTTGCAAGGCACAGGGAAATGATAATTTTTTCCCTAAATCTTCTGATTTTGAAATAGAGATCCCTTTTGTCAAGTTTAGAAAACCTATTACATAACTACCCTATCAGAGAATATGGAATTAGAAGGAAGGATCCCTGTTTGGGATTCTCATCCATTAGCTTGAGTAAAATCTACCAATGAAGAGCTTCTCTTATTCTGAAGGACCTAGCCTGCCCATTCATTAAAGAGGCTCTGTCACCAGGTTTTAACCTATGTATTTTAATACATAGGTTAAAACCCCTTAACTTGTACATTTCTCACATACCTTTATTGCAGAGTATAGCGCAGCGGTTGTGCTGAAAAACTAAGTTAAAACATTATGCTAATCAGCCTTCGGAGCACCGGGGGCGGGCTCTTTCCTCCTGAGCACCGCTTCTTCACCGCCCCCCCGGGCCCGAGGCTCTCCCCATGCCGAAGTCCACGCCCCTCTGTAAAGTGACTGACAGCGCTAGACCGTTTGGCCTAGCGCTGAAATCCCGCTCCTGCGCAGTCCGATCGCGCCGGCACGTGCGCAATAGCGCTTGCAGTGCCGAACACTGCAAGCGCTTCCATCCTTGTGTGCACAAGGATGTAGCCTATTCAGGCTACTGCCTTTATTCTTACTGTAATTGAGTCATGAAAGTAGATGGATGAGTTTTCCAACAAATCACAATAGATTCTATTGCCTTATAAAGGGTCCATCAGGTTGTTGAAAGCTATGCTGTTCTTGATGTCTAAAATCCAATGGAATTTTTTTTCTTTACATTGAAATACTCTGCATGGAGTTGGTATGTTCTCACTGTGTCTGCGTGGGTTTCCTCCGTGTACTCTGGTTTCCTCCGACACTCCAAAGACATATTGATAGGGAACTTAGATTATGAGCTCCATTGGGGACAGCCCGGTGCTAATGTCTGTAAAGCACTGCGGAATATGTCAGCGCTACATAATCTGTAGCAGCCGAGAAAATGGAGTCAGTAAGGCTACCTTAACATATACCAATTGTTTTATGCTGAAGCTGGACACAACTAATATATGTGCACAGCACTTCAGTACACAGATCAAGCGTTTTTTTGTCTGGAGCTATTTGACATCCAGCATAACAAATGATGCACCTGGGTTCCCCTCAGACATTTTATGCCTCACGCTGGAGGGGAACTGCGCTGGATAGCTAGACGTATGTGTAGGGGACCAAAGGTAGACTGCTATCAAAAGCTTTAGACATTACTGCTATGAATGGAATACAGCTAAGACACAATCCACACTTAGACAAGGTCTGGCCGGTCTCACAAAAAAAATGTATTGTCAGCCTTATATTCTAGAGGAAGAGTATAGAAGAACATTGAATCCAAACCTGGCCTTCACCTATACAAAACCATCTGGTGAAAGATTTGCGCTGTACATTGTTGGAACCATGTTCTGAGACTGCTGTAGTACCTGGGGGTACTACGATTTTGTAAATAGGTTTTATGTAATTTTACATTGTAATGATATGTATTTGGCCATTGTTACCAGTAGGGAATGGATAGCAAGGGTTAACAAGGAACAGGGTTAACCATCCTGTTCCTCCCCTCTTGGTAAGAGTTGGCTGGGCCTGCTTCCTACCAGCAGGGGAGAAGTCAGGAAGCACATATCCGAGCTTCTGCTACTTTTACAGATTCTTCAGAGTGATCACTTATTTAACAGCAGAGTGATCTGCTTTAACCAGCATCTCCAGACACTGCTGAAAGGTGAGGGACTACAGCAAAGTCACCCATCACCCAGAATGTTACTAGGTCAGTTAATTAAAAATCTGATGCTACTGAATGTATTTGAAGTTGTACATTGCACTTAGTAAAAAGACTTTTATACGTTTTTCTGGCCTCATTGTTCAATACTAAATTTCCATTACACCAATCCCCAGGGAGCAACGGCCTGAGGGAACACACCATGACACAACACTTCATCAAGGCTACTACCTCACCTATCCTCGGCATCGGCTTCTCCAGGGCTCACTGCAGTACTACAACTCTCATTTTGCACTACAGGGAACAGAGATGTTTACTCCATGTAATCTGGCCTGGTTACTGACTCCTACACCATACACCTGCCATTGGACACCCTACACACCCTGCCTTGCACCTATACAAACATTGACATCAAGTGCAACTTAAGCCCTAACACCAGGGAGTGCCCCAACTGAAGAAAGGGCAGCTGGAGAAGCGGTGTTAGAAAAGCCATTGTGATAAATTTTCTGCAGCCAGAGCCACTACCACTCCGATTCTCCACTCCATCTCCTCTGGAACTCGCTGCAGTTGGGAATGCCATAAATAGTGACTACAAAAATAAATGTGGTACAAAGAGTGTGCAGCAGTTTTCTTGCCATAGAATTATGGTGCATTTTCAATAGTCCATCTGCCCCATTGTATATTCAAAATGTTGATATATTCCTTACATAGAGAAGTTTATTAATTGTAATTCTGTTCCGTGAATAGAGGAAGAACAATTATTCCGCATAGCTTCCATGACAAGATAAGTATTTCTATCGCCCCGCTGTTTGCTTACAGAATATCTGGAATGTTTTACTGTCTGCTGTAAAATTGTTTTGATACCTTAGGACCATGAGATTCTCTGAGCGGAGATGTTTATGTCACATCCTAAGGTTATTAGTGTGTGCACGTCATAACATTTACCTCAGCTACTAGAAAATTGTCAGCAGCGCCACCTGACACTTTTTTATGCACTTGTAAATGTGCTTGAAACTCCCTCGCTGCCACTGAAAAAAAATCATTATGTGATGGAGCTCAATATCTAAAAATGGCCATATGCGTAGCTGAGCAGCAAGTTATCTTGTGATGCAACATAGCTGAGCCTAGCAATGGCGCAAGCGAAGCTCCTGTGCCCATGCCATTCACTAGACGTAACTGGATGTCTGTTTGCGGGAAGGCATTGCTAAAATAGACATCCATAGGGGCAAGGGGTTAAAATAGATTAAATAGGATGTTTACATCAGATGCAGCCCGGGGACAGGAGTGCCACTGTTTCCCTTTGTTTGATCATTTATCATTTGTTGTAGTTTTTACCAATTGTCATAATTGTGGCAAAACTGTATTATTTTTAAAAACATTTGATGAAAGTTTTGTCTGTTGTTGTTTAGCTGTTGGAAAAAAATCACCACTCTCAAATTTGAAGGAATTTGAAGTGGCCCTGCAAAAATATAAAAGTGGCCCCATGTTGTAGGTGGGCCCAAATTCACAGAAGGTAAGACCAACATAAAGAGGTGAGATAAATGCAAGTAGGTAGGGCCAGCAATACCATAGAAGGAGAGAATATTGTGCAACACTTTGGTATTTGGTTCTGCAGCACAATATACTGCCTCAGCAGAACCAAATACCACAGTGCAGCACAATATACTGCCCCAGCAGAATCAAATACCACAGTGCAGCACAATAAACTGCCCCAGCAGAACCAAATACCACAGTGCAGCGCAATATACTGGCCCAGCAGACCAAACACCACAGTGAAGCACAGTGGCCCCATGTTGTAGGTGGGCCCAAATTCACAGAAGGTAAGACCAACATAAATAGGTGCGATAAATGCAAGTAGGTAGGGCCAGCAATACCATAGAAGGAGAGAATATCGTGCAACACTTTGGTATTTGGTTCTGCAGCACAATATACTGCCTCAGCAGAACCAAATACCACAGTGCAGCACAATATACTGCCCCAGCAGAATCAAATACCACAGTGCAGCACAATATACTGCCCAGCAGAACCAAATACCACAGTGCAGCGCAATATACTGCCCCAGCAGACCAAACACCACAGTGAAGCACAAAATACCGCCACAGCAGAACCAAATACCACTGTTCTTCAAAGAATACTGCCCCAGCAGAACAAAATACCATAGTGCAGCACAATATACTGCCCCAGCAGAACCAAATACCACAGTGCAGCACAAAATATTGCCCCAGCAGAGCCAAATACCACAGTGCAGCACAATATACTGCCCAGCAGAACCAAATACCACAGTGCAGCACAATATACTGCCCCAGCAGAACCAAATACCATAGTGCAGCACAATATACTGCCCCAAAAAAAACAAATACCACAGTGCAGTAGGGTTGCCTCGGGTATCGATAATTCGATACTGAATCAACACTTTTATACCAGTATTGATTCGGTACCGGAATTTCCTATTTTGCGATACTAAAATAAAAAATTCTCTTACCTGTCCTGCGCCGCTGGTCCGTTCCGGGTCCGGCGCTCTTCTTCTTCTCCGGGCCCGCGCTGCACTGTCCTGACCGCGTACAGCGTCAGGACGCAGTGCACGCACTCTGACCTGACGCTGCACGCAGTCAGGTGACAGTGCAGCGCCGGAAAGAGAAGAAGAGGAGCGCTGGACCCGGAGTGGAGCCGCGGCACAGGACAGGTAAGAGATTTATTTTATTTTATTTTGATGGGGGCACAGTGGGCTGATCTGAGGTTGATGGGGGCACAGTGGGCTGATGTTAGGTCTGATGGGGGCACAGTGGGCTGATCTGGGGTCTTATGGGGCACAGTGGGCTGATGTTTGGTCTGATGGGGGCACAGTGGGCTGATGTTAGGTCTGATGGGGGCACAGTGGGCTAATCTGATGTTTTATGGGGCACAGTGGGCTAATCTGAGGTTGATGGGGGCACAGTGGGCTGATGTTAGGTCTGATGGGGACACAGTGGGCTGATGTTAGGTCTGATGGGGACACAGTGGGCTGATCTGAGGTCTGATGGGGGCACGGTGGGCTGATCGAATGGTATCGAATATCGAATACTTTTTCTTGGTATCGAAATCAAATCAAAATTTTGGTATCGTGACAACTCTACAGTGCAGCACAAAATACTGCCCCAGCAGAACCAAATACCACAGTGCAGCACAATTTACTTCCCTAGCAGAACCAAATACCACAGTGCAGCACAATATACTGCCCCAGCAGAACCAAATACCCCAGCACAGCGCAATATACTGCCTCAGCAGAACCAAATACCACAATGCAGCACAATATACTGCCCCAGCAGAACCAAATACCACAGTGCAGAACAATATACTGCCCCAGCAGAACCAAATATCACAGTGCTGCACAATATACTGTGCCAGCAGAACCAAATACCTCAGTGAACAGTATTTTGTCCTGCACTGTGATATTTGATTCTGCCGGGGTAGTATATTGTGCAGCACTTTGGTATTCGGTTCTGCTACTACAGTGCTGCACAAAATACTGCCCCAACAGAACCAAATATCACAGTGCAGTGCCCCTCTGTGGTGGCCAATGCAAGCTGCCATGTTTTATCCTTCTCCTCCTCCTCATTCTCCATTTGTCTATAATTAAGATATGGAGGAGGGAGCTAAGGAGGCGAGACACGGGCCATAGCAGCGCCAGCCCTACCAACAGCATACTGCCTACCAGTACTACCAACAGCATACTGCCTGGGATTTTAGCACTACCAAACATATAGAAGAATACAGCACAACATACCTATTACATCCAGTGACATCTCCTCTGATGTAGATGTTCTCTTTCCTCATCTTCTCCATTTGACCAAGACTGCCATCACAAATTATTTTAGCCATGCCTCGTCTCTGCAGAGTTTGCCACACAGACATTTTAGATTCCTCAATTTTCCATCTTCTCCCCGCCTTCTCAACACAAACTCCTCATCCTTGTGCTCCAACAGTGCCATCTTACTGCCATCCCAAATATTATGCCCTCTGTGCTCCTAAATGCTCCCAGATCCTGTAATGCTGAAAAAATAGTGCTCCCCAATTAGTGTCTCCAGTCCTCATAATAATTCTTCTATAGTGCCCCAGTATTAATAATGCCACTATAGTTCCTCCAGCAATAATAATGTCACCCTACAATTCCTCTAGTAATAATAATAATAATAATAATAATAATGTCCCTATAGTGTCTCCAGCAATAATAATACCACAGTGATAATGTCTGCATAGTGCCCCCAGTATTAATGCCCCGTGCCCCAGTAACAATAATGTCCCTTAAAATGTCCCTAGTAATAAAAAGGCCCTTATAGTGCCTCCAGCAATAATACCCTCTATTGTACCCCCAGTAATAATGGCCATATAGTGCCCCAGTATTAATAATGTCCTCCATAGTGCTTTCAGCAAAAATAATGCCCCCTACACTGATTTAATGCCTCATAGGCCCCAGACCTACTAGAGTATAAGTCTGAATGGCAGAGCAGGGAACTATCAGCTCCCATGCCCCGCAGCAGTATTCGACACTAGCAATACAGTTAAATTCAAGAAGAGGACATAAATACCTGGCACTCCTAGCGTTAATTAATGCTGAGAGTGCCTCATTGTTATATACCCAACTGGCGGCCAGGAGGAGGACTTAGGCAGTCCCCTGGACATCAGCCAACCAAGAATCATCCCGGTAGGGTCTATGTTCAGTCTGCCCCTGGCTGTGAGTTGTAGTTTTGTAGGTGCTAAAGAGCAACAAACTAGAGATCACTGCTTAAGATGATTTAGACACTCATTTTTGCCTACACATATCCTTGGAAAACAGTATATTACTACTAATGAAAATAATAATAATAATGATAATAATAATCATATTATCATTAAGAGTGCAGGTATAGCAGTACTGACAAGAAGGAATACACTGAAGTCTCAGCTCAGTAATTCAACCCAATGATGTGAAATTCAGAGCAGAATTGGAGGCCTCACTAATAAATAGTTTGTATAAACGACAGAACAATTAAATAGGTTTATGGGATTGGCTAATGTAACCATAAAGTAACGCCATATAACAGTCATATCCACTGAAACACAGTAGTAATTCCAAACAGGGACAACGTCTGTAGATCCCATGCTGATGTATTTTTCTAGGAAACATTTGTGACCAAGGGACTCAATAATTTTAATGGTGAGTAATTTGTCTTTGTTTCTTAAAAGGGATTCCAGGATTAGAATTTTTTTACAGAAACAGCAGCAGATCTGTCCTAGTGGCATCCTAAGGAAACAGAGCCACATCTGTCCATGTCACATCCTGAGAAGACAGTGCCATGTGTCCAGGTCACATCCTAAGGAGACAGTGCCACATCTGTCCATATCACATCCTAAGAAGACAGTGCCACGTGTCCAGGTCACATCCTGAGGAGACAGTGCCACATCTGTCCATGTCACATCCTAAGGAGACAGTGCCATGTGTCCATGTCACATCCTAGGGAAACAGAGCCACTTCTGTCCATGCCACATCCTGAGGAGACAGTGCCACATCTGTCCAAGTCACATCTTAAGGAGGCAGTGCCACATATGTCCATGTCACAGCCTAGGGAAACAGAGCCACTTCTGTCCATGTCACATCCTGAGAAAACAGTGCCGCATCTGTCCAAGTCACATCTTAAAGAGACAGTGCCACATCTGTCCATGTCACATCCTGAGGAGACAGTGCCACATCGGTCCATGTCACATCCAATGGAGACAGGGCCTCATCTGTTCAAGTCACATCTTAAAGGGGTTGTCCGGGTTATTTTTTTGTCATTTGTATGTTTCTAACTAATCAAATATGATAGCTTTTCCAGCTCTTCGTGCTTCTTAAGATGCTGGTTTCTCAGATTTCACTCAGGGTCACATGACCTGTGATGTCAGCTTTTCTGCCTGCTCTTCTCATATTCCTGCACCAGAAGATAAGAGCCTGTACACAAGACGTCACTGTGCTGACCACGCCCCCTGCTCTGACAGCTCCTGCTCTCTGCTCTCTCCCTGGATTCTTTCAGATAAAACATTAACCCCTTCAGCCAGAACACACACAGGGCTCAAGGCTTTACAACAGTAGCTACAGGCAATTAATAGACATAGGATCTTCCCTCCTCATCCTATAGACACAGAGCTGACACTGGAGGACATCTGCAGAGTATTGCACAAAAAAGGTAGGGGGAAGTTCCTGTGTGTATCAATAATTTTATTGTACAGCTGGTCCTACACATAAAACATGCTGCTGAGTCTCCCAGCAGGCAGTCATGTCACTCAGGGCAGCACTTGTATTCATTCCCTTAGAGCGGGGGGGGGGGGGGAGGAGAGGCAGAGATTGTTGTTACTGCAGGCAAACAATGGCCAGAAGAGAACCAGGGAAATGAGGAAATATGGATTTTTTTTGCCTAAAACTTGCTTAACTTAGTTATATACTGCTGCCCATCAGATTTACAGTTTTATATATTTTTTTTCATAACTCGGACAACCAGAGGCGGACTGGGAACTTAAAGTGGCCCTGGAAAAAATACTAAAATGGCCCCATTTTGTAGTTGGATCCAAATTGATGGAAGGCAGAGCCAGCAATATCATATTGTGCCACATTATACCACCCCAACACAACAGTCCATCACAAAATACTGCCAGCAGCACAAAATACATCCCTAAAATCTTCCATTGGCCGGTCATGAGGTGGGCCCAGGCGGCCCCTCGGGCAACGGCCCACCGGGAAATTTCCCTGTACAGCCTATGGCCAATCCGCCCCTGTCGGACAACCCCATGTCACATATCCACATCCTAAGGAGACAGTGCCACATCTGTCCATGTCACATCCTAAGGGGACAGTGCCACATCTGCCCATGTCATATCCTAAGGAGTTAGTGCCACATCTGTCCATGACACATCCTAAGGAGTTAGTGCCACATCTGTCCATTGCCTTTGGTATTACATTTCAGTCACATTCACTTAATTGGGATTTGCTGCAATACCAGACTCATACCATGAACAATGGTGGTGCTGTTTTTGGAAAAAAAACAAAAAAACAAAAAACATTGTATTTTTAAATCCAAGACAACTCATTTAACTTTTTTAAACTCTGTTCAATATATAGATACTGTGCTGTCTCTATTGGGAACAGATGTACGCTCGCCTGAGCAGTGTTCCTGTATATGGGGTAGTGGGAAGAGATAGCTGTGACTGAACAAATGTTCACCAGACAGCTATCTAATATGTATGTATAGCATTAAAGGGGTTTTCCGTAATTTTATCATTAATAATTCATTTATGTAACTTTTATTTATATGGATAAACAAATTAATCAACTAATGCTCATTATTATTTACAATGTAAAATCAAAGGGCAACTCTGGTAAAAAACTAGAGGTCCTTTAATTATTCTTAAAGGAAGTCTCAAGACAACCCCTTTTTTTAGATAATCGTTCCCAGACAAACATTTTTCTTGCAGCAGCCACTGCAGGGGAAATGTAGCCTTACATGCTAGCCATTCAATTGAACGACCATCTGTGTAATAATAATATTTATATAGGGCCACTATATTCCACAGTGTTTTACGAATGCATACAATGCATACAAGAATGGGTCTGAAGAAGCTGGAGCCGCTCTCAAAGTGGCTCTCCATTCTAGTACATAGAGGGGACCTCTCTGTATGATGTCCATGTAACATAGGATGGATAAGGGTTATCAGATGGATAAGGCTGTCATGGTAAAACAACCCCATTATATAACTAAGTTCAGCAAGTTTTAGGCAAAAAAAATCTCCTTTCCTCATTTCCCTGATTCTCTTCTGGCCTTTGTTTACATGCAGTAATAACAATCTCTGCCCCTCCCCCCCCCCCTTCTCTGCAAAGGCAGTGAATATAAGTGCTGTGAGTACATGTCTGCCTGCCGGGATACTCAGCAGCATGTTGTTTGTGTAGGACTACAAGTCCCAGCTGTACAATGACACTGCTGATACACACAGGAAATTCTCCCTACCTGTTCTTGTACAATACAATTCCTCTATAGCTCCTTGCCCAACATTTGACTCCTCTCACTGCTGTAGCTACTATTTGTTGTAAAGCCTTGAGCCCTTAGTGTGTTCTGGCTGAATGGGTTAATGTTTTATCTGAAGGAATCCAGGGAGAGAGCAGATAGCAGCCTGGCAAAGAAAGGGGGCGTGGCCAGTGACGTCTCGTGTACAGACTGTTATCTGAACTCTGAGGCTTGTACACAAAACATCACAGACCAGGGAGATAAGGTGACATCACAGGTCATGTGACCCTCAGTCAACTCTGAGAAACCAGCAGCTTTAGAAACACAAAGTATATGGGAAAGTTGTTATACCTGACAAGTTAGAAACATATAAAGAACAAAAAAATAACTCGGACAACCCCTTTAAGTTGTTGTAAATCTCCCAAATCTTGCAAATCTGTAACATCACCCACTCCCCTCCCCCAAATGAACAACTTCTTTTGTGATAGGGGACAGTTTGAGCCCACTTCAACACCAGGGTTGAGTGCCACTCCTACTACTGTGCCCACTATAACTACATGCCTGTGGGAAGAGGAATACAGTATGACGGTTGGGATCCTGCACTAAATTTTTTTTTGTCTCTTGATGTTTCTTACAATTTTTTTAGTTTTTATATTGAGCGCTGGAGACCAGCATCGTACATTGCCTATATAGCTGTCCCCTTTTAGGAAGGTCAGTGCGGCAGAATTACCCATTGATAACTGGAACATGGACAGATCTGTGGCTGGCTTTATCATGAGATGGTTCCTTGAGCCTCAGCTAATGAAAGCCTGACTGTCTTTGAGATAAATTACCCTGGCAGTGATTTATACCCCTGCAGTATTCGGGTTAAGCAATCACAGTAAACTGAACAAACAAAGAAAGGGACGGGTGTAATTTATGTAGTAGGAGGAAGGGATTTGTCTATTGGAGGTGAAGGAATGCGTCACAAGCCATTGATTCTGTCTAACCATGGCAGCATTGGGCCGCCTAATCCATCTCTGCATCATGGGCTCCAAAACAAACAGTCAATGTCTGTCTTCTACTTCTAATTAAATCTATGGGTGACATAAAATAAATGTGATAGAAGTCACACACATAAAAATGTGTGGAAGTCACTTTTTGGATTGTCGTGGTGGTGCGAAAAAAGTTGTGCCTCATGTATTAAGATCATGTGAAGCCTTATAGCATATTTACAGTCATAAAAAGGTAAGCCAGCCATAGGCATGAGTCCTGAGTCCAATGGGCTTGTTTTTTCGATGCTGGTGATGTCTATGATTGAAAGGTCAGTGCCTTTTCACTAAAATGTCATTCAGGTTAGTGATTTGAGGGACAAAAGGGGCATGCCACATCTTCTAATGAGTCAGAAAATCACCTGACACAAAAAATTAAGATGAGGCACATATTAGTTCAATTTTTTGGGTGTACTATCTCTCCTTGGGGAGAGAGTGCCTTAATCTGCGTGAGGAGACTTATAGGCCATACATGTTTAATGGGAATTCTGGGAAGAAAGGGATGCAAATGAGCTCTTAACAAGCTCTGCCTCTAATGCCACCAGATGTTAGGCAGCTATCCTAGCAATGTCGAACATATGGGGTCACTTATCAAACTGGTGTAAAGTAGAACTGGCTTAGTAGCCCATAGCAACCAATCAGATTCCTCCTTTCATTTTTCAAAGGAACTGTCAAAAGTGAAAGGTAGAATCCGATTGGTTGCTATTGGCAACTAAGCCAGATGTACTTTACACCAGTTTGATAAAAGACCCCAATTGACTTATAGGATAGCTGCCCTACATGTGGTGGCATCAGAGCCAGAGCTTGTTAAGAGTTCATTTGCGTCCCTTTTTTTTCATATTAGTTCAAGTGACATACTTGAACCCTGGCTTCTCCATGCCACACCTCCTGCTGGAGGGGGAAGATGAGGGACTAGTTTCCCCAATCTAGCAGTAGGTCAGGGTCCTATTGGTTTTTTAGGGCACCTATTTCCTAGCAAGCCGCAGAGGACAGGAATCCAAGGAGTAAACAAAAAGTTCAGTATTAATTAGCAAAGTACTGTGATATTATTGTGGAACTGAAATGCAGTATTACTATATTTATTATTAGTATTATTTGGAAACTACATAATATATGGCACTATATGGTGATATTATGTATGCTGTAAACTGAAATTACAATCTACGATAATCCAGTATTATAAAACATTATTATAGTGTTTTATATTGTGCCATTTGGAATACTCCATATTCTGAAGTAAGCCATGTCAACAATGAAAAGATGAAAGTGTACGTGTGGTGTATTTCACATTGCCTCCACATGTTTGGAGACTCCTGTTCATTTGGATAACACATATAGATGTCTTTATAATGTGACTGAGTATAACATTTACAGGGTGTCAGTAATGGAGGCTGACATGTGCCTATTTATCTTGGTAATTTTTTTTATCGTATCGTTTCCAGCAGACATGGTTCCAAACCGTTTTTGGTTTGGATTCTGAGTACTACGGTGTTTGGTAACACTTCTGGGTCAGGGTGTCAGGAAAATCTGTAGAAGGACTTAGGCCAAAATAAAAATATTTCTTTCATTATATTTGAAAGAAATGTATGCTCATAATACATGTATAGCTATGGAATATTATATTAGTAATTCCAGTAATGTTATTAAGCCATTTATCCCTAAAATGAAAAAAATCCTAAATAGAGGTTATTGTGGTGCATTATCCACCAGATAAATGTAGTCCTATCCCCCCAAATTTGTTAGGAGTGGATGGCCTTCCCTTGACTTTTGCGGCTGATGTCAAGGGAGTGAAGGACTGGGCATTATAGATGTGGCATCGACCTAAGGCAGATTTACACTGACCAACTGAGCAGGCAATTATTGGGAAGGAGCCATTCCTCCTTGATAATTGCCTGCTCATCAATGCAGCAGTGACCTCCACTGTATGAGGATGAGGGATGGCTACTGCAATAATTTGTCCTCATACAAATTCATTGTTTTGTTATTCACCCAACACAATCTGCTGCCCAGAAATTATGATTTAGGTGTCTGCATGAACAATTATTGCACCTATTTGGTCATCCGCAGCACCTTTACACGAGCTGATTATTGGGAACAATCATACGCTTCTTATATTCATGCTACCGAAGGTGGTCCACAGTCCTTGTTATGCCCCTGTTCAACAGGGGCCAACAGAAGTAAAACTCCTTCTGATAAAAAATGCATATCCTAACTATATGGTCCCATCATTCTGAGGATAGGTGAGGGTTCAAATGAATGGCACTGAACAGTACCAGACAGAGCCCGATTGGACACTGTGTTGGTAAGGGTTTTGGGGATGAGCATAGATCAGCAATGCCGAAAGCTAAGAAACCCGAATAAATATTATTGTTTTATGTAAATAGCGACATTTAGGCTTCATTAAAACATCACAGTCTTGGTGAAGTTTTTCATGAGTGGCCAGCTGGTCTTACATACTTACCTATATATTTTGTTTGGTAAAATTGTGACATCTAAACTCGCCTCGGGAACGCCCCTACCTCATCCAGGGCTGCCCACTTTTGGGCAGGATTTATGTTAGCCCCAACCATTTCAATATCATAGACAGTCCTTTCAAATTGGTGGACAGTTGACAATTATGATCTCATAGAGGGGAACTGACACTTATTATTGTTTAATATACAGTGTTCCCTCAAGTTACAATGCTAATTGGTTCCAAGACGACCAATGTTGTAACTATTGTAACTTGAGTCCATAACTCTATGGAAAACTGGTAATTGGTTCCAAAACCCCAAAATATCACACCAGAATAAGAAAATGTAAAGTTTAAAGACAAAAAAGTAGATAACCAAGACATATAAAACCTTAAGTCCTTAAGTAAAACAGCCAGGATTAGATGCTGAAACTGTAAATTACATTCTATGGTGAGGGAAGGAACTTCTTTAGGGTCTTGCATAGTACATATATGTACCAGAATATGAAACTACAGCTCATATAGTGTCCAAAGGAGTAGCTTATCCTGGCACAGACAGGGGGCAGTACAGAACATGTAGGACCACAGAGGAGCTACTAGCCAACCAATAAAATTGTTTTACTAGTGAAATGGCCATGTCAATTGAGTGGATCTGGATCGGAGTTATTGTATGTTGAGTCTAGCTTCAACATACGATGGCCCAGAAAAGATCATTGTATGTTGAAAATATTGTATCTTGAGGCCATTGTATCTTGAGTGAATACTGTACGCTATTTTCTAGTAAATGGAACATCAACTTGGGAACACAACAATCCCCCAAGATTATCTTTCAAGGGGTTGTCCAGATTCTAGATATTTATGACATATCAATATATGAGCTGAAGGAACCTGGCACGGCCACTGCACAGTGGACAGAGCTGTTTGCTTCCAGCTCCATCCACTGTGTTATTTCTACAGCCTGTGTCTGCTGAGAGATCACCTGACTGGAAGGGGTGCTGGACCTACACCAATCTTATATTGATGACCTAGCCTGATAATAGGTCATGAACAGTACCTACAACCTGGACAAGCCATTTATATGGACATCTCAAACCCACCCTAATTTCCTTTCATTATGGGTGTCAAAAATATTTCCCAACATTTTCACTGACCTTTGGAACAACTTTAAAGTTCCTTAAAATATCCATAAGTCTCGGTATATTCCCTTCTCTACATTTCCTCCAGATTTCTCTTTCAAACTCTCCTTCGATTAGCTTAAAGTTGAAATTTTATTCACATCTTTATCCAATTCAGCAGCAGCAAGTGGAGTCCGTTCACGTTAACCTGCCTGGAATTCAGGAGGGATGCCAAAAGTGCTGAGCTAATGAACGTTTAAAAACTGGCTTGCTCCCTGGGCCCTGCGCCTGACTCCATACGCCTGGGTCATTTCCACTAGATGCTGGTGCTAATGAGGCCTTATTTTGCCCTATTCTTTGCTTAGGTGCTCAGCTGTTTTTCATTGGAAGCAATCGAAATGTGGTCCTTTTTTAGCATGCAGCTGCATGAGCAATCAGTATTATATGCTATAATTCCATTTTATGGGAGACAGGCACACTTAAATTTTTAGTAGTTTCACGTCTCCCATCTTAATTATTTAAAACTGAGCAGCATCTCCCAGTTTTTACTATTGGGATTGTTCAGGATTATTTCACCGTCCCAGCTGCACAGCCTCCCTATACACAGTTGGCTATAAATTTTGCGATAGACTTTAACCTATTGGTAAAAATGGTAAGCCTTTTATATGTATCAGGGCTAATTCAGACAGCCGTAGTGTTTTATGGTCCGCAAATTGCGGATCAGCAAAACATGGATGCCAACCGCGTGCGTTACGCATTTTGCGGACCACACATTACCGTCATTATGATAGAAATGACAATTCTTGTCCATGATTGCAGACAAGAATAGGACATATTCTATCTTTCTTGCTGGGCCGCAGAACGAATCTACGGATGTGGACAGCACACGGTGTACTGTCCGCATCTTTTATGGTAGTGTATGGAGCTGTGTAGTTCCAGTACCTGGTTGGGAGGTGCAACTCGGTCGATCTGATATTATCCCAATCTAAAGATAAGTCATGAGTAGCTAAATCCTAAAAAAGACCTTTAAACGGGTTGTTCATTTTGGACGTTCCCTACTTGTTAAAAGGGTTGGCAATAAGCTGTTCACTGAGAGTCCTAGTGTTCAGTTTCTCTGCACCTTCACCACAGAGGAGATTAAAGGGGTTATCCAGGTAAATATAATGATGACCTACCCTCAGGATAGGTGCTGGCCTTCTTACAGCTGATCAACGTTGGTCCGGGTTGTCAGACCCATGGTGATCTTATATTAATGACCTATCCAGAGGACAACCCCTTTAACCATTACACAGTAATGCAGGACGAGTGCTACAGACACAGAGAGACACTGGGGAAGATTTATCAAAACTGGTGTAAAAGAAAACTGGCTTAGTTGGCTAAAGGTACCAATCAGATCCATTTCATTTCCTTTCAAAAAAAGGTGGAATCTGATTGGTTGCTCTGGTCAACTAAGCCACTTTTTCTTTATACCAATTTTGATAAATCTCACCCACTGCTCCCTACTCAGACCAAGCTTCATGAGCATGGGACCTCCTTCTATTAATTCAGAATTCCTTAGTAGGTATACGATAAAAGGTTTTCTAAGCTGCCATTTTTTTTCCCTCCAACTATCTAGCAATCATGCATTTAATTCTCCAAAAACAGCCTTATATATTTTTTCACACTTAAAACTAGAAAAATCAACATGACACTTACTGTACATCTCATGCCGTCAAAAGAGATCAGATTTGTTGAGGCATGGACTCTACGAGACCTCTAAGGATGTCCTCTGGTATTTGACACCAAGATATTAGAAAAAATTATTTGTTGTATCGTGTAAGGTGTGAGATGTGGACATTGCACATTATTCAGCTGAAAGAGGCAATCATTACCGAATACCATCTTACGACACCTTGCGGACCCCGGGCCAGATCCAGCGTAAATGGTCAGATCTGAAACCTCCCTCAGAGGCAGTATGTATATGTGAGGTAGAACCAGTAAGGTGCTGTCTATCCGGCTAAGTTCATAGTACAACCATCCACCATACAATAAAGTGAATATGAGGACACATTGCGGTACCTGTAAAGAAATACACACAATGGGCAACATACTTGAAAACGTTGCTGAAAGGTAAGAACATTAATGCAAAAAATCCAGTGCAAACAATATAGTGCAAATACATTATAGGTATAATGTAAACATTTTAAATATCACCGACCTAGTATGCTCACGGACACATTTAAGTCTCTTTTCTTCTGACGCTTGTCATACAACTGGAACAGACTCCCAAACTCAGTTGCAATTTATAATCCACATAGGTAAAATTGTAATCCAAATGGGTAAAAAATAGCAGCAAAGGTTCCTTAAAAAACCCTCTTTCAAGGGACTCCCCAATAACCTGAAAAGGGGGAAAAAAGGGATAAGGCGCACATGTGCGCAACTTGGTTAAAACTTTTTTTTTTGATGGGGGGAGTCCTGATAATCCATGTCCATCTGAGTGAGGACAAACGCAGGGCAACAAAAATAAAAACAAACGCCAACTAGTGCTCACCCTTCAGGTTAAGTCCACGTTGTGGCTCCCATAAAAGCTGCAGGATCCTTACTTAAGGGCCAGCAGGTCCTCTTCACTGCTGCTGGAGCTAAAAGATATGAGAGGGTGCTCCTGCCTCATGAAAGCAACACTGGCTGCGGCAGCAGACCCCACCGACCTCTCAGGGATGGTCTTGGTAGTGACCGGGCGGTCACACTGGCAAGGGCTGTGGCAACTTGGGCCTTGCCCATTACCTTGTAGTGGCCAGATCCTCCCACCGGCATACAAGGTGACAGAATCTCCGGCTGTAAGGGCTCTGGTGCGGCCTGCACATGCCATGGCAATTGGTATTGTACCACCGATGGCTGGTACACGAAACTGATGGTGGTCATCTGTCCTACATGAAGGATCAGCGGTGGTGGGAAATCTGGTATCAGGGGTTCCAGCTGAGCTTGGGATTTCTCCTCAGATCGCAGAGTCCCATCCTTTGTCTCATGGGAACACCAAGCCTCTTCTGCGGCCTGGGCCTCCTCATTCCAGTCTTCCGGGGGCGCTGCAGGAGTAGCTGGTTGCTTAAGGAGTTTCACCCCAGTAGCAAAGGGGCCTTGGAGGCTATTCATAGGGGTATACTCCACGTAATCCCCTGCGTGGAGATTGTGGCGGACGGGCGGAAGATATGGCCGCTTTAGAGAACAGCGGTTGGCATATAATTCTTCTGCCGTCTCCTCATCGGCGATAAAACCACACTGAACCAAATAATGGTACCCTTTCGGCGCTCCAGCTTGGGGTCACCGGACCGTGGGTGCTCCAACACCTGAACAACCCACTCCTCTACCAACTTTTTGTATTCCCAGAGGGTCAGGGCGTTCCGGGTGACAGCCTCGGGAACCATTGAATTTTGCCGAAGGGAGTAGTCCTTCCGCGGCGGAGCGGGAACTCCTGCCGCCTCCGCTGTGTCAGCCAGCGGAGTGAACACCTCAGTGGGCACCTCAACCGACTTCTTAGGCTGCCGGACATATTGAGAGACGTAGATCTCCTCCGGTTCCTTCTCCTCATAGGGGTCGTGCCCCACACCATGCCTCCGCAGTCAGGGCCTCGCTGTGTCGCCATCTTAATTGCCTGAGTTGCCTCGTCTTCCTCGCGCACATGAGAAGGGGCGGAGCTACCGGGGAGGAGTCTGCATCGCTAATGAGTTGAATTCGTACACAACAGCGTATAGAGTAATTTATACGTAGCAATAGCGTATAATTTATAGGACAAACTATGTAGCGAATGCATACAAAGCTGAAGCAAATCACCTAATATTCGGATTCGCTTTGCAGCTAAAAATACCCAGGATTCGACACGAATCAACGAATCGATTCGCTCATCTCTAATATATATATATATATATATATATATATATATATATATATATATATATATTTTTAATTTTATTTTATTTTTATTTTACTTGGGAATGGGAAAACTGCACACATGATAGTTGAAGTGTGTCTTTATAGTACATCAAGAGGTCAGCCCATCTGGAATCAAGATGGCAGCCCCCTTAAGGCTGTAGTTAGTTGCCATGTTTAGCAAGCCTAGACGTCTGCTGGCTCAAATCTCATTGCTACGTTCTTTTGGTCCTTATAATAATGAGATCTGGTAGTATTTTTGTTTTCTTTATGGCTATTATTAAATTGTAACTAAGCTGAAATAACTCCAATCAATTTCCTTTGAGATGTATGTTTCTTTAACCACTTCCATTCTTATACAGAAATCAATTCACTGTACGGGGTGGAATAATCTCTTTACCTTATGAATGGGGTTAAAACATCCGCTAGTATGCCACAGTGGACATGATTAAGCAGGCAAATTAAAGGGTTCAGCAAAAGTAGATACTTAACTCCCAAACCCCATGTCAGGTCTGAGTAATTTAGAATAAGAGGCATATTTGTCAACGTCCTCCGGTTCTTAATGTAAGACAAAGCAGGTGAAAGGTATTTGAACCACATTAATCACAAGTAAAATGGAACTATTTTCACTTGCATCATTATGAGTCTTTACTTTCCCTTAAGCCAGGTGTGTGTTTTTTTCCTGAAGTTCACAGTCAATACATAAAGTAATCCAGGTTCATGTTTCTAACTAGCCCAGAGGTTGTCTTTAATTAGTTGAAGTATAGTCCTAAAATTGTAGCTCCCAACGTATAGTTCCCCAAACTGTGAAGTGGGGTGGGGGTAGGGGTAGCTATCTTAAAGAGGACCTTTCTGAGATTATGTGCTGCAAACTGGTATGCTTAGGCTACTTTCACACTAGCGTTTTAAAATTCCGGTATTGAGTTCCGTCATAGGGGCTCAATACCGGAATAAAACGCTTCAGTTTTGTCCCCATTCATTGTCAATGGGGACAAAACTGAACTGAAGACAACGGAATGCTCCTGAAAGCATTCCGTTCCGTCTTCAGACCGGAGAACAAACCGCAGCATGCTGCGGTTTGCTCTCCGGTCCAGGCATCCGCACCAAGACGGATCCGGAATGACCCCCAATGCAAGTCAATGGGGGTGGATCCGTCTGGTGTGACCATAATGGTAACCGGATCCGCCCTCCATTGACTTTCAATGGAGTCCATTACGGATCCGGGTACACATAGACACATACAGACATAAACATACACACACATAAAGACATACAAACACACATACATACTTACATGCTCCCCGGCAGGTCTTCGGAGCGTCAGGACGGCTCACACAGGTCACGATTCCCCACAGCGCCCTCTGCTGGGCGCCTGGTGGAATCGTCAGATGACGATTCCACCAGGCGCCCAGCAGAGGGCGCTGTGGGGAATCGTGACCTGTGTGAGCCGTCCTGACGCTCCGAAGACCTGCCGGGGAGCATGTAAGTATGTATGTGTGTTTGTATGTCTATATGTGTGTGTATGTTTATGTGTATGTATATGTATGTACTGTGTGACATGTGTGGGGCCGGAGCGCGGTTCCGGCTCCACACATGTCACTGCGGCAGGCCTGATCCGGCAGCACCCTTCACCTGCCGGATCAGGCCTGCCGCCAGTGTGAAAGTAGCCTTACCAGATAGTGCGGCCCCTACAGATGCAAGCAATTTAAAAAAAATAAGAAACACCCCTACGTTCCACCGCTATGCCCATCTGCTGTTTTTGGCACCTGATATGTTCATTTTAGACCATTGGTACAGGGAGGAGGAGGCATTTGGTTTTCTCAGGGGATATCTTTTTTTCCCTAGCTGTGATGCTGTCCAAAGCAGCGAACCTTGTCAAAGCCAGGGAGAAGTTGAGCTGTTTTTTCCCCTGGCTGTGACACGATGTACCGATGGTCTAAATTAGCATATCAGGCACCAAAAAAATAAAATAAAAATAGTGCTTGCATCTGTAGGGCCGCATCTGGTAAGAATACCAGTTTGTAACCCATAACCCTATGAAAGGTCCTGTTTAAAGAGCATCCACTCTCTCTGCAACTGCCGGGGCCTCTCCACTCAGAGAGACAGGACAGGACCAGTCAGTAAAAACGTCATACCTGGCCTTTGTTTCTCCTAAAATCACTTAAAGTGGAGTGGGCATGGCAGTTGCAGAGAGAGCTGAGCCTCTAGGTGTAATGACAACGTCAATTTCTCAGCAATGTGGGCACATATGAACATGGGACCAACACAAATGCCTTCAGCTGCCAAGTGTACATGCAACAGGTCAGCCAGTGTCATAGGTACAAATCTGCTGCCCTTTAAGACAAACAGGTGAGTCATTGTGGGATCTGGAAGTATGAAAGGTGTTTTTCCATCATGTCAATTGGCTAAAGCTGGTGATATACCTTTGATAAAAGTTGGTGGATCCTGATGACAATCCAGTGTCTCAGCGGACTATTCCCTGAACATTCTCTTTTGGTGTCATTTTGTGCTATTTTATTTTGTATGCATTGCTTGTACAACTGTATTTACACTTGCTATAAAAATGCATAAAAAAGCAGCAGATGTGCAGCCTATGGCCACATTCACATGGATGTAATTGAGATTCATTTCACATGGATCCTTCTATAGGTCCATACTGTACCATATGTACCTCTGATTTTACTTTTTTCTCATCAGTTCTGTAGGAAGTGTCTTATGAAATTTGTTTCCATGTACAGGAATATAACAGTGACAGGCAGCATGAAAGCTGGGCCAGGACCTTTGTACAAAGGTCAAAAAGTCTCCATATACCATAGAGTATTGCCGGCTGAACCAGTGACTGGCTGACAATCTATTGTGTAAGGGGAGCTCACAACTCTCCCCTGATATCACCTGTTGAATTTCAGCATCTGATCTTTTTTCTTCTAACGGGAGATAAGCCACCACAAGAAGTTTCTGGCAGTGGCTTCTCCTCTCTCCCTGTTGACAATATATATACATTCAAACCAAGCATGTATGTGTATGGGGAGTTGAGAGAAATAGCTGTTGGCCAAAAAGGTGTACAGGTACCTTTAAGCACCTATGCAACCCTTTACATGTTATGACTTATTATCAGAATAGCCCTTTACTTTCTGATCAGCAGAGGTCCGACACCCAGCACCCCAGCTGATCAACTGTTCTCCAGTAGCTCTGTAACTCAGTGCCAAAACTATACAGCCCCACCCATAGTGCAGTGGACAGAGCTGGTTCCAGCTCAGGAGCTCTGGGGTTTTGGACCCTTGCCAATCAGAGGAAGGGCCATCACTTGAAAAAGATTGGATAGCCCCTTTTGTTGGCCTGCATTGCAATGGAATGCATAAAGAAAACACCTATGAAGATGTTTAATTATAGCTACCCTGAGATCTTGATAGTGCTCAAGATATTACCTTGCATACCTTTCATGCTCTGAATGTTATAGTGAAGATGACCATAGATGAGATCAGTGCTCTGATACTGGAACATTCATTTTAAAACCCTATACATGCAAACAAATCCCTCCTACCTGCCCAGCATATATTCTTTCCTTTATGGGGCAAGTTGTCTTCTTTTGTTATCAGGTAATATCATGCTTAGAGCTTCTGAAATACAATGAAAATTATAATGGTGATGATTGCTTTTACAGGACTTTCTTCAACACATAACCCACAGCAAGTCTAATTGCAGGTAGCAGGGTTTGACTGGAAGATAAGGTCCTACTGAGGAACCTCAGCTCTTAACACATCACCCACCACCCTCTGTTCCTATCAGAGAACTTACAGACTTAGTCATGTCATCACCCTGGTCCCTACACCTCCACCTGTCAAAAGGCTGCCTGGAATTTGAGATCTGAACACTTTCTTTCTTTACAGCTCACAACTATGGTGGCTGAATATTCTGACGTTATGCTGTCGGTTTTACCTGCGGTTTTCAACCTTTAAAATGCAACAGATTTTACAATTTTCTCAGACCTGCCAGAAACAATACTACAATTTTCTCTGACCTCTCAGTCTCATGGGTATATCCTCTTGGACACAGCACTTCCTGAATCTTCTACTCAGAAATATTGTAGACATGCTGTATAAGGTCTCTCGATATTTGCCATTGGCATCCTATTGGAACATGGCACTTGAAAGCACGCATAAAACGTACAACTCACCATTATGGAACTTCCTTATGAAAAGAAACCCTGATTCTTCATGTCCCAGATGTGTGCAACTGGAAGCAGACCTATATCTTTGTTTTTGGGGGTGCCCTATAATCCAACAGTTCTGGAAAGGGTCGAATCATTTGCCCTTTCCCACCTGGTCAATTTTGTCCACCTTACTCCTCCTTAGGTGATCTTTGATCATCTAGATTCTCGGGTCTATCATTGCACTTCAGAGGCAAAGAAATTGCTGTTTATTTTGTCCAGTGTGGCCCTTAAGACCATAATACAGGAATGGCTTTCCCCCCAGGCCCCACCATTTAGACTATTTCTGCAAAAACTGTCCCACCTATTCCAAATGGACTGAGTGGAAACTGCTTAGCATAAAGAAGCTAATGTTAAATAGTTCTCTATGGGAACCATTTATTGAGATTCTGCATCCTCGAACCAATCAGCTAATGACTTCCCAATAAAGGATGAAGAGGGACTTCCTCTCCCTTATGCACTTCCCTGCCAACATTGTTGCTGTGTATGGTGGTCCTTATGGGATGGTCCATGCGCCCCTCCCATTTCCCTTCTGGAAGTTTCTACCATCTGCACACAGGATCTTTGGAGCTCAGCCAGAGTAATCAATGGGTTCTTGGTCACCACTCTTACTTCTTTACCATTTACTTAGTTTGTTGGGTGGCCAGGTCTAGAAAAAGTCCTGGTTGCTCCAAATTACTTCCATGTAAGGATTATGGAGGCCACTATGCTCTTGGGAAGTTTTAGTGCAGCATACATTTGCAGCATACATTTGTACCCTTCTACAGATCTGTTACACAATCATGTCTCTGAGTTCTACAGGCAGTTCTTTCGTCCTCATTGCTTGGCTTTTGCTCTGATATGCATTGTCAGCTGTGAAACCTTATATAGACAGAGATGTGTCTTTCCAAATCATGTCAATATCAACTGAATTTACCACAGATGGACTCCAGTCAAGGGTCTGAATACATGCAAGATTTTAGTTTTTCTTTTTTAATATATTAAATATAATTAATATAAAAATATTTCTAAAATTCTGTTTTCACTTTATCATTAAGGTGGGTTTGGTGCAGAATGACGAAGAAAACTTTATTTTCACACAAGGTCGCAACATAACAAAACGTGCAAAAGTGAAACAAGATCAACCCATGATAGACACTACAAAAAATGAGGGCAAAAAGTCAAATGTTAATACATTACCCCTAAGACTGGTGTATGAAAGGCCAGTTTTAATAAATTGTCCACTAAGCATTCTGTGCTCATATACGCTCCTGACATGTAAACCCAATCTAATGAATAATAATTTATATTTAGATTATATTATGTTATTAATTGAAATGATTAAATGTGGGGGTTTGTGTTAATGAAATAGGACCTTCCTGTGTTGAGTTACCTGAAAAAAGAAAAACGCAAGGCCTAGGGGGTTAGTAAAAAATACCCATAAACACTCTATTCCCATACACATGCATTCAATATTCCTATTCCCTTTGATCACTTTTTATACAGGGATTTGAAAGCATTTTAAGTGATTAATAAGCGCTCATGGCTATCACATGGATTTTTATGTGAAATGAAAAAATGGGTCTTTTCTTACACCCATTCCTGAGCTGTAAACCTCTCATATAAATTGCTTTTAGCTGAGAGATATTACTGTTTAATGTTCCAATTAGGTTCAGGCTGTTTTTGTGAGAAGAGTTTACAATTCAACGTAGTATAAAAGTCATGGATGGATATTTTAATTGGGTTGTTTTTTGTTAAAGATAGGTAGCAACTTGTAACAAATCACTATAATGAAAAATTAGCATATTAATGAAGTCAGTCTGAAACTGATTTTAATTATATGGATGCCAAAACAAGCCTGCATTTAAAGGAAAAGTATAGTAGTAGCTAGCAATAGTAGTATTAATAGCTAATTTTAGTAATTAGTAATGGAAGTTACTATCTATACTTCTATGCCCTCATGAGAACACTACCAGCCCTGTGCTCTGGCCTTTTCATAGGGACATTAGGTCAGATTTACGAAGACCGGCATTCCGTACGCCAGTAAAAAAAAAGTCTGCTAGAGTAAGATGTGCCAAATTTATTAATTTAATAAATTTGGTGCATCTTCTGGCTGTCTGTGTGCCAAAAACTGAAATCTATGCTAGCTATGAGTTGGCTATAATTTACATAATGTTTTGTCTTAAATTATTGTAAATCTGTCGAGAGAGGCCGTACCCAGTTCCAATAACCCCAGCAACTTTTCATACCACTTTGGAAAAAGTATTAAAAAATATGGCTTTGAAACCTAAAACCTGGCAATATGGCATTGAATCCTTATGGGTGTAATTACAAAGGGAAATGGATACCCACAGGCTCGGACTGGCCCACAGGGGAACAGATGGGCCCCGGAGCTAGGTAGGCATCTAGTCCTCCACCTCCTGCACAAGTGACACATGGCACAGTAGACTGACCTATAAATAGGCTGCCTAAGATGCTATGCAGTACATTGCCTATGTCCATATAAAAGACTGGATAGTGTGGGCAGGTAGCATATGCATGCGGGCCCCCAGAGGGAATTTTACTGGTGGGCCCTAGACACTCCAGTCCGACCCTGGATACCCATAATACTTGGTGTAATCTATAGACCCCCTAACATCACTGAGGAGATAGAAGTTCAGCTGTATAACCAAATAGAGCGGGCTGCACAGGCTGGTACAGTGGTCATAATGGGAGATTTTACTTTCCCAGATATTGACTGGCCTCATGTTTCTGTCTGAACTGCAAAGGAGAGAAAATTCCTCAACTTGCTGCAGGACCACTTTATGGGCCAATTTGTAGAAGCTCCCCCTAGGGGCAATGCTTTGTTGGATCTGGTGATCTCTGACGATGTAGAGCTTGTTGGAAATGTTACTGTTAGTGAAATACTAGGTAATAGTGATCACAATATAATTATATTCCCCCTGAACTATAGAAAAAGCAAACTCTGGCTGGGAGTGAAAAAACACTGAATTTTAAAAAGGCCAATTTCCCCAGGTTCTTCCCTGGGCTATGGGTAACTCTAGGTCCATGCACTATTTTCTTCTCTCTCCTTGTTCTAGGGATAGGTGTGGGTCTCAGCACTCAGACGCCTACCAAATGTTTGATATGTCTCCCTAACATGTCAAAAGTTGTATGAAAATTCAGTGACCCTTTAACTCTGTAAAGGACTGAAAACTTCTATGCAGTACATAGACAGATCATCGATTTCTGTGTAATGCTTAATTTCTCCTGTGGTGGCACTGCAGAATAGTTGAATGCTTGTGGCAGTGTTCCCCAACAGACTACAACTCATTACTGGAGATTCCTAGGACCTCTGGATGATGTTAGGGTAGTGTAGGCAGGAGATGATGAGGTCATGTTGAAGCATTTTAGCAGAATTCTGGTTGAGGAATGTGTGGATCTGAGAGATATTTATGGGTTGGAGGCAGCAGTCACTTTGGATCAGTCACTTGTGTCACATACAGTAAGTAACTTTGAGGAGATTCATCTAAACTAGTGTAAAGGAAAACTGTCTTAGTTGCCCTTAGCAACCAATCAGATTCCATTTTTCATTTTCCTATGCAGCTCTGAAAACTAAAAGGTGGAATCTGATTGGTTGCTATGGGCAACTAAGACAGTTTTTCTTTACACCAGTTTTGATAAATCCCCCCCCCTTGTGTTTGCCCAGTTTTTAGCACATTCCAGTGCATAGTTATTGACATTTGTTAAGCCATACACGTGAGTTTACTAGTGAACACTTAATCAGCCCATAGCTATCTCTCCTGATTGTCCCATACACATGCATATTTGGCCTGGCTAAGCATGTATGTGTTGTGAATGGGAGAGGGAAAAACCCAGCATTGCTGGAAGTTACTGCGTGTTGCCGTCTGACCCTATTAACTATAATTGCGACTGGCAGGGACCTGGTCATAACCTGGCAAATATATAGAGAATTGGCCAGACTAAAACCGCTGCACTTGGCAGTTTTAGTCTGGACGATTTTCAGAATGTTTGCCGGGTTGCGGCCAGATCTCTGCCGATCCCCATTATAGATAATCGGTCCAGTGGGTATCAGGTAGCATCCAGCAGTGCCGGATCCAGACATCTCCCTGCCGGAACAGCCTGCAGGAGATGTCTAATGCTGGTGTGAAACTAGCCTTATTTGCCAAAGAACAAAAAGATCAAACATGTTGACATCCAACATGCCTGATCCTTCTCCTCCCAGACATCCACCATCAGGGGCAAGTAAGGAGGCCTCCATACATGTTATACTAGTGGGCCCAGCTGACATACATCTAATATGTATGGTCTGCTTAAGAATACTGAGGCCTTATAATCGTTCAGTCTTGTTTTTAATGGACATGAACAAGACCAGTGATCGCCAAAGGTCACAAGCTCCCCAGTATGAGACCTCAGCCAAGCAAGTCCCTATAGCTCATATTCCTGGACCTATGTAAAAGAGATAGAGGGGAAAGTGGAATATTAGGACTTGCACTTAATTTGAATTTATGTGTAATGTTCTGAACAGACAGGGTCACTAGCCTCAGCAGTGATGTGTCCCCAAGCAGCACATGACCCAGCAGTAACATGCCGCTTGGGAACATGTTTTGCATGTGATCCCATCCATCCTGAAATTTACAGGAAGGGGACCAGAAGACCTCTGAAGGGAGTCAGAGAGACAGAGCAGAATGGCAGAGAGCAGGTGGGTTTGATTTTTTTTAATACGTACAGCTAAGGCTGGACCGCCCCTTTAAGGCCTCCTTTTTAGCATGTATCAGATATTCCCTGGAAAAAAAATGTTATCACTTCAAGGTGTTATATTAAAATAGCAAAATCCTGTTTCTGAGATCAAAGCATGCAAGTAGTACATTTCTTCCAAATCTTCACCAATGCAATTTGGGGGGGGGGGAGAAGTGATTATGGTACTATCTACGCTAGAAAAACTACACTTTAAATTTATGCTATTTGAAAGCCTGTAATGATACTACACACTTCTTCTTATCCTGTGGGCACTTTAGATTTTCTTCTCCCTTTCTTTCCATGAACTGATCTGACATTCCATTGGGACCCTGGACCATCCTGACTCTACTAAGATCCCAGGAAACTTTAGGACCATCAGTGGAGCCAGTCTCCCTTTCATCCATCATCCTTATCAGCAGAGTCTGGCAGCTGGGGTGGTCCTGGTTGCCCTCCTTGGTAGGACTCTAGCAGAGACATCTGACTGAGCATCAACTCTTGGAGACATGGATGAGGCAATAAAGTGATAAGCAAGAGTCACAAACAAAAACAAATGTCCATATTCTTTACATCAAAGCATGGCAGCTAAATTTATGCCTGTAAAGTATGCCCACAGAAATCCCCTCTCCAGTCAAAGAGAAATGTATGGGCTGAGGGCACTGACCTATGTCAGCCGGGTTCAGAAGAGCTTAGAGGTGAAGTATCACTTACTAGTATATATTGGAAGCTGAATGATCCAAAATCACTCACCAATGCAACACCTTGCTGACATCATTAACATTGCATAGATCATCATAAGCATCCTTAATATTATCCAGAATATATGCAGTGAACAACTAGTTGACGTCTTGCACATTTGAGGATTGACCACAAATGACAGCAATTTGTATATTTTTAAAATTAATTATCTGTATGGCAGAAAACCCACTCCGACCCAAAGCTGTGGGGCACTGAATTGACACATGGGCCCAAGTGGCCAAAAAGGTCCACATTTAAGGGATTCATTCTATTAAAGACGTATGATTTTAGCACTGATGCCTAGGAGCTTTATAGAGGTACCCTAATGAAGACAAGTCTTGTCCATATTCTCTATTAAGACTGATGAACATTGTATAGAGGACTCCCCCATTCTAGACCTCCTTTAATTAGCCAAAATGGACAGCCTTTCTGTAGGAGAGACTCCCATTTTGGCAGACTCGAGCCATCCTTATATTACATGGGCAGTCATTCATCTGAATGTTTAGTATGAAATATTACAGTTACTCTGCATCAGTTTGACTGGTCTGTATTTTTTTGCAGTGTTTGATGCTTTTTTGATGCATTTTTGACCCGTTTTTTCTGCTTCTTCCCATTGAAAAGGAGCTGATTTTGATACAGAAACGCTCCAAAATCAGTGCCAAAAAACTCTGTGTGAACTGGCCCGTAAGATAGTTGCAAATCAAATAAAACCTTATACCTCTTACAAAGCTCTATCATTTACAGTAACTGTTTCTATGGGTTAGTCCCCATTCACACGACCGTATGAATGGGGCCGCATCTATTCCGCAATATTGCGGAATAGATGCTGCCCCATTCATCTCAATGGGAGCGGGCAGCTGCCGCACGGAGCCAGCTCTGTGCCGCGGCTCCGCATAAAAAGATAAAACATGTCCTATACTTGTCCGCATGAGCGGAAAAGTATAGGCATTTTCAATGGGGTGTCCCGCCGTGTGTTCCACAGCGCTGCGGAACACACGCCGGGCGGCAGCCGTAGTAGTATTGCGGGTCCGCATTATTGTGTAGTAGAAGATACACCGTAGTATTCTGGACCCACAATAATACGGTCGTGTAAATGGGGCCTAACTGTATGACCATGTTGTAGTAGTAATACCTCCTAGTTGAACTGTTAAACTGTAGTATGACTGTTGCTAGAACATGGCAGCATTGCTATTATGTCATGATTATGAATATGCATGTTACCTAGCACTTCAATGAGCCATGTAAAATGCATCAATGATGACATGCCATGGTGAGGTGATATGTAATTTACCACGTACTGAGCCTTTAAACCGTTTTGAGATGCCAGCTAGGAAATGGTTAATGTATTTGCACTACTGTGTATTTGAGAGCATAATAGAAATGTATAGTTATGACATTATTGACAGACCTTGACAGTATGCTTACACTTTGGGAGAGTAGAATGTGATGGACATTGCAAAGATCGCGCAGAAGATACACCACCCCAATTCCAAAAAAGCTTGGGGTACTGTGAAAAATATAAATAAGTGTAAATAAAAACAGTCCAATGATTTACAAACCTCATAGACCCATATTTTTAATCACAATAGATCATAGAACATGTATCAGATGTTGAAAGTGAGACATTTCACCATTTCATTAAAAAAATTAACTCATTTACAACTTAATGGCAGCGACAAATCTCAAAAAAGTTGGGACAGGGCCTTGTCTACCATTGTGTAACATCCCCTCTTCTTTTAACCACAGTCTGTAAAGGTCTGAGAAGTGAGGAGGCCAACATATTTTCCCATTCTTGTCTGATGTAGGAGTCTAGCTGCAACAGTGTTAGGTCTTCCTTGCCAGATTTTTCGTTGCATGAGGCACATAACCTCTTCTATTGGTGAAAGGTCTGGATTGCCAGCAGACCCGGACTCTTCTTCTGCGAGGCCATGCTGTTGTGATGGATGCAGTATGAGTTTTAGCTTTTAGGTTTTGAATGAGGGCTCATGCACACAACCGTATGTATTTTGCGGTCTGCAAAACACTGATCCGCAAAAAATACGGATGACTTCCTTTTGGCATCTGTATTGTATCAGTTTTTTAATTTGCAGATCCATTGTAACAATGCCTATCCTTGTCTGTTTTGCAGACATAGGACATGCTCTATATTTTTTGTATGTATTATATGAAACTTGCATACAGATGCAGAAAGCACATGGTATGCTGTCCACATTTTTAACAGACCCATTGAAATCAATGGGTCCTTATCCAATCCTCAAAAAAAAAAAAAACTGACACAGAAACAAGATACATTTTGCATATAGCCTAATAGAACTGTCCAATCCTAATAGGACATATTCTCCACCTTTGCGGAATGGACATACGGAAACACATAGAGTAACTTCCATTTTTTTTGCGGACCCATTGAAATTAATGGTTCTGCATATGGTCCGCAAAATAAATGGAACAGACACAAAAATAAATTACGTTTGTGTGCATGAGCCCTTAGGGGTTGCTCTCTAAATATCCAATTCAGTCTTTCCAAATTGACCATAGGCATGCAATTACTCAATAAACTTTCTACAATTCTCATTGCAGGGTGCAGTCCTTCAATGGATTGCCAGTTTGTCTCTGAAGTGTGGCGGGTGCCAGAAGCAATAAACCCAGACCACGAGCAGTAAAGTCCAAAACCATAGTCATGTATTTCCTTTACTGTCTACTCTCAGCACGACCCAAATGGTTCTCTACCTGAGGGGTTAAATGACTGGGTTTAGCGGGATTGCTGTTCCCCATCATTGCAGCTGGGTGTCTGCTGTATGATACAGCCAGCACCCACTGAGTATGGAGCGGGCTGGCCACAGCCCCCTCCATACATTACCTCAACCACTGTGACGTACTGGTATGTCACAGTGGTTGAAGGGGTTAAGCAAAGTTGTTCTTTCTGGTAGCTTGTTTTCTTACTGTTTTTCTAAGGGCTTTTTGGCAAAGCACACCAAAACAGATCTTCTCTCTAGCTCAGCTTGCTATGAACTCTCTCTCATGATAACCAGGGAAAATGGATCAGCCCATAACCCGGCAACCATTACCAAGTCTGACAGATTTACCATTTCTTCCCATATAAACTCTTTCGGAGTTCATAGTGCATAAAGCACATTCAAAATAACAGTAAGTATTTGAAAATAGTGAAGCTGAGTACTGTAGCTTTAACCCTTTAGCAGTGACGGGTCACTGCAGAAAGAAGGATACAGCATGGGAATAGGGAATAGCTAGGGTGAATATCACAGAAGAAGAAGGATAGAAAGAAGCTTCCTGGTATGTGCATCCTGGAAGCAACCTAGGCCTGTAAAAGAGACAGGATTGTATCAGAGACCAGGCAACCTGTATACAATGTTGTGTGAGAGGCTGAGTACCGTATATCCTGAGGTAAAGATACCAGGTAAGACTGTGCGCAGTGGTTGTAAAGTCAGAGATACTGGAACCAGGAAGCAAATTTTGTGGTAATGTGCTAAGGAAAAGAAGCCATTGTGATAAATGCATTTACATTGATGCTACTCTGAGGAGACCAGAACCTGAGTGCTGATGCCCAGGAGTTTGGTGCCTTGTAAGGGGGCAATGTCATATATTTGTGTTGCCACTTAAAGTGACAGTGAGGGAGATTTATCATGGCTTTCTGCACCGGTCCTGATATCCCCTGCACTGCCCTCATAAATTAGACACATCTTCCTGTAGCCCATGTGTCTAAACAGAAATAGCTCAGAGATTTCTGGGTTCATTTGCGCAAGAAAATTGGTGTAAATGATGAGAAATGTTTTGGGGTGGCTACCACACCCCCTTCCCACCCTCACCATTGCCCCTTTAAGCAAAGTGGCGAGGGCAGCATAAAACACAAGAGTTTGTGATTTATTAACGCCACTTTTCTGGTGCAAGGGAGATGCTAAATTTCCCCCAGTGTGCCAAATTATGCTTTTGTTTCTAACTGAGCCTGTGCCCTCATTGAGAGACTGAAAATGTTGTAACTGTTAGCTCTTTACCCCCATGAATCAAGTAAAGTCCACATTGTTTAAGTTACAACTTTTGTCCTCCTGATTTCTTCCTACATCCTAGAGTAGGAAGCAATGCATAAGATTCAGGGCCAAAAAGATCCTTTTCTATAAGGGTCTGACCACCCCTTATAATCTGGCCACACCTTCCCTCAGAGAAGGGGAGCTGTTGGGAGGGCTATCAGCCACATATTTAAAGGAGTAGTCTCTGAATACACATCTCTTCTAAGCTACAGCTCTTCAAATGACTGCCCTCTTATGTAATATTATAAACCCATGTTTAGGCTCATTATGAATTCAGAGAAGCAAATTAGATTAACTGGTAATGAGGATTTATTATTTACTCACTTCTATATGACTATGATCTATGTGACTACATACAACTCTCTGGATAGGGTTGGTTCTAAATAAACAATAATTTTTTGGCATTGGATGAATCCTGTAGGCTTTGATAATTACTTGCTCCTTTGTTAAGTTTCCTATACAGACAGTAATTCCTTTCAGATTGCACTGACTCTCGTAGAGCATTCTCTGGTGACATGTGGTTGTAATGCTGCTATGGTCTCCTCTCTTGTGGACTTCATCGCCTTCCGAACCCTTGCAGTGTTAACAGTTCCAACCCCTCCCTTACTCTCTGTCCTTTTAACACAGTCTGGAGAATTTTCCCCATTCCTTATTGCAGTGTGTCTGACATCTTAAGAAGCCTTTCAATACCTACGGCAGCTGGTCTGTGTCACTCATGTAAGGGCAGGAGGGGCTTGAAACTGACTCATCTGGATAGTAAACTATAGTTAGTGAATAGGTTTTACAGCATTTACAGGTCAGTGAAACATCCAGGGTCGGATTGGCCCACTAGAGTAAGAGAAGACCCAAGATCTGACACAATAAAGAGCCCCTTATAAAACAGTGTTCTGAAGCAGAATATATTGGAGCTGGCCTTGGAATCTCTGCAGATAACCTAATAAACCTTATTGATGATAAATCCTGAATGTGCAATGATGACAAAAATTAATTAAAAGTAAACGCGCATATTGTCTGTATAAACGGAGGGTGAGTCTTTAGAATAATTTCCTCTGGTGGGCCCAAGGATATTCAATCCGACACTGGAAACGTCCCGACAACCGATCATCATCACTATTTAATCCCTGCTGCATACTTTATCATAGTTTGACTTTACATTAGTAATGTGTTTGCTAGGTATTAAACTAATTAAACTAATTAATTAATTGTTTAAAAAAAATCACATTTGAAATATTCCAAAAAATGTCAAAGATAAAACAAACAAAATAAAACAACATTTTTCAGTAATAGGCTTATAATCCGATTGCTCTTAGAAAGATCAGTGGTTGTATTTGCTCAAGTTTGTAAATTTGACTCCTAAAGTTTTCACCCCACTATTTAAATTATGGTAAAGATGAATAAGCTAATAAACTACAGTACTAATATATAACACTAACCTATCATGTAACATGCAAATCCTAATTATCTGCAACTATCTAATAATGTGTTACATATATAACTATTTTTGAACTAAGCTTGTTTTGGCTTTCCTGACCACAAAATATTTTAGATTTTGCTTTCCCATATTTAAACAGTCGTAATAATATTATTTTTTTTACAAATTTTTATTGCTGAAGCTGTATAAAGTTTTGTGATACACGTAAGTAAGGGTTTGATGAGTGTTTACGTTTTGTGGAGACAGGCAATTCTGCCATTTTTTTATCATTTTCCACTAAAAACAGATTAGCATTGAGTTATGGGTGGAGTGATGCAAAATGTGTACAATTTCTACATCTGTTTTGTGATGTCTCTTTAAAAAAATGCTTAATCTTTTAGGTACCTTACTGATTTTTTTATATTACTAGGGGCAGAATGTCCACAGGACTTACTGGGAAACTTTCCTCCTGAGAACTTCTCACAGCCGATGGCCAGGTACATAAGTCCCGAATCTCCCAGCATTAATAAACGACTGGAGAGTCAGGTACTTATGAACCTGCAGGAGGGCACAGGTGCTCTCCTGAAATCAACTGTATTGCCATCTTCACATTGTATTGCCGCACCATTCACCCTCACAGCCCACTAGTCCTGAAGCCTATAAGGTAGTGTATGAATGGTGCAGACGGTCGTGAAACAACACTGTCATCACAACTTCTTTTGCTGGGTCCCAGATGGCACTATGACATCATTGCAAACGCCTGTGTAAGGAAACAGGTATCTCAGACTGCAGGCCAGCAGCGGATTGCAGCCTGGAATGGGACTCAGGTGAGTCTTTTTTTTACTTAACTTGTCCCATTTAAAAGCATTGATGTGGACACTATATTGGGCATTATTACTATTAGAGGCACTACGGGGAGCTTTATTACTACTGGGAACACAGAGAGGCTTTATGGCTGCTAGGGGCACTAAGGGGGGCATTATTTGTACTGCAGTAACTCTGGGGGAAGATATTACTACTGGGGCCACTATAGGGGGCATTATTACTACTGAGGGCACAGTTTTTTCTGCAGTATACTATTTGGGGGAATTGGGGAACACAGCAGGAGGTGGAACCAGGGTGAAAAGTTTATATTGAGAAGTTGAGGAAGATGATGAAAAAGTGAAGAATCTAAGATAAGGCTGAAAGAAGTTGTCATAGTGGTCTGTGCCGAATTGAGAAAATGAGAGGGAAAAAACACCAGAGGAGATGTCACTGGATGTAAGAGTTATGTAGAGCTGTATTTTCCTGTATGGTTGTAGTACTGAAAGACCAGACAGTAAGCTGAAGGCATGGCCGACTTGGTCCTGTGTCACCTCCTCAGAAGCCTGGGCAGCTTCTGGGAGTTATTTTGTGCTGCTGAGACAGTGTGCTGCACTGTGGTATTTCTTTCTGTTGCGGGAACATTTTTGCTACACTAATGTATTGCTGATCCTGCCTACTTGTGTTGGCCAACACCTTCTGTCAGGACTTAGTGTAGTTTAGGCACCTGGAGAAGAACTGAAAAGAAGTTTTGAGTAATACCAGTGCTAGGACTAGGAGCAATATACTCACCGCTCCCTGAGCCCTGAAAATAGATACATTTGGCCACCTCCCAGACCCCTTCCTGAGTTCGGACCCTGTAGCAGCCGCTTCCCCATGCCCAGATCATTTTTATAAATTTTTTTCAGACACAACAGAGGACTTTTTATGCTTTTTATCCGGAATATTATTAGAATGTCTCTAGAATGTGTATTTATCTATTCATTTTTATATAAAACACACATGTGTCTGGGAAGGTATGCCTAAGGTAAGCCTGAACAGTAATTATCAGGGGCTGGCTGGCAGACTTTAGCCTGGGGGGCAAGCATAAAGCAGTGGCCCATAAACAGCGGCCCATCCTTTTTTAAATGGGGTACCACAGGGGTCAGTATTACGCCCTATTCTCTGCAATATATTTATTAATGATCTTGTAGAAGGCTTGCACAGTAAAATATCAATTTTTGCAGATGACACTAAACTGTGTAAAGTAATTAACACAGAAGAGGATGGTATACTGTATATATATATATATATATATATATATACTACAGGGGACAGTATACTGTATGTATACTACAGAGGACAGTATACTGTACATATATATACTACAGAGGACAGTAGACTGTATATATACATTACAGAGGACAGTATACTGCTACAGATGGATCTGGAAAGACTGGAGGCTTGGGCAGAGAAGTGGCAGATGAGGTTTAACACTGACAAATGTAAGGTTAGTCGCATAGGAAGGAATAATGCAAGTCACCAGTACATACTAAATGGTAAAACACTGTGTAACTCTGACATGGAAAAGGACCTAGGAATTTTAGTGAACAGCCAACTAAGCTATAGAAACCAGTGTCAGACAGCTGCTGCCAAGGCCAATAAGATAATGGGTTGCATCAAAAGAGGCATAGATGCCCATGATGAGAACATAGTCCTGCCACTTTACACATCACTAGTCAGACCACACATGGAGGACTGTGTACAGTTCTGGGCTCCTGTGAACAAGGCAGACATAGCAGAGCTGGAGAGGGTTCAGAGGAGGGCAACTAAAGTAATAACTGGAATGGGTGAACTACAGGACCTAGAAAGATTATCAAAATTAGGGTTATTCACTTTAGAAAAAAGACGACTGAGGGGAGATCTAATAACTATGTATAAATATATCAGAGGTCAGTACAGAGATCTCTCCCATCATCTATTTATCCCCAGGACTGTGACTGTGTGGAAGGGACATCCTCTGCGTCTGGAGGAAAGAAGGTTTGTACACAAACATAGCAGAGGATTCTTTACTGTAAGAGCAGTGAGACTATGGAACTCTCTGCCTGAGGAGGTGGTGATGGTAAGTTCACTAAAAGAGTTCAAGAGGGGCCTGGATGTATTTCTGGAGAGTATTACAGGTTATAGTTACTAGAGAGGGGTCGTTGATCCAGGGAGTTATTCTGATTGCCTGATTGGAGTCGGGAAGGAATTTTTTCCCCTAAAGTGAAGAAAATTGGCTTCTACCTCACAGGGTTTTTTTGCCTTCCTCTGGATCAATTGCAGGATAACAGGCCGAACTGCATGGGCAGAGGGCTTTTTTCGGCCTTATAAACTGTTACTAAGGATGGCTTTCTACGAAACGGACGTTAAAGATGGATCCATTCAATTGTATGGGGGAAGTCGGTCAGTAAAAAATGGACAAGAAGGAACATGTTCTAATTTTTGATGGCTTATTCACTGGGCATTAAAAAAACTGTTATGTGAAAAACCCCATAGACGACCATTGGTTTTAAAACAGATGTGTGATGGCCGTTAAAAAAAACGTTCCTCACATCTGTTTTTCACTGTCATCTGCATGTAGCCTTAGGCTACCTGCACACATTGCTGATTATGTCCGTTTTTTTCTACACAGATTCTCATGTGGAAAAACCAAAGCGTATTACTGTACCAGCAAAGCGTATGAGATTAGATAAATCTCATGTACACTTTGCTTCTGGGACTGTATGTTGGAGGCGGGGCTGATGTTATTTACATGGGACTGTATGGGGGGGCTGATCTTAAAGGAGTTGTATCATCTGAGATAGTGGGGGCATTTCTCTAGGATATTCCCCTATTGTGTAACAGGTGTGGGTCCCACCTCTGGCACCCGCACCTATATCGAGAACGGAGCCTTGAAAGTCATGGAGGGCACACTATGCATGCACGGCCGCTCAATCAACGCTGGCTCAGCTATTTTCATCAGCCTCATAGAAATGAATGGGAGTGGTGGATGAGCATGCGCGGTGTGCCCTACATGACTTTCAGATTTTGTGTTAAAGGGGTTGTCTCATGATGGTTAATGGGGGCATATCACTAGGATATGTCCCCATTGTCTTATAGGTGTGGGTCCCACCGCTGGGACCCACACCTATATTCAGAACGGAGCCCCGCAAGGTGGTGGCTGGAGGACTCCATTCTGGCCACCACCAAGCCGGCTCCCCATAGAAATGAATGGGAGCGTACTGCGCATGCGCGACCACTGCTCCCATTCATTTCTATGGAGCCAACGGAAATAGCTGAGCCAGTGCTCACCTATTTTCAGCAGCCCCATAGAAATGGAGGGCGGCTGCGCATGCGCAGTGCTCCTCCTTCACTTTGGGGGCTCTGTTCTTGATATACATGCAGGTCCCAGAGGTGGGATCCACACCTGTCACACAATGGGGGCATATCCTAGCAAAATGCCCCCACAATCCGAGATGTTACAGCCCATTTGATTATTTGGCACTGATTTTTTTTTTAAATAATGCCCATAACATTCCAAAAGGCTGCTATAATTATATGCTGTGTGTGCAAGCTGCAGACCCTTCTGTTCACCCTTCTGATGTTGCTGCCATGTGCTTCACTAGCAGCTCACCTTCTGGCTGCAAAGTTGCACATTATTATTTTATCTCTGTCCACTCACTGAATCAATATGTATTTTGTTCAATTATCCACACTCCTAACAAACTTACTTGACTTGGCTCTCTGTTGCAGGCAGCTAACCTCTCTGATCTGCTGCTGCATTTACTGGAGTAGGCAGTCTGGGGCTAATATGGCGGCAGGAAACAGGTACAGGTCTGTGAATTCGTCATGTGACCTGCCGCCTACGTCACTAGGGGGTGGGGTTAACAGGGTAGGGGGCGGGGTTAACGGATCATCACGATCCCGCCCTATACAGTCAGCCGGCCACAGTAAGTCAAGTTATTGTGGTGTGTCTCAGGTCAGCAGTGGCGCAGCAGCCAATGGGAAGTACGCACACCAGTCAGCCAGTGCTGGTGTGCTGTGCTGGCTTCTGTACTTGCGGCCTGTGAACCGGGCGGCCCTGCCAGCATCCGGCCCGGGGGGCACATGCCGGCCGTGCCCGTGCTGCGGGCCGCAATGCATGGGCACTGACCGTGAGGCCACCGCATGCGGATCGCGGACCCATTCACTTGAATGGGGTCCGCGATCCGCATCCGAGGGTGCTTGCGCTACTTTTTTGTGGTGCGGAGGCACGACCAGAAACACCACGGAAGCACACCGTAGTGCTTCCGTGGTGTTCCGATCCGTGCCTCCGCTCCGCATCTCCCGGATCGCGGACCTGTTCGTGTGCATGCCTTACACTCATTAATTATTAAAGGGCCAGGATCTGATTTGCAAAACAATTGCAAACGTCAATCTCGAGGGTGCAGTAAGGAGTTCATTCAACATTTTGAGTCCTGTAATGTCATCTTTAAGCATATATTGGCTGCACATAGGCTGACAGGAGGCTGTCATCATTTCTGACATGTCTGTTTTTGTAAATACTTACACCATGAAATAGAAAATTCTGCGCCATGTTTTCTTTGAATTCAGTATTTTGCTGTTTCCTCAGACTATTTATGAATAAATTACCATTTACCTTGTCAAAGGGTATGTTTCTACACACCCTGGCAATGTGACCCCTGGTTTACATGGTGTCAGACTTTGTAGGGACACATTCCCAACTGGTGACGCCACATTGTTAATTTATTCATACATTTTAAGCAGGAATAACAGAGGAACAGCACACTTCAGAGACCTAAGACAAGGTGTTCCAGCATGTCATGGGGAATACAATTATTTCCTAAATCATTCATCAGGAGAGCTGACAAGTACTGTTATACACATAAAGCCTATGATAATAATAATAATAATAATAATAATAATAATAAGCCTGTAATAAAAATAATCATTCAAACTTTTTAGTGAATATTAATGAACTCGCCAAATTGCTTTTTGTCTGCTTTCTATAGGTGACAGGGCTAAAATACAATGTTGATAATAATAAGCCTATAATAAAAAATAATTATTCAAACTTTTTAGTGAATATTAATGAACTTATAAAATTGCTTTTTGTCTGTTTATATAGGTGACAGGGCTAAAATCCAGGCAAAAAAGGACCTTGGAAAGTACAGTCAAAAACAAGAGAAAAAGGCACAAATTTATGACACTGGATATTGTATACTTATATGCAACGCTAATAATGGCTCAGTAATTCTATATTTAAAATAGACGTCAACGATTTAACCATAAGTCGTGAAAAGAATATGAAATTCCATGTTTATTCTTAGATTCCATGCATGTTTATGTAAAAATATAACACATTTTGTAAATTATTAGCCTTGTTTACAAGCATTTAACAGAAATATGCTCTGTACAGCATAATATAATTTTTTATCAAAAATTGTACTTGAAAAAGTTTACATTTTACAGTTTTACATCAAAGATAACCAGAATTTTGTGTTTGTAAGGTTGCATTCATTAAAGTATATATTTTATTTTGCCAGCGGAATTAAAATAAGGCCTCCTGCACACGAACGTAGTTTTGGTCCGTGTCCGATCTGCATTTTTTGTGCATTGCGCGCTGACACATTTATTTCTATGTGGGCAGGGCACGGATATCATGTGTGTGCTGTCAGCATCCATGTAGCCATTCCACAAATTATAGAACATATCCTACGTATCCTACATATCCGTTTGCTGAAAAAAATAGGCAATTCTACAGATGGGTGTGAAAAAACTGCAGAATGCGTACCACTGGTATCTACATTGTGTGGATCTGCGGTTTGTGGACTTAAAAATGGATACAGTCCTGTGCATGAGGCATTATTCTTTAGCGAATTTGCAGTAAAAAAAAATAAAAATTTGTTAATCTTGCTTCACAGTAAAATGATTTATGTTTCAATTTTAACAAATTGTGGTAAACAGTGATAATATATAAAAGGGATATACAGTATAACATAATATATATATATATATATATATAAAAAAAAAAGGGCAGCACAGAAAAAAGTACAAAATGAGGTGCACGCCCTAGGTCCGACACAAATAAATCCAAAAAATAGGCAGCACTCCCATATAAAATGAAGCAAAAAAGTGTCTTTTATTCATCCATACTGTGGGACCGCTTCATTTTTTGCTTCATTTTATATGGGAGTGCTGCCTATTTTTTGGATTTATATATATATATATATATATATATATATATATATATATATATTTAATTACCTGTTTCCATTAATCATTATACATTCTTGGTTTACGTAATGTTTTATACCATTTTTCCTCTTAAATTTATTTACTGGAAAAACCTTGTATATGAACATTTTTATACTATTTCTTGTGGTAGAAACAACATAGTGTAGTGTTTATACACTTTTTCACATATATTTAACAGTAAAATATTCCTAATCAAAATAAGGATAAAGTCTGTTAACTTAAGCAGGGATTCACGCACAAGACTGTGACTGCGCTATATATACATTATCACCATGTACAGGGGAAATTCCTTATAAGGTGATATGATGTGACATAAATTCTGAAAAAATATTTTCTTTCCTTGCTTTCTGACTGCTTAAACAATGTGTTAGATTTATGAGCTCAAAAAAATTCAGGTGGAAAAAATGTTGATCTACAGAAAATATGTAAAAATTGTTCTGCATTTGTGACCAATGTACAATTATGAAGCAACAAACATTACAGGGGTTATGTTATGATTCATGTAAAAAATGAAAATCAGACATTATATAGTACATGACAATCTCTTTCTAACGAAGCTAGAACCAGACCTGTACCTCACATGGATCCAGAGATCTCCACATTCATTGCTCCAATTGTTCTGCTAGATATACTGTATTTCAAACTGGTCACTATGGGGGTGTGTCCTGTAACTGTCACGGCTTCTAACACAGAGGTAGGAAACCTCCGGCACTCGAGCCGTTGTGAAACTACAACTTCCAGCATGCATACTATTTTTGCTCTTCTCAGAACTCTCATAAAAATTAGTGGAGCCTACTGGGAATTGTAGTTTCACAACAGCTGGAGCAAACAGCAGGTGGCGCTATACAGATACATTTTATTGATTAGCTCAGTGACTATATTAACTTTTTAAAATGAAGTGATCTTTTGGGGGCAAACATCCAAATGCTGACTGATTTAATGAGATCTGTCAATAGAAATAAATTGTACTTAGTCAACTTACAGGGAACCTAGCACCATGAAAATGCAGAGAAGTCTTCAGGCAGCATGATATAGAGCAGGAGGAGCTGAGCAGATTGATGTATAGTTTTGTGCGTAAAGATTCAGTATAACTTGTATTTTTCTCATTTTAATCTTTCCTCATTCTGAGTTAAGGAGTCATGTGGGTGATTGACAGCTGTAGCTCTGTGCACAGTCATTCAGATATAGTTGTCAATCACTGATAAATCTGCACATATGACTCCTAAACTCAGAATGAATGGAGATTTAGATTAAAGATGAATGAATTGATTCTTACAAATTGATTTGTCTCATCAACAAGAGTTCTTCAGCTGTGAAGGGCTGTCGCACCGGTGAAGAAGCTTCGCTTGATCAACAGGGTCAGACATCTTGCCCGGCCCTGACAATCTTGAACTTGTGCCACTGCTCCAAGTAATGACACAAGCACAGAGGCTCTGCTTCCTAAGCAGTGACAGTATATTCAGGGGCAAACACATTGGTGAGGTGCACCTGAGTGAGCTTTCTAGCAGTTGACGTTGGGGGAGGAGACAAAGAGAGAGGGAGCAAGGCTCCAATTCAGATGGGACTGGTTGGGCTCCATTATGAATAGGTACTGCCGCTTGTTTTTTTTTTGCATACCAATATAAAGATGTGTGTCTAGGATAGGGTGTATGCATGGGCGTAGCTATAGGGGGTGCAGAGGTAGCAGTCGCTACCGGGCCCAGGAGCCTAAAGGGGCCCAAAGACACTTGTGCCGCATAAGAAAACACACTAAGCACTGATGGACGGGGGGCCCAAGCTGAACTCTTGCACCAGGGCCCATGAGCCTTTAGCTACGCCCCTGGGTGTATGTGAGATATAGGGCCCCAAGAACGGTTTGAAAACATAACTAGGTGGTGACAGACTGCCTTTACATTTAATTCCTGCTCTTAATTGCTGAGCAGTTTCTCATTTACTGTTTTGGCTTTGCTGGACTCTGCTGAAGGTTTCCATCTTGGTCTTCTGGTTGGATAAGGTTCTGTCGTTTGACAATGAGCTTGGCTGATCCCATATCCTGTCTGTCTTCCCCTAGTGTTTTCATATCTCAATATTTTCATGTTGACTTAGCACAACTGTACTACTGGCTTCTACTTGCTGTCATTTCTCTTTTCTGACCAGACTACTGTCATACACCAGTTACACACTGCACAATCTCAAGGTCTCACCTTTGAAGGCCTTAATGAAAACCAGCCATGTATGTACACTCTGCTGTTCACAAAAAACACAACAATTGCCATTCAGTCCACCATCTTGGAGAAAGAATTCCTATATTTTACTTTTTGTACTTTTTACATTGCCCATAAAAGAGAACCTATCTATCTATACATCCATCCATCCATCATATTTATCTATCTATACATACTAAGAAGGCACCACTACACTGAATCCCCACACATATAAAGTAAAACAAAAGGGGGTTCTGCAGTGATTAGTAGTCTCCATATCACTGAGTACAAAAATATAGTATAAATTCAAATCAGTTAGATGGACCAAAACTATAGGAGATTCAGTGCCCCCAGCAATACACAAAAAACAAATTTATAATAACAAATCTGGCTCTATATATTCAAGGAACTGGACTATCCATACAAAAGATGTAGGATGTGTCAAACTTCATGCTTTACTTCTCCCCATTCAGAGGCCCCTGCAATATGATTTACATACATAGAACTAAAAGAACCCTCAAAAGAAGATACTGGACATCTAAATAATAATAAGTCCCCGAGTCATCCTTTATCCAAGTATCTTGTGAGAGACACAATAGAAGGGATGGAAGTATGTGGTCTGGAGAAAATTGGAGCAGATAATAAGAAAGGGGATTACATTAAGAATGAAAGGATTTTTAATTTATGGATAGAACTATTTGCTTTTTAATAACATGCTTTAAATAGACATGCTAATTATATTTTCAGTATATTTTTTCATTATGTTCATACTGATATATTTATTTTAGCAGTTTTGAGGGACAATTAGTAACTTCTGGCATAGAGGCTACAATGAGGTCGGATCGGATATCTGTTTCACTTATGAAAATTAATAAGAGACATATACTGCACCTATCTTTATGAGAAAATTGTGAACGTTGGACACGATGGTGCTGTTTTGAGTAGTGAATGGGAGATTTAACATTGTAGATTCAACGGATGGCAAACTGGCGAAAGAAATTCCGGAATATGCAGCGGAAGCTTTTGGACTGGATTATGTAGCAAACTGTGTTCAGAAGGAGAAATAGAGAATCGTGTTCTTCCATGTTTTATAGAAATGGACATTTATTTGAGTGGAAAAACAAAGAAGGGTGGCGTTGTACTAACCTCATATTCCACTGAAGGCTGTTTAGCATTGAGAGCTGCAGAGTTGCCATATCCCTGAGGAAGGAAACCGCAGTTTCCGAAAAGCGTTGGAATATTGGCCAGCATCAGCACCAGTTTTAGAATTCAGTGATGTGACTGTGAGCTTCAGAGAACTGGTGGAAGCCATGTGATTACACTACTGGACGAGGCACAGTTTTATACTGGATATTGTACGATCTATCTTCACACATGGTGTATAATTTTTAGTAATTTAAATACATGTATCCCTTTTAACAGCTACTCACCTATCACTACAACTGAGATGCTACTATCCAATTCTGGACTGTAAACATTAAGGGGGTCATTTACTATTTAGAAATCCGACTATATTAGGTGTATTTCTGGAGCAGGTTGCGGTGTAAAGGTTATTTGCGCCCCGCAATCTGCAACTTTTCGCTCTCAGGACAGGTCTAAAAAAGTGGGTGTGATGTGGGTGTGGGCAAGTGGACGGGTCGGCAGCAAGTAAGCTGGCATACATTTAGAACCGTCGCTGGATATGCCAAAGCTGTGTAGGGGTCAGTGCCTCTTTATAACTTCGGCGGATCTACCGCCAGCTGTAGGAGTTATTAAGGCCGACGTCTAAAACACCAGTATTAATAAATGACCCTCTGAGATCCTCTGATGATCATACTTTAAAGGGAATCTGTCACGAGTGACCTCCCAGAAAATGTTTGCATGGACACATATCTATAGTTCACCTGATTAAAAATCTGTTTTTCTTTTGTTGATCCGAGGGTCTGTTCCCTAGTTATGATACTTTTTCTTAATGTGCAAATTACGCTTTTGGTGCAATAACGGCATTACCCTTGCTCTTGTTGCACCCAAGCTTCATTCATGTCTGTGGTCAGTCCCTCCCTCGCTGCTTTGATTGAAAGGGCCAGGCAGTGGGAAAACAGTGAGGGAAGGGCTGGCCACAGAAAGGAGCAGATCTTGGATGCAAAAAGAGCAAAGGTGACACCCTCATTGCACCAAAGGCCTATTTTGCATATTAGGAGAAAGTATCATAACCTGGGAACGGAACCTCAGATCAACAAAAGAGAAATAGTGGTTTTATTAGGCTGAACTACAGCTATGCAAACAGGGAGGTCCCTGGTGACAGGTTCCCTTTTAAGGTACTTTATCTCCTATCTGCCGATTATTAAAAAAGTATGAGTAGGCTGTAGATATATATTTTCTGGTGGTGAGTCAAGTATTTGTTAGGCAGACACAAGTGTTGTATGTATTAGTAGCAGTAGAGGTTCATGTTGTGCATGTTTCTTTTAACGATATCTATCTATCTATCTATCTATCTATCTATCTATCTATGGATTTGTTAATAATACAGTATATGTATTATTATTATTATTATTATTCTATTAAGAACACCCACAAAATTATATTTTATCATATCATTTCTGATATTGCTGATGTAAAACAACTTTCTACATACACAATTCTCCCTAATTAAACTAGAATGATGACCCTTGCATTAGGACTATCTACGTTGCATATAAAGGAAATAATCAGTGATTTTTAGAGTGCAAAACTCACTTTAGACTGTTTGGCATGTGTAATATATTGTCACGCTCAGGCACCAGCTTTCAATCCCTTTTATTGCAGTACATAATGTCGGTGAGTTTTACTTAGCACTGGTCAGTGTTGACGTCTATAGATGGCTATGGACTTTCTGTCATAGTGGGCCAAAAGATCATTGAGAAGTTTGGCCAAAAATTACATTGATCAGGAGCCTGACAGCATCCTTAGATCCTGAGAAACTAAGACTTATACCTATGTAATGTGCATGGGCAGCTTATGGCTTGCATTAGTCTTCTCATGCACTTTGAACAGCTCCACTCTACAGAAGATGACTGAGATCTAAATAGCCACATCTTATGTAAGATCCATTTCTTAGACTTGAGGTCACTTGGCTTTGTAGTGGAATTTACGTTGCATTTTGACCATTTACTGGTGCAGTGTTCAGACTGCATTTGGGACAATTTATTTGAAATCTGTATATTCCTATGACTGAGGGAGCAACAAACGCTAAGGTGAAAGGAGGGGTGAACCCTGAAGGGAGAGAGTCTGTTTTCTCTCAGCACTGTAGCTTGTTATAGAAAGAGACAAGTGAAAGGCCTTTGGAGAGGGGGGGGAGCAGTAAGCCACAGGCTCTCAGCCGGCACCAGACCCCTCAGAAGACAAGAGGCGGGGATGAAGGGGGGGATGTCATAAGCTAACTGTATGATTAAGAGAATGCAAAGGGAGGAGCAGAAGGTTTTGTGATATTATTATCACTGAGCTAATCCTACTTTCTTCAGTCCTGTTAGACATTAGTGCTGAATATGCCATGTCTGGAATCCATGGCATTTAACTCATTCAGACCTGGTCCAACACATTTACTTAGTATAAAGTAGAACAGTATGAAAATGGCTTCAGGGGCTGCCATTTCTCCTTGTAAAGAGCACCTAGTAGGCTTAAGGAGTCTTATAGGCCATGCAACGCTCTTCTGAGAAAAAAAGAAAAAAACCTGTGTCTCTGGAGGAGAAATAGTAACCCCCAGATGCAGACAAAGGCCTCTCACCCAGTTAAGCCAGTTCTCTCTGTTCTACACTGATGAGGAGCAATCACCCCGAAACAGATGTCTGAAGATGAATACTGACTTAGATATTATCCAAGTTTTATCTCAAGGATAACACCTTCCATCTGGTAACATCAGAGATTCAGCTTTCTTTTCTTTTTGGAAGGAGAGCTAATTTGTATAAAAAAAGGTTGCAGTACTGGTGTATGGTCCAGCTATACCCATACCCCAATTACCTCTACTATATATTTTTATATAGATTCTAATTTAAAGTGGCACTTTAGACAATAAAAATATATTTTTTATTTATGTACTGAAAAAAAAATCTCATGGCCATGGTACTTAAAAATTCCCCCAGGGCCACATTTGTCACTATAATAGCTTGTTGGCTATTACATGAGGTAAGGTGGGAACCAGGGTCATACTGAATATTTTAGTATTAAGGCCCTTTGACATGGGCCAAGGATCAGGGCCGTTATTGGGGACTAGCGTTCGTATAAATATTCATTTCCAGTAATTGCCCCATATAAGAGTACCACCGATCACCTGACAAAAGAGCAAAACACTTGTTTGTTGGTGGTGCCATCTTTTATGTGGCACATAAAAGAGAAATAACCCCTTTTACTTTATGTTAAAGAACCCTTGGTGCAACAAGGGCATTACGGTTGTACCTCGCTGCACCCAAAGGCTCTGCTCCTTTTCCCTGCCAGCTATGCCCCCACTGCTTTGACATGACCAGGCAGTGTACATGTAATCATGCCTGGTTGTGAAATCTTGCGGCAATGCATTTGGTGAATGCACAGTACAGGGCTAGAGGTGGAATTCTGCCCAGTGATCTCCAGCTCTGTACTGTGCTTGGCCAAATTGGGAAGACTGCACAGATTAACTGGAAGGGGAGTCAGAGACAACGCCTACATTGCCACTGAATTGTGTCCCGGGAGCCCTGCCTTGCATTCCAAAACCCAGCAACACACAGGAAACCCCAAATGCCACCAGAAAGAAAGCCCTCAAAACTAGGGTGTGTCTTGAGGAGGGAAAAAATGTGCATCTCCCTATTCACTGTACAGCCCAGGGGGAGACAGCGTGAGGACCACTACCATGTGTACTGCCACCACCGACATCCACGCTACCACTACCATTCCTCTCACTCTCCCCTCCTGGGCTCACTGCACTATCATTATACACACAGGACAGATCATCAATAAGATTGAATAGCTTATCTGGGAATCATCAATTAACAAATAGACACTGGTGGCAAGTGATTGGCTTTAAAGTCAGCTTCTTATGGGGTCATCTTCTGCTGGACCCTTGGGCCCCATTAAGACATCAGAGCCTTGGTCCACTAGTAGATCCTCAGGATATCTGGAGGACCTATCCAACGCTGGTTACCTTCAATATGAGGGGATTCATTGCCCATGATAGGGCAGGTAACAATACGCTGTGAATTGCAGCTTCCATTGAGAAATGACCGTACTCATATCTGAAGGCCAGTGTTGATGATGTCACATTATTAGTCTTTCAGCATGATATTAAGGTATTCAGAAAATAGCAGCCCCGTAACATTCATAAACGTGTGTAACTATTTCCAGTTTTGATAAAACACAAACTATTGTGTATACAGAAATCTGGGCCAGAACATTCCTCTGGACTGCACCTTGTTTTCAGTCTCCCAACAGCTTTCTGCTCTACAGAAGCAAGGGGAATTTTGGAAGTCAGTATTTCTGTGTCTGTGTTGACGTATAATGGTTAAATGTAGAACTGTGATCATTTTTTGCACCTTTACAAATAACACTTTTGTCTAGACCGGTTACTCAATTTTAATTCAGTCTTACTGAAGTAATACTGTACTTTTTTCAACACTTTAAATCTGGTGTGCACCTAAATAACATACCTAACCATACCCAACTTTCCACTCATTTTAATATCACAATAAGTAAAAAAAAATGTTTTTTAAGAGTTTTTTAAGGTTTTTCTTTCCGGTTTTATGTAACTAAATGTTAATGATTTTAATAAAACCTTCTACAAAGTTCAGATCATGTTTTTAAGATGTCTGCTTCCTGGGAATGAATGGAAACGTTCTTGTTTAAATTCTGAAGCTGAAATGTCCTCCTGATCTAGTGGTGGTTTGTATCAGGTATAAAAGGAGCCAAAAGAGGTCCAGGGCAGGAGAGAAATGTGTGGTTCTTTGTTTGGCTCAGAAAGGATTGTCTACATTTTAATGGTCAGTTGTGAGTAGGACTATGTACTTCAGGACAGGCTTCAACCTCTGAAAATAAACAGTCAATGATAGCAAACATAAAATGGTGAATAATTGACATGTAAAGTATTTTTGTATTAACTAGCTTGTCCCCCTTTGAATTAGATTACATAAAAAGTGGAGTAATTTTGAAAATACATTGGCCCGGATTTAGTAATATGTCTGCACCTAGAATACGTCTAAAACATGCCGCAATTTAGAGCAACAAGGGTTTCTCTATTTTTTGCATGTGAAAGGGGGTGGGGCTTAGTGGGAAGGTGGATGCCTAAGATGTGCCATCGTTTGTCAGATTTGGATCACAATTCTGGTCTAAAGTTCTGTCTCAAAGTAAGCCAACCAATAGTTGGTATAGAGTTGAAGGTCTAGACAGTCTGTCAAAGCTCATGGGCCCTCTATAGGATTATATATTATTTGTTATGTATTAATTCAACAACCTTTATTATAATCCAGAGCTGCATTCATAATTCTGTAGGCTTCAGAGTTGAAACATCCAAGCATTCCTTGCTGGATCAATGCCACGGGTTATTTGTGTTCAGGGAAATTTCCTGTAATAAAAAATGTGATAGATAGATAGATAGATAGATAGATAGATAGATAGATAGATAGATAGATATGAGATAGATAGATAGATAGATAGATAGATAGATAGATAGATAGATAGATAGATATGAGATAGATAGATAGATAGATAGATAGATAGATAGATAGATAGATAGATACATACATACATAGATAGTTCAATATAGTTTGGTAACATACCCTAAAGGTTTACAAAAAGATTGGTCCAACAGGTTTTAAAGGGGTTCTCCGGGCTTTTAGTATTGATGACCTGTCCTCAGGATAGGTCATCAATATCAGATCGGCGGGCGTCAGACACCCGGCACCCCTGTTGGTCAGCTGTATGAGGAGCTGGCGCGCACAGTGTGCATGTGCTGTCTCCCCCTCTCTTCCTGCTCACTGCTGCTTTGTCATAAACCGAAGTGAGTAGAAAGCGAGATGGGAGATGATACGTGCACCCTGCGTGCGCTGTCTCCTCATACAGCTGAAAGGCAGAGGTGCTGATGTTGGACCCCCACCGATATGATATTGATGATATCCTGAGGATAGGTCATCAATATTAACATCCCGGAGAACCCCTTTAAAGAAGTGTTTCCCTAATTTTCATAGAAGTCAGCAGAGTGATCAGTTGAACAGAGAGGAAACAGTTTCTCTACAACATCCATACAGCTGATAAAGCTTATGTAGTGGTCCTCCATTATAGATAAAGGGAGAGGGGGCGCTTGACATCTTTGGACCCTAATAAGTTATATGGATAGGAGTTGTCATCATAAAACAACTCTTCAATGCAATATATTAGATCACTACACATTTATTATAAAGTAGATGACCTTTTTCATACTCTATCCTGATTTCTAGCGATGTTTCTAAGGGTTTCCTTTAAACAGCATCTAAGGCTACTTTCACACTAGCGTTAGCACGGATCCGGCACCTAAAGGGTGCCGACGGATCCGTGCTAACGCTATACATGTGTGGAGCCGGAGCAGCGCTCCGGCCCCACACATGACACACATTAAAACAACACACAGACTACATACAAACAAACATACAGACATACATACAAACATACAGACATACATACATACTCACATACTCCCGGGACGCCGGCAGAACGTCTTCACGCGCCTCCTGCGCGCAGTGATGACGATTCCCCACAGCGCCCTCTGCTGGGCGCAGTGGGGAAATGTCATCGCAGCGCGCAGGAGGCGCGTGAAGACGTTCTGCCGGCGTCCCGGGAGTATGTGAGTATGTATGTATGTATGTATGTCTGTATGTTTGTATGTATGTCTGTATGTTTGTTTGTATGTCTGTGTGTATGTATGCCGGATCCGGAATGACCCCCCATTGGAAATCAATGGAGGACAGATCCGGATTACTGGTGTGTCCACACCAAACGGATCCGTCCCCATTGACTTGCATTGGGGGTCATTCCGGATCCGTCTTGGTGCGGATGCCTGGACCGGAGAGCAAACCGCAGCATGCTGCGGTTTGTCCTCCGGTCTGAAGACGGAACGGAATGCTTTCAGGAGCATTCCGTTGTCTTCAGTTCAGTTTTGTCCCCATTGACAATGAATGGGGACAAAACTGAAGCGTTTTTTTCCGGTATTGAGCCCCTATAACGGAACTCAATACCGGAATTTAAAAACGCTAGTGTGAAAGTAGCCTAAGTTAATTTACACAAGAATGAGTTGTACGTAGCTCTTCAAACATTGTCAGTAATGAGTCGACCTTTACAGACCACCTTGGCACTCCATATCTCACAGATTGTAGGTGGTCAGAGATACAAGCAGAGCTGCCTAATGAGGTCCACAATGTTTTATTGGAGGCCATTTTACAACTACAGAGCCACAGAGATAATAAGCTTCATGCCTCACATTCAGACCACTGTTTCTGCTCAGAGGTCACTTTGATCTATGACCTTTAGCACGGATCCCAAACTTTCCAGGCAAAGGGGTCAGCAGAAGTAGAAGCCAGGAAACATTATGCATCAGCCAGGTACAACACTGTAATAGGTTGTGGTTCCAGCAGGTCAGAAAGTGGAGTGATTTGACAGTCAGAATATGTATTCCAAACACAAGCGGCGAACGAACATTGCGCACATACTTCTGTCTTACTGCACCGTTCATCATCTCATTAAGACAACACTGTAAATCAACAGATAGCAACTGTCACACAAACACCCTACCTGTTACCCCCTCCTTCCCTGGATCACAGGTCTGACCCAAAAATCTCTATAAATATCACTATTGTCCTGGTATAAAAGAAACACCGGTCACATGAACATTTGGCGTCAAGGAAGCTAATGATGGAGTTCTTTTGGTCTGCAAATGAAATTTAATCTTCTGTTTCTTAACTGGCTGGACCATTTGATACCACTATACTACATATACTACTACTGTTATACTGAGATAGCAGTTGCAACTGAGTAGTACCTAGATACATAGAGAAGTAAGGGCCCGATAGCAAGGATCAAACCAGACCCCCCAAACAGGATAGAAGGGTTTCCACCTAAACCCCTTTCAAAGACACTTGGGCCATTTTTCCACTGCCTCATTTGCTAAAATTGTTCCTTTAGAAGGTAGAGTCCTGACCAAGTTTTCACCCCCAGTAGAAGAGGTGATAATCCTAACTGAGCCCCATAGCAGTCGCATGGTCTGCCACTATGGTAGTTACGTCCCTGGCACAAGGCCCTTATGCCACAAAATAGGACTGCATGTCAGATGGTGGCCTGGCTACACCTAACCTCATTTTTCCCACCCCTCATTTAATAGCATAGAATGTTTGTAAAAATTGGGGGGCTGTATAAAAATTATATATATGATTATATAATACATAATAATATAAATATATTCTCTTTAAAGGGACTCTCCAGACTACTGCAATCCTATCATTCTGTGTTGGTGCCCCATTCCTGGCTGCTTCAAGTCCCTGCTGAACCGGAAGTGGCTTGGTCCTATGGCCACCACAGCCAGTCAGTGGTCTCAATGATAATGTGTGCTAGAACATGTGACTCTTGAGACAAGTGATTCATGGCACCAAGCCACTTCCGGTCTGGCAGGAAGGTGCTGCACACAGGATCCAAACTGGTGAAGTTTTTTTTTTTTATTTGCCCCAGGTTACAACCATTGGGGTTGTCAGCTCCTAGATGAGACAATCCTTTTAAGTATATGTTGAACATGAAAATGGAGAGAAATGGTAAACCTGGAAAGTGTGAGAAAAATCCTTTCTGATTCCAGAAGCCCCAGACTTACATAAAACCCTGAATCTCCGCAATAAGCTGAATATGACCTTTTAGATTACATGTGACCTTCCTGTGTTATGTTTAGAGCGGAAACATGCAGAATATCATTGGAGAATGGCCGTATCTGGCAGGCGGATGGATGAGCACAGGATACAGATTAAAATGATTCATTAACCCTCTCATACGAGACCTTTAAGGTGTCATAATATTGTGATGTAATGAAAAACATTTGAAATGAACCATAAGTTTCCACAATAATTATTGGCTTCTCAGTTCACTGATGTATCTTGTACATGCAGAGCAGATGCCTGAGGAACGACTGAATGATGCATGGAAATCTTGCTATGCATTCATTGTACCTATAATTCATTGGCTCCATTTATTTGCATGTATACCTCTACCAATATTAATCAGTTATTAAATATTATTATCGATATCAATTATTTATTATTGATATTAATCAATTATTACATATTCACAAACATATTAAATACCTTTCCATGGCACTGAGTAATATACAGAGATTTGGTACAATTTTGGCAGATATTACTAAAACAAACATTTAAAGGGAATGTATGATCAGAAAATGACATATAGATACGTTTTTACTATAAACACTTTTTTAAAGAAAATGTTAGGGTACGTTCACATGGCTGATTTTCGCTTAAAAATCTGCTGTGTACTCCGTGGCAGAAACCGCCATGGTTTCTGCCAAAGTTGTTCACTTCTGAATGCTGCGGACCTACTCACAGATTAGCTGTATTGAATGGAGCTAAGCCATAAGTGGACACCGGCTGTGGCGTCTATCCAAACTATGCGCCAGAAATGCACATGACCCTTCTTAGTGTCATTGTGGCTTTAAACTTCCAGACCACAAACTGGTGGTGTCTTGCCTCCTATTGAAAACAATAGGAGGCAAGACACCACAAGACCGCCAGCGGAATTTTGGAGGTGTCCATGCCAAAATTGCGCTGGTAAATTCCACCATTTAAAAGCTCCCTTGTGATTCACACAAAAGAAATCTTGAACTATTAACACTGGTTATTAAAACAGACACAATAGACTAACACTTCCTATACTATGTATATTGCTTGTAAGCTTTTCTATATATGCTGGGACAGAATGAGAAAGGTCGTCTCATTTTCTTTAGTGTGTGGGTGAATTAATGTCCGCTTTACACTGCTGGAGGCATCCAAGAGTATTAACATTATGCACACCGACAAGGCTCTCTTTGCAGCTCCCCTGCTAACTTCTAAACTCTGGAGTAGGGGGCTGTAATCCATTACTTCCTGGAGAATCATAATTTATTACATTTTTATGTCACTTATCTCCAATTTATTTCATCTACCATAAAGTGCACATCCAGCTGCACACAATACATGAAGGAGGCGTGTGCCTCCAATATGGCCCACATTTACTGATGTGAGTGCACCTAGTTTTTCATGAAATTCGCACCAAAAAGTTGCACAATTTCATACATTTAGATTTAGAGAAAGTTTTTGCGCCTAGTCAGAAAGGAGAGCATGGAATAACAGACACATCATAGTTTTATGCCTAAGATGCTCATTTATGTGCCAATATTGTGCAACAATTCTGGTATAAAATTCTGTCTCAAAATAAGCCAACCAATAGTTGGTATAGAGTTTGCTAAAGGTGTGTATCCATGCATCTTTTAGCATGAGTCACTATGATAAATCTGGTGCAGATCTAGACAGCCTAAGTGTATGCCATTTACAGGATTAGCAAATCTGCCCAACTGGGATAATTTATCGAGAGGGGAATTTCTGCAGTCAGTTCTGCAAGAGTCTGCATTGCTGTAATCTGCACCAAATGGCAAATGGTTTGGTGCATCATTAAAGGGAATCTGTCAGCAGTTTTATGCTGCTAGGTTCTAACAGCTCCAGCGCATGCCAACAAGTCCTGATACTTATGAGCTTCTGGCTTTCTCGGCCACCTGCCACTGACAGTTTTTTCCAACTGAATTAGCAGCAGTGGTCGTCAATTAAAGAAAGTGACCCAGCATTTGTTAAGGGGATCTGTCACTAGTTAAACCCTTCAAGACCAAGCCAGTTTTCACCTTAAGGACCAAGCAACATTTTTCAAATCTGACATGTTTCACTTTATGAGGTAATAACTCTGGAACGCGTTTACTTATCTAAGCGATTCTGAGATTGCTTTCTCATGACATATTGCACTTTATGTTAGTGGTAAATTTGAGTCAATATGTTTCACCTTTATTTATAAAAAATTCCAAAATTTACAGAAAATTTGGAAAAATTCATAATTTTTGAAATTTGAATGTCTCTGCTTTTAAAGCAGATTGTGATACCTCATAAAATACTACTTCATGTTGGCATCATTTTGTAAACATCATTTTATTTTTAAGGAAGTTAGAAGGCTTAGAATTTTAGAAGCAATTCTTAAAATTTTAAAGAAAATTTCCAAAACCCACTTTTCAAGGACCAGTTCAGTTATCAAGTCACTTTTTTGGCGCTTACATAATAGAAACCACCCATAAATGACCCAATTTTACAAACTACACCATCAAGTTAATCAAAACTGATTTTACAAACTTTGTTAACCTTTTAGGTGTTCCACAAGAATGAAAGGAAAATGGAGGTGAAATTTCACAAATTCACTTTTTGCAGATTTTTCATTTTAATCTATTGTCCCTGTAACACAGCAAGGGTTAACATCCAAAGAAAACTCAATATTTATTACCCTGATTCTGCAGTTTACAGAAACACCCCACATGTGGTGGTAAACTGCTGTAGGGAAACATGGCAGGGCGCAGAGGGAAAGGAGCGCCATATGGATTTTGGAGGGCAGATGTCGCTGGGATAATTTTAAGTTGCCATGTCACATTTGAAGACCCCCTGATGCACCCCTAGAGTAGAAACTCCCAAAAAGTGACCCCATTTTGTAAACTACAAGATGAGGTGACAGTTTTATTGGTACTATTTTGTGGTACATATGATTTTTCATTGCTCAGTATTACGCTTTTTGTGAGGCAAGGTAACAAAAAAAATGGCTGTTGTGGCACAGTTTTTATTTTTTGTTTCTTACTGAGTTCTCCTGACAGGATAGATCATGTGTTGCTTTTATAGAGCAGGTTGATACAGACGCGACAATACAATACCAAATATGTGTATTTTTTTCTGTTGTTTCAGTTCTACATAATAAAGCATTTTTCAAAACAAAAATTATGTTTTTGTGTCTTCATTTTCTAAAAGCTACATTTCTTTTATTTTTCTGCCGATCGTCTTGTGTAAGGGCTCATTTTTTGCGGAAACAGTTGACATTTTTATAGGTAGCATTTTTGAGTACATATGATTTTTGGATCACTCAATATTACACTTTATGTGGCAAAGTGACGAAAAAAATGGTCGTTTTGGCAGAGTTTTTATTTTATTTTTAGATCATGTGACATTTTTATAGAGCAGATTTTTACAGACATGTCTTTTTTTTATGTATTTTAGTTTTACACAATAAAAGCATTTTTTTTAAAAACTCATGTTTTAGCATCTCCATTTTCCGAAAGCTATATTTTTTTTATTTTTTGGGCGATTATCTTTTTTCTTTATCATTTTTTGCGGGAAGAGATGAAGGTTTGATTGTTACCATTTTGGGGTGTGTATGACTTTTTGATCGCTTGTTATAACAGTTTTTGTGATGGAAGGTGACAAAAAATGGTTCACCTTAGGGGGTAAGTCATATAATATTTTTATAGAGGAAGTCATTACGGACGTGGAGATACCTAATATGTCTACTTTTTAAATTTATTTCAGTTTCACACAATAAAAGCTTTTTTGAAGAAAAATAAATCATGTTTTAGTGTCTCCATTTTTTGAAAGCCATATTTTTTTTATCTTTTGGGCGATTGTCTTAGATAGGGTCTCATTTCTTGCGGGAAGAGATGACGGTTTTATTGGTACTATTTTGGGTTACATATGTTGTTTTGATCGCTTGGAATTACACTTTTTGTGATGTATGGTGACACAAAAATGGCATTTTTGGTATTTTTTTATTTTTTACGGTGTTCACCTGAGGGGTTAGGTCATGTGATATTTTTATAGAGCAGGTTGTTTCGGACTTGGCGATACCTAATATGTCTTCTTTTACAAAATTTATTTTAGTTTTACACACTAAAACCATTTTTTGAAGGAAAAAAATGTTTTAGTGTCTCCATTCTCTGAAAGCCATACTTTTTTTTTATTTTTTGGACAATTGTCTTAGGTAGGGTATCATTTTTTGCGGGAAGAGATGCCGGTTTGATTGGTACCATTTTGGGGTGTGTATGACTTTTTGATCGCTTGGAATTACACTTTTTGTGATGGTGACAAAAAATTACAGTTTGTTGTTTGTTTTTTTACAGCGTTCACCTGAGGGCATAGATCACATGATATTTTAATAGAGCAGGTTATTACGGACGCAGTGATACCTAACATGTATACTTTTTTTACATTTATTTCAGTTTTACACAATAAAAGCATTTTTGAAGGACAAAAATCTGGTTTTAGTGTCTCCATTTTCTGAAAGCCATATTTTTTAAATCTTTTGAGCGATTGTCTTAGGTAGGGTGTAATTTTTTGCAGGAAGAGATGACTGTTTGATTGGCACTATTTTGAGGTACATACGTCTTTTTTGATCGCTTGGAATTACACTTTTTGTGATGTAAGGTGACCAAAAAAATGGCATTTTCGGTCAGTTTTTTTTTTCCATTTTTTTTACAGCGTTCACCTGAGGTTGTAGATCATGTGATATTTTTATAGAGCACTTTGTGACGGACGCGGCAATACCTAATATGTGTGTTTTTTATTTTTTATTTTTTTTCAAACATTATTTTATGGTGAGGGGCGTTTTTTTCTTTTTTTTTACTTGAAACTTAATTTTTTTATTATTAAAAAAACACTTTTTTTACTTTTTACATTTGTCCCACTGTGGGACTTCATGTTTTCAGGGTTTGATCGCTGTTCAATTCAGTACAATACTTTCTGCATTGTACTGAATTGAACTGTCAGCGTCTCACTGTGTAAGACGCTGACAGGTTGCCTAGGAGACCCAGCCTGCAGGCCGGATCCCCTAGGCTTCCGTACATGGAAGACTCCAATGCCTGTGTAAGGCATCGGCACTGCCATGGCAACCATCGGCCCCCTGCCAGCGCAGCGCGGAGGGCCGATGGGGTCAGAGGGAGCTCCCTCCCTCTCTCAGACCCCACACATGCCGCGATCAGCGCTGATCGCGGAGTGTGAAAGGTTAATCTGCCGGCATCACCGCGCACAGCAATGCCGGCGGATGCAGCAGGGGCCTGGCTATTGGCAACAGCCGGGCCCGTGCTGCTGATCGGGCGGGTGCAGCTCCTGCACCCGCCCGATCATGTCACGTAAATGCACGTGAGGATGCGGCAATTAGCCACATTCGCTCACGTACATGTACATGACATTGTGGGAAGGGGTTAATGTTGCCTTTAGTTAGGACACCATAAAACTTGTGACAGATTCACTTTAAGGCCTCTTTCACACGACAGTATTTTTTGCATTCATTTCTATGGGTCCTCAAAAAATACTGACAGCACACTGTGTGCTGTCCGCATCCGTATGTCCGTTCTGTAGCCCGCAAAAAAAAAAATAGAACATGTCCTATTCTTGTCCGTTTTGCAGACAAGGATACGCATTGTTACAATGGATCCGCAAAAAAAACGGATGCCATACGGACGACATCCGTTTTTTTTGTGGATCCGCAATTTGCAGACGCAAAACACAACGTTTGTGTGAAACTAGTCTAAGTCTAACACTTCTGTCTTGAGATATTACTCCACTTTCTATGCCAGCCCTTTACTGGAGTAGGATTGCAACACTTTTTGTGACTTTTTTGAAGAAAAATCTGGTTGGCCCATCTGGTACATTGATGGTATATAGCTAGAATATGCCATCAATGTCAGATAAGTACAGGTCACACTTCTGGGACCTGCTCCTCACTCCAGAACTGGGCCACAAAAGTGAAGGATAGCACACTGCATGCATGGGTGCTCTGAGCACTCCATTCACTGCCATGGAAATTCCAAAAATAGCCACGCAAGTGCGCTTGGCAATTTTTGGAACTCCCATAAAGGTGAATGGAGGGTGGCAGCACTCACATCAGGGGGCCCTTTCTGGAGAGAGATCCGGTTCCCGGAGGTGGGACCTACACCTATTTGACATTATGTCCCAGATAGCCCAACCCCTGAGGGCACTGAGGGCAGCATAAAATGGTGACAGAAATGCTGATTTCAGCGGTGTGTCACTCATGAGCTAAAAGTAAGTGGTTGCCGAGAACCAGCATGATAATCATTGCAGCTCAGGCCTTGAAAAGAGTCAAATCTACCTGAGAAGAGTCATGGTTATTCATAATCTCCTGCTCTCTCCACTGATCTGCTGATGATTGGCAGTTGTCTCCTAGAGAGAAAGGGAGAAAACTAGGTAGAAGACTGTCAGTCATCAGCAGGTGGGCAGGCAGAGCAGGAATTCATTAATAACCATGACTCTTCTCAGGCGGCCGTGACTCTTTTCCAGGTCTAGTCTGCAATGTTTGTGATGTTGGTTCTCGGCAAACACTTACTTTTAACTTTTAAATGACAGACCGCTGAAATCCTCTGACCTGTCTCTACTTTATTCTGCCGTTAGTATGGGCAGCATAAAGTTGATGACAGGTTCCCTTTAAATCATCAGGCTAGCCATTGTAAGCCATCAGTCACAAATAAATATTGGAATTGAATCCAAAAAGAATACTTATTGCTCTCATAAATTATGGTTCTGAATACAAGTTTTCTTAGGATCACCCAAAAGGTTGTACGCAAATTAGAATTATTTCCATGTCTCCATAGAGACTTCATAAGTGGTGTAATTTCACTATTCTTTCATCTTGACTAGATACAATCACCAAGTATGAGGAATGCATTTATTTTCGTTATTGCTCCCCCATCAAAGAACAGTTACAAAAAAAATCCTCCCTACCTACTACTTATAAAGGACAGAAATAGGCTGTCTGCCAAAAACTTTGAGGAATTTCCCAAAGACCACCACTCCTGTATACATCCAAAGTCTCTACTATGCTGTTTGCAGTAATTCTGTACTGTATAAGAAGTGGCCACTTTGAGGCCTTTGAAATGTTGCTTTTCTTGCGCAGACCTCTGCAGAGCTGTGAACATGCTGTTTTAAGTTATGTAGTCCATCTGCTCCACAGAGTAATTACAAATGCTACAAGAATGTAATTCCTAATTGCATCATAACACTGGGGAACCAACAGTTGCTGGGAGCCTTATGGAGATCATTCGGGATACAGGAAAAGCTCAGTCATTTTCTTTATCTATGAAATGGTTACATACCTTTCCTTTCATGTGTCTGCCGGCATCCATTTCAGTGCTCTTCTGGGTATACTCCTTACTATTTCCTTGATTAATGATAGCCAAACTACTGGAAAATGAATGAATACGAACAACAATTTCACAAGCTTTCTTCTTATAATAATCCCCAACACATGAATTAAAAATACCCATATCAGTAGTGGCATAACCAAAATCTCCTGAGGCCCAATGCAAAACCTGTAACTGGGCCTACAAACTATCATCAAGTTAAACACTTGTCTCCTGATATGGGCAAAATTGACTTTTGGGCCCTCTACTGAACACTGAAGACGACTATGTGAAACACACAAAGGCAGGCTTCTCAGTCTGCCCCTTACTTCACTACCTCAGCCCCTGACTACCTCAGCCCTGCTGACCACTGGCAGCTCTGCTCCTTTATCTATATTCCCTGTGCTCAGTTAGTAATTCACCACAAGGAAGGTATACAGGAATTTAATATACTTATTTTTAGTTCTCAGAGCGGCAGTCCTGTTCTCCTCTGTTTTCTCTGCACTCAGTAACTAACAGAGAAGCGCAGAGAATAGAGATAAAGAAACAGATCTGCCAGTGGTCTTCACTGGCATCAAGTCAGATAGGCAAGGACATAGGCAGAAATCATTAGGATACATATAGGGAGTCAGTTTAGTGCCACCACACAGTAGTTATGCCCCCTTAGTGCACCTCACATTAGCTATTCACCCTCATAGTAGTTATACCCCTTTAGTGCCCTCTCACAGTAGTTGTGCCCCCTCACAATAAATTAGCCTCCTTAGTGCCCCCTCACAATAGGTATGCCTCCTTAGTACCCCCTCACAGCATTTATGCCAACGTAGTGCCCCCTAAAAGGAGTTATACCTCCATAGTGCCCCCTCACAGTTTTACCCCCTTAGAACCCCCTCACAGTAATTATATCTCCTTCATTTATCTTCACAGTTGTTATGCTACCTTAGTCCCCCCTCATAGTAGTTATACCCTCTCAGTGCTCAACTCACAGCTGTTATTCCACCTTAGTGTCCCCACACAGCAGTTATACCCTCTCACATTAGTTATGCCACCTTTGTGCCCGCTTCCATTAGTTATTCCACCTTAGAGACCCCTCGCAGTATTTATGCCACCTTAGTGCCTCTCACAGTAGTTTTACCCCCTTAGTGTCCCCTCACAGTTGTTATGCTACCTATTAGACCTCTCACATTAGTTTTATCCCTTTGGTCCCCCCTCACAGTAATTATACCCTTTTTATACCCCCTCACAGTTGCTATGCTTACCTAGTGCCCCCCATAGAAGTTATGCCTCCATAGTGACGTCTCACAGTTGGTATACCCCTTTAATGGCCCCTTACAGTTTTTATGCCACCTTAGTGTCCCCTCACAGTAGTTATGATCTTTAGTGCCCCCTCACAGTAGTTATGCCCCCTTACATTAGTTTTGTCCACTAAGTGCCCACCTCATAATATTGCTGTCTCTTTACTCTCTTTTGACTTTTAATAGGCTTTAATCAGACTACACTGAGTCAAAAATGATGATGGACGTTCCTACACAGATGTGAACCTAGCCCTAAAGTGGCAGCATTTTATTAAATAGATGATCACAGATTGTCCCGCATCTGTGACCCTAAGAAATTAGCCGCAGGGGAAACTGCCAGCAATTATTCAATTCCCTTGTAGTGTCACCACATTGATATTCCAGAGAAACAATACATGATGTACTTTAAAATCAATGGAATGTTAATGTTATTTATAAAGATGGAGGGTCCTCCAGAGCTTGAGATGAGTTTTATAGCCCTGTCTGCTCCAGTACATATATGCAGTACAGCATAACGGATTGGTCGGGTCCCACCATTGTGTCAGAGAACATATAAAAGAGGAGGCATAGTGGTAAGGTGAGTATTCGTGTGCTCTCTGGCTGTCCAGGATTTTACCGTTGATGTCCTGTTCACAGGAGTCGATCAGCTGTTTTGGGCTAGCTCCAGTGCCATTGGCGCTGGAACTATACAGGTCTCTCCATTGTGTAGAGGCAGAGGCGTAACTTGGGGGGCAAGGGGGGCAACACTCCGGGCCCACTGACGAGATGCGGGGGGGGGGGGACACCAAGCACACAGAGGTATCCACTTGTCAGGGGGCCCTTCAGGGCAGGTGAGAGAGCCAGGGGTGGGCTAGGCCAGGGGGTAGGGTGGCATATGCCCCCCGGGCTGGTCCCAATAAGATGTGCACCCTATCAGAGAACATAGTGTGTGTAAAGCACAGCACACATCATGTTCTAATAAGCAGCTGTACAGTGGAAAAGGAGGGAGACCTTCCCTCCTTCTTCACTGTGACGCGGCTTGTCACTGCCACCAATAAATACACGTGGCCCGATGGGGAAGTGTCATTGAGGGAAGGAGGGGGGATGAATAGGAGGGAAGGTGAGAGGGAAACTTACCGCGTCCTTGTGGTGCTGAATGCTGATAAGGTAAATAACCTTTGATTATGTCAACGCCATGTGACCAATAATATCCACTTGTTACTGGTCACATGGTGATGACATCATCACAGATCCTTTACCCTAGAGGGGACAAAGCAGCAACACCCAGGAGGACCTTTCTTCCTACAGAATTTTCCTGCTGTTTTTACTCTGCTGAACTTCTAGCTATGCCTCCGTGTAGTATAGAGAGCTGGTTACTGCAGAGCTGCTCCCATTCACTGCAATAACCAGGATGTGCAGCAACCTACTGGGAGAGAGCTGGGAGGAGGAGTGGTAGTGGCTATGAAGGTGATAGTAGTACTCACAGTTCACAGCGGCTACCCTCACCTGGCTCTCCATGGGCCATGCAGTGAAAGGAGGACTCATCCTTTCTTCTCTCGGGACACTCTCTGAACTCTTTGGGTGCTCCTGCCTGGTGTTAGGTGGGGTCCCCTAGTAGTAGTAGTCCCTGAGTCTTTCTCTCTAAACACTTTGCAATCTTTCCAAGTTACTGTGCAAAACTCTCACAATCAGTACTGCAGTTCCCAGAGCATGGTGCAGATCATTTGGATGGCCAATCCATTATAGAAGTGTGGTTTGCAACAAAGCAATATACCCTCTCCAAAAGCAGCAAAGTCCATAGCCATAAATGAGCTTTACCTTTGCTACCGTACACCGTCCCTTATTATCTTAAACAGTCTGCAGATGTCTGTCTTCTTTCCCTCAGAAGTTCTCCTGGCACAATTGCTCTAGCACCTTCTTACTCCATAGGAATGGTGTTTTTCCCAGAGAAAAATACTTTTTTCTTCCTCTTACTTCCTGCCATGCTCACAAGCTGTAGCTTTACCCACAGCCTGAGCCAAACTGAACTCTAAACTAGACAAAACTAACCAGACAGGGATGTAACCAGAACATCACTCTGGCAACCTAACTAGCTAACTGCAAGAGTTTATTTCTGTGCCTTATATTCAGCCGCTTGGGATACACAATGCATAAAATAAACTACATTAACCCTTTTAGCAATAATTAACAATTTGCAGTTGTCCTCTGGGTTACTACAGATGGAGGTGTGTTGTTCAGGCCCCAGAGCTTCTGCAGAACAGCTGATTGTTGGGGGTGTGGGGTGTTGATCCCCTGCCTGAGGATAAGCCATCAATAATAAAAAGTTATGGAATCAGGTCTTATGGGCAGATAAGTAAAAAGTGCCAGCAGATTAAAATCTTAGTACCAGAGCTTTCAAGGGCTAAGTGGCAAATAAATTGAGAAGTCAATACAAAAAAGCCAAGCCAACTGTTTTGTGATAGGTAACGGTCTCAGACATGCAAGTGCTCCATAAATGGGGATAACTTGTTTTTTTTAGATAACTATATTCCTGCATGAACTTTAGTAATTGTACAACATTAAACTTTCCCCACCCCAAAAACTTGCATAATTGTTATAATTGAGGTTTAACAAATCTTAGTGGCAGGCGATAAGCCAGTCATAAATTTTAAGATTTGCTTTTACCTAGGAGAAAGTGAGTTAGAATTTTTTTCAAATAAATACATTAAGCAAGAGCTCCTGTAATGTTTGGGTTTTCAGTTTCATAGGAGACACATCCATCTCTATAAAGTATACAAGAGGAAGTTAAGCTGTGACAAGGTTTGGGACGTGTAAGTCCTATTCTAAACACAATGTCATCTTGCACCAATCCATGAACATTAGCTACTCTTGACGGGTCTGTCCCTCAAAAAGAGATGGAAAGATGTCCCTTTCTGTTATCATGATGCTCTAACAAATATTTCTTCACTGCTATGATGATCTGCACAAGGATGTCTCTTCCACTCCAGACCTTCAGTTTAACTGGAGCTGAGAGAAAGCAGTTAGAGAAGTGCACTTTAATTTGTTTTGGACTTAAAGGGCAAGAGTGGATCTCAAATCATCTAAGTAATTTAGGAAACTGAATTCTAATGAAAACTGAAATAGTTTATACATCCAGTCATTGCATGTAGCGGGTCACTGATGTAGCCAGTGATTGGCTGTGCATTTCCAGCCATTTGCGGTGTGTAGATCCAAGACCAGGAAGCAGCAGGGACCAGAACAGCACTGAAATGATAGTGGAGGGGGGATCAATGATGTGAGCAATGATTATAGTTTACTTTTGCCTAACATGGCCTTTTTATACACATTTTCTTCCCCTAAACAACCCCTTTAAACTACAGCTGGGTACCCAGGGAATGATGCTTTTAAGGGACATTGAGCGCTCATTGTTTATGAAGGCACATGGCATAAAAGATACAGTTTAAGTGGGTAACCAAGACAATGTTTCAGGAGCTCTTGTGCAGTGCCCCAGAGGACCACTGCAAAAGGTCAACATTTCATATTTGGGTTAGTGTACTTTCTGTGCCTTAATGTTATTCCAAGAGCTGAAAATGGTAGCAATATTTAGTTTATTGTGCCCTACTAAGAAGGATGAAGGCCATACCTGCCCCCTCTGAGGGAGGAGCTGAGGAGTGTAGCTCAAGCAGCCAGTGTGAGGAGCTGAATGTTGCCTGTGCAGTGTGAGGCCTACTCAAAAGAGCCTCCATCCTTACATGCTAGTACAGAATATACAGATTGTTGAGGGCCAATTTAAAGGACTGGTGCAAATGACAGACAAAGTGTAATTGCTTGTTTATGGCAACAAGCCTTACTGCCAGTGGAAAGGATTTATTGCTTCAGTGCCCAGGACACTTTTACAATGGATTAGCTACCTGTTGGAGGATGTGCACCCCGCTGTGAGAACTGAAGTGCATGGTCGACTTGGAAAGTTGTTTGGAGTTAGACAGACTCAAATCAGCCATCTTGCAGTTTGCCGCTGCCTTCTCACAGCTTACCAAGCACAGCGTCATACGTTGTATAATGGCTGTTCATGGTATTGCCCCATTCACTTGAAGCCAAGAGAAGGCCGCGGTGCTCACAGGACCGCCGTTGCCTTCTCAAAAAGTTGATCAGCAGAGTCCCAGGTGTTGGACACCCACCGGTCAGATACTGATGACCTATCCTCTGTAAAAAAAAATCTCAGAAAACCCCTTTAAGGGCACGCCACCTAACACCAGGCAGGGAACCCCATACAGACCCCAGATCAGACTCAAAATTTATACATATTCAAAATCAGACCGCTGCTGCCCCTATAACCCCTATTCAACCCCTCTGTCCCTAAATGCAGACCTCCAGGTGCTGTCACCACTCTTCAGGACAGCACAGTGTCCTGGTGCCAGTGCTGCACTGCGTCCTGATGTTGCACAGCCTCAGGTCATAGTGCATGCCTACATGCTTTGAGGACATAGGGCAGTGCCACCTACTACAAGGTTGCCGGAGCTCTGCAGGTCCAGCGCTAACCTTTGGCAATGGAGTTACACCTGAAAACCTGATTGGTGGGGGTGCGGAAGGCAGAGCCCAGTCGATCAGCTAGTGACTGTCTATCTTGAGCATAGGCCATCACTTAGTAAATCCTGGACAACCCCTTTAACCCTTGGACCGGACCAATTTTTGTTTTTGATTTTTTTTTTTGTCAGTTCCACCCTCCAAAAGCCACAACTTTATACATTTGTCATTCATATAGCCATATGAGGGCTTATTTTGGGGGGTCAAGTTGAATCTTTTTAATTTACCATATTTTTTATTGGAAAACCTGAAAAAATTCTTTGTGGGGTGAAACTGAAAAACAACAACACAATTCCAGCAAGGATTTTTTGGTTTTGATATTACAACATTTACTGTGCACTAAAAATGACATGATGTCCTCATTCTGCATGTCAGTACAATTACGGAAATATCAAATTTTTATTGTCTTTATTATGCTTTACTTCTTTTTAAAAAATAAAAACCTTTCAAAAAAATGAAATTTTCTTTGCATCTCTGTTTTCTGACAGCCATATATTTTCTATATAGAGCTTGCTTTTTGCAGGGTGAACTGTAGTTTTTACTGGTACCATTTTGGGTTATATACAACTTTTTGATCACTTTTTTATTTAATTCTTAGAGGGGGACAGAGTGACCAAAAATGACTGTTCGTGAATTTTAATTTTTTTTCCATTACATTGTTCACCGTGTAGAAAAATATATTTATATTTTAAAAGTTTGTAGGAGGAGATTCCTGTTATATTTTTATTGTTTATTTATTTTTATATGTAAATTTACAAAGGAGGAGGTGATTTAAATTTTTAATATTTTTATGTTTTCTTTAAAGACATTTTTACTCTAATTTTTAATTCCTTTAGAGCAGAGGTTCCCAACCACCGGGCTGCGGACCAGTATTGGGCCAGGGATCATCTGGTACTGGCACACTAGTACGGATGAGCGAACCGAACCCGAGTTTGGGAAATGTTTTTTTCCAGTACAAATGAATTTATTAAGTTATTACGTTAGTAATAACTTCGGCTCATCTGAGACAATACATTCCAATACTGTACGGAGCAGGAGCTCCGTGCAGTATTCAAACGATATTTCATCCGAAGTCGATTCGCTCATCCCTAGCCGCTAGGCCTGAGGTCTATGAGGCAGTACTAACGTGCAGAAAGTTTAGATGAAATCATCACGACCTCCTGCACAGGGTCACAGGCGGCATGATGACATAATCACGCCACCAGAGACCTGATGCAGGAGGTCACAATTACTTTGTAATGCAGGCAGCTTGGGCAGCAGGCTGGAAGAGTGACATGCACAGACAGCGGGAGCAAGCTGAGTGTTTTGTTCTTTTTTATTTTGTTTTGTGAACACTACTGGGGGCACTATGGGGGAGGAATTGGTGCATTGTTTACTGGGGGCACTATATCTAAAGAGGCACTACTGGGGTGCTATATTTAAAGAGACCATTAGTGGGGGCACTATGTTTAAAGAGGCCACTACTGGGAGGGGGGCTATATTTAAAGAGGCCACTACTGGGGGCAGCTATATTTAAAGAGACCACTTCTCGGGGCACTATGTTTAAAGAGGCCACTAGGGGGGGACGTTATATTTCAAGAGGACACTACTGGGGGGCACTATATTTAAAGAGGCCTCAACTGGAGGGCATTTTATGTAAAGAGGCCACTACTTGGGGGCATTATATGTATATAGGGCACTACTGGGGCCTAAATGGGGATGATTACTAAGTAACAGCATAAAGGAGTCATCAATACTAAATAGGTGTTTTCAATTATGCAGAAAGTTGTGGTCGTGGTCAGGAGACGTCACCAGAGTAATCTGTGCAGGGCTGAGAAAAAAAGTTTTATGGAAAGGTAATATTAACTTGATTCTAGTTCCTGATACAAATAAGACATCCCTTGAAAACCGATTCACTGGTAATTTTTCACAGATTTTCATCAATGACATCCACTGGTGAGAACCGTTTAGTTTATCATAATAGACGCATAGATTTGACCAGTTTGTTCATTATCAGTCTTATTGCGATCTAGATACTGTACAATCGGTATAGCAGCATCTTTCCATATAGCAGTGACGGTAAGGCTTATTTAGAATTCTTAACCAGGAAAGATACATTAAGATGGATATCTCATTTTCATCCGTGCCCTGGTTTCTATTACACAGACAATACGCAGACATACATGTTCTGTAAACACAATCACCAATAACTGAAGTGGGATTGGTTAGCAATCCAGGAACTTTTAAGGTTGGGGGCTTTAAAGTATATTGGAGGGAGGAGGGATGGGCAAATTCTTACTGTCTGTGCTGCTCTATATTAACTCTTTGGATATTGTATTTGATGGACATTATATCATTATGCTATACAACTAGCTTAATATGCACATAAAGAAAGCATCATGATTTCTGGAACAATGCAGCGTCCTGGACAGGAAGTAATACAGATTGATTTTGAGTAAGTGGGAATTGTATGTTATTTTGTATCCTTTATGTCCACAATGCTGTCATTCTGTATACTATAGTGCTGTACATCAAGTAAATTACATTCTCGTGGAGCATGAAGAACAACTTGGAGTAGAGGAGAACCACTTCTCCTGGTGCTGGTCCATACCGTGAATTTGTCCCATATTCGACAGGATAAACTTGAGTTTTTGCCACCACCCAGGCCATTTGGAATGAAAGATGAGGCCAACCTGAACTGAAACAAACCTTCTGTGCACCTTGGAGTTGTCCCTGGGACTGCATCTATACCCCGGATCAGAGGTGTAGCTAGGCTTTCCTGCACCCAGTGCAAGGATTCAGATTTGCCCTCCTCACAATAATTATGCCCTCATTGTGTCTCCATTACAGCATAAATGCCCACAATGTGCCCCCCTCACAGTAGTTACGTCCTCCTTGTGGCCCACTCACTGCAGTTATGCCCATCTTTGTGCCTCTTCACAGTAGTTATGCTCACCTTTGTGTCCCTTCACTTTAGTTATGCCTACCTTTGTGCCCCTTCACAGTAGTTATGCCCACCTTTGTGCAGCTCCACAGTAGTTATGTCCTCCTTGTGGCCCCTCACTGTAGTTATACTCCACTTTGTGCCCCTTCACAGTAGTTCTGCCCACCTTTGTGCACCTCCACAGTAGTTATGTCCACCTTGTGGCCCCTCACTGTAGTTATGCCCATCTTTGTGCCCCTTGGAAGTAATTATGCCCACCTTTGTGCTCCTCACAGTAGTTATACCTATCTTTGTGCCCCTCACAGTAGATATGCCCATCTTTGTGCTGCATCACAGCAGTAATGCCCACCTTTGTGCCCATCAAAGTAGATATGCCCATCTTTGTTCTCCCTCACAGTAGTTATGCCCACCTTTGTGCCTCTCACAGTAGGTATGCCCATCTTTGTGCCCCTCACAGTAGTTATGCCCAGTTTGTATCCCCCTCACTGTAGTTATGTTCACTTTTGTGCCCCCTCACAGTAGTTATGGCCAGATATTTGCCCCCTCACTGTAGTTATGGCCAGATATGGGCCCCCCACTGTAGATATGTGTAGAGTTATGTCCTCCTTGTGGCCCCCAGTGCCCTCTCCACCTACATGAAAGGGAAAAAAAACCCAAATACTTATCTGCTTCCCTGATGACGCGCTTACACACACATTGCACTGCTAGTTGTGCAGGAGGACAATTCCGGAGCTTTCAGTGCTCCTCCCACAGCCAGCAGCGCGATGTACAGCGGCAAAACAGCGAAGCAAACGAACTTCCCAGCAGTGAAAAGAACTGCAGGGTGGGTACCCCCAGCCTCTGCGTCTGGAGAATGTGCCCCGTCGTCCCCAACCCTCCCCCCACAGACACACGCCTCTGCCCTAGATTCACTCATATTGGTCCCTATGTCCATTGTGGTTTACAATCTACAGTGCTATGACAAAAATCTGGATTGTGAGCCCCTCTGGGGACAGTGAGTGATGGCAATGTCTGTAAAGTGCTGGAGATTATGTTGGTGCTATATTTAAATAAGTAAAAAAAAAATTAAAAAGTATTTTACCTGTCTCCTATGATTTTAAAAAGTAACAACCCCTTAGAAATTGCAAAAAAAAAAAACTATAAAGAGTTGTCTCATAATGACAACTATAGTCCATAGGCCCTAATGGTTGTTTGACATGATTTTTCCCAGCAATGACAGCTGCTTTCTGGGGGTTAGAGAAGCGAGACCAGAGTCAATCGGCATACTGCTGGGTTGGCTTCTATCTGTAAAGGCGTTGTCTTTATGAGACCGTCCCTTTAAAGAGTTTCTGTCACCAGAAAATAGCCCATATAAGTGGCTGTAATTTCCCATGTGCCCATGACAGGTGACACCATATATGTAACTAAAAATCCCCCTACTGCAGCCGTTATCTCAAAAAAGTGATTTTTATAATATGTAAATGAGTGTTCGCTAGGTGCAGGGGGCGGTAACCCTGCACCTAGTATCGTCTTTAGCCCACCTCTAACCACGCCTTCCTTCTTCAGATTGACAGGGCTAGGCAGCTTCTTCTCTCCGCTGCCGGCCCTGTCCGTAGCTGAAGTCCCGCGGCAGCGCCGTGCGCTTTACATTAAGCGCAGGCGCAGTGACTGCCGATGCCTGCCGAGTACTGGCAAACCGAATGTAAAGCGCATGGCGCAGACGCAGGATTTCAGCTATGGACAGGGCTGGCAGCGGAGAGAAGAAGCTGCCTAGCGCTGTCAATCTGAAGAAGGAAGGCGTGGTTAGAGGTGGGCTAAAGACGATACTAGGTGCAGGGTTACCACCCCCTGCACCTAGCGAATGCTCATTTGCATATTATAAAAATCACTTTTTTGAGATAACGGCTGCAGTAGGGGGATTTTTAGTTACATATATGGTGTCACCTGTCATGGGCACATGGGAATTACAGCCACTTATATGGGCTATTTTCTGGTGACAGAAACCCTTTAAGGCTACTTTCACACTAGCGTTTTTAATTTCCGGTATTGAGTTCCGTCATAGGGGCTCAATACCGGAAAAAAACGCTTCAGTTTTGTCCCCATTCATTGTCAATGGGGACAAAACTGAACTGAAGACAACGGAATGCTCCTGAAAGCATTCCGTTCCGTCTTCAGACCGGAGAACAAACCGCAGCATGCTGCGGTTTTCTCTCCGGTCCAGGCATCCGCACTAAGACGGATCCGGAATGACCCCCAATGCAAGTCAATGGGGACGGATCCGTTTGGTGTGACACACCAGTAATCCGGATCTGTCCTCCATTGACTTGCAATGGGGGGTCATTCCGGATCCGGCTACACATATACAGAAATACATACAGACATACATACATACACACACATACACACAAACACATACATACTTACATACTCCAGCCAGGGACGCCGGCAGCATGTCTTCACGTGCCTCCTGCGTGCAGCTATGACGTTTCCCCATTGCGCCCAGCAGAGGGCGCTGTGGGGAATCGTCATCACTGCGCGCAGGAGGCGCGTGAAGACGTGCTGCCGGCGTCCCTGGCTGGAGTATGTAAGTATGTATGTGTTTGTGTGTATGTATGTTCTCTGTGTCTGTGTCAACATGTGTGGGGCCGGAGCGCTGCTCCAGCTCCACACATGTATCAGCGGCAGTACGGATCAGTCGGCACCCTTTAGGTGCCGGATCCGTGCTGCCGCTAGTGTGAAAGAGGCCTAAGTCTTTCACATCCTAATTGAGGAATGTTAGCACACTCCTGCAGAACTCCTTCAATTCAGACACATCAGAAAACTGACAACCACCATAGTTAGGAGCCCAAAATGCGTCAGTGTGCTTCCTCAATAAATAATGTCACAGATTTTTGCCTGTGAAAAAACAATTAGGGATGATCATATCTTTAGCAGAGTAAACATATGGATTAGTTAAGGTTTAAGATCCAGTGTAAGAAATGTACAGTTCATAATGACCTTTCAAAGGCTACATCCAGGTGATAATCTCAGCACCATCTATCTGCCTGCAGTGGCTTGGGCCATTTTTCAAGTGTTCCTCGGCTGCGTGAGGGGAGATTTATTCTGTCTTTACAAGGAAAGTATGAATACAAGAGACAGGTCAGGGCTAGGCTTGCAAAGTAATGTAAACAGTAGAGCAGAGATGCTTTTTATGGCTTCATGTAATTCCATGGCATTTGACAGGCAGGACGATTTACTGCTATATTTAGATAACGAGCTGCAGTCGAAATGTCCTGAACTGCGTTAGCATGAATGGGAATTCTGTTTGTGAACAGGGTTCCACATTTATTTATTGGCCTATTGCTGGATATTTCAAAATATCTGTAGAAGGGGTCTGGCAGGACATGTTCCGGGTTTCAGGTGGGCACCAACAAGCCACTGCTTAGCTAGAGTATTTAGTATATGTGAGCTTTCTACACAAAGATGTCTCCCTATTGGGACAAGAAATAAGTTATTCAAGTTTATTAAAGTTTAAGAAGTATTCTGGTTACGCCAGGTAATTCCCTATCCAATGGGGGTCCGATCACTGTTACTAGTGTTGAGGGAATCGAAGTCAAACTAATTGACTTGCTGCGAAGCCGAATTTCCTTGTGCTTCGTGGTAACAAATCAATTTTCCCTGAAATGGCAGTAAAAACAAAAAGAGCACACTTACCTCATCCAGTTGCGCGCGAAGAGGCCGTCACGGCCATCTTGATTGAGAAGAGCGTGCAAAATCTGACTCGCAGTAACGTCTCATGTGCGGTGTCATCAATCAAGATGGCCGAGAATTAAATGGATAAGGTGAGTATTTTTTCTTTTTGTTTTTACCCTGATTAACCCCTGAAAGGTCTAAATGGTAACCTTAGATGCAGTGACCATTGTTGAAAACGGCATCTGAGGGATCAAGATTGCCGTTCCCCATCATTGCGCCCACTATATGCAAAGAAATGCACTTCATGATGAAGTAATTTGTGAAATTCAGCGAAGCAGGCAAATCGAATTTTCCATAACTTCGCTTATCTCTAGGGACCCCCACTGATCATGAAAACGGGAGCCTAATGCCCTGTGGGAAACCCGAAATGAGTTCAGCAACAAGTCGAACGTGTGTACTGCTTATCCATTCATGTCTATAGAACTCCCAGTGATAGCCAAATACAAGCGCTCTGGTACATCTGGCTGTCCCATAGAGGTGAATGGAGCAGCAGTGCACATGCTAGACCTGCCACTCCAGTTATTTCAGTTATATCCTAAAGGATAGGGGATAACTTGATATAACCTGACATATGTTTTTTTCACTTAATTTCTATTGTCATAAATATTTGTGATCATATTTCATAATTCCATAATTGTAACAACTGTTCAGTGAAGTTAAAATGTTATCAACATAGTGACCAACATAGAAAGTAACAGCTTTTCTCAAAAAATACCAAGGCATCAATGTAAAAATAAAAAAAAGTTTTAACCAATGTGGGAAAGCAAATACAAAAATTCTCCCTGCCCTAGGCAATAAATAGTATGGTCCTTAAAGGGGTTTTCCAGCTTTTTTACAAAGTTTGGATCCACCCCTCCACCAGACCTGTGGAGGGAAGCTTACTTACCTACTTCCCAACGCTTGTTTACGACCCCTCCAGTCACCACTTATAAACTTCTGGCAGCGATGACATGTCCCCCAAGCAGCACGTGACCCAGTGACATGCTACTTGGAGGATGTCACCACTCCAGCCAGTCATTGGCTGCTACAGCATACGTAATTCCTGTCCGTGCTGGAAGTTTACAAGTGGAGACCGGCGAGCGGTAAAAGTAGCGGTGGACCAAAGGCACCAAAACCGAGTGGCGGGGAACAGGTAAATATGCTTCTCTCTGCAGGTCTAGCAGGGTGGGGGGAGCCAAAATTTGTTAAAAAGCTGGAGACTCTCTTTAGCCCTTTCTGAACTTCCACCAAACATGTATGGCAGAAGTCCAGTCTTTAAAGATAGCGCCCACACATGAGCGCTGAGGGTGCCATAATTCTGCTGTTTTCTGTAGCAGAGGCCAAAGGTTAATGCCCTCGATTGGTGGTAATGCCAATCGCAGACATATCACCCCTCAGATACTGTGGTCAAATGTGCCGACAGCATCTGGAAGCACCAAAACTGGGTGCTTCCCTCTTCCTGGCCCAGGCTACCTTCCCCTGGCTGATATTGGGGATACAATCTAATGATTTAATGTGCACCTAGGGTGACTTTAAAAAAAAATTAATTCAAATCTACCCCCTTTCCCTAGAAAAAAAACAAAATAAAAGAATAAACAATAAAAAAATAAAACATAATTTTGCCACATCCAAAAACACCTATACTATTAAATAAAAAAATATTTATCCCATACGGTGAACATCATAACGGAAAAAAAATGAAAATGGCCGACTGACCATTCTTTGTCCCTTCATCTCCTAGAAATTTTTTATAAAAAGTGAATAAAAATGTCATACACACTCCAAAACTTGTCCATCAATAAAACAAGCCCTCCTGCGGCTATGCAAACGCAAAAATAAAAAAAATGTTATGCCTCCAGGAGGGCAAAACTTAAATGCAAAAATGGAAAATTGCAGGGTCCTGAGGGGGTTATGGGGTTCAATAAAGGCTACTTTCACATTAGCGTTTTTAAATTCCGGTATTGAGTTCCGTTATAGGGGCTCAATACCGGAAAAAAACGCTTCAGTTTTGTCCCCATTCATTGTCAATGGGGACAAAACTGAACTGAAGACAACATCTTCAGACCGCATGCTGCGGTTTTCTCTCCGGTCCAGGCATCCGCACCAAGCCGGATCCGGAATGACCCCCAATGCAAGTCAATGGGGACGGATCCGTTTGGTGTGGACACACCAAAATCCGTATCTGTCCTCCATTGATTTCCAATGGGGGGTCATTCCGGATCCGGCTACATACATACAGACATACATACAAACATACATACAGACATACATACAAACATACAGACATACATACATACTCACATACTCCAGGGACGCCGGCAGCATGTCTTCACGCGCCTCCTGCGCGCAGCTATGACGTTTCCCCACTGCGCCCAGCAGAGGGCGCTGTGGGGAATCGTCATCACTGCGCGCAGGAGGCGCGTGAAGACGTTCTGCCGGCGTCCCTGGAGTATGTGAGTATGTATGTATGTCTGTATGTTTGTATGTATGTCTGCATGTTTGTTTGTATGTATGTCTGTGTCTTGTTTCAATGTGTGGGGCCGGAGCGCTGCTCCGGCTCCACACATGTATAGCGTTAGCACGGATCCGTTGGCACCCTTTAGGTGCCGGATCCGTGCTAACGCTAGTGTGAAAGAGGCCTAAGCCAATGCAGAATGGTACTATTTCTTTTAACTACAATATTGTGCATCTGCATTCCCCTGACCCATTTCCCATTTACCCCAAAAATAGAAAAAAAATATTTCTAGTAAGTTCACCCTATAGAAGTCAGAGAGGGGAAACAGAAAAATGAAACAAATGGTCTAGAGCATGGTGCAAAGAACAATATAAAATACTGTAAAATGTAATTATATGTTCTTAGCAATTCTACTGATTAGATAATCCCCTTTGAGTGAACTTCCTCACAAAAAGTTTAAACTTAAAGCTGAAGTCCAAACAATACAGAATTGTTTTCTCATTTCCTTCTAACACTATTAACAGATGTTGAGCTTTGTCTGGACCATAAAAGAGAGCTTATTAGCAGAGGACATCTTGCAACTGCTTTGTATGGACCTTTATGGCTGTTACACATCTAGAATCAAATATTTTGGTTTTACACTATAGTTGAAAGTTCATTCTTCTTTGTATCTTTGGATGACTGCAATCTCTCTACCCCTCTAAAGGGGTTCAAAAATACCATTTAAGACAGTACACACTGTAGAAATGCAGAGAACTTTATTGGTTCTCCAATATAGAAATGTGTCAACATTTTGGGCCTAGGGTCCTTTATCAAGTCCCTGTGAAGACAATAGGGGATGAACATCACCCAGGCAAATTTAGTATGTACATATGTTAAACGACCACTAATTAAACACAACTAACCATGCCAAAATAATATTGTGGCAAATAATTTGTGGTACTAGCCACCCTTTATTTATAACATTTACAGTACAGTTGGGTAAACTAGATCACTCGTGGCACCTCAAACAATGGCATGCCCCTGCCCTTTCGCCACTGCCTAGGAGCAAGCAGTGCCTGTGTACCTCCAGCGTCTCCTCCCGTGCAACCTCTAATCCAGCGACGGACCTGAGAAGTGTCGTAACAGGAGTATTAGGGAATTGGTGAGACAAGTATTGCTTCTTTTATATTTCTGAGCTTTTTCTATAAAATTTTCATCAACTGGAAAACCCCAATGCAATTATTCTAGATAAGCTTGCTACATACTCTATGAGACTATGCAATTCACATCTCTGTTCGCAAACACCAAGCAGTTCAATCAGAATGGTTACAGAGTGTCTAGAGTAAAGAACCAGCATAGAATTGGAAGAAAAGCTCCTACAGAAAGATTGAGGAAGATTTATCAAAATTTGAATATTTGCAATACTTTACATAGGACTTGGAACCTTTTTAAATATGATTGTGCTGTTTCATGAATTGAATGCATCCCAATCATACTGAGTAAATTGGTAGCTTCTTTGGCTCTTGTGAAGTGAATGGATATTTCACAGAGACTGTCTGAAAGGTGCAATATGACTTAACTGTGGAAATGTAAAATACAAAGAATCATAGTACAACAATGAGCCAAATAATTAATAAAAAAAAAAGACTCAGATCACCTCCAGGTTTTTCCTTCTGGCAAGAGGAATTGTAGACAGTAAGGCGTCTTCTGGAAGCTGAACTCAATTTAAACTGACCAACTTGTTGTATATAGATGTCTCCTACAACTGCGAAGATCACAGAAAACAGAACCTGTAGCTTCTGGTACAGAAAAAAAGCACGAAAAACTATACAAAGCCAAAGGAGCCATTTAATATATTCTGTAGGCTTGAGTGGTTATCTACTGCCAAACTGTGGTAATCCACATGTTTATCATTAAAGCTTCTACAGTGGTCGAACAACTTTCCCAGACCCCTGAAGAGCAACTGTATGTAGTTATGCATCTACAGTATGTCAGAGTGAGGGATATATTAATGTAGACTAATATAGGAATTTATTAAGAATTCTGGCTTCAAAAAGTTGCAAAGAAGAGTTTTTGCTACATTTTGCATTTTTACACCACTCACTCCAGTTTTAAAAAGTGCGAGGGAAAGTGGACATGGTTAGCTATTTTAACTAGTATCACTCCAGTCCAGGGCGTTGCTAGGCTAAAACATTCAGGGACTGGGCCCCTGATGTTTTCTCCCAGGCCCCGATTGTCCTGCCTGGTAAACAGACACAATTGTATTGCCGTCCTCAGGACGGCAGTACAATTGAATCGAACACACTGCAAGATATGTAGGACCTATGATGACATCACAGGTCATGTGATCAGTGCCATCCAATCCTGCACTAGTCACATGACTGTGACATCATCGCAGGTCCTTTTCAACCCCTGTCTTCTAAACTGAAGAGGAGAATTGTGGAGAAGAAGCTGCAGTGAGCACTGCTACATCAGAAGAGGTAAGTGAAGGGAGAAGCAGAGGGATGCTGGGAGTTGTGGTTATTTAACTGGGACTGTATGTTAGGGCAGAAGGGAGGAATGTTATCATGGGACTGTGTGTTGGAGGTGACTTGGTCAGGGTTCTGTTAGGGTACTTTCACACCTGTGGCATGGGACTCACAGCATGTTGTACTTTTGTTTTGGCCGCCTCTTGGCAGGGTTTGCCATGCTGTGGCCGGATCTGTGGCCCTCCCCCATTACAGTGAATGGGGCCAGAGCGTAGTTTTGGCCCCACACGTGCATCTGCAGCAGCACAGAGTGTGAAACTAGCATTAGGCTACTTTCACACTTGCGTTTGCAGGATCCGTTTGTGAGATCCGTCACAGGCTCTCATAAACGGTCCTGAACTGATCAGTTTTGTCCTAATGCATTCTGAATGGAAAAGGATCCGTTCAGAATGCATCAGTTTTGCTTCCGTTCAGTCAGCATTCCGTTTTGGAGGCGGACACTAAAACGCTGCTTGCTGCGTTTTGGTGTCCGCATGAAGAAACTGATCCAAACTGGCTATTTAAAAGATGATACAACCGGATCCGTTCAGAACAGATGCAGACGGTTGTATTATCATGACGGATCCAGTAAAAACGCTGGTGTGAAAGTAGCCTTATTTACATTGGACTGTGGCGTGGAGTGATGTTATTTACATGGGGCTGCATGTTGAAGGCGGCTGTCGGAGGGAGTGTTATTTACATGGGACTGTATTTGGAGGGGGCTGTAAATAGAGAGGGATGTTATTTACATGGGACTGTATATTGGAGGGGGTTGGAGAGATGGTGTGATGTTATTTACACAGGAGGGAAATAGCTTTATTTACATGGGACTGTATGGTGGAGGGGCTGAGGAATTATAATTTCTAAGGACACTAAAGGGAGGAATATAACTACAGCGGGCACTTCAGGGCGAGCATTATAACAGTAGGGGTAGTGATATAAATACTGGGGGCACTGTAGGGGTATTATAAATTCAGGAGGAAGCTAAGATGTCTGTGTGTCACACTCTGCAGAGACGAGGAGCGGCTGAGAGAAGTTGTCTGGGCCGAATGGAGAAGATGATGACAGAAGATCTACATCAGAGGAGACGTCACCTGGAGGCCCTGGATGTGAGGTATGTTCTCCTGTATAGCAGGGGTGGGGCGAGGGTCGACATAGAGAATTGGGCCATATTCATTGGGGCTTGGACCCCGGATCTTTTCAGACCCTAGCAACGCCCCTGCTCCAGTCACAAACTTACGTATGTAGAGGATGGTGTAAAAAAAAAAAAAAACTGCAGTAAAATTTCTAGACAAAAGTGTTAGGTTTAACGAAGTGCTAAATTTAACAAACCTCATGCACCATTTCATAACTTTGTTGCAGAGTGACTAAAACTGACTGCAACTATGATAAATAACCCCCAGGTGTTTAAGACCTTTGGACAAAAAGCCACCTTAGGACATTTTTTTAAACACTTAAAGGGGTTTTTTAAGAGCACCAAAAAAAGTTTCCTGGGGGAGTAATACCATCAAATAATAAAAGCCTCACTCACTCAACAAATTCTCTTCTGCTCCAGTGCTCCCGCTCCAGTGGCCCCTGGACTTATTTGTGACTACACAATGAGCAAAGATCAGTGGTGACTCCTGGAGTGGTGGCAATTTAATGTTGAGGAATTTATCAGGTGAGCAACACTGTCTTTAAAATTATTTTATGGCACTTACCACTTCTCCTTGGCCAAAAGTTTGCTGATCATGGAAACCTCCTTTAAGTTAAGGTCCCCTTACACAAGGCGATTATTCTGTAAATTTTTGTTAAAAATAGTGAAACTCCAAGATTATCGAGTTGTGTAAAAGCAATGAACGGTAGAGCGACAACCAACAATCAGTAGATTTCTTGTTGGTTTGATCGTTCGTGTGAGCACAAAAATCATTGTTGGACGTTAGCGTTTTCATACGTGTAAACAGGAGTTGTTCACTGCACACATGATTACAGATGATTACACTGTGGATGTGTTTAAGCTCAGGTTATCGCTTTGTGGAAATGCTTTACAAACTATGGAATATGCAATCGAAATTACGATTTGTGAACGATACTCGGCCCGTCGAAATAGTAATTTTTGAAACGTTCACCACACTAAGAAACTACTCATTTGTTGCTCAGTCATACCAATCATCTACTCATGTAAAGGTACCTTTAGTGATACACTACTATTACTTCTTTAGGAACAAGCAAGCCCAGGATGATAGTTGAAAGCCTTGATGGAGCCCTCACCGCCATGTGTCATTTATAATACTGGAATCTTCTTGTGTACCTTAGTTTAAAAAAAAAGTTTGCATAATGGTTTTGCTTCTTTGTACAATCATAACTTAATGACATAAATTAAGGATTAGGTCTTTTCTAGGCTTCTCTAATGTCTTTCTCAGCCATATTACTCCCCTCTTCAGCTGAACAGCTAGATACAATTCTCTCACAAGCAAGGGTCATCTCCCATCTGTGGAATCTGCCAGTACTGTACTGCTGTGAAGTCCTTTCCTTTACTTATCACTATGCTTGTTTTTAGCTCCAGAGAGCAAAGAACAGATAAGAAGGGGGAAAATCACACTTACAGGAAAGCAGGACGCCCCTGTTATCTTCAGAGGCAGTGCAGAAGCAGTTCTTTCATTGGACTTAGGATCTCAGCTAGCTCTGACACAACCCCACTTCCTCTATGTCGCCTTCTGTGTCTCTGTTACTAAGGAAGGATCTTGCCTCACAATAGGCAGTGGCCTGTAAATTGGGTCCAAGTGAGAGCCCTAGTGGCCATGACATTTTTTTTCAGGTGAATGCAGGCATATATTTTAAAAGGAGTGATTTAGAAATGTGCTAGTTACACCATTCTCTATTATTTGAAATGAAATTGTGTGTACAATGATAACAACAGAGATTACAATGCAAATTAAAAGTGGATGAGAATGTCTTCTGTATTGATGAAGGGTGGACCTTCAGAGTCATCCCCTGTAGTGGATCCAAGGAACTACAGGGAACACTATGGGCTGTAACGTGGAAGTAATTTACTGTGTGTGAGAACTGTTGGCCTCCAATAATATCAGTAGACCTGTGCCTCTATGAGAGCAGCCTTCTGCTCATATCATCAATGACTACCCCATAAGTTTTAGTAGCTACATCACACCATACATAATAATTCTGTCCTATGAGTCAATTAGGATACAGAAACTGATTATTGGGAGATTTGCTTTGCAAACAGCTGGACCAAACATGAATCCTTGTTATAATGCCCCACATGAAGATCAGACTAAAATACATATATTACAAGTTTCTTGTAATAATTAGCAGCAGAATGCAGCATTTCTAACTTCATATGTATTTCACTTCCATCGCAATCTGTTTGATGTGTGCAGTTATTTTATTAGTGGATTTATTGTCAAAACCAAGAAAGAAAATGCCTAAGGGAACAGTCATATTATTTCTTCCTAGGCGTAGGAGAGACTTGCCATGAATGACACTTAAATAGATTTTTACTATTGGTTTGTTTACATGACAGTTAATAAGATGGATCAATTAGGGTCTACAGGAAAGTAGATTTAAAAAAAAAACTTGGAGATTGCTGAAAACAGGAAGTGGTTTGGGACTGTCTGCAATTACCCTGCATTATTCTTCATTCATTAATGTGTAAAAAATGTGCACGTAACTGAACCAATTTCTATGTGGCCTATTAGGGAGTGTTTAATATTGATGAACTGTCCACAGGATAGGTCATGAGTATCTGTTCAGTGGGGGTCCGACAACTGGCAACCCTCCCATTGGCTATTTCAGGTCAGCCTCATTCATTTGAACAGCACTGAACTGCACCTAGGCCATGTGACCGATGAATATGATGTTTTTGCCTCACCATTTTCTGAAAGCCATATATTCTGATGATGGTCTTGGATGAGTGCTCATTTTTTGTGGGATGAGATGACACATTGTCATTGGTACCATTTTGGGGTGCATATGACGTTTTGATCACTTGATATTATGATTTTTTGGAGGTGAGGTGACCAAAAATGGCATGTTCTAGCATAGTTTTTATTTATTCTTTTTACAGCGTTCATCTGGCAGGATAGATCATATGATATTTTTATAGAGCAGATTGTTATGGAAGCAGCAATACCTTATATGTCTATTTTTTTTAAATGTTCAGTTTTACACAATAAAGTCATTTTTTAAAGAACAAAAATCATATTTTTGTGCTGCCATTTTCTGACAGCTATATTTTTCTTTATTTTCCTGCTGATGGGCTCATTTTGCGAGATGGTTTTTATCTATTTTTTTAATTTATTTTTACAGAGCCGGTAGTTACAGCTGATACCTAATATGTGTATTTTTTTAGTTTTTTTTTTTTTCAGTGTTAAACAATAAAAACATTTTTTAAATGTTTTTATGTCACCATTTTCTGAGAGTCATGTTTTTTGTCTGGCAATGGTGTTGTTCATCCCTTGATATTATCCTTTTAGTGAGGTGAAGCGACAAAAAATGGCTGTTCTGGCACGGTTTTTATTTATTAGATTTTTTCTGGCACAGTTTTTATTTATTATATTTTTTCCGGCACAGTTTTTATTTATTATATTTTTTCCGGCACAGTTTTTATTTATTATATTTTTTTCCGGCAGTTACCTAAGGCAGTAGATTATGTTGTATTTTTATAGAGCTGGTCGTTACGGACGGGGCAATACCTAATATGTCTATTTATTTATTTATTTGTACATTCATAAATGGCTTGATGACTGTAAAGGGGCACTTTTTTACAATTGAAATTTTTATTTTTTCATTTTTATATTTTTGTCCCACTATGGGGCATCAACTTTTGTGGATCTGATCCTTGATTCAATGCAGTACAATATATGCTGGATTGTACTGCACTGAAACTGTCAGTATGGGCTGGGCCTTATAGACTTCCGGAGGCCTTTGTAAGGTTTAGTGCCCATTCAGTGCGCTGTACATGTATGGTGGATTGCGGGAAGTCACTTCCCACTGAGCTGTATATTTATAGCGCATGTTGGGAAGGGGTTGAAATACAAAATGAGGAAGCATTTGCAGGATGATAATCCTCCCAGTATATATATATATATATATATATATATATATATATATATATATATATATGTTTATACACTGTTACTGTTAAGAAAGTTGAAGATTAAAGAAGAACTCCCGCAAATATTTTTTTTCTCTGACCTGTTAGAAAGGTGCATGATATAATCTGTAGTGAATGTCATTTTCTTATCAGTGACTGTTTCTGTGAGTAAAAACCTCTCTTCTTATTGTAGCTGGGTCATGTGACCAACTCCCTGACCTCCAACTGACCCAGGACAGAAAGCCAGTAACTGGTCTATTCATTCCTATGGGAGCCTCACTTTCAGTCTCATAGGAATACATAGAGAATTAGACTTCCTGTCCACACATAAGTCTATGTGTGAGTTGGTGGGTCTAATTGCTGGTCACATGACACAGATAAGAAACTTCAGGATGATATAAGTCAAAAATTCAGACACTGGTAAGAAAATGACATTCACTACAGATTATATCATGTACATTTCTAGCAGGACATGGAATAAAATTTTTGTCGGGAGTTCTTTAAATGATCTCCAAAAGGCATTAAAGGTTAAAGATGACACATTCCCTTTGTATTCTAAGTAAAAATATTTTTTTATTTTCATCTTTTACATTTTCAAAATAACAAAAAAGTAAAAGGGCCAGAAGTAAAAGTTTAGGCACCCTGCACCTGTACCTGGACAAGTATCACAGCTTGTAAATGCTTTTTGTTACCAGCCAAGAGTCTTTCAATTCTTTTTTGAGACATTTTCAACCATTCTTCCTTGAAAAAGTCTTCCAGATCTGTGAGACTCCTGGGCCGTCTTGCATGTACTGCTCTTTTAAGGTTTATCCACAGATTTTCAATATTGTTCAGATGAAAGGACTGTTAGAGCCATGATAAAACCTTCAGCTTGCACCTTTTGAAGTAGTCTATTGAATTTTTAGGATCATTATCCATTTGTAGATGCCATCCTCTTATCAACTTCACCTTTCTTTTTACAGTTGGTGTTTACTTCCAGAATTTGCTCGAATTTCATTGAATCCATTCTTTCCACTACCCGTGAAATGTTCCCCATGCCATTGGCTGCAACATAACACCAAAGCATGATTGGTCCACTCCCATGCTTAAAGGGTTTGTCTGGGTTCAGAGCTGAATCTAGACATAAGCTCCCCTTTACTTATTTGCATGTCTCCTTTACTCATTTGCTTCACCTTGCCCTGCACTGCATAGTGCAGGACAAGGGCTGTTTGTTTACTACCGGTGACATACCAAGCTTCTTCTCAGTATGTTAGGGCTCATTCAGACGACTGTATGATATCCGCAAAAATGCTGATCCGTTTTTTTGCGGATTACATACTGACCCATTCACTTCTATGGGCCCTTTTTTTCCATTCCATGGCTCCGCAAAACAAATGAAACTATCCTATACTTGTCCGTGAAAATCAGGACATAGCCCCATTGAAGTCTATGGGTCCGCAAAAAAAAGGAATGCTATCCGTTTTTTTGCGGACATCCACAAAAAAACGGATCCGTATTTTTGCGGACATCATACGGCCGTCTGAATGAGCCCTTAGGTGGAGGCTTCCGCCTAACAGTGATCCCGGTGACATCACAGTCACTAATGGGCGGTCTTTAGAGCTGCCCTAGCCTGTAAAATAGCCTAGGGTAGGGCTAAAGACCTCAAATGTGTGCCGGTGACATCACTGGGCTCACTGTTAGGCAGAAGTATGTGCCTTTCTAGCACTACTAGAAGCAGTTGTCTCTGAAATTTATCTTGGTCTTCCACAAATTCTCTTGACCTCCACTGGGCATTTGTAAAGCTTTGAAATTTGTATCACCTGGCCCTTCCTTCCATTGTGAACAAGCCTTAAAGAGGACCTTTCATGCTTTTATTTTACAGTAGCTAAATACCTTTACTGGGAGGGTACCCCCCACTGATGCTGCCACCCTTGACCGTTTTTCAAAATAGCGCTCCTGCGCCCCGCTGTGCCCCCTGTATTTCTCCCGCTCAGTATGCTAATACTGAGCATCGGAACAGGGAGGAGGAGATGCCCGGGTTTCTCAATGGGCGTCTCCTTCTCCCTGGCTGTGCCGCCATCCAATCACATCGGAGAGCGTCACAGCCAAGGAGTTTTTTTTCTCCCTGGCTGTGACGCTCTCCGATGTGAATGGATCGCGGCTCCGATGTGATTGGATACCGATGCTCAGTATTACTCAGTATTATTACTGAGCGGGAGAAATACAGGGGGGCACAGCAGGGCGCAGGAGCGCTATTTTGAAAAACGGTCAAGGGTGGCAGCATCAGTGGGGGTACCCTCCCAGTAACGGTATTTAGCTACTGTAAAATAAAAGCATGAAAGGTCCTCTTTAAGGTATTAGTTGTTGGCAACAAGGCTTACCTTTTATATATTAGTATGATTCCCTTCAAACCTACTGCTGGCTTAGTCTCAAAAAACCTGCATCAAAAAGTTCCACAAAAAATTCTGTATGTGACACCACTCTTTACAATTCCTTTGGGATGCAGACCAAAAAATGTTGGACTTTGTTGCTAATATCAGTACACTTGGATGGTATGAGAAGGCACTTAAGGTAGATCCTTTATGTTCGTGGTGATGCTAAAGTGGTTATTGCTCTAGCTGTTTGTGCTAGCAGAAATTGGTGAATTTAAAGGGGTTGTCTTCTCATAAACAACCTCTTACAGAATGTGTCCAGAGTCGTGGTCAGCTAGTTACCACAGCAATCTCACTCTTGGCCCACCTGACATACCGCTGGAGCGAAAATATAGTATTACATGGTGGCTATCTAGATGAATGGCCGTTCATGCCATGGTTGGATTTTTCCAGAATGGGAGCTGCTTTTATAGTCTGGCACTTTGTTCTGGCTCATAGAGGAGGTTCCAAGATCATATATAGTGATTGGACAAGGGTTGTCTTCTTTAAACAACCCCTTTTTTTTATTATTTAACGCTATTAATTCTGGTGCCCGCCCTAGCACTGCCACTAATTAACCAGCCATTGTGTTTCATACTGATTTGTCTGCACAGCCTAACTAAAAACCAACAAAACTCAATTAAAACCCGGATGAAAACCATCTCTGCCACTCTGAGAACACAAGATTTCATGAAGTTCTTTTCAGAAAAAAATAGAGGATTTCTGGGAGAGATTCAACATTTTATAGTTAACACAACCAGTATAGAGCCCACAGTTTTTCCAAGGCTTGTGTAATGAGGAACAAATGTAAGATCTGGATATTGAATTTGGTGTAACCCTTTACATGGCAGATCGATGTTATGAATGGAATTATAGAGAAGCCTCTTTATCACTATATAATGAAAAATTCCGGCACTTTCTAAAATACTACCTCGCAATGATCTCTGCTTGCTGTCAGTGAATGAATTAATTCTCCTTTACATCAGAGACTGAAAACTCATTCTGACCTTGACCTACTTGATCAGTATTTGGGTTTGTAGCAGTGCATCATCATCTGTCTCCCATTACATACTTGGTAACAAGCTATACAACCCAGTGAGCAGCAAATAATTCAGATCAATATCATATGGTACAGTGGGAAAAAAAGTATTTAGTCAGCCACCAATTGTGCAAGTTCTCCCATTTAAAAAGATGAGAGAAGCCTGTAATTGACATCATAGATAGACCTTAACTATGAGAGACAAAATGAGAAAACAAATCCAGAAAATCACGTTGTCTGATTTTTAAAGAATTTATTTGCAAATTATGGTGGGAAATAAGTATTTGGTCACCTACAAACAAGCAAGATTTCTGGCTCTCACAGACCTGTAACTTCTTCTTTAAGAGGCTCCTCTGTCCTCCACTCATTACCTGTAGTAATGGCACCTGCTTGAACTTGTTATCAGTATAAAAGACACCTGTCCACAACAGTCACACTCCAAACTCCACTATGGTGAAGACCAAAGAGCTGTCGAAGAACACCAGAAACAAAATTGTAGAACTCACAGAAACAAAAGGATAAAAAACATCCTGCATGATGTGATAATAATGATTGCGGATGTCAGTGGCTACATATATCAAAGTAAATCACAGAAAAAGGGTATTAGTGCACAAAAATAGACGCAAACAATATATACTGTATAAACTAAGACCTCATTCTGATATGATAAAATCTGAGACTCTTAGCCAATATATTTTGATCAAAACACATCTGTGCCCACCTACCCAGCGTCACGGTCGTCTCAGGTCAGGCAGGTCCTACGCTAAACCTAACTATGCCGTTGGGCATCTATATCTAGGAGCGTGGACACTGCACATATAGGTGTGTTGCTCCTAGTGACCTCTATGTGCATACAGCAACCAATGAGAGGAGGAGCAAACACACCTATATGTACCACGCAATCAAGGCGCTCAATTTGATAGGAGGAGCAAAAGTGCACAAGAATGCTACTCAAGATAAGCTAAGAGCGCATTCACACCTGAAGGTGCCACTCCCTCAAGTAAATGTTATAAACTAAGCAAAACTCACAGAAACAAAAGGATAAAAAACATCCTGCATGATGTGATAATAATGATTGTGGATGTCAGTGGAAACAAAATTGTAGACCTGCACCAGGCTGGGAAGACTGAATCTGCAATAGGCAAGCAGCTTGGTGTGAAGAAATCAAGTGTGGGAGCAATAATTAGAAAATGGAAGACATACAAGACCACTGATAATCTCCCTCGATCAGGGGCTTCACGCAAGATCTCACCCCGTAGGGTTAAAATGATCACAAGAACTGTGAGCAAAAATCCCAGAACCACACGGGGGGACCTAGTGAATGACCTGCAGAAAGCTAGGACCAATGTAACAAAGGCTACCGTCAGTAAGACACTACGCCGCCAGGGACTCAGATCCTGCAGTGCCAGACGTGTCCCCCTGCTTAATCCAGTACATATCCTGGCCCATCTGAAGTTTGCTAGAGAGCATTTGGATGTTCCAGAAGAGTATTGGGAGAATGTCATATGGTCAGATGAAACCAAAGTAGAACTGTTTGGTAGAAACACAACTCGTCGTGTTTGGAGGAGAGTGAATGCTGAGTTGCATCCAAAGAACACCATACCTACTGTGAAGCATGGGGGTGGTAACATCATACTTTGGGGCTGTTTCTCTGCAAAGGGACCAGTACGACTGATCCGTGTACATGAAAGAATGAATGGGGCCATGTATCGTGAGATTTTGAATGCAAACCTCCTTCCATCAGCAAGGGCATTGAAGATGAAATGTAGCTGGGTCTTTCAACATGACAATGATCCCAAGCACACCGCCAACCAAGGAGTGGCCTTGTAAGAAACATTTCAAGGTCCTCGAGCGGCCTAGCCAGTCTCCAGATCTCAACCCCATAGAAAACCTTTAGAGGGAGATGAAAGTCCGTGTTGCCCAGCGACAGCCCCAAAACATCACTGCTCTAGAGGAGATCTGCATGGAGGAATGGGCCAACATACCAGCAACAGTGTGTGCCAACCTTGTGAAGACTTACAGAAAACGTCTGACCTCTGTCATTGCCAACAAAGGATATATAACAAAGTATTGAGATGAACTTTTGTTATTGACCAAATACTTATTTTCCACCATAATTTGCAAATAAATTCTTTAAAAATCAGACAATGTGATTTTCTGGATTTGTTTTCTCATTTTGTCTCTCATAGTTGAGGTCTACCTATGATGTCAATTACAGGCCTCTCTCATCTTTTTAAGTGGGAGAACTTGCACAATTGGTGGCTGACTAAATACTTTTTTCCCCCACTGTAATTCACTGGCAGCAATCAGAGATCTTGAAAACTGTGAGGCAAGGTGTGAACAACACTGGGAAAATCTAAATTCCCTGAAAGGGTCTGTGACACCCCTTTGGCACTGGTTTAAAATCATTCAGTGTCCATCCAACCAAGGACCCGCACCAATCCTAATTCACTTCCTTACGGTTATTCATTTTTAGAAATCATGCGGAATTCCCCTTTAACCTTTTCCACTATAGCAGAGAGTAAATGATCAAAAGTCAAACCACCGGCAGTAAAAAAGTGATCACACCCTCGTGCTGCCTGTGAGGCTGGATTGTAACAAATCAGTATGGGAAATACTAAGGCGTTTAAGTGGCCACCGGACCCCAAGGGACTGTCCTCTAACTCTGATTGAAATCAGTCAAATCAAATTTGTCATCTTTAAAAAGTTAGGAGACATTAATGGGCTGTTATAGTGAATGATTAATGTCGGGGTTAGAAAGCAACCGAAGGGGAAAAAAACATGTGTAGCTGCAATCTTAAGATTAATCAGATGAAAGTAGCTTAATGCGAGCAGCATACGGAGACCGTGGAGGAATTCTACCAAGCGCGGCTTCCCAACCCATATGTAGAAATTGGTATGAAATAAATTCAATAAAAGTCGTTCACTTTATTCTGAGAACTGTAGTTTATTGGCTTGTTTAAGGCATCCTGCAACTTTTACTGAATGCAAAGGCGGGAATTTATCATAAGGGGAAAATTTTGAAGTCAATTTTGCTTTGAGTCTCAGTTGATGTAATCTGTGCCAGATTTAACATCAAACGGTGTTTGATAAATTTGGCACATCTTTAAAGAGCATCTGTCACCGTGATTAACCCTATTAAACCAGGCATATTCCCCGTTAGTGCTGATCACATTGACTAAAATGAGCGATTTCACTCTGCAACTGGTATTACTGATACAGAGAAATTCTTATTTTTAGTGATATGCCGATGAGGTGATTGGAGCACCGAGGGGCTGGCCTAGCTGCTCAGAGCACTATTTCACTTCCGCCTCTTCTTGTCCCTCTCTCAGTGAGATTAACAGTGCCAGACATCTTCACTGCTTCAGTGCCTGGACCTGAAATCTTGCACAAGTGCTGGTCCAGTGAAAATCTCAGAGCGGTCGTCCCCGCCAGCACGTTCGCAAAATTTCTAGGCTAGGCATTTAAAAAGCAAGGATACCTGACCCTGTCAATCTCATTGGAAGGGGGAGTGGCAATAGGGAGAAACAAAGGTGGTTATCACCTGACATGTCTGTAAAAGCCACCTATGCACCTTCATCTTGGACCCATGTTTTCTCGATCTCATCAACTTGCATGAGCAGTTTTAATGAGAGATATATTGAAGTTTAATATAATAATGCATGCATGCCTTCCAACATTACATTGCTCTGCCCTGGTAATGCCCCCCCATCCAAAAAAAAATATAAAAATAATAATAATTAAATAAAAACTAAAAATGCACTTGTAAATGTTTGTCTATGTAAATATAAGCCCTACCTCTATGGGATCTTGTTTGTGGTTTTGTCCTTCAAAAACAGAACTGTTGGTGGATATTGGTAGATATGACAAATGATTATAACTATGTTTGGCCACAAACACAAGATACCTATCAGCCGAGCACTGCCAATCCCTTCATACATACTCCTGCTCAGCCATGTTCTCAGTATGAAGCAGTAAGAGGGTAAGAAAGACGCTGCAGACTCCTCTAGCAGTGGTCTATCCCCAGGGGTGCACCACCAGGTGAGGTGATCGCCTCAGGCAGCACCAGGTAGGAGCAAGAGGGGGAAAGCAGAAGGGCCATGGGCTAAAGGGAAGGGGTTAGGTTAAGAAATTGGCATTGGGGAGGAAGGGGCACCATTTTAGTTTTCTCCTCAGGCATCAGAAAGGCTAGGCTCCTGGCTATCTCCACTGGAAAAAGAGAATTTGGTGAGCACACAACTAATGTACATGGCCAGCTTAAGTTGTTGTGTGCACAAAATGCCATCAACATTACCTGTGAGTGGCCTCAGACCTTATTCCACTGTCTTATGATGGATCAACAATAGATAGATAGATAGATAGATAGATAGATAGATAGATAGATAGATAATAGACAGATAGAAAGGCAAACAGAATGATAGGCCAGGCTAATGGAAATCTGAGTCAATGGAGTCTATCTGGTGCTGTTGGTTTAATTTATGTTCTGAATTCTGCACTTTCGTTACTTTCATTTTTCTGCTTCTGCAGTGGAACAGAACAACAGATATAACAACTCCGGACTCTCTGGAATGACCTAGCCTTTCTCAACAGAACCCTCATGAAAATCCTCGCCATGATGTCACCTAGTCACCTAAGCGTAAAAGAACAGACCTATTTTTACTTTTCTCTAAACAGTTTGCTACCAGATGACTGGATCATGGGCAGGCCTGGTATTTATGGAGCACACTGGCAGACTGATATATATGAGAAAGTACCTTATGACTGGATTATGGGCAGGCCTGGCATTTATGGAGCACACTGGCAGACTGATATTCAACTAAGTACCACATGACTCGATCACGGGCAGGCCTGGCATTTATGGAGCACACTGGCAGACTGATATACAAGGAAGTACCACATGACTCCATCACGGGCAGGCCTGGCATTTATGGAGCACCCTAGCAGACTAATACATGTATACAAGGAAGTACACACCACTTTTGTTCAGTAAGCATTCCGGTACAATGCAGATAGGTTAATAAAAATGGAGGACTAAATTAGGAATGAGTGTACAGTGCTAAAAAACCCTTCTAAAGGGATGTATGAGATTAGAAACCATAGCTGCTTTCCTTCAGAAGCACTGCCACTCTTGTCTATCTATCATCTCAGACCCATTCAGTGGGTGAAGCTGGGAACCTGAGGTGCAACACAGAATACAGCTCATAGACGAGACAGGTGGCACGATGCAGCTTACCTGCAATACCACACACGGCCCAAGGACAAGAGTGGTAATGGACAAGCCCCAACTAGACCATCACTACGAGTATTGTTCGGGCTGAGCTGTACCACCACACACTGCCAGTGGACAAAAGTGGCGCTGCTTCTAGAAGAAATCAACCATTTCTCCAGAATTTTCACCATTAAGAATGCATCCTGCCAGAAATAAGTGGGTGGGGCTATCAGATTGGCGCATATTTCGCCTCATTTATCATCCTCTTATCAGCAGAAATGGCTCAAATTGTTGTGGGCAATTAAGCCAGATTATGTGGTTGTGTTTTGTCTAAAAAGTCGCATTTATAGCATAAAGATGCAACTTTTTGTAAAAAAAAAAAAATATGAAAAATAAAAACAACTCATTGTGGGAACAAGTGACAGGTAAGTATTAAAACAGAATGATATAAATGTGCTAAACTGCAGGATCTGCCAGTAAATTGACATTCAGCAAAGAAAAAAAACAATGACAAAAACATCCCGAGTCTGAGACAAAAGTCGCAATTTACCACTGGAAATGTCACAAATATGCTTCAAAAGTGGCAAATATGTTTCAGAAGTTGCAAGTGCAGTCCGGCAGGGATGGCTGAAATTTTGGCGCATTTTGGATTTAAAAAGTCGCATTTTAGTGCTATTGGCATTAAAATGTCGCAAATTGAGAGAAATAGGCAAATAATCAAGTTTCTATTTTAAAAAGTCAAATTTTAAAAGTGAAGCGCACTTTTTGATATATAACAATATATAACAAATCACTACTTTGGATTTGTAATGTTAGTAATTTTTTGCCGCAAATTACACCATTATTGATAAATGTCCCCCAATGTGTATGAGCACAGTCCAGCATCCATAGCCTGAACATGCCGGACAGAAAAACTCTACATGCTACGTGCTTCTGTCTGGCTCTAGGACACATCCGATCCGTCAAAACTAATGCATCAGATGCCATGAACGAGCCCACAGAAAAACATGGCATTAGTTTTCCTTGCCACGTTTCTGTACTACCACCAAACAGGGGTGCACCTAGCCTTTCTGCTGCCTCAGGCGAAAACTGAAATGGCGCTCCTCCTTCCCCAATGCCAATTTCTTAACCTAACTCCTTCCCTTCAGCCCATGGCCCTTCAGATGCCCCTCCTTTGCCTCCACCTGGTGCTGCCTGAGGCAATCGCCTCACCTGGCCTCATTGGTGGTGCAACCCTGCCACCAAAGGGAAACCACACCAAATGGCTGGACATATCTGAACCCATACAAAACTAGTGCAGCTCAAAGAATGGAAAACTCCTTTGAAGAATTATTCTGATCTCAGTAATGCATATCGGCTAGATGGATGGGAACATCCCTTTAAGTGTGTACGGTATAGGTTACAGGTGCAGTATAGGAAGGAGGACAGGAAGCAATGAGTGTATTATTGTGGATTAATTATTACAGTCTCTCTCTGGTGAGAAGATTATGGATATTGTGAGGTATCAGAGGCTGGGCTCGGGTGCATCTGTCACCAGGCATTGCTCCATAAGACTTTATAATGCTGCAGATACCCTTTCACTAACTCCTGCACACTGTAGTAAGAAACATCAGACACAATGAAACTAACACATGCCAGATGTGAGGGAAGAAGTAACAATATGCAAATCAACAGCAAAGCCCACATTCATCTGTGCTCAGAGTTTCCATTGCTGAGGGGAGGGTTTGGCTTTTATTTGGTGATGCTCAAACAGAGAAGAGCTTCTTCACTATCCAATCCGTGTATCTATAGCTATAAGTCTAGATATCTAATATGTACAGTGGCATGCCAAAGTTTGGGCACCCCTGCTGTTACAGTGAACAGTTAAAGGGGTTATCCAGTAGTACAAATACCCCCCGCGAAGTCCAGGCCCCCACATAGATGATATTTACCAGTTCCCCGGCACCCGCGTGCCTCCGGATCCCTGCAGGCCACTGCTTCATCTCCCCGCTGTGGGGATCAAAACATCCGATGATGATGGGAGCCAGTAGCAGGCCGCGACAGTGACTAGCCTCCCAAGCATCACAGGTGACGCTAGGGAAGCTAGTCACTGTCACGACCTACTATTGGCTGCTCCCCCACTCGTTGGATGTTTTGATCCGTGTGACAGAGAGATGCAGTGGTGGCTGTGCAGGGATCCAGAGCAATGTGGGTGCCGGGGAACTGGTAAGTATCATCTATAGGGGGCCTGGACATCGTGTAGGGTAGTGGAACCACTGGATAACCCCTTTAAGCAAGTAGAAGATGAAATCATCTCCAAAAGGCAGAATGTTAAAGGAGTATTATCTGCATGTAGAGAATAATAATTTATTAATAATTAATACAAGGCACTTACTAATGTATTGTGATTGTCCATACTCAGGGGCGGACTGGGAACTTAAAGTGGCCCTGGAAAAAATACTAAAAGTGGCCCTGTTTTGTGGTTGGGTCCAAATTAATGGAAGGCAGGGCCAGCAATACCATATTGTGGCACATTATACCACCCCAACAGAGCCAAATACCAGAGTCTATCACAAAATACTGCCAGAAGCACAAAATACATCCCCAAAAACTTCCACTGGCCGGCCTTGAGAAGGGCCCAGGTGGCCTCCTGGGCATCGGCCCACCGGGAAATTTCCCTGTAAGGTCTATGGCCAATCCGCCCCTGTCCATACTGCCTCCTTTGCTGGCTTGATTCATTCTTTCATCACATTATAAACTGTGAACACCCTGCAATCCAGCCTCGGTGGTCGTGCTTGCACACTATTGGAACAAGCACCGGCTTGCTTGAGCTCCCGCCAGGGGCGGATTGGCCATAGACCTTACAGGGAAATTTCCCGGTGGTCCGATGCCCAGGGGGCCGCCTGAGCCCTACTCACGGCTGGCCAGTGGAAGTTTTTTGGGGATGTATTTTGTGCTGCTGGCAGTATTTTGTCATGGACTATGGTATTTGGCTCTGTTGGGTCGGTATAATGTGCCACAATATGGTATTGCTGGCTCTGTCTTCCATCAATTTGCGCCCGATTACAAAACGGGGCCACTTTTAATAATTTTTTCCAGGGCAACTTTATGTTCCCAGTCCGCCCTTGGCTTCCGCGGTCCCAGGCACCAGAGAGGCCGGCACTTTTTCCTATAGTGGGCAAGCACAAGCACCACTTATGGACTGCAGGGTGGTCATAACCCCTGGATACGAGCAGTGTATAATGTGATGAAAGAATGAATCCAGACAGCAAAGGAGACAATATGGATAATAACAATACATTAGTAAGTGGCTTGTATTAACCTTCTCTACCTGGTAAATGATATTTGCTGAAGTGAGACAACCACTTTAAAGATGAAACACACTTTTCAACATTTTAAGTAATAGAAAGTGTATTATTTTGGTTTTGTACAATTTTAGAGTGAAAAAAAGAAAGGAGTATCCTGAAAGGAGATTTGAATGTTCAGATAACTTTAACCAAGGCTGAGAAAGGCCTCATTGTGCTGAGATGAAAATTTGCGGATGGGAAAATAAAGCGGGTACACCACCCTTTCACTCGAGTCATTTTTTCGTGTGGATATCCCTGGACCAAAAGCCGACAGTCTTAGAGGGATTGCACCTATACCTTCAATTTTGTTTTTGTGACAGTATCTATCTATCTATCTATCTATCTATCTATCTATCTCATATCATCTATCTATCTATTTATGATTCCATCTCATATCTATCTATCTATGTATCTATCTATCTCATATCTATTATCTATCTATTTATGATTCCATCTCATATCTATCTATCTATCTATCTATCTATCTATCTATCTATCTATCTATCTATCTATCTATCTATCTCATATCTATTATCTATCTATTTATGATTCCATCTCATATCTATCTATCATGTATCTATCTCATATCTATCTATCTATCTATCTATCTATAATCTTTTATTAAATATATCCTTCATCTATTCCATTTTTCTACTGTATTATCTATCTATCTATCTATCCATGTATCTATCTATTATCTATCTATCTGTCTATTATCTATCTATCTATCTATCTATTTATGATTCCATCTCATATCTATCTATCTATCTATGTATCTGTCTATCTATCTATCTATTATCTATCTATCTATTACATCTGATATGTATTTAATATTTGTCTCATACCTATTTTTCTTTTCATCTACCTTTCTTCTTTCTATTTAGTTATTTGTCTATATCTTCTCTCTATCTCTAATATTATCTGTCATATCTATCACTATTTAAATAACATATATTTTCCACTATTTTTCCATTTTTATTCCCACTATATCCTTATCATATACTTTTGGCTGAGGTACTAACAAATTATGTGAAAAACTATAAATAGTTATTTATGCTGGGAGTTGTAGTTCCTTAACAATTTCATGTGAACTAGGAGTATTTCCACATATGGTAACATTATAAAACAGCTGGGTTGCCATCATTACTATTTCAATCACAGCATCTTCCCAAGGAGTAATCAGTTAGCTTTCTCAAACTTCTGAACAGCAAGTTTGTGATGGATCCTTACTCTACCTTCCCAAGATTTGACTTTCATAAATCTTGGAAACCTAGAGCTGTTGTCACCCAGCTTTCCCATAAATGAGGTCTTTCAGCTGTCCTCAATATTACACTTCATCCTAAATGTAACTAGAAAGGTGATACTTCACAACATAATCAGGCTTTTACCATCCATTAGTCTGGGAAAACTTGATGACAACTTCTATGGGTGCTCTAACTGTGGCCAGGTTGGTTGTCACCCAGATTTCCCAGAATCACATATAACTGAGAAACTTGCTGAATAGAATTTCATAAAAGACTCAGGGATTTATAATATTAATTACTGGTGAAGGAATTCCTACATATTTCAGTCCAGTGAACATCCAGGAACATAGTATTTGTATATGGGGCAGCAGTGGTGAGTTAATGACTATAATGTCCTTTAATGCTTTGTACTTATCTATAGTCCCCCCAATAAATGAAATGACTTTAAGGGATTGGGAGGTAAAACAGACATAGAGCATAAACAGCTGATAAGATAAGCTGCAGATCAGACAGGAGTATCAGTGTCTCGCTCCCCTCTCTGGGGATAATGACAGCAGGGACCTGGAACTTTATATCCCCCCACTATTCCAACAAAAGGGAAGAAATCCCTCTTCATCAAGATATTTGATATCATAGAATATCTCAGGTGATTACATTGACAATTCTGGTGCAGGACTAATAATAATAATTGCATTGCTATTAGTAATGTATTATTGTTATATTTTATTGCCATTATTGTTGTCATCACATAAAGATGATTATCATTATGCCAAATAAATCATCCCTGTAAATCTCATGAACTAATGTTACTTATAATATATATATAGATAGATAGATAAATTACATAATTACAAACAACTATGTATAAGGCAAATAAACGATCCCAAATCACAATAAATGACCATATATATACTATATACATATATATATACTAATTTACATTTATTGAGGTTTATGGTATGCTGCGATAGGAATGTCTCGCTAGATCTGGCTGGTATCCACTAGAAGAACAGCAGTTAAAAAATAAACAGATAAAGAAATAATTAGCAAATGACATATAGATAGATGGATATATATCTCTGTAATGGTTTGACTATATATATATATATATATATATATATATATATATATATATATATATATATATATCCATCTCTCTATATGTCATTTATTATTATATAAATATAATAATCATAACAAATTATTTTTATATTTCATATGTTCATTATTTAAAAGTCCAACACTAACGTGAAGTATCGGTGATTGTATCACACCTACACTTGTGTGTGACTGAGGCATATATCTTCATACATTAGAAGATATTGATGTCGATGATGGTTATCCAGCTCGTAATTCCCTGGGAAAATGCACAAGTTTATTACAAGTAACTACAACTAAATAAATATCTGACAGCACATTGTATATGTACACACAGAGAATATTGCCGGGAGTTACCTTTCTATTCTATATTTCCTCATATCTGATGTGTGTATAAGATATATATATATATATATATATATATATATATATATATATATATATATATATATATATAAACTGTGTACAGACAGATATATATATTAGGTATTGTGTGTAATACACATGTACTATTCAGATGCTGTAACACACCTAGTGTCGCACTGCATATACTGTACATTTAAGTCTAATTTTATTATTGTGATTAATTACAATATTGTTCAATATTAATTCGAAGGACATTAAACGAGATGAAATAAAGTGCCACCTCGTCCTTATAGGAAGTGAAGAACACACACTCACAAATATATATTTATATACCATATATATATATATATATATATATATATATATATATATATAATCAATCACAAAAAACAACATACTGCCAGTACTACACAACGCCTATGCTCTATACTATAAATTATTATTATTATTATTAGTAGTAGTAGTATTATTATACTATAAGTATTATTATTTTATTATTCACAGTGGTAGTGATTTTAATAACGACAGCTATGCCTCCATGGTGAATTCTGTAGTGGGAAAATTATTAATAATAGCAATCCTAATATAAATATGCATTTGCATACTTAATTTTCATTTCCACTGTGAAGTAGTAATTGCAGTAATAATAATGATAATATAAAGATGATGCAAAATATACAATGTATAATAATATTATACGTATAATAATACAATGGGAAAATTATAACAATACTTTGTTAACTAATATATCTTCACTGTGAACTCTGTAGTAGTAACAGTAATAATAATGATATAAACATGGTGCATGATATAAAATGTATAATAATACTAAATGTATAATAATATAATGGAAACATTATAATAATACTTTGTTAATGTATATGTCTCCACCGTGTATTCTGCATTAGTGTATTATTGTTGTGACCTTATAATCATCATATTAATAAAGATGTTAAATATTATCTATACTGATTAATAATAATAATAATAATAATAATAATAATAATAATAATAATAATAATATCATCTCCATACTGTACTAAGTAATAATAATACATAGCTGTGCTGGACACTCTTCTCAGACAAATATGACAACACTGGATGAAGAAGCTGCTTTATTCTTTTTATACTTACTTGTTCTTACCCCCACTCCATAAGGATGTTTAAAAAATAAAATGTATGAATATCCATAAAATACTATAAAAGTATGAAAAAACGTTCCAAAAACCTCTATAAAAACCAAAAGTCTATAAAACAAATTAGAAATGAAAATATGTCTACCATTGTGTTCTTGTTGTGCTTGTGCATGAGTTTGATTGGTGTAAGTGAACTGTGACCCCTATAGTCAGACCATTATTAGGTGAGGGTCACACAAGCTGGTGGGACTCCAGGTGAATGAGCAACCTCCCTGCACCCCCTACCCCCCCTTCTCCTCCTACACTCTCCCTCTGCTTCTTATTGGCTCCCTGAAGATTTTGACATCAGGGCCTGAGCTCATTATAAAGACCCCGAGGATAGGCAGAAGGGTTAATGTGCTCAGAGGTGCAGAGCTGGAGCCTGGATAAGATCTGTTATTGTATCTCAGTCTTTTCTGAGCCTCTCTAATCTTCCATATATATGTTGGCTTACTGCTGAGCCCTGTGGACTGCTGGATGCTGGAATCTATAGCCTGCTCCTTGATTGCTTGTGATCTTCTTGGATCTTGAGTCGATGGGTAGTTCCTAGAAGTCTGGTGGCTAGAAAAGACAGAGAACTTCTGGAGGCTGGAGATCTGCGTACCTTTAGCCATGAACATCATAGGGAGTTACCAGCATCATCACCACATGATGCCAGAACCTTATATATTCGCCCCTGGCTCTAGATGTCACCAGGACAGACCTTTTTTCCAAGGATGGGTCCTAAATCCAGGAGAAGTTTCCCCATCAGAATTCGCCACCCAGCCTCCATATAGCCCTGATTATGGCAATATGGGTCCTGCCCAGAGCAACAGCAGCCGCTTGGAGGCTCTAGGTGGTCGACTGGCTAGAAGGAAAGGAGTGCCCCCCAAAAAAGAAAGGAGAAGAACGGAGAGTATTAACAGTGCGTTTGCAGAGCTTAGAGAATGTATCCCCAATGTGCCGGCCGACACCAAGCTCTCCAAAATAAAGACCCTCAGGTTAGCCACCAGCTACATCGGCTACCTAATGGATGTCCTGGCCAAGGACGAGGAACCTGGAGGCACAGAGGGGTTCAAAGCCGAGCTCAAGAAAATGGACAGTAGAGACTGCAAACGGAAAAGAGAAGCTGTGAGTATACCCATCAGACATATAATGTGGATTAGATAGATAGATAGATAGATAGATAGATAGATAGATAGATAGATAGATAGATAGATATAGATAGCTACATAGATAGCTTTTTCACTGTAAAATATTTATCTCAATATCTATCTATCTATCTATCTATCTATCTATCTATCTATCTATCTATCTATCTATCTATCTTCTCTCAATTGTCTCAATATATATCATCATCCCTTTCAATCTATATTTCCTCTTTCTGTATTCTATTTTGCTCTCTTATATCTAATCTAATCTATCTTTCTTTCTTTCTTTCATAATAATAATCTTTATTTATATAGCGCCAACATATTCCCAGTGCCTTGCAATAAAATAGTTCATGTACAATTTACAAATATAGAGTCATAAATAACATAGCAACAAACAAGGGAATGAGGGCCCTGCTCACAAGAGCTTACAACTTTCTTTCTTTCTTTTCCCCTCTTTCTTTCTTTCTTTCTTTCTTTCTTTCTTTCTTTCTTTCTTTCTTTCTTTCTTTCTTTCTTTCTTTCTTTCTTTCTTTCTTTCTTTTTCTTCTCTTTCCTTCCTTTTTCTGTTTATTTTCCTGGCTCCAAATCTTCATGTATCATTGGCCTAATATATCACATAGCTAATACCATTTTATAATTCTGCACTCAGCACTGTAAACATGTCCAGTGTTTGCTATTCAAGTTCTTAGAAGAAAAAGTGAGAAAGTCATAAAGTCATAAAATACATTAATGATTCTCAAGAGGTCTTCAAACAGAATCCTCAAATGTAGCTGAATTCTAGTTTACACAAGGCTGCAGAAAATGTAGATGATTTGGTTTTTATTTACCATACACATGATACATGACTATAACCATAGAACAGCAGCAGAGCCCAGAATGTTTATCCTAGCCCCCAAATGGCTCTTGGAAATAAAATGTCTATTTATCTGCTGTAGAACACAATATCAGAGGAACCGGTATTTCAAATATATTACATTTTTTATTTTCCAGTAAAATGTCAAATATAATCATAATATTATAGTTATAATTTATATAAACATAAATCATTTAATTTATTCAATACGATTTTCTTCCTCTTTTGCAGCAAAATGAAGTTTGGAGTGCTGCACCCCAGGGAGAGAAGAAAATAAAGGGAAGGACAGGGTGGCCACAACAGGTCTGGGCCTTAGAACTAAACCCTTAAGAAAGCCATTATTAGGACCCTCAATGCACTGTATCCATATCCTACAAAGCAGAGATTAAAAGGAATATATGTGATGAGTACTCTTCTTGGGCCTAGGGGAAGGAAGAACATTCATCTGTATTTATGTGCAATTGAAGAAAAAAAATATATCTATATATATTGCGGACAATAAAATGGACTTTAAAGGATTTTCTGAAGACAGGATTGTGCACAAATGATTGCCATGTGTTGTGGTGAGAAAGACTGCAAGTTATAAACCGCCCTCAACAGTTTTAGACTTGAAGGGGCTAAAAAATGTATATAAAATATATATAAAGTTGGACCATTAGAGATTTGTTACATTGACTCAGGGATTTTGTTTTCTTTTCATTTTCATTTTTAATTTAATTTTTAGTTCTAGCTTTTTTGAAAGCAAAACAGCTTTTAATTTTTCTTTCTTTCTTTTTTTTTGCTTGAACACTTTTTTATTCTTAAAGGTCTCCTCAAATTTTGGATATTTTCTACGGCACAAAAAGTGTTACACTGAAGATAATTGAAATAAATATGAATTAAATATATCACAATTATTATTTTCATCTGACAATTCTACACTGACAACTATTTTTCTGTGTGATTAGACAATATACAATTTTTAGGAATTCATATTTCGAAATATACTTGTTTTTTTTAATTACTGCTCACTTCTGAATCATATATTTTGCTCCCTGCAATCTTTAAATCTCATCTTGATGGTTCTGCTCCAGGCACATAAAATGATGTGTAAATTAAAAGCAGAGAGTTGATAATTTTTAGGTGTGCTGAATTCCTGTCATGGGGGCAGCCCCTTCCATAAACTGTTCCCTGTCTGGTTGTCTGTAATGAGAGGACTCCTATTTTGTTTTTGTTTTTTTAAATAGAAATCATCTTTTTTTCTTTTGTACATAATAAAAAATATTTTTTAATAATCAGAATTTCAATGCATTAACTACCTATATGTGTGCCCTGACTGTAAACTATATTTGCTACCTCATGTTTTCATCACTTCCCAGAAGAAATGTTTATGCTGTTTCTAACATAAAAAAGAAAAATATTACTCAAGTGCAATTTAATTTCTGGCTGTTCTTATTTTCCTTTTCAAAATTGTTTTGGAACTGATTTTATGAAATATGAGAACATAATTTCGTAATATAAAAATAAGGCTGGTAACAAATTGTTATAAATGTAAATTATCTATCTATCTATTTATCTCATATCTATCTATCTATCTATCTATCTATCTATCTATCTATCTATCTATCTATAGTAATGTGAACAGCACTGCGGTCAAATGATTGTGGTGTGTCAGTGGCTGTAGAAGTGATCCACCATCCAAAAGATCAGATTAAAAATTCCACAGCACTCCCAGGAAAAGAAAATTAAAAGTAGTGTTCTTTAATCAACAAAACACAAAGTTTCAGTCCTCTTACAGTGACTGTTTGAGAAAAGACCCAGTAAGAGGACTGAAACGTCTCATTTGGTGATTTAAGAACACAACTTTTAATTTACTTTTCCTGGGAGTGCCGTGGAATTTTTTTAATTCTATCTATCTATCTATCTATCTATCTATCTATCTATCATTTATCTATCCATCTACGTAACTCCATATGCATTCCATTTTTTTCCTCACATCCATCAATAGAAAGGGCTATTCTCATTGGCAAAACAGAGAAGAATAGGAGCTTCGTTGAGTTTTGCACATCAGACATTCAGATCCATGGAAAAAATGGATGCGTGCATGGCCCCATTGAATTGTATGGGTCACACAAAATATTATTGTTAAAAGGATTGTCCCATCTACAGGGTATGTGATGTGTCTGACCAGTAGAGGTAGGAGCCTCTGCTGGAGCCTCTGCTGATCATGAGAACGGCGTTCCATATCTAATCTCTGAATAAAGCCATGGTCGAGCTTGCGCCCTGCCACTCCATTCAAAGTCTATGGGACAGCGGATGGCAGCAGCAGAATACATCACTTGGCTAGCCCCGGTATCTTTTTGCACTTCTGATATTATACAGAGGCATATGGAGGTTCTGCTGAATCCTGGAACAAAAATACCTCATGGCATGCAGTATTATACTATTAAATATTGCTCTGTAATGCATGCTGTATGTGGGCGCCATAAAGTCTGACTAGGGCTGTGTAGAGGATAGATAAGATAGATAGATAGATAGATAGATAGATAGATAGATAGATAGATAGATAGATAGATAGATATGAAATAGACAGATACATAGACAGACAGATAGATACTGAGCATAGTAGTATGGTATTAGTACATAGAGGATAGATAGAAAGATAGATAGATAGATAGATAGATAGATAGATAGATAGATAGATAGATAGATAGATAGATATGAAATAGACACATACATAGACAGACAGATATATTCTGAGCAAAGTAGTATGGTATTAGTCCATAGAGGATGGATAGATAGATAGATAGATAGATAGATAGATAGATAGATAGATAGATAGATAGATAATGAGATAGATAGATAGATAGATAGATTGAGCAGGGCTGAAAAGTTGCAGGAAATAAACGGGTCAACCACCCTCCATCAAGCCTGGAGTGCTGCCTCATCATTTGGATTTTTTACTACTATTGAAGGACTCCTGGCCTGGAGCTTTGGAGGAATTTGTACCCACCCATACCGTGGCTGTGCTGCTGTTTTTTTTTTACATTTTTGGATAGATAGATAGATAGATAGATAGATAGATAGATAGATATAAAGAAATAGAGACATAAATCGATCATGGAAAAAGGAATCTTGGGACCATCACAAAAAATTTGACCGTTTAGTTTTTGTAAATTCTTCATGATTTCTTGAAATGTTCTTTCCTATAAGAAAACACTGACGCTGCACGAGTTACGGCAGTGCTGTGATTTTACAGTGAATTGTTGGTGAATCTGTGGAGCTGTAGACCCACTGAAAAGTTAGAAGAGCACCACAGATAGTACATAAAAATGGAGCATTCAATGGAACTTTGGGGGACATTCATCAAAACTAGTATCATGTAAAAGCGGAGCAATATCAAAGCAGCTATCAGGTATTAATAATTGGTTGGTTGTAGAGATGAGAGAGCAGTGCTCGTTACGAGCACTGTAGCGCTCGGCTGCCGTGTGAAATGCCCGCAGGCATTGCGGATCCGTCCTCAGCTGCATGTAAGTCAATGAGGACGGATCGTTTGGTATGACACTCATACCAAACGGTTCCGTCCTCACCCGTCTTAAAGTCAGTGGGGACGGAACCATTTGGTATGAGTGTCATACCAAACGATCTGTCCTCATTGACTTACATGCAGCTGAGGACGGATCCGCAATGCCTGCGGGCATTTCACACGGGAGCTGAGCGCTACAGTGCTCGTAGCGAGCAATGCTAGCTCATCTCTAGTTGGTTGCTATTATTCCATTATTACAATGTGTCTATTTATATCTATCTATCTATCTATCTATCTATCTATCTATCTATCTATCTATCTCTCTATCTATCTATCTATCTATCTATCTATCTATCTATCGATACACACACTGAACACAGAAGAGATCCCAAATCATGTGCAAGAATAGAGTATGGGCTCCTTGCTGTCCAAAAATAATCAGTACAGCTGAACTATGAGATTCTTTGCTTTAGGCTCTTACATGCAGTCTAATAGACAGTATGCCTGCTGCTTTTAAGGTGCTTTCCCACAGCCATGTCTGATAAGGCTCTTGTACACAGGTTAGTGATTGGGTGCATGAACATTCGTTGCTTTATTTAAACATGCTCAAGGATCAGCCAAAATGTGAGCGAACATTTATTTATAATTGATCACATCTTTTATACAGGCATCAAAATCATTGTTTGTAAACAGGAATGTGCTGCAATTAATAATGAAACCGTATGTGCCCAAATTATTGCAATCATTATTGAGTGGTTACATACAGTACTGATGATTCTGCTACGTAAATGGGGGTAAATAAGTGCCAAACAACTTGCTATATCATCCATTGTCATTGGTTATGGGCAGGTAATTGGTCCAAACCAAGTAAAGAATCTTACAACAATTCCATTATAGGATGTAGACTGAAACTCTGGGCCACCAGGGAGTTGATGCCATCATAAAGGGTCATCATGAAATAGTCATCAAGCATTGAAGATGATCTTAGGTCCTATTCACATCAAGTTCGAGTTTTCCATTGGAGGTTTGTTTTGAGGACATCCTCACCTATGCTTCCCATGAAAGGCTCTGATGTAAGGCACTATATACAGCTGGCATACAATGGCATACATTGCCCATGGGCTACCATGAAAGCATATGCTGCACAGTATACTTTTTTTTTAGGAGTGGTTCCACATAGAGAATTATCGAAATTATCAACTTAGCTTTACGTTTTTGCCTTCCTCTGGATCAACTTGCAGAATAACAAGCCGAACTGGATAGACAGAAGTCTTTTTTTGGCCTTATAAACTATGTTACTATGTTACTATACCAATGTTTACCAACCCAACGGCTGCCAAAAGGACATTCCCTTGGCCTCCATCAGGTAAATGGAGTCCAACAGATAAGTTTGACACATACACAAGAAGGGTGGACTGGCCATAGACCCTACAGGAAAATTCTCCCGGAGGGCCGATGCCCAGAGGGACACCTAAACCCTTTTCTTGGCCAAAAGCCTGGTACAAAAGATAGGCAGTATTTTGTGCTGCACTGTGGTATCTTGGGCCACTTTTAGTTTTTTTTTCCAGTCCGCCCCGATACACAAGGAGCTTTTCCAATCATATACTGGAAATGCATTCCTTTAGGGCGCTGTAACGCATGGCTACCAGGGAGTAGAAAGTAACCCACTGGATCATCTAGACATGGTTGCATTCCTACAGAGTGTGTAGCTAGAGAAGGTTTTCTCATGCCTATCAGGGTATTCTAGGGGCAAGCCAACTGGAGTATAAACTTTCACAGTACAGTATATAAAAAAATAATTACTAAGCAGCTTAGCAGGAGGATTTGGGGTGGGAAGGGTTAAACATAAAAGGGAGAGGCTGGTCTGCATTACACAGGGAGGTGGCACCATCTATAATTCGGTCAGGGCTGTGGCTCCCTGTCCCTCCCCTAGATGTGCCATGACGGGGGATGATAGGAAGTGGTCTGATCTCACAGACAGCCTATTAATGAATTCAGACCTAATCCAGATTTCAAGCAAATAAACCTCAACTTGTAAATCCATCAATTAACTTTTATGTTTTGCTGCCTGGCTTATCTGACACAAAACACAAGCAGGGAGAGAACGTAAAAAATACAGGGAGGCAGCTCAGGAGCAGAATGGAGAGCGGGAATGAGAAAACAGGGAGAGTGCAAGCTTTTGGGAACAGTCCAAACATATGCACATAAGTATAAAATTATAATTAAGCATAAAAAATTATAGACCCATTATAAATCATTGGGATTCATCAGATCAAAATGAATCCGTCATGCCCATCCGTGATCCAGTAAAAACTGAATGCCATTTAATTTTTACGTTCTCGAGAAGGTCAAAAGCCTCAAATGATAGCACATATATGGAGTGCACCATAATTCGCCACTTTATAAGACCACATTTGTGGAGTAAAAGGTTTAAATCTCCCCCATAGAGGTAAATAAAAAAGCATTTTTGCTTCCTTCAATCATCAGTAGGTTAGAGCAGGCCACGAAAACAGACCCATCTCCCTTGTGTTTTATACACGATAATGCTTATCGCGCCTCATTCATTAAGACTGTCATACAGGAATGCTGTCTGTGTTGCCCATAGCAACCATTCAGAGGTCAGGTTTCATTTTACCACAGCAGTTTAGAAAATGAATGAGGCCCATAGTATCCTTCCCTGGTAGTATTCCTTGTGGAGGGCAGTAGTGTTGGCGTATTCTGAATTGTAATGCGCTGTGGAATATGGCGGCACTATATAAATAAAGTTTATCATTATTCTGATAGTGGATATTTAGACACACACAGACATATTCAAAGAAACAGGACTGTTTTACTGGTCAATTTCCAGACTTTTCCATCAAAAAACAGTATAAATGGTTTGGCGTAGAAGTGGCGTAACACAAAAATAAAAAAATATAGACGAAAAGCCTGAGGAAATCGATGCACAAATGATCCCAGCAGGAGTTTGTCAGGAGAACAACATGTGAAAGTGTACTGAAATTACGTGCAAGAATTCTGCTTTTCGTGGCCTACTCTGTTATTTATTATTGGGTTCATAGGTAACTGAAAAGTAAAGGGGGGTTTCAAAAAGATGGACTTGATTTGAAATCGCTAGATCTCTGCAACCACAAACCATCATTTGCAACACAAGGGGGGAAGAGTTATCAAAACTGGTGTAAAGGTAAACTAGCTTAGTGGCCCACAGCAACCAATCAGATTCCACCTTTCATTTTTCAGAGCTCCTCATGCACTTTGCTGGTACTTTAATACACTGCAGTTTTTCTGCACGTGGACCCATGCGTATTCTGCAACGTGTGGGTTTTCAAACACAATTTTAAAATCTGTACACGAGGTCAATTTCCACATAGAAAATATATGGGAGGTCTGTCACATCTCATTCACCTTCCTGGTACTGTATTACTTTGTGTGGAAAAACCACATTTAATGTAGCTTAAGGTGGTTGCCTTCACACGCAGCAGATTTTGTTGCAGAAAATTTCTGCTCCTGAAAATCCGTTCCATTCATTTGAACTGTCTAGGCAGCAAGCATTTTAATCGCAGAATGAATTAAATCAATTTTAATCGCAGAATAAATTCCAGTAAGGGCCCCTTGATATAATAAGGTACATTCTTTATTTCCAATGCATAATCAAAAGATTACAGGACGCTTTTCGGCCCATCCAGCCTTCCTCAACAGCTTAGGCAGGCTGGATAGGCCAAAACGCATCCTGTAATCTTTTGATTATGTGTTGGAAATAAAGAATATACCTTATTATATCAAGGGGCGCTTGCTGGGATTTCTCTACGATAGTTTTGAGAAGTGCCCCTCCCATCTAACGCGTGATATGGACCATGTGCTGACTTAATTTGCATACGAATGGAACAGATTTTCAGTCGCAGAAATTTTCTGCAACAAAATATGCCATGTGTGAAGGCGCCCTTACCATTCTCTATTAACATACTGTGACAAGGGTTGCTTAAGACAAAGGATCTGCCTTTTTCAGAAACAGCGCCACCCTTTTCAATAGGCTGTGTCTAGTACTGCAGCCCATTCCAATGAGACCTTTTTTTTTTAAATGTGATGATTTTTCTAGTGGAATAGTTTAACATTTGCCTTTCTGCTGAACTTTACCTTTACAAATGCCATTAACCAATATCTCCCGCTAAGAGAAAAATCTGGCATTCCCATGAATGTTTTGCCACATAATATGGTCACAAAAGGTCAGGCACATGCCGACCTGCTCAGGTGCGGCCTGTTAATATACAAGTCCTAATACTGCCGTCCAATCCGGACAATTTCTCCCACAACCCGCAGACGAAGAGCGGCCAAGCTCCATTTAGGTAGAAGTTCAGATTTCACGTTACATTACACAATGCTAGAAATTCTGTTGTAGTCCTATAATAGGCTCAGACACATATAAGGAGTGTCAAAGGGCTGACTATGTAACATAACAGTCTATTCCGCAACGCATTTTAAGGCTGGAGGTGGAAGGCCCATTAGTGTTAATGTGGCAAACTGAAAGGCACCTTTATACTTATCCCCACTGCAGCCCGTACATAACAATCTGGCCTTTATAAAACCCTTCTTTCTAGTCCGGGCGGGGAATAAATAACAGACTCAAAGAAAAGCCAAGGAAAATTAAATCAAAAAAACCAAACCATTTTAATGAGGAAAAACACCTCCGCAGTAATGATCACTCTGGGACTGCAAAAGGCCAGCCCGAGAAACCCAGAGGGGCTGCAAAGCACTTTGTGTTATGCGGGGACTTCCAGGGGCAGCTGCCAAGGATTGAAATATAGTGTTGAGGTTCAAATGTGACAAAATGGAAGTAGCAGGCGCAGTGGAAGTGTAGCCGTGCGCTCTCTGTTATGACACAGATAATCTCCACTGAGGGAATATGCTCTGAGTATATCTTTAGTAATATCGCTTCCCATAAAACATGTAAAATGGATGGAATCACAGATGTAACAGGCATGGTTATAAAATGGAATCAAGAAGCTTGTCAGGCTCGCGGATTTCATATGTATATGAGTAGTGTAGGATAGCGCCTCCTTCTGCTTCCTTGTGCATATAATATCCTAATAAATAGTATTTTAAGAAGTTTAAGAAGCACAATGACAATGTCCTGGATTTCAGCAGCTAACCCGCCGTCCCAGAGGGCTGTGGCTTGTCCAAATTTAACTATATGTGTCCTGAGGACGCAGATACAGTTGAATAATATAGTGAAGCGGGTCCCTGCACCACCATTCATCTGCCTGTGCTCTACCCCACGTGTAGTCATCACCCCTACTGAGCTGAGCAGGAGAGAGCACAGGCCTGGGGATGATGTGCTCCATTCATCATTTGGAACACGGCTAGGTAAGTATTATCATTAATATTTTTATTTTACTAAACTACAGGGGCAGTGCTACTTGGGCACTAAAGGGGCAGCACAATTGTGAGGGGACACTAAGGGGGTAAACACTATTGTAAGGGAAGCACTAAGGGGGTAACACTATTGTAAGGGGGCAATAAAGGGGTCAATACTTTTGTGAGGGGTGCTAAAGGTATTCTTACTGTGAGGAGGACAAGTACTGTAAAGGTGCACTAAAGGAGCATTCTATTGTGAAGGGGGCACAAACTGGAAAAAAAAATCCAAACGTGGTGGAATTGGAAAAAAACACAATTCTGTTTTATGGGTTTTGTTTTTACAGTGTGCATTATGCGGTAAAACTGACCCATGCCTTTCATACTCTGGTTCAGTACAATTACAACATTACATCACATTTATATAGTTTTTCTTGTATTTTAATGCTGAAAAAAAACCCAATAAAAACGGTTGAAAAAATGTAATTTCATCGCCATATTCTGCTTCCCCCCCATAACTTTTTATAATTACGTTTATATAACTGTGTGTGTGGGGCCCCTCATTTTGTGAGGGACAACTTTAGCTTTTATTGATATTATTTTGGGGTATGTATGACATTTTGATCACTTTTTATTCAAATTTTTTGAGGCGATGAAACAGTGAATTGGCCATTTTGATTTTTTTTTCCATCACGTGATTTGTCGTATGGGATAAATATTTTTATATTTTAATAATCCTGGTATTTTCAGATGTGGCAATGCCTATGATGTTTCTTTTTATTGATTATTTTAATTTTAATTTTGGGGAAAGGGGGTGATTTTAATTGTTATATTTTTTTTATATATCCCCCCCCTCACTTTTTTTAGACCCCCCCCTCCCTCCAAGGGGACCCTAACATGCAATCATTAGATTGCCATTTATATTCACTAATGAATTTTTATCCTTTAATGAACTTAAAATTCAGTGCATTCCGTAGACATTAGCCATGATTGTATGCTGTGTGAAACAGCAAGAACCCGGTGGCTTTGGCTCCCGCAGTACTCTGGAGTCACCATTTTTAAAAATTACCTACCTACCTACTGCTGACGTATATAGTTGTACAGAGATAGGGAAATGGTTAAACCGCAATGTAGAGTGAACACAAGTGCCCATAGAGAGGCATATAGTGGCATTAAGAGAGTTTTTTCTGTCTGGTCCCATATTTCATCTGATATTGTATTAGGCCTCATTCACACAGTCAGTGTTAGGTCCCTGATTTTCACCTATGATTGTGAGCCAAAACCAGATGTGGCTCTAAACACAGGTGCAGATCTTTCCCTTATACCTTATGTCTGTGGAGGCTCCACTTCTAGTTTTGGTTCTCTGATGGAAATCACTGACCAAACCAAGCACTGACTGTGTAAATAAGGCCTAAGGCCTCATTCACACATACGTGAATTTTCACCAACCACGGACCATGAAAACCCGTCCTGCCGAGTGCACGAGCACACAACGTCATTGGTTGCTATGACGCTGTGCCCTTTTTGCCGCCGCCATGGTCTAAATGTCATGGTCTAAATGTCAGACAGCTAGGAAGTTGTCTTACATTTAGACTGGCGCTGAATGCACCAAAGATATGGAGAAGCCTTTACCTCTTTAGAATTTTGGCGGATTCTCCGCCAGCTATGAGGCTTTATTGATACCCAGTATAAAAGCCAGGATTCAGGCAGACAAATATTGCTATGGTTTTTGTGTGGCCCAATTCACAGCATTTATGTTGGGGAGCACCAGATCCCATTATAGTCAATTTGGCGGTTATGCCAGATCTGGAGAACTCCCTGTTGGATAGTTTTGCCGCAAGTGTGAAGTTTGCCTAACAATCAATGAAACTAAGGCTACATTCACACGACCGTATGTGTTTTGCGGTCCGCAAATTGCGGATCCGCAAAACACGGATACCGGCTGTGTGAATGTAGCCGGCCCTATGATAGAACTGCCTATACTTGTCCGCGATTGCGGACAAGAATAGGACATGCTCTATCTTTTTTGCGGGGCCGCGGATCGGACATACGGATGCGGACAGCACATTGTGTGCCGTCCACATCTTTTGCGGCTCCATTGAAATGAATGGGTCCGCACCCGTTCCGCAAAATTGCGGAACGGATGCGGACCCAAAACTACGGTCGTGTGAATGCACCCTTAACATGTCAAAAAATATTGGCTACTCAAAGGATAATATTGACTCTGAAATGTTCATGTATTAATACCTCAGAAGCGTGACCAGTACAAGACTAGAAGTTATACACAAGACCCGCTGCCTGACTCACTACAGTCTAATTTTAGAGAGTGAAAGTATGCAAAGTATGGGCTATCTTCAAATGTGCGAACAAGAATATTTCACATCCAAACACCCAGCTTTCCTGTGTATTAGCCTCACAGACTGTAAGCAAAAGATAGGGAAGGAAATGTTCATAGTGCATCCTAACATCGATATATTTACCATATCTCTAATTATAAATTATAATTCCTGGACTTTTATTTATATTTATTCTAATTTCACAGCACAGTCACTTCTCACCTAAAGTCATCATTTCCAAAGAAGTCACTCTCATCATCCTCTGCACTGTCACTTGCAAGTTGCTTGCAGAGGATTGACATCCCAACTCTTGTGGCACAGGACACTAAAGTTTCTATGCTGGGCGCTAGGCAAGCCAATCAGCAACAGACTCTGAAAGCACTGCTAATACTGATTGGCCAGCCCAGCATCCTGCAGCAAGACAACATAGAGCACTAGTCGGGACTCCAGCGGGTGCAACGCTAGCCACTGATAATGTGCTGAGTAAAGGGAAGCCCCGAGGACAGGACAGAGGAAGCAGGAAAGCAGAGCCTGAGACCCGGACAGGGACTCAAGACAGGAGCGAGAATTAAGTGTAATTAGGAGTTGGGGCCTTTTGTCCAAGACCAGGCCCTCTTCCTCCAAGAGCCCCATAGAAGCTGCGTGGTTTGCCTCTGTTGGAGGTACACTGCTGACTGTACCGCTTCATTTTTTTATATTTTCGGTAGAATCCATATAAGGCCCCATGCACACAACCATATCCGTTTTGCGGTCTGCAAATCCCAGATCCGTAAAATATATAGATGCGGTCCATGTTACATTCACATTTTTTGTGGATCCATTGACTTCAATGGGTATGTGGTCCGTATGTGGTTTCTGTCAATACAAAACTTTCCCTATCCACAAAATATCTGGGACCACCACTGATCACAAGAACTGGATCCTGTGTCCCCTTATGAATGAAGTGGCAGGTGGAGCATCCACATAGCTACTCTGTTCACTCTCTATGGGACTGCTGGAGATAGCTGAGTACAATGCTTACAAAATACCAAAAATGTGAACCGCACTGTCTTGCAAGGAGTAGTGTTGGCATGCCTGCGGTTATGGAAGCAATCCAACATCCAGACTCCCAAAAATGAATTAAAAATGTGCTTTATTCACCCGACCGCAACGTTTCAGTCCTCACTCTGGGACTTTTCTCAAGCAGTGAGTACAATGCTTAGCTATTTCCAGAAGTCCCATAGACATTGAATGAAGCAGAAGGGAACATGCTTGACCTACCATTCTATTTCTTTGGGGACACAGGATCCCCATTCTCATGATCATGGGGGACCCAGCAGTCCCCACCGATCAGATACTTATCCTCTAACTACAGGAAAAAATAAGCTAAGCTGTAAAACCAAGAAAGGCCATCACTATTTGATCAGCAGTGGTCCAACACCCTGCACAAGGACGGTAGATTTTTCCTTGAATCAATGGTGAATGTCAAGTGCATTGACTTCTGCAGAGACCAAGCCTGGAATCTGCCTTTTGAAGCAGCAGTAAACTCACTTTTTTGGTGAATACATCTGACTGCGAAAAGTCCGGTGAATAACAAGTCCAGTGGTGAATGCAGAGACCGAGCCCGGAATCTGCCTCTTAAGGCAGCAGGAAACTCACTTCTTTGGTGAATACATCTGTCTGCGGAAAGTCCGGTGAATATCAAGTCCAGTGGTTATTGCAGAGACCAAGCCTGGAATCTGCCTTCGATGCAGCAGGAAACTCACTTCTTTAGTGAATATGTCTGACTGCAGAAAGTCCAGTGGGTGAGTGCAGAGACCATGCCTGGAATCTGCCTCTTACTGAAGTGCAGGTCATCTGATCATGACACGGTGGCCACCATGTCGCTGACTTGTGGTAGAGTCATCACCTCCAGCTGTATCCCATATTCATTGCAGAAAGACAGTGAGACCCACGGTCTGGTACAGTGATCTACAGATTCAAAAAAATATAACTAATTATGACTGAACATGGAGCAGCAGAAAATTACATGTAAGTAACATACAATTAATTCCCAGTCACTGTGGGTTATTGTAATCCCTTTAACTGTATTAATCTTGGGCCCATGTTTCTAACAGCGATATCAACGCTTATCAATGTCATTGACTGTTATAGCTGTTATTCTTGTTCTGGGACCCACTGGGACTGGAATCCAACATAAACAGAATACACCTTATAATCGTGGGCTGATTTATTTTCATATATTTTTTATAGGTTTTGAAGCTCAGTTTTCCTCATGCAAATCGCCAAAACCCCTGCTTTCTTACACACTTCCATAGATACAATTCTGGGAGCAATTGCTCAAGGTGATCTACATATCAAGGTCAAGGTCATCTTTGTGGAGAATCTAAACCCTAAACTATTCTGTGTCATCACTCTGGTGTCTCCAGAATTAGGCATCATGTCTGTTATTATTATTATGAGCTCCTGTCATAAATCATGTTACATTGTATGACTCTTATAACAAGGATCTTACCGTATATAGGGATCTTTTTGGTTCTTAAGACCAATACCTTCTAGCAGGTGTCACTGGTGAAGATCAGGAGATGGTTTATTCTGTGCCTAATTTTGTCTCATACCTCTGGTGATCCGATCTGCTGCAATTGCCTTCTTAACCCCAGGCTGTTTTTATTTCCAGTGGTGACCAGTGGATACCGCTGTTTCCAAGTGATACAGAAAACGCCATAAATATCAAGAAGCAGAAAAATCACAAATCATCAATATACCCAATGAAGATAGAAGGTCTTCTCATGGATGCGGTCCCTATAATCCCTATAGTCTGACAAACGTTCCAAGGACACAACTGGCTGATTATCAGGTTTCTAGGACTGAGTTAAAATTATAAATTAGGACACCCCCCTTATTAATACGTATAACTATAGACACAGCAAAGTTATGGGGCCCATAGGCTAAAATGCCAATGTTTGTGGGGTGTAATTATCCCGAACCTTCGGTGGTTGTCTAGGTACTTACTACATATATGTATATTATCACATGAGAAGAAATTATTACAATCAATACACAAAGACGATCAAACTTAGAAAAGTCACTGGTTACTTACCGATGCCAACAAGCCTGTGGGTTCTAGACCTGTACCATGGGTCAGAGGTTGTAATCTGGGTTTGGGCAGAGACTGCAGCTTTGGTAACGTAGAAGATCCAGGTTTGTTTCGGTAATATCAGGCTTCTGGTCAGGGCAATCTCTTGGCCCTACATAGACTCAACATGTCATGAAAGACATGGAGTCACTAATTGACCTTTTGGGGGAAGCCTGTGATCCTGCCATTCTGCAGGCAGGATATTAGATGGTCTTTCATCACATTGTGCTGGAAGATCGCTTTGGGTTCAAACACCCCACAGTCATAGGTGTTTCTCTGCTGATCCACGTTGAGAAATTTGAGATGTTTCAGGGGCTTATTGACCACTACACTGTAGATGTTATTAATCTGTTGACAAACAGATTGAGGCAAATTGCTAGTCTTGATGCTGTCAGCCACTAGGATGTCCCTATTTTTGAAACAGGTGGTCAGCCAGAGCACTCTGTCCTCGTCGTAGTGGATTTGTATGGCCTGCTTTAGCACACTGTACCCTGGAAAGAGAATAGCAGCAGCGGGCTGCAGGCCATCAAAGTCCCCAAACTGATTCTGCAAGAGATCCTGGTCCTTGTTAATGAAGTCATCATCCAGCATGCATTCCTGGCCACTGCTCTTCAGGATGGATAAGTGCTTTGGAGACAAATTGTTCTGTGCTCTACGGGCATAAGCCATCTCCACTTGTGGCGTTCCGAGCTCCGGGCTTTCTACATCTTTGGTAGATGGAGCAGACGTGTTTTTTGCTACAGCTCTTTTGGCTGGAGGAAATGTCCCAGACTGACTGTCATTGGAGGCTGGTGCTTTCCTTTTAAGACTGACTTTGGAAGCTTCACAAGATACCTTCATAAGGTCTTCAGAGACATCATCTTTCACCGCTGTATTTTGTTTTTGATGAGTCTTTCTACTACATCGTCGCTTACAGCTCTTTGGTGGTTTTTTAGCAGGTGGTGCTTTGTGGACAAGGAATGGCTCCACAGCATCAGCGTCCCAGGGACTTTTTTGTGGGGGTTCTCCACTTTCTCGTTTTTCTCCCGGGGACATACTTTGTGGTGTTAGGGGCCCCCAGTGGCGTAGCTATAGGGGTCGCAGCGCTCACAGTTGCGACCGGGCCCCTAAGAGGTGCGGCGCGGCCCTGTGCACAGATGTGGGCGGCGGTGGGGCAGAGGGAGATGAGCGCTTCCATTGTGGAAGCGCTCATCTCCATAGTCATCTGTATTGCAGTCCTCAGGACGGTGAGGCCCGCATCGCTGCTAGCCTGATGGAGGTAAGTATTAGTGTTAATTTTTTTTTTATTGTAGCAGTCATGGACCGGAGCTCTATTGGGGGCACTGGGGGCATTTTTAGGGGCACATGGGGGCATTTTTACTGGCACATGGGGGCGCTGGGGGCATTTTTACTGGTGCTGGGGGCATTTTTACCGGCACAAGGGGGCACTGGGGGCATTTTTACTATCACTGGGGGCATTTTTACTAGCACATGAGGGCACTGGGGGCATTTTTACTGGCACTGGGGCATTTTTACTGGCACATGGGGGCACTGGGGGCATTTTACTGGCACTGAAGGCATTTTACTGGCACTGGGGCATTTTTACTGGCACATGGGGGCACTGGGGGCATTTTTACTGGCACATGGGGGCACTGGGGGCATTTGTACTGGCACTGGGGGCATTTTTACTGGCACAAGGGGGCACTGGGGGCATTATTACAGGCACTGGGGCAATTTTTACTGGCACATGGGGGCACTGGGGGCATTTGTTACTGGCACATGGGGGCACTGGGGGCATTTCTTACTGGCACATGGGGCACTGGGGGGCATTTTTACTGGCACTGGGGGCATTTTTTCTGGCACATGGGGGCACTGGGGCATTTCTTACTGGCACATGGGGCACTGGGGGCATTTCTTACTGGCACATGATTTTGGGGGGGAATCAATGGGGGGAACTTCTGGCGCATTATTAGGGCGTTTCTTACTGGCACATAATTTAGGGGGCATCTATGGGTGGGGAGCACTTCTTACTGGCACATTATTGGGGTGAAATTTTGGGGGCACTTCTTACTGGCACATTGGAAGCATTACTTCTGGGGCACAGTGGGGACATTAGTACTGTTGGGGGCACTATTACTAACAAGTGCACTCTAGCAGAGAATTATTAGTTGGGACTTTGGGGGGCACTATTACTTTGGGGGGCACCCTGGCACAGTATCAGCGCAGTTATTTCTGGGGGACGTTATGTTTACACTATTACGGGACACTATTTACTGGGCACAGTTATTTTAGGACACTATGTGCCAATAATTATTGAAGGGCACTATCTGTGTGGTACTAGTGGCATGGTACTGGGGGTGGTAGGATTATTTGTCCAGAAGACGGGAGGATGATGGAAAAGTAGTAAACTAAGATTTTGTTTTGTAAAACTGCAGAGATGAGAAATGGATGAAAAATGGCGTCTGGTCTGAAAGGAGAAGATGAGGAAAGAGAAGATCTACATCAGAGGAGACGTCACTGGATGTAAAAGGTATGGGGCACTGTATTAGGCTACATTTACACGAACATTGTGTTTTGCAGTCTGCAAAAAAAGGATGATGTTCCGTATGGCATCCGTTTTTTTTGCAGCTGGGGGGGGGCCCAAGCTGAACTCTTGCACCAGGGCCCATGAGCCTATAGCTACGCCCCTGGGGGCCCCTCATGTGCAACTTTTGGATCAGCAATAAAATTGGTTGGTGTCTTCTCAGCTGTGTCATGGCAGATGACGTGGTTTTTAGGTCTTAAGGCAACTGACCTGAAAAAGCTCCTAGCCTGTGTCATGATGGTTGATTTCTTGGCCAGGAAGCTGGAGTTCCTCATCAGAGTTCTCCATTTTTTATTCAATTTCCTGAATCGGGTCAGAAGGAATGAGCCAATCGACATGCGTGATGAGAGACAGTTGACCAGCAGCCGCCGATCAACATATCGCCGATGCCTATGAATCCTCATGATGGCGTCCAATCTTCTTTCTGAAGTTGTGTGCATCCCACATGTAGTCACATCTTCACAAATGCATCATTCTGATGTCAGCTGTAGGCCCAGTTCTAGAACATTCTATGCAAATGTGGTGACATCACAATACTCTGCCAGGATGAAGGCCAGATTATTTTAACCAGTTAATGGCCAGAGTATCTAATATGTTAATGAACTAACATATATGTGTTTGTTTAAGGCTACTTTCACACTGGCATCACGGGTATAGAGGGGCCTATATGACAACATGTCGTAATTTTCGTCCGGCCGCCTCTCGGCATGTTTGTCGTGCTACGGCCAGAACTCCGGCCCGCCCCCATTGTAGTGAATGGGGACAGAGCGTAGTTACGGCTCCACACGTGCAATAGCGGCAGCAAGGATCCGGCAGGCTGTTCACCCGCCGGAACAGCCTGCCGGATACCCGTGCCGCCAGTGTGAAAGTAGCCTTATGGAAGCAGATTTTCAGTTTTCAAAGATACATTGATTTTTACCTTTACAGTACATTTTCTGCTTCACACTTTTAGTTTGATTTGGTTGCTGATTTTTTTAAAATCTGTATAGTTCCAAAACCTATGGGTGAGATCTTTATAATATATAAAATATTCTAATCCTTTAAATGAAAATATAGAATTTGAGATGCAGATGCTGCAGAACCTCTTTTTTGAAAAGTAAGGAAGAGATTCCTGTCCACCATTGATAGATAAATAGATATATATGGGATAGATAGATAGATAGATAGATAGATAGATAGATAGATAGATAGATAGATAGATAGATAGGACAGATAGATGGGACAGATAGATCTATAATCTCTCTTTCACATATTTTATGTATATTTATTCTTTATAATTGTAGGCACATTTTAAGAAAAAATGGTTGCTAAGTCTAGTTGGATATCATGTGCTGTTCATGAGTCTTGGAAAGCTGGATGACAACCCTTTTAGGATTTCTTCATTCATATTGCTTGTCACTCAGCAACTTCCTAAGCACAGACTACAATATAAAAACATGATAAAGCTTGACATTAGACCTGTAAAAATAGGTGTCCAGAAGTGTGACTTTAACTGGAGCGAATTCTGAGACTTCTGAGAGCCTGATGCCTTTATAGGCCCCTCTATAGGCCTGTACTGGGAACTAGCCCACACCTCTGTATCTCTACAAGCTGTTATAGATCTGTTTATCTGATCTCCTGGGAGTCTTGTCTTATCTTGCAAGTGGTTAAGGAATAGTTAACGTGGAGAGTTCTCCAGACATCTCGGAGCCAAATAAAACAGCATGTTGACACCAGAACCAGAAGATGGACAGGGGGGCTGCAAGGAGAGAGTAATTGTGGGGTCATCTGGTTAAGCTGGAGAAGGGAACCCACCAGTATGTATAGCTCCATGTAACAATCTGCAGCACTGCTGATAACTTATCTTATTCTCTGATGAAAGGATAAAGGGATATCACACAAACTTTTGGCAGATCCTGAAGATGGTGAGGATACATATGGCTGGATTTACTCTATAGGAGCAGAAAGCATTAGGGAAGCAATGCCACGGACTCAATTAGATGAAATAATAGGGCAAAGTTGGGAAAAGTGAATCTGCCACCTTTAATAGATTTATGTGATCACCTTCTTAAGAGGTTTCAGTGGATTTGAAACCAAAAGGTCCCTTTCATTTTACTAGAAACACAGCTGTTGACCAATTAATTGTGTCTGTCATTGCGGCATTTAAGTGAATGGGGCCGAGGCGCAATACCAGGCCCAGCCCATGGCCAAGAGTCAAACGTTCACAACCATTGCCCAGTACAACAGGCCGTATAAAAGGGGCCCCACCAAAGTGTCCTTTCATAATCCACTAATTATTGTCCATTTATGCAGAGGCGTGAATGATAACGAGAGATTTTACTGAGGTCATCAAAGTACATAATAGAGACATAGGCTGGTCTTCACTGGCAGCTCTCAGATTAAGGCCCCTTTCACATGGGCAAGATTTCCGCGCGGGTGCAATGCGTGAAGCGAACGCATTGCACCCGCACTGAATCCTGACCCATTCATTTCAATGGGTCTTTTAAAATGAGCGAATTTTTTCATGCATCAGTTCGCCGTTGCGTGAAAATCGCAGCATGTTCTATATTCTGCGTTTTTCACGCAGCCCTGGCCCCATTGAACTGAATAGGTCTGCGTGAAATTCGCATTGTATCCGCAAGCAAGTGCAGATGCAATGCGTGATTCACTAATGGTTGCTAAGAGATGTTGTTTGTAAAAATTCAGTTTTTTATCACGTGCGTGCAAAATGCATTCATATGCATCGCACCCGCGCGTTAAAAACTGGACAAACGTACGAAATTGCAGACAAAACTGACTGCGATTGCGTGCGGATTGGTGCGAGTTTTTCTGACCGCACCCTGAACGCATCCGGACTGAATCCGCATCGTTCGTGTGAAAGGGGCCTAAAGGGCTTGTCTGTGATGAAGCAACCTATTTAATGATGAAATAAATAAAAAGCTGGAAATGTACAGAATGTGTGATATCACTGGGATTCGCGTCCCCACCTGTCCCTTGGTTGAACTTGATGACCTTATGTCTTTTTTCAACTGTATTAACTATGTAACTGAAGTCTTCCAGAAGAGGACCTCTCACCACTCTTGACATGTCTGTCTTAGTACATGTGTGTGTTCCTTGTGAGATGAGAACTCTGGAGCATCTTTGCACATCTTTCTCTTTGTTTTACTGTTCCTCTGTTATTCCTCCTACAAATGTATGAATAAATTGTGTACTGACAGCCTCACGCTACATAGGGACGTATCTCTTTGACAAGGGGAAATGTAATTTATAATTGTGCAAATATTCTTACATTTTTTTTAGAAATAACAGAGAAAAAGCTCAGAATTATTTGAGGCAAGAATACTAAAACAGACATATCAGGAAATGTGACAGGTCTTCTTTAAAGGAGAATTCTGATGAGTTACAGTTATTGAATATACCTATTGCACTGTTGAACTTCTTCATAGGAGGGAAGAGAAGTCGGTGGAGTCAGAGGACTCAGCTGGCTCTATACACTGCCATGAAAAGAACCACATGCAGGAATGGTGGGCCTCCTGACAACAAATGTTGGGGGGAGATAAGTATTAGGCAGTTGGATTTCAACATGCCCGATCCATTTGTTCTTAGAAGGGTAATCTAACATCAGAAGATCCCTCATTGATAACATATGCATGCTCGGCTGAGCATGCATGTGTACAGGGGAGAAGGTTGGGAGTCACAGCTATCGGCTAAAGCTATATGGCCAGCGCCACAGTATGTGTCAGTCTGGCCGAGGGGCCATTGCAAGTTTATATCTCTATAGTTACTCCCATGCCCAGAAGTGCAACAGAACATGGGTCATAAATTTGTCAAAATATCTCTTTGAAGAGTATCTACAAGAAAACACTTTTAGAACATGTCACCATGGAGGTCTGGCAACTCAGATCTTTTTCCTTACATTTTATCCATTTCAATAAATGTAAGTAAAGTAAATGAATAAGTAAAAGCTAGACAATAAGCAATGGAATATTATGTAATCCTTAAAGGGTATGTACACTTTTGCAACCAATTTTTTATTGTGCCAATGTATCTACAATCAAAATAGTCCTGATTACAGACCAATTTTCCATGTAAATAAACCCTGTAAAAAACTTTTGGTATATAGTGCCGATACAGCTCTAATTATTCTACTTTGCATACATTTTTAGGCCACATCCACATTTTCGTGTCCATGAAAAAAAATCTGCGTTTCATTTGTGAAGATGTCCGTGAAGGATCCGTGTTTGGGCCGTGTGTCGTTTTTTGTCCTCTGTGTGTTATAGATCTTCACGGACACTGCTCAGTTGAAAGTTAATTTTAAGAGCATTCACCATCAGTGGTCAGTGCAAAACGGCTCAAACACAGACGCCATTTGTGTTTCTGTCCATGTTTTTTCATGGGCTCATAAACTATGATGTCCACATCACGGACAAAAGTAGTGCATGTCTCTATGATTTTTTCACTGACCCATGGTCAGTAAAAAGTTGTGTGAACAGACATATTAAAATCAATGCGGACAGAAGACATCAGTTAAAAAACGGAAATGTGAACGATGCCTTAGGCTTGCAGAATTTCTATGATGCTGGGTCGGGTTAGCATATAGCAGGTTACAAACAAAGGGGGGACATTTATCAAATTGTCGTGGCTTGGCAGCCGAGGCGAATGGCCGCATGAATCTAGAGCTCCTGCACCCAGCGACTATTTCTACGGCCCTAATCCTCTTAAAACGCCACAAACAGCGCCCTACTCCTCGCCTTCCCTAAACATAGCCAGGGGGAAAAGAACTAGACAGCAACAAGGCAAGTTGGACTTCTATTTCGATAAGGAAAGAAGCAATGAAGATTCCAGCCACCCGCAATCGGCCTTCCCGCCGGAACAACAGGCCATGACCTCTCCCGCTTCTTCACCGTCCTCCTCACCAAGAGGTCAGTCTCCTCAAGCAGACATTAGCAGATCTCCACAGAATTCGCCACCTATCTCCGAACAACACAAGAAGCAGGCATCTCCACGCTCCAACGAGCCTGTCGCTACCCCCGCGCCTGTTCTCCCACGTGGTAGCCGCCATCTTCTCCTACCTCCTCCAACAGCCCTGCTAAACGTAAGCAGCGTTTGCAAGACCAATGCGATTCTTCCAAACTGGGAGTGACTTACCTATAAGCCCTGATGCTCTCCATTCGATACCGAATCTGGAACAATTTAATGCGTCAGACCAACCAGCGTCAGGGTATTTGCTCAAAGCGATGTTATTAGAAGTCAGCAAAACCCTTCAAATGGATATATACTCACGGATATATCCATTGCATGTCTCAATTCAAGCCCTTACTCCCAGGGTGACACACATTGAAAATAAAATGGGGGACTTCACAGCCTCCCATAACAATTTCGTTGACTCCCATAACGAGCTGACATTAGAGGTGGAAAGGCTTCATGCTAAAATAAACGACCTTAAAGACAGGTCTCATAGAAATAATATCAAATTCCGAGGTATTCCAGAGACAATCTCCAACTCAGATTTGAAAAGCTACCTGTGCTCACTTTTTCAAATTGTATACCTTAGTTTTGAAACTTAAAACTGCGTTTTCTGCGTCATTTAGTCAAATTTTGCGACATTAAGTGTTCCTTGCCACTTTTCAAAGTGGTCTATGTTTAAGGGATAATAGTGGGATTAGACCTGGATTACGGCACAATTACTATGTGTGATTTTTGCAAAAGTCTCACAAAAGTCACATCTCCTCGCCAGGCACCCCCTGGCATACTATACATATATAGGTATAATCCACATTGCACTCACTCCAAATATATTATTAAGGTGCGCCATTTCAGACATTTTGCGCAGACACACAAGACCGACTTCAAAAATGACACAAAAACATCTGCAAATGATAAATGTCCCCTAAAGTCCTTGTTTTAGAAACTTTTTTTGTGAAAAAGTTCTCTTCAGTCCAGGTATTCCCAACCAATGCAGGTCCAAGGTCTTACAGATCCCTCACTGCACAGTGACTACCCTCTTGTCAGTGGAACTCATGCTCTACTAATTCTTAGTGGGAGGCTGATTTTTTTAAAGCCAGGCCACACTTGTGGGATGATGCCAGGTTCATTAGAAGTATCAATCACTTACTGACAGGCCCATTTATCATGAGTGAGCTTCCCTGTGGGATGCATCAAATCCCATCTCCTAATCAGACTGGGTGGCACAAAACAAACAAGCAATGGCTGGATGAGCCATTTTGCAGAAGGACATAAAAACGTTGGTAAAATTTATAGTATGAGTAAAAGGCACGTAGTTTAAGCTTCTTTATTTGGAGCATATAAGGCACAAACAGCAGTTACAACACAAAGACTTTCTGAGAAAAGCTTATGTGCTCCAAATAAAACAGCCAGTTTTATTTCCTGGGTAGATATAGGTCAAATCTACTTCCTAAAATAGCACACCACAAATTAATGAACTTTTTGTCATAAACTGCATCAAAAATTGTCGCAGATCATGTTGGGAAAAATTTAGCTTTTTTGCTTCAGTCGCCAAAATTTGTAAATGATGTGGCAAAGTGGGCATGGTGTACAACTTTTAGATTTATTAATAATAAAGTCTGAAAATTCTGGCACAAATCTAACTTTAGGACAGCCCAAAATGTGCGTAATTCACTCCAACAAACTTTTTTTTTAGTATGGTGTAGGCCTATGTATGTAGCTTGTGCTGATCCATGTGCTGCTCAGTTCGCTGACTTGTGATATCATATCAACACCAACACAACATGGAAAGTAAGGACAGTGGAGAAAGCGCCCAGAATTTTTTGAAAGATTTTGTGAATTTCTCTGCTGTGGAAGGAATACAGAAACAAATTCTCTTTACACTACATCATCATTTCTACAAGGCTGTAGAAATACTTGACTATTGAAGTCCCAGGGCTGGTATCATCACCCGTTTAAGCTACTGTAGGTAGATGTCAGGGCCCAGTGGGCTTGGTGGGTTCATTATGATTTGGATAACCTTACTCAACACTTGTCAAGTCAAGTATGAGGTAAACAAGGGACCAGTTGTGACTCTGTCACCTAAGGATCCACAGAAACCTGGAGGTGTCCTACTGAATATCTGAATATCCATTGTACTTTACAATGAAATATCATCCGCAACTTTTCGGTTTACCACAAACATTTTCTAATTTTAGATATTTTATCCTCACATTTGAGAGTATTTTAGTAAATGAAAGATTATGTAAAAGTTTCCATACAATCAAGACATATATGGTAGAAATAACCTTAAATCATTTTTCTTGGCTTCTCCTCGCAGTCATAAACATGGAAGAACACATTACAGTTTATGGGTTAACAGATCTGGGCCATGTAAGTTTGGCAGGTGAACGGCACTTAACACTTTACAGTGGAAGTGCTCGATGTTCCTGACATGTTGGGAATATCCTTGAAATCACCACAATCCTTTCTATTATAAGTTAAGAGAAGGTTAGTGGTCCGAGGTCAGGGAGATGCCTTCAAGAACATCAATGTAAGTGAAATGTCTACCCTTCTATCTCATCTTTCACTTTTATGAATAATGGGAAAGACTTATCAGTTCTGGCATTTTCTACATCAGTTTTGATCCCATGTGCATTAGAATGAGATCTGCCTAATATAAGAGGCAAATATAAGAAGCAAATTAGGTGCATCTCTGGCCCTCCATGCACCAGAAACTCAAATCTATGCCAGCTAGATGCTGAAGTACACTTGAGCTATGACTCACGGCAGTTCCTGGCATAAATTATAGTAAATTGAGCAGGCTGTGGGGGATCCGTTCCCTTCAACTGAGCCCCACCTATTTCCCCTACACTTTACAAAAAGGACAAGAAACTCAAAAAGTCTCAAATTATGGAGCAAAAATCAGTGTCCATCATAAATTGTGACTTTCAATGGCACTTTTGTGGAGTAACAATATAGTATCCTCCGATGATTTTGCAGTCTCTGGTCCAGGAAGAGCATAAAAATTACTAACTTCATCTTGTTGTTCATCCAGTACTTTATAATCACAGTACTGGATGACTCATTACCAACCTAGACCATTAATGATATTACGGTTAATCACCACTCTACGCCACCACAGATATTAATTACTGAACCCTCTCCAGACCACTGTGGATACTATCGGTAAACCCTAAATCACGATATGTAAAAACTTGGGATGTAGTGCATGTGAAACACTAGCAAAGTGACTGTAATGCAAGTGAGGGACTTGTTGCCATCTCCGCAACTTGCAACAATACACAGGAAAAGTCTCTTGCCCGTTTGATAGTGCCAAACATATATGTTGATAGGAAACTGTTCAGTATAATTTTTTTGGGCCAAGAATTATTTTTAGCATAGGCTTCTGCCACAGGCACATTTGCTTAGACAAAGAAATACGCATGTACATTATTAATGGCTTTACTTTTCTTAAAAAATATCCACTTTTGCTGAGATAAGATCAGATTGGTTCAATCCTTTCTTCCTAAAAACACTAGAAAGGGCTTCAAGAGCCACAGGACTCACTAGGGGGTTGTAAATGGGTCATTAGTCCAAGCAGAGGTGTCTATCATAATGGATGAAAAGTTGGGTGATGTGGACAGATTAGGGATGGCTTTTCTTCATTACTTTTCTGGTATTTGACCAAGAAAACCTGCATTGAGAAAAATAATTGCATTTAATTGTAGGTCCCAAAATACTATTATTACTACCAAGATGTTTGGAGCCAAGGAGCCATACTCCAAAGTACACAAAACCAGACAAGTTGCCCAGAGAAAAAGACGTTCATGCTGTGTTTCGCATACAGGTTTATATGATTTGGAGAAGGATTTCTGAGTAAAAAAGTAGAGTAAAATTCTGACAGGGCTCCAAGCAAAGACAGAGAGAGTCCTGATTACACTGTCCATATAGGATGACTAACATAATTCGGGTATAGAGATTGACACAAGGAGAGCTGTCAATCATTCTGTGCAAGGTTGCCCCTGCAGCAGGAATCATCTGACAGGTTTGTTTGTGGGGAACTAGAAAATTCAGTTTATCTGCAGTGATACCTGTCATGATGGCGCTTCGTGTATGCTGCCATCCAGGGAGGATATGGATGCCACATCACTTACCGTTCCCCTGCCCGATGGCTAAGCCCCGCTGATACTTTCCTGCCTTCCTGTAACACGGCTGGCCACCAGAGTTCTGTATCCCTAGTTGGAGGCCACAGCCTGCGCCTGGCTGCTAGGCCTCTTTCCCAACCAGTAGAGTGCACATGCTACCCAGGGTCAGTGTACACCAATCTTCACCAGCCAATGGCTGGACACCTGTGGGCGTACGTAAGGTGCATTTACCAAGGGAAAGGTTCCTGAGCAATAGGTTTCTCTAGCTTGCTAGATCCTGCAGAAGTGCTATGATCCATTTGCCTGTGCACCAACCCCTGCCTGATTCACGGATTCTGACTCTTTGCCACCTGACCTGACCCATGCCTGTTCTCTGTTCTGACCCTGTGTTGCTTGCCTTGACCTTTGTAAAGGGTGAAAACCAGGGGACTGCCAAGATGTTGCCATCAGGACTAGCCCAAAGTCAAACTGGTTGGTTGACACAGTGGATCCACATCCACTGTCTGTAAGAATACACAAGGATCTTCTTAAAACCACTGAATTAAGACTATGCATTTGAGCAGAATTTTTTTTTTTGCAGACCCTTATCTTAAAATTTAAAGGAAAACTGTCGTAAAAAATGAGAAATATAGCTAAAATGTTAAAACATGCAATGTAAGTTTTAGAATTTTTTGTGCTTATATTTTTTTTTTTACCATTAAAGGAAATATTGAAAAAATTCATAATAATTGTGTAGAACTTCCTATGTTGACCAGCAGGGGGAGCACAACTGAAAAGTTGAGTGTAGGGAAGCCGTTTGTAGCCCAGTGCTGTAAAGTGTTATCTGGCTATTCCCACCTCCTGTGACATCACGCTGCTCTTACTTGCTTATCTGATAACAAGAGATTGTCTTCCACAATACAGTGTCCAGCGGCCATCTTGTTGTGGTCTGCAGTGTGATAGCATAGGAGGCACAGTCATCAATGTTATTTCCAATTGTGATTCTGATTATTCCTCCACCACAGGGATTTTCTCCACTGACAGGTAGCAGAGTTAGGCCCCATTCACACGTCCGTATAATGTGTCCGCATCCTGTCCGCATCCGTTTCCGCAATTGTGGACAATTATCCGGATAGGATAAGGATCCATTCATTTCAATGGGTCCCGGAAAAATGCGGACAGTACACCGTGTGGTGTCCGCATCCGTGTGTCCGTTCCGACTGTCCGCAAACAGAAATCCTCCTGTCCTACTTTTCCTCCGATTTTGCGGTCCGTAGCCCAATACAAGTCTATGGGACGTCCGTAAATGCGGAAGACATGCGGAAAGCCATCCGCATGTCATCCGTATTTGTGTATTCCGTTGCAGGAGGGGTGAAAAAAAAAAGATGTTATTCATCCTTCCGTTATGACATATGGATACATCCTTTCCGTTTTTTACGGATAATAAACACAGTGATGTCACCGTACAGGGATAATAAACACAATGATGTCACAGTACAGGGATAATAAGCACAGTGATGTCACAGTACAGGGATAATAAACACAGTGATGTCACAGTACAGGGATAATAAACACAATGATGTCACAGTACAGGGATAATAAGCACAGTGATGTCACAGTATACCTGTGCAAACTGTGACATCACTGTGTTTATTATCCCTGTACTGTGACATCACTGTGTTTATTATCCCTGTACTGTGACATCACTGCGTTTATTTTCTCTGGACTGTGACATCACTGCGTTTATTATCCCTGTACTGTGACATCATTGTGTTTATTATCTCTGTACGGTGACATCACTGTGTTTATTATCCCTGTACAGTGACATCGCTGTGTGTATTATCCCTGTACAGTGACATCGCTGTGTTTATTATCCCTGTACAGTGACATCGCTGTGTGTATTATCCCACTGCAGGAAGAGGTAAGTGGTCTGTGTTTGTGTGTTTGTTTTCTATTTTTCAGGGTCGTGAATGCAGAGGACTACGTCGGATTCGGTGGACTACGTCGGACCAGCTTTTTTTTTTTTTTTTTTTTTTAATAAAATGGTCAAACAGGGGTCTGGGGGAGTGTTTATTTCAATAAAATGTTTTATACTTGTGTGTGTGTATTTTTTTTTACAATACTACAGTTTTAGTAATTAGGGCTATCTACAAAAATAATTAAATAATTTTTTAAAAAATGGTGTGGGGTCCCCCCCTTTTTTCCTTCGCCAGCCAGATACAACCAGCAGCAGCAGCCTGGCACTACCAGGGTGGGAAGGGACACGGTTATTGGCCCTTCCCAGCCTAATGGTACCAGCCTGCAGCCGCCCCAGAGCCAGACCCTCAATTTAGAAGGTCCGATCCTGCGGGTACCCGGCTCTTCCCGGCACCCCTGGTGGCGGTGGGTGCCGAGGTAATAGATGTTGGGGTTAGTGCTGGCCTGCCATACCGGCAAGCACTAAGCCCAGTATTAGTAATCAGGGCCGTCTGTAGATAGCCCTAATTACTAAAACTGTAGTATTGTAAAAAAAAAATACACACACAAGTATAAAACATTTTATTGAAATAAACACTCCCCCAGACCCCTGTTTGACCATTTTATTAAAAAAAAAAAAAAAAAGCTGGTCCGACGTAGTCCACTGAATCCGACGTTGTCCTCTGCATTCAAGACCCTGAAAAATAGAAAGCAAACACACAAACACAGACCACTTACCTCTTCCTGCAGTGGGATAATACACACAGCGATGTCACTGTACAGGGATAATAAACACAGTGATGTCACATTACAGGGATAATAAACACAGTGATGTCACCGTACAGGGATAATAAACACAGTGATGTCACAGTACAGAGATAATAAACACAGTGATGTCACAGTACAGACATAATAAACACAGTGATGTCACAGTACAGGGAAAATAAGCACAGTGCAGTCTTAACCCCTTCATGACATGACATTTTTTTTTATTTATTTAAGTTTTACACAATAATATCATTTTTGAAACAAAAAAAATTATGTTTTAGTGTCTCCATTGTCTGAGAGCTGTAGTTTTTTTATTTTTTGAGCGATTCGCTCAGGTAGGGGCTCATTTTTTGCGGGAAGAGGTAACGGTTAGATTGGTACTATTTTTAGGGGCATAAGCCTTTTTGATCGCTTGGTATCACACTTTTTGTGATGTAAAGTGACCAAAAATGGCTTTTTGGACCCTGTTTTTATTTTTTTACTGTGTTCACCTGAGGGGTTAACTCATGTGATATTTTTGTAGAGCAGGTTGTTACGGACGTGGAGATACCTAACATGTATATTTTTATTTATTTATTTAAGTTTTACACAATAATATCATTTTTGAAACAAAAAAAAATGTTTTAGTGTCTCCATAGTCAAAGAGCTGTAGTATTTTTATTTTTTGGGCAATTGTCTCAGGTAGGGGCTCATTTTTTGCGGGACGAGATGACGGTTTGATTGGTACCATTTTTGGGTAAATATGCCTTTTTGATCGCCTGCTATTACATTTTTTGTAATTATAGCTCACACTCTCTGCTGATGGCAGCGGCTCCGATCCTGAGCCGCTGCCATCATATAATACAGCGCAGGAGGGGGCAGGACCGGGGGGCAACGGAGGCATGAGGGGGGCACTACAAGGGGGGCACTACAAGGGGGGGCACAGACAACTTACCTGGTTTCAGGCTGCGATCTCCAGAGTGGAGATCGCAGCCTGAAACCGGCATTTTAGCACTGAAGCGCTCCGATTGGTTAGTCTGCAGAGACTAACCAATCGGAGCGCTTGCTGGCAAGGGACCACTCTGATTGGTCCCTTGCCGGCTTCCCCGAGGTCTCTGCTCTCCTGGAGAGCGGAGACTCCGGGGCTGTGATGGGTGTCCCCTCCGGTGTCATGTTACTGAAGTCTTCAATAACATGGCGCCGGAGGGGGCAGGCTATCTATGTGTAAAGCGCCTGCGCTTTACACATACTCAGCGCTCCCATGCTTTCTCAATAGGGTCGGCTCCGTCCGCACTGGGAATGGAGCATACGACCGTAAGTCATTTGTCTATGTGTCGTTCAGTGACACATAGACACGTGACTATGAAAATGGCAGCCCCCATAAAGTAAACATAGTAACATAGTAACATAGTTTATAAGGCCGAAAAAAAGACATCTGTCCATCCAGTTCGGCCTGTTTTCCTACAAGTTGATCCAGAGGAAGGCAAAAAAACCCTGTGAGGTAGAAGCCAGTTTTCCCCACTTTAGGGAAAAAAATTCCTTCCCGACTCCAATCAGGCAATCAGAATTACTCCCTGGATCAACAACCCCTCTCTAGTAACTATAACCTGTAATATTATTACCCTCCAAAAATACATCCAGGCCCCTCTTGAACTCTTTTAGTGAACTTACCATCACCACCTCCTGAGGCAGAGAGTTCCATAGTCTCACTGCTCTTACCGTAAAGAATCCTCTTCTATGTTTGTGTACAAACCTTCTTTCCTCCAGACGCAGAGGATGTCCCCTCGTCACAGTCACAGTCCTGGGGATAAATAGATCATGGGAGAGATCTCTGTACTGACCTCTGATATATTTATACATAGTTATTAGATCTCCCCTCAGTCGTCTTTTTTCTAAAGTGAATAAGCCTAATTTTGATAATCTTTCTGGGTACTGTAGTCCACCCATTCCAGTTATTACTTTAGTTGCCCTCCTCTGAACCCTCTCCAGCTCTGCTATGTCTGCCTTGTTCACAGGAGCCCAGAACTGTACACAGTACTCCATGTGTGGTCTGACTAGTGATTTGTAAAGTGGCAGGACTATGTTCTCATCACGGGCATCTATGCCTCTTTTGATGCAGCCCATTATCTTATTGGCCTTGGCAGCAGCTGTCTGACACTGGTTTCTGCAGCTTAGATTTCTGTTCACTAAAATTCCTAGGTCCTTTTCTATGTCAGAGTTACCCAATATTTTACCATTTAGTATGTACTGGTGACTTGCATTATTCCTTCCCATATGCATAACTTTACATTTGTCAGTGTTAAACCTCATCTGCCACTTCTCTGCCCAAGCCTCCAGTCTATCCAGATCCATCTGTAGCAGTGTACTGTCCTCTTCTGTGTTAATTACTTTACACAGTTTAGTGTCATCTGCAAAAATTGATATTTTACTGTGCAAGCCTTCTGCAAGATCATTAATAAATATATTGAAGAGAATAGGGCCCAATACTGACCCCTGTGGTACCCCACTAGTGACAGTGACCCAATCTGAGTATGTACCGTTAATAACCACCCTCTGTTTTCTATCACTGAGCCAGTTACTTACCCACATACAGACATTTTCTCCCAGGCCAAGCATTCTCATCTTATATACTAACCTTTTATGTGGTACAGTGTCAAATGCTTTGGAGAAGTCCAGATATACGACATCCATTGATTCGCTGCGGTCTAGTCTAGAACTTACCTCCTCATAGAAACTGATTAAATTGGTTTGACATGACCGATCCCTCATGAAGCCATGCTGATATGGAGTAATTTGCTTATTTTCATTGAGGTACTCCAAGATAGCATCTCTTAGAAAACCCTCAAACAGTTTACCCACGACAGATGTTAAACTTACTGGCCTATAGTTCCCGGGCTCTGTTTTTGGACCCTTTTTGAATATTGGAACCACATTTGCTATGCGCCAATCCTGTGGAACACTCCCTGTCAGTATAGAGTCCTTAAATATCAGAAATAAGGGTCTGGCGATGACATTACTTAATTCTCTTAGGATACGGGGGTGTATGCCATCCGGTCCTGGCGATTTGTCTATTTTAATCTTTTTAAGACGCAGCTCTACTTCTTCCTGGGTCAGACAGGGCACTTTTAATGGGGAATTTACTTTTATATTCTGCATTTCATCTGACAGTTTATTTTCCTCAGTGAATACAGTGGAGAAAAAGATATTTAGTAGCTTTGCTTTCTCCTCATCGCTCTCTGCAACTCCCCCCTCATTACTCTGTAAGGGGCCGACACCTTCAGGTTTATACTTTTTACCATTTATATAATTAAAGAACATTTTAGGGTTAGTTTTACTTTCTTTGGCGATTAATCTCTCGGTCTCTAGTTTGGCTGTTTTTATTTGTCTTTTACATATTCTATTTTTTTCCTTATAGTTTTTCAATGCTTTCTCGCTCCCCTCCTGTTTTAGTGATTTAAATGCTTTCTGTTTGTCATTTATTGCTTTCTTTACAGTTCTATTTATCCACATTGGTTTTTTCTTGTTTCTTATTATTTTATTCCTATATGGTATGTACCTCTCACAATTAGATATTAGGATGTTTTTAAAAATATCCCATTTTGTGGCTATATTTTTATTTTTGAAGACTTTGTCCCAGTTAGTTAGGCCTATGGCCTCTCTTAGTTGGCTAAATTTAGCTTTTTTGAAGTTAGGTATTTTTGTTCCTCCCTGTAAAAAAATGTTAAATACACAAAACACAATACACATATAATAAACTTAATTATACATATAAAAACTATTTTTAATGTTTTATAACATATGTTTTTTTTTATTTTTTAGCGATAGTGCCCCTTTAATCCTTCAAACTCTGGGCCCCTGGGGACCATCAACCAGTGGATACTGCCCTTATTTACCTGATTGGTGAAGTGCACCCCACATCATACCTACATTTTTGTACATTTTTGGTGTAAGTGAACTTTTAGTTTATTTTCTTCCTTAGTGAACATTTCTATTGGGTTAATTATTAAGTTAGGGTATTAATATGGGAGACGTTGGTATAGTGCCTGGTTTGGAGATTTTGATATTACTTTTTAAGTTACAGAGAATTGCAGAATTACAGGTAACAGATCAGAAGGAGATGTCAAATATTTTGGGATAATAACCTCGGCAAATCTGTTTAGATATTCAAAGTTAAACATTTACCCTGTAATTCTAAAAACTTAGGAGGAAGGCGGCTCTTGAGAATTACACGCTATCAATAGCAGAGAGAATTGGCCTTATTGAGTTGGTGGTTCGCAGCAGTTTTCAAGGTCACCTATTATGACACTTTTTGTAAGAGTATGGATAAAAATAAGGACATTTTCAGGAAAAAGAAATTTGAGTTGAATCCCTTATTCTAGAATATAATGCTGGCTGCAGTTTGGAAAGTTCCAGATCCAGATCACTGGACAAGAAATTACCTAAGGGTTGTAAATTAAAAAAAAAAAGTCTGTGCTGGCCATAGAATTCTATTATGACTCTTATAGGCTTCCGTGGTGCATGCTGTCATAGAATCCCGTTATGGTCCATGGTAATGGAATCAATTACGATATTCTTAGATAACCCGACCGAACTTGCAAGTTCACTCAACACTAGTCAGAAGACTTTTTTATCATGGGGAAGGGGGGTGGGTGGGTTCTGTATCAATATATAAAATGCTTTGTACAATGGCTTTATAATTGAATGTAATATAGGTAATGTATTACATTTTGTTATGCAACTCCCTTTGCAGACCTGCTGTGTGAATCTTCCAAGTCCTTTAGCTTGATGTTTTGTTTTTTTTGCCGTGCTAATACTGCCATCTGCTGGTGTGTTCTTATCATATCAAGTGTAAAGCAAGACAACATGTGGGATTAAAGGGTTATTCTCATTTTAGACAATGGGGGCATATCGCTAGGATATGCCCCCATTGTCTTATAGGTGCGGGTCCCACCGCTGGGACCCGCACCTATATCGAGAACGGAGCCCCCGAAGTGAATGAGGGCGCACTGCGCATGCGCAGCCGCCCTCCATTCATTTCTATGGGGCCGCCGAAAATAGCCGAGCGCTGGTTCGGCTACTTCCGTCGTCTCCATAGAAATGAATGGGAGCCGACCGCGCATGCACGGCCCGGCTCCCATTCATTCCTATGAGCGGCGCGGGGAGCTGCGCCTGGTGGTGGCCGGACCCCCGGAAACCTGGGGTCCTCCAGGCGCAGCGCTCCCCGCTCCATTCTGGCTATAGGTGCGGGTCCCAGCGGTGGGACCCGCACCTATAAGACAATGGGGGAATATCCTAGCGATATGCCCCCATTGTCTAAGATGAGAATACCCCTTTAACTAAAGCGAGGGAACCAATTAAACCAGTGCCTAAATTTTCCTAAGAAGCCTGCAACATTGGGAGATGGACTTTCTTTGGAGATCTTCTTCATCTCCTCAACACCTGCATCCCGTGGAAATCTGATGGAGTGTGCTATGCCTAGCTCAGTGCCTAAGGGTGCGGCTCATGCTAGTTGAACCGCCAGATGTAGCACATGGATAGTAGTGATACTGTTTTTGGAAGAAAGTAGCCATGATTTTCTAATCACATACAACCCCTTTAAGTCTGTTGGGCTATGCTTATGCCAACTTTACACACTTTTTGGGAGGGTTTTTCCTCAATTCTTTCCGGCAAATGTGCTTGAGTTTGTTCAGGTTATTTGGACGCTTGCAAGTAATGACACAGACAGATTATCAACTGGATTGAGATCTTTGACTTGGCCTCAGAAGAACATTTGGCTTTTATTCGTCCACCACTCCTGTGTTACTTATACTTTGGATCAGTGGAAAAACTTGTACGGACATGTTCGCATTTGCATTATGGAATTCCGTTATAGGGTTCCGTTATAAATATTTTAGAGAAATATTCTCGAATAGTTCGAAAGGTGGACTGCATAGGGGGATCTGGACTAATATAAGATCCTAGGCTGGTATTGTCTGTTTTACAGCTGGTATTAATCTGGACACAGCCTTAATGGATCTCTTGATTAACCTATGTTCTGCTAGAGGAAAATCTTAATATTGCGGATATCTGTGCTTTTAAAGTACTAGGATTTAAACCTAAATCAACCACCTTCTGTAGAAACTCTAGAATGTGAGCTACAGAAGGAGAAGCAAAGTCAGAGTGATTAGATGTCAACCAGGAGCCAAAATTCTTCCATATCTTGTTAGATATGGCTGAAGTAACAGTTTTTTCGACTATACTGTAAGGTGGAAATCACTCTGAAATCAATGTGAAAGACTTTGCCTTCTAGCATCTTCCTTTCAGGATCCCAATTTCTGGGTGTTTTAGAGGTCCCTGGAGAAGAAGATCCTGTCTCTTGGGAAACGTTATTGTTTCTTCCAGAGACATTAACCTGAGAAGTGGATATCAACTCCTCTTTGGCCAGGCTGGAGTGATTAGCAGAATTTCTGCTGTGCTCTCACTGATTTTCCTTAGTACTGCTGGAATAAGATGGATCGGTGGAAAGGCATAGGCTAAATCCATGTTCCATTACTGAGAAAGTGCATCCACTCCCAAGAGATTGTCCATGGGATTTACATGTTGTTTGAGTATATCTTTTGGTTACAAACAAGTCTATCTGTGGATGGTCCCACTTGCAACATATTTCCTGAAATACTTCTTTGTTTAACATCCACTCCGTGCGTCGAACTTTTTTACTGCTTAGGAAGTCTGCTATATCATTGTCTGTACCTTTCAGATGTAGTGCTGAACTTGACTGTACGTTGGTCTGGGCCCAACAGAATATTTGATCTGCAGTCTCCTGGAGGAAAGGACTCCTTGTTTCTCCCTAATGTTTGAGGTTGCAAACTGTAGTCACGTTATTTCCCTCTCAGCAGATCTTCGGCCATTGTCAATGTCTTCAAAACTGCTCTGAAGTCTCTAGTGTTTGAAGATGTGTCTCTCTGCTGAGGAGACCATTCCCCCTGAAAAAAAGTGGTTTTCCACTTGGGCTCCCCAGCCTAGCTTGCTAATTTTTTGGAGTTGATAATCCAGCCCAGTTTTGTTAACATTTGCAGGGTTATCTGTAGGTTATTTTTCAGAGTCTCCTGTGATTCTGCTGTTAATAGAAAATTGTCCAGATTTCGAACAATAATTATTTTGCACTGTCTTAGATACACCATTATCTCCACCAACAATTTCGTGAAGACTCAAGGTGCAGAAGATATTATGAAGGGTAGGCACTGGAATTGATAGTGATGTATCTCTCCATCTACCTTTATGGCAAACCTTAGGAATTTTTGGCAGTCCAGATGTATTAGAATATGTTAATATGCATCCATAAAATCTATTGTGCACATGAATGCACCTGGAGTGATGAGTGGAGTTGCTGACCACGGCATCTGAAGGGTTAAATGTCCACGATCAGTGTCACCACTGGTCACCGGACATTAGTCTCAGGTGTCTGATGTTTAAATATTCAGGCATCTGGCGGCCATTGCGCTTGCACTGCTTGCGAACGAGCGCCATCTTTAAAGTCCCAGTCATCGTACATGTAATGCGTTGGTCGGGAAGGGGTTAGAGCAAGAATATAGCCTGGTAAGATTGATCATGATGATTAAAATACTTCTCTTTGTAGCTTGAAGGGCTGCGGAGATATTTTAATTTATGCATATAAGGTATTTTGAGCACCAGGGGCCTGATAGTAGCTCTTGTAGCACCACCACAGCCTATGCTCCCAGATGCTCTGTACACTTCCAGCTCCCCTTTAATGGACTGAGCTAGATGAGATAGCCCTGTGTTTTCATGTTGCTATGCCACCAATATGATTCCTCCTTGTAAATATTGTCAATCGTTGTCTGAGTCTTCTAGTAGGATTGTCTGATTTTTCTAATGCTCCATGGACTATATTTGGTTGCCTGCACTCACTGGTGGCAGCAGTGCCTCTGCAGAAGGGGGAAGCTGCGCACCTCCGCTGTCAGTCCATCCAGAAGTGGAGGTGCTGGAGGCTTCATAGGCAGTGGAGGAGCACTGCTGGGAGGATTGCAAGGTAAGTATTCTCTTGTCCCTGTACATCCAGGGGCGGACTGGGAACTTAAAAAAAGTGGCCCCAAGTTGTAGGTGGGTGCAAACTGACAGAAGGCGGGATAACAGAAGTAGGTGGGGCCAGCAATACCATAGTGCAGAACAATATACCGCTCCTGCAGAGCCAAATACCACAGTGCAGCACAAAACACTGCCCTAGAACTAAATACCACAGTGCAGCACAAAATACTGCTGCATGTGCAACAGTATGAAACTGTATCATTGTGCTGAGGACAGGAATGCAGTTGAATTCTAAAGGGCACATGCGGCTGCTGGCCAGGTGCATAAGAAACTAAAGCTCCTACATTAATGCTGAGAGCATCAGATCTTTATGTACTTGGCTGGTGGCCAAGAGGGAGAGGGGGCTTGAGCGACCCTCTGGGCATTGGCCCACTGGGAAATCTCCCTGTAGGGTCTATGGCCAGTCCACCCATGCGCACAAGCGCTCTCCACCAGTGGACACGCTCATCTGAAATTAGCCTTATGGGAAAAGATTTACTACATCTTTTATTTCATTCATTTAAATTCCTGCCCATTCTTTGCTTTGAAGTCAAGGAGACGGCCCTCTCAGTGAGCGATGGCCTTCCCTATGTATATACACAAATAGCTGTCAATCACTGATAGGATCGTCTCATTGACTTCAAAAATCAAAATGGACAGGAATTTAAATGAATGAAATATTTTCCAAACAAACAATATATTAATCTCAGCTCCTCCTGTCCTATAACATGCTGCCTGTAGCTCACTTTGGATTGTTATGGTGACAGGATCCCTTTAAGAGTCTATTACAATGCACCACTTTCAGACCAATTATCAGCATTCCCATTAATTTGCCTGTGTAATTGTGTTGCAGGTTAGGAATGGAGGATGACCGGTAGAAATGATTCCTCCTACATATACTGGGATGGCAACAGGCCGATGGAAATGAGCCATGATTGACAAGTTAATCATTATTCGACCCTTGTCTTTCTGAACATCGGACAGTTTATAGGACCCTTACTGGCCCAGAACATGATGTTCATACCCAGCTGCCTAGGGTCATGTCCTGTAGCTTGAGATAGCTGGTCGAGCATGCCCAGTTCCAGCACTAGGAGTTCTGTAGGAGGCTGTAAATGGAAACAATTATAAAAGGCTGAGCAGTGAGGGAGGGCTAAATGAAATACAGAAAGGGAGGAGACTTGTCCTTCAGCAGCCAGAGGAATAAAGGGGAAGAACAGCCTGGAGCAGATGCCAGCAATGCATGATGTGAACTGTAGTTTGCCATCCATGTGGGCTGCTACTGAGGAAAAGCACCAGTGTGACACCTTTAGGGTGTAGTATTAGTTTTATACTGCTGCTCTGCATATAATGACCTTGCCCAAATGTCAGAATACGACTAACTTAAAAAACCAAAACAACAACCCACCATTTGAGTTTGATGTGGAAGAACCTGAACCATATTGTATTGTCAAGGCTGGACCCTCAGTGGGTTGTGGCCTAGCCTTAAAAGGGTTTTCCATCCCTGGGGACCTTTTCTGCAGAAACCCCAGCATGGTTAGAATGTGAATCATACTTACTTCATCCCAGCTGCTGGGTTCTGGCTTTATCACCCCCTTGATCACCACAGGTCCTGGTTCTCCTCCCATCAACATCTGGTTTGGGCCACATCACTGCTTTGGCCAGTTATTGGCTGCATCAGCCCAGTGACCCACATGAAACTGGATGTTGACGCGGGGTGACCCAACCCGTGCCGCACCCAAGGAGGAGTGAGGGAGCCGGAAACCCAGCAGTGGGGATCAGGTATGATTTTCCGTAAGGGTGCGCCCAATCTGGGAGGGTCTGCAGAAAGGGTCCCCAAGTGTGAAGAACCCCTTTAAATGCATGTGGTCAATTTTAGTGGTCTGTACTAACAGTAAAGACAAAAGGGCTCATGTTATCCTGCCTCTCTGGCGTTATTTTGCTATAAAGGAGTTGTTTGAGATGTGAAAGAGCGGGAAAGATGATAAAAAAAAACAACAAAAACACAAACATTACTTACATGTTCGACCCCCACAAGTCCGCTTACTCTTCTACCACGATGATCACTATGATGCTGTGAGTTCAGGTATGTAATACGGATGGAAAATATGGATAGGTAACACCCCTTCAAAGGCAAATTAAAGGAACCTTAAAGTCCCTTTAAAGAGAACCTTTCACCACTCCTGACATGCCTGTTTTAATAGCTCCATGCATTCCCCATGTAATAACAATGCTAGAACATCTACTCTTATGGCTCTATGTTGTGCCATTCCTTTATTATTTGCACTAGAAGTTATGAATGAATTGCTATTTGCCTTCAGTAAAGGAACAGAGGGGAGGTGACCAGTTGGGGGTGTGTATCTGCACAGTCTGACTCTAGCCAATCAGTGCTGCCATGTTCAGTCTGTGCAGGGACACACCCCCAACTGGTCACCTCCCTTCTGTTCCTTTACTGAAGACAAATAGCAATTCATTCATAACTTCTAGTGCAAATAATAAAGGAATGACACAACATACAGACATAAGAATAGATGTTCCAGAATTGTTATTACATGGGGAATGCATAAAGGTATTAAAACAGGCATGTGAGGAGCGGTGAAAGGTCCTCTTTAAACAGGACAAATTATCAGTTGATCGATTACCCAATGAGAGAACTAAATCGGCACCACCTTTACACTGCCAGATAATCAATAATGTGATTGCTATGAATGCTTGCTAGCGATTATCTGGCTGATTCTAGTCTCACATAAAGGGCTCTTACCTGTATATGAATTCAGCAACTTTCATCAAATAGTCAATTTATTGACATCTGTAGCAAAATGGTCAAGAAATGCAAACATGAAATGCAAAGTCTGAAGCACGAGGTACCTTTAATAGAACGTACTATATTTCAATACAATAAATACTTACAAAAGTGTAAAAATGGTTTTAAAAGAGAAGTGTTAAAGCAAAAGGATTTCAGGAGGGGAAATGTATTAGTATGAGCAAATCAGACTACCTCAAGGAGACTACAAGGAGAGTGCACAGATCCCATGTCAGGCCTCAGCTGCTGTGGAGCAATATGTTCCATGACTGCTGGAGAGCCCAACCCATTGCTTTATGTTTGGAAACTGGCAATGTTCTTCACCGTATCTTGCTACCGTTCTCACAATTCTTTCAGGATGGTTTTAGTTTGTGGCTTCTGCCAACAGGAAGCCATCAACAAGCTGCTGTGGGTTCTTATTAGAGCATAAGGGTCATTTTCATGCAGATTTTACACCCTGGGGTGTCTAAGGCCAGCTTACCAGCATAAGGCCATGGCATACTTTCGATACAGAATTTTCACCACGCATTTTAAAGGGGCTGTATCATTTCAGACATTGGGGGCATATCACTAGGCTATCTTTAGAAGGGAGCCCACAAAGAGAATGAGAGCGTAGCGCACATGCGCGGCCACCTTCCATTCATTACTGTGGGAGCATCGAAAATAACCGAGCGGCGTACTCGGCTAGTTTTTGCAGTGAAATAAATGGAGAGTGCATCACGCAAGTGTGGCCACCGCTCCGTTCACTTCTATGGGGCTGACGGAAAAACTGAGCCAGCTTTGAGAGCTCCGTTCCAAAGATAGGCGCTGACCCCATAGGTTGGACCTGCACCTATTAGGCATCGGGGTCATATCCTAGCAAGATGGGATAATCCCTTTAAGCGAATTTCACATGAGTGCTTTTATCTGGGAAACATGCTCCGTGAGAAGGCTTTATTTCCTGGACCGAGCAATATTCCTCTGACCAAACTCGCAGCATCATAATGATTCATGATGCTGTGTTCCTGCCTGATCGCAGGTCTACTGTATTACAGAGGACCTTTCACCACTCCTGACATGCCTGTTTTAATATCTCCATGCATTCCCCATGTACTAACAATTCTGGAACATCTATTCTTATGTCTGTATGTTCTGCCATTCCTTTATTATTTGCACTAGAAGTTATAAATGAATTGCTATTTGCCTTCAGTAAAGGAACAGAGAGGTGGTAACAAGTTGGGGGTGTGTCCCTGCATAGACTGACTCTAGCCAATCAGTGCTGCCATGTTCAGACTGTGCAGATACACACCACCAACTTGTTACCTCCCCTCTGTTCCCTTACTGCAGACTGCTAGCAATTCATTCATAACTTCTAGTGCAAATAATAAAGGAATGGCACAACATATAGACATAAGAATAGATGTTCCAGAATCGTTATTACATGGGGAATACATGGAGCTATTAAAACAGGCATGTCAGGAGTGGGGACAGGTCCTCTTTAACTGCATTACATTAGTACAGTGACCGTATAAACGATCCTATTACCTGTATTTGTTCATGGGGTAATCAGCAGCATCTATACACAGGCAGATTATCACTTACAAGTGTTGATATGAGTTTCATTAGTGATACTCTGCCCAAACATCAAGCAGTGTAAAGGGGCCTTTACTCACGAGATAGGTGATAAGTTTCTGATGGGGGAGTTGGACTGCTGGGACCCCCATAATCAAAAGAATGGGGTTTTGTGTGGGGCTTGAACATATGCGCCGCCTCCAAGATAAAGTCTAAAGCAGTGAGGGAGATAATAGTACAGTGCTGGTCTATCTCCATCAGTACCAGAGGGTTTGAATGCGCTACCAGTGGGCATGCTGGACTGTAAGGGATGTACCAAGGTCAGACATGTGGACAGGTCAGTCCGGAAGAAGCTTATTCTACTGTAGTAAGTGGTACTTAGTGGGAGGGTGTGGCCTCTAGGGCCCATTAGATTTAGTACAATGTACATGATAAAATGATGTGTCAAATGTAATATGAGAGCTGCACCTCTTAATAAATTTAGTGCATCTTAATCTAGCATTTTTTTTTTTGAAGACTGGTGTATGAAACGCCAGCTATAAATCCCCCTCAACTAGTACTTGTGTGATATGGATCAACAATCAACAGGTATCTTGACAGTTCTAACTGATCAGGCATGAATATGTCCCATTCATGGTAAAACCAAAGGCTATCATGACCAACGTGCGGGGCACATGGTGATTGTTGCAGGTTCCCTGCAGCCCTTCAGATCAAACTGATCCAGTGTCTAATGGGCTGGGAGGGCAGTGCATAACTAATACCAAAGAGAGAATCCGTGTCATATTCCACCCTCTCAGGCACTCTATACCACAGTAGATTGGTTTTGTCTGGAGTGTTCTTTTAAACCCGACCTATAGCCTTCACAACCATTGCTGTCCAATCTGCACAGGGCTATGTAAAAGGCTAAACGAACGAATAATCATTACTGACCTCTCCTCTCAGCCAATCACTGACTGCGGGGCCATCACTGCTGCCACTGATTGGCTCAGAGGAAGTCCAAGCCATTTCCTGTGCGTCAAGCCCAGGACCAGAAAATGTAGAGCAGCTGAGACCACAGCACTGTCACAGAGGTGGCACCGGATCAATGAGGGTAATGATTATTTGGTTTTTAAATCTATTCTCTCCCCCGTTTTTTTTTTTTTTTTAAAGGTATAGATAGTTCCCTGGAAATCACCCTTAGGCTACTTTCACACTAGCGTTTTTAAATTCCGGTATTGAGTTCCATCATAGGGGCTCAATACCAGAAAAAAACGCTTCAGTTTTGTCCCCATTCATTGTCAATGGGGACAAAACTGAACTGAAGACAACGGAATGCTCCTGAAAGCATTCCATTCCATCTTCAGACCGGAGAGCAAACCGCAGCATGATGCTCTCCGGTCCAGGCATCCGCACCAAGACGGATCAGTCATGACCCCCAATGCAAGTCAATGGGGACGGATCCGTTTGGTGTGACACACCAGTAATCCGGATCTGTCCTCCATTGACTTGCAATGGGGGGGTCATTCCGGATCCAGCTACACAGAAATACATACAGACATACATACACATACATACTTACATACTCCAGGCAGGGACGCCGGCAGCATGTCTGCACGCGCCTCCTGCGCGCAGTGATGACGATTCCCCACAGCGCCCTCTGCTGGGCGCAGTGTATATCATCAGTGTATACAGTGGTAAGGCTTTGTTCACACCTCCGCTCAACTGACTAGAATGGCATCCGGCTGCCCCTTGGCATAAATGCCGCAACTGTGAACGTAGCCTAACCTAAAATTCTTCAACAAATATATACTTTACCAGTTCCAGAGAGCCATTGAGGACGTCACCTCTCCTGAAATAACTGCTTCAATAAATACTTCTATTCTCCATAAAATAACATTTCTGAAGCATTTTTACATATGTTGTGCAATTCCTCCGTTACTCCTCTTGGAAATTAAAAAAAAAATGAAAATGTTCCAGAATTGTTATTTCATGGGGAATATGAGTATTTACTAAGAGAAACATGTCAGGAGAGGTGACAGGTCCTCTCTATAGGACTAATACTATAATGGAGTCATGCAGGTTGACATAAAATATGGCACACTGGGTGACAAATACCAGATGAAGTACATTCATTTATAAAACATCACATAAGAAGAAAACAGTTGTTGGATATAGATTAAACCAAGCAGATGCATTGTCTGCCAATCACATACATGGAGGTGCCTGACGTTACAACACGGAGATGAAATCACAACCACAAATAAATGTGACAGTCACTTGAAGGGTTGGGTGAATCGGATATACGGGGTTATTAAAACAGTAAAAAAATAAAAAGTTCAAGTCCGGTCCTGGAGAGGCAGCTGCCAATTATTGCTGAGAATCAGACCCGCTGGACTAGGGGAGGCTGCTTCTGTATGGGGTCTGCAACTACCTACTGTACTGGGGGTGAATCACATGCAATGCAGCGTGCAGACATCCATGTGCTTGCCCTTTCGGATGAATAGAACGGATTTTCAGTTGCAGAAATTTCGGCAACAGATTTGCCGCGTGTGAATTTGCCCCTAGTGGAATATCCAAGGCAGAAGGATTCAGGACTGGTGTCCTTCCTCAACATCACTGAAGAGAACGTGTCACTGCGGCTAACCTAGGAGTATAATAACTTTATACCAGTGGGTACAGCTACACCCAACACTGCCCAATCAGTGCCCCTGAAGGGGGCAGTGTAATTGAGTGAGCACTTATACGTCATGGAGTGGATGCCACACAATCTTTTTCAGAGCTTCACAGAACTGGATTCAGAAAGTAAAGCTGCTCTGGGTAATGAGAGATGGTAATTCTCTAATGTCTCACCTTTTTCAAGATCTCTGCTTGCTGTCATTCAACAAGAACTTTCATTGTATACCGGTCATGCAACGGACACATAGGTGTGGGGCTCCTTCTAAGACATAGGTCTGAAAACTGTGACAAGCCCTGGACCTGTGCGCTCATCACATGCCCAGGACAGAGTTTCATCCACAGGAAGTAACCAATGGAAAGTCCTCTTAAGCGACAGCAAGCAGAGATCTTGACAACAGTGAAGAAGTCATTCAAAAAGTACAAAAGTACTTGTATAAGTTTCTATTTTACAATATAGAACTCTTATACCCCCTGTGCCTTCTCGTCAGTTTGGCACTGGTATAACTATTATGGTATTATATTGATCGGTGAGCAGATACAGCACCCGATTCTCCGTAGGCATCAGTCATTTGCTCCTATACAGAGCTGTGCCCTGAGGGAAGTGACTGGTAAAGAACTCAGGTAAAGGTCCCAGTTGGAAATGAGTGATTCGATGGGTAGTGGCACATGAACAGTCGCTGCACCGCTTGTGGAAGCAGAGCCATCTGCGCTTGTGCCGCTACTTGGAGCAATGACATATCCGCAAAATTGTCGGGGCCGACCGGGATGACCTGCCTTGTCAATCGGTATAGGGAACGTCCTCAGCGATGGGGACAGGTGCAGAACTCTTGATAAGACGAATACATTTCTATGAACCAGTGTGCTCATCTCTACTCCCAGGATCTGGATCTACAAACCCTGGTCCTCACCAATAGCAGAAGAAAAACCCTCCAGTCCCGGCCATTCAGGTCTCATTTACACACAAAGATATGGATCTGTGCCCACCAGTGAGGACTACTCCCACTCTGGACGCATAGATCAGTAAGAGGATGAGGGGCTTTTCTCTCCAAGCCGTTTCTGGCCTCATGCAATGCGCAGTGCGTCCATCTGCTATGGCACAGGATGGGTGGTCTTGCCGCAGTCACAATTCTTATGTACAAATAACACAGTCTCTGTGGCTACGCGTCCAGCTGTTTGCCGCTTTCAGATTTCTGGTCCAGGCGGCTTCGGTTGCTTTTCACCATGTAGATGAAATAGGCCAAGGTTTCCTTTTCATTTACAGGAATGTTCCGGAAGTGCCGGCTCACAGTCTGGAGAAAACAAGTGAGAAATATTGTGGAAAAGTTAGGCCAACGGAAATATTAATCTGGAATATTATATATAAAAAAAGAATTAACAGGTCCCTTAGGACCAGAATATTGATGCTCTATCCTTTGGGTAAGCCATCAATTTAAGAACAGCTGAGGTCTGAATCTTGACACTCCAGACAATGACATAATTGAACAGGCACAGTACTTCACCAAATGAGGCATCCCCTTCTTTGCTTACCAGGCACAGCACTGTACTTTTAGTTGTGGCTGTGCCAAGTATTACAAGCTGTGGGGTAAGGTGGGTACTGGATCTCCCTAAAAGGGTTCTCTGCAATTTACATCTATCCTCAGGATAGGGCATCATTATGAGTCCATCCCCCAGCCCCCCATGCCAATCAACTGTTTGAAGAAGCCATATCGCTCCCATGAGCACAAGAGCCTCCTTACCAAGCACAGCGCCGTAAACTGTATAGTGGCTATGCTTGGTACTGCACTTCAGCCCCATTCACTTAAAAGGAACCTGTCATGATGAAAATGCAATGTGAGCTGCAAGCAGCATGTTCTAGAGCAGGAGGAGCTGAGCAGATTGATATATAGCTTTATGGGAAAAGATTCACTATAACCTTTATTTCATTTATTTACATTCCTGCTCGTTCTGAGCTTTGAAGTCCAGGAGGCGGTCCTATCAGTGATTGACAGCTATCTCTATATAAATAGTCATAGAAGGAAGGCTGTCAATCACTGAAGTCAAGGAGGCGGACCTATCAAAGTCCAGAATGAGCGCAGATATAAATGTATTAATGACAAGTTTTACTGAATCTTTTCCCATATATCTATAAATCAATCTGCTAAGCTCCTCCTGCTCTATAATGTTCAACATGACCGGTTCCCTTTAAACTGAACTGTGCCTAGGTCATGTGACCGATATATGTGACGTAACATGGCCTAGAAAGAGGACAAAATGCTCATGGAGCCTCTTCAAACAGCTGATTGGCAGGGGTGCCGGGAGTAGGACCCCTACCAATCTCATATTGATGACCTAAACTGAGGAAAGGTCAACAATATGTAAATCCTGGAGAACCCCTTGAAAGGGAGAATTAAGAATATGGAAATACTTAAATATTCCTAAATACCTTTAATCAGTTATAATAGCTCGTTTTGTCGGAGAAACCATTAGGAGAAGCAAAATGGCCGCCGTCCTATTAGTGCACACAGAACCTGTCCTAATTACACTGGAGGACAAGTTACTTCAGAGCAGTGAGCCAAAGAGCTGCCTCATCTTCTATCATCCTGAATACAGTTTAATATAATCTTCAGCTAAATCTCTGTAGAAATGTAGTTCATGAGGAGACATGAAGTACAGAAAAGAGGGTGAGGGGGATGTGGATGATGAGAAGCAGCACTTGTATCCATTACCACAGTCTGTTCTGTCCGCTCTGTACTTCATATCTCCTCATGAACTCCACTTCCACAAAGATTCAGCCAAATATCATATTAAACTGTATCCCTGACAAGTAGAGAAGAGGATGAGGCAGCTCTTTAGCTCACTGATGTGAAGTATGTCATGCCGTGTGATTAGGACAGGTTTTGTGTGTATTAATAGGATGGCGGCCATTTTATTTCTCCTAATGATTGCTCCCTAAACAAAATGAGCCATTCTAACTAATGAAAGGTATTTGGGAATATATTTACAATAAAGTAATTTTTAAGTATTTTCATTTTCTAAATTCCCGGAGAACCCCTTTAAATCGCATAGCACATCTATGAGGTTGTAACAGACTGTCCAGCCACCCCCCAATCCTTTCACACACTCTACCAATCCCATTGATAATAGGTCTCATTGGGAGATCAGTGGTGGATTTATGAACCTTGGGTAGTGCATGAAGTATGGGGGTCAGTGGATCAGCCACATACAAACAATCTGCAAGCCTGGAATTCAAAACCCCCAGGGACACACCCTCCATTAACAATTGTTTGTTTTTTGCTGCATAGTGTGAATGGGTTCCTGAGGGAGCAGACGATAAATCGAGTTATCACTTTACATTTTGTGTCCACCTGACCTGTATTGCTCACAGCTCAGAACAACCACGTTAGTCATGAGTAAGACTGAGTAACGAGATGAAACGCGTTGACAGATGACATCCCCTGTCCCCACCATGAAAGGGCTGTCATCCCAGCAGACTTTGCCAGGTCATGTGTTGCGTGTAATTATACATTTCTCCTGTAGGGGTCACTGCTGAGGAAATGCATATTACAATGTGGAACCTCCCCCAGCACTAGGACCTACCTCTGCTAGCTGTGCCTTGTTCAGTCCTGGACGGGTCTGCAGTTTGTAATGCCTCTTGTATCTGCGGAGGGTGTTCACCTGAAGCTGAAAGAGGTCGACCTGTAGAAAAGGCAGAGAAGCTGCGTTATTTCATGATGTGACCATAGGGAGCCAACAAAGAGCTAGAAGGACCGCTCAACTTAGCAGCAGTCCCGGTGACAAGGACCTTAGCAGGTCGGCTGCTTCCCCATAATGTAATCTTCAGATATGGTTGACTGAACGCATGAAGTTCTTCTCAGCTATTTCTATATTACATTGGTCTCCAGTATGAGTAATGGACGCTGGCTGAGAGGGACTAACCATAGGGCTTGTCCCACTGGACCTTACTCTGGAGGACCCAGCGTGCTAGAGCATTACACACACAGCTCAATGAGAACTGTGTAATGCTTCATTTACCCTGTGGAGGCGCTGCAGGGAAATAGAACTCTCAATGCTGACTTCTCCCAGATTAGAGTCCATCGTAGTCTGTGAGCAACTCACGTTCAGAGCACCTAATGACCCCTGAGTGCGGACAACTCACCTCTGGAACATCTGTGTCGTGCTCTGGAGAGTCACCACCATCATCGCTGGTTTTTCTCTTCCTCTTGTTCCGAACACTTTGAATGAAATTCTTGTGGAAGTCGCATATGTAAAGGTGTCGGACCTGTAAAATATGAGTGGGTTATAGCATATTCAAAAATACAGAAGACCCTGTCAAAAGACAAAGTGGGCTTGCCATTAATTTAGGAAAAGTGGCAGTACAGTATATGGCAGTATAATATAGTTTATAGTATGAAGAAGCTGTATAGTGAGTGATGTGTCCAGCATAACACTATATAGCAGTGCATTACTGTACAGATATGTGGTAGTATATGATATAGACATGTGCATTACAGTATTTTATAGTGTAGACTATGAGGTAGTATATTATGGTGTAAAGCAGCACTGAATACGGCACTATATTACAGCACACAGTATAAGCTAGTATAGTATATAGTGATGAGTCCAGCAGTACGGTATATAGCAGTACATTATTGTATAGATACATGGTAGCATATGATACAGATGTGTGTAAAGCTACATAGTATATGACGGCATATTATAGTATGGACTATGAGGTAGTATATTTATACACTGGTGTAAAGAAGCACTGAATACGGCACTATATTACAGCATAGAGTATAAGGTAGTATAGTATATAGTGATGTGACCAGCAGTACAGTATATAATAGTGCATTAAAGTATGGATACATGGTGGTATATGACACAGATGTGTACCATATGACAGCATATTATAGTACAGCGTATGCGGTAGTATATCACATAGATGTGTGTAAAGAATTACTGAATATGACGATATATAACAGCACAGAGTGACAAGCAGTACAGTATATAGCAGTCCATTATTATATAGACATGGGTAAAGCAGTATAGTATATGACAATACTTTATAATATGAAGAATGAGGTAGTATATATTGATATTACAGCAGTGCAATATGGTACAGAGTATATGGCAGTATATTACATAAATGTGTGTAAAGAAGCACTATATATGCTAGTATATTATAGAATACAGTACAAGGTAGTATCGTATATAGCAGGGATGCCCAACCTCCAGCTGTTGTAAAACTACAACTCCCATCATGCTCAGCTGTAGGCTGATAGCTATAGTCTTTCCGGGCATGCTGGGAGTTGTAGTTTTGCAACAGCTGGCAGGCCGCAGGTTGGCCATCCCTGGTATATAGTGATGTGCCCAGCAGTACAGTATACAGCAGTGCATTACTGATGTGGCAGCATATTATATGGGAGTATGTAAAGCAGCAGCATAGTATGTGGCAGCATCAGAAGTCGCTCTGCACACGCACAGAATGCCAAAAAAATATACAGGTGGCTTATTACAGCTCCAAGCACCCCCGAGTTGTACAGAGTGGTATTGGGGCACCAACCGGCCTCATGCCAGCAGCTAAACCTGGTGGTAGCCAATCGGGAGCCCGCCTGTCTATGGCCAGCTCTACACATGACAATTCACATAATGAGATTTCTTGAACTGCATTTTTTTTACGCCTGTGTTTGTTTTGGGACCTTTTTTATTTTTCCCACTGAATGCTACACAGTTTTCACAGGAGTCCTGAGCACAGATTAGTTTAGCCGCACATTCACCTTACAAATCTGTCAGAGGTTTTACTATAAAACACACATTTCCACAGCGTAGTACAGTAACTGGAGTATTACTAACGTGAGTGCACTGCAGGCTGTTATCCAATATACTGGATCTTCCCTGTACTTTATCCCTCCGCTATAATAACCTGCTCTGGGCTTATTAACCCTATCCTGGAGGGAGGGGAGCAACGTTATTTACATGGCACTGTACGTTAGAAAAGCTGACACGCACTGCTATAGTATTGTAGTAGTATATGGCAGCACATTGTAGTACGGTGTGTATATATAGCAGTGCAGTACATATCAGTACATTACAGTACAGATAGTATACATACAGAGGTGTATGGTATATATACAGTATATGGCAGCACATTGTAGTAGAGTAGCAGTATATGTACAGTATATATCACTATACACTAGTATACAGAGTATATACACAGATGTATAGTATATATATACAGTATGGCAGCACATTGTAGTACAGTAGCAATATGTGTACAGCAGTGCAGTATATATCAGTATGTTACAGTACAGATAGTGTGTATATATACAGTATATGGCAGGACACTGTATTACGGTAGCAGTATGTGTACAGCAGTGCATGATAGATACAGTACATTACAGTAGGTACTATTATACAGAGTATATAAAGAGGTGTATAGTATCTAAACAGTATATAGCAGCACACTGTATTACGGGAGCAACAGGGGTGGCACTCACGCTCTTGTCGATGTCCAGTTTGAGCTTCTTCTGGGAGATGCTCTTCTGCACCCTCTTACTAAATGACGCGTTCCCCGCCGGCCGTGCGCAGCGCTCCCCTCCATCTATCAGACAGCACGTCTGTCCGAAGAACGGAGCAGCCGGGGCGGGAGGCCCATCTCTGCTGTCCTCCTCGGTGCTGAAGCCGTTCATCCTTGTTTACCACCAGAACCGTCCAGACATGCCGGGCCTTTCCCAGACACACTGCAGCAGCAGCAACCGAGCCGCCAGCACCCTGACAACGGAAGTCCCGCCCTCCTCCTTACACTGGCAGGCCGGAGCTCTAGGAGGGCGGGGCTTGCTGCAGACAAGGAGGAGTACGATTGGTTGTAGCGGTTGTCGGTCTAAATGGGTGTAGACACTCCTTTTCCTGATACAAGCGCTGACCAATGAGGGACTGAGATGCGCTGGGGATAGCTCCTCCCCGCGACCGTTTACACACAACGCTCGTACACAGAGTAGTAGCTGCGCGACCTGTGGCGCTTTTCAAACTTCTATGAGTTGGTGCTAAGGCCAGAGAGACATTGTGGGGGTTGTAGTCCTATAATAAGGAGCCCAGCCTGCCTCATGGTGGTAGTGCTTGAAGGAACTGTAGAAATTTAGGCCGAAGCTACTTATGCAGTGCGACTATTATCAGAGCCACATGGTCGCCTCAGACATGCAGCCCTTAGAGACCTGGTGTGGCTTTACAGCTTTGTGTTGAGGGGCGCTGCACTAGACTCCCTTAAAGAGGGGCTCACATTAGGAATTATTTCCCTCATCACCTGATGGAGCTTGATAGCTATGAGAACCATGCCTAAGGGCTCATGCACAGGACCATGTCTTGTGGATCCCTTGAGTCATTTGACTTTCTTTTCTTTCAAGCTCTATTGAAATGAATGGTTCTGCATACGGACCTGTAAAAAAGCAGAACGGAAGAAAAATAAGTTCATATGCATGAACCCTTGTAGGGGGTGGTGTCACATTTATTTGGAATTATTTCCCTCATAACCTGATGGAGCATGGCGGTTATGTGAACCATGACTAAGGGCTCATTCAGACAGCGGTATGAAGGAGTCTGCATCCGTTCCGCAATTTTGCAGAACAGGTACAGACTCATTCATTTCTATGGGGCAGCAAAAGATGTCCGCATCCATGGTTTCGTTACGTAGAAAAGGACCCAACACTATGCGCAAATTATCGCCCAATTTCATTACTAAACAATGACATTAAAATTTATGCCAAAATATTAGCAAATAGGATTAAGAATATGTTACCCCAGTTAATCTTAGCTGAACAAGTGGGATTTATTCCTGGAAGGGAAGCAAAAGACAATATACTCAAGACCCTCAACGCAATAGAATATTGCAAAATTTGTAAAACACCCACAGTTATGATCTCTACGGATGCAGAGAAAGCCTTCGATAGGCTCAACTGGGAATTTCTAATGGCAACCCTAGATAAATTTGGCTTCCCTCCAGAGTTTATTAAAAAGATTCAGGCACTATATACTATACCCTCGGCGTCGGTCATGGTGAATGGTGTGAGCTCCCAACCCTTCAATATCTTAAATGGAACAAGGCAAGGGTGCCCATTATCACCTTTACTGTTCGTGATCTCTTTGGAGCCCTTACTCGCCAATATACGACAAAATACATCAATCTCTGGTTTAACAACTAAATATGGAATACATAAGATTGCTGCATATGCGGACGACATACTGTTTTACATCACAGATCCAATAAGATCTATCCCTGTATTACTTGATGAACTTGATAGATATGGCTGTCTGGCCAATTTCAAAATTAACTTCACCAAGTCAATCATATATAATGTGAATCTTGATAATGATGTCTGGCTCAAAGTCAAAAAATTGAGTAGCTTGAAACCCTCGGAGACTATCTTCAAATACTTAGGGATCATAATAGCAAACAAGCAATCAGAATTATACAAACAAAATTTTTTGAAAGCACTAGAAAAGGTCAAACAAGATTTGGAAGAATGGAATGATTACTTCATTTCATGGTTTGGCAGAGTGAACCTTATTAAAATGATCACTCTCCCAAAAATTCTATACTTTCTCCAAAGCGTTCCTATAGACATCCCTAAAGCTTTTTTCAGTACCCTGAGGAAGATTATTTTATCTTTTATTTGGAAAAGGGGACAACATTGTCTTCCATATAACACCTTAACTAGGCATAGAAGAGCAGGGGGGCCTAGGTTTACCAGATTTTGAAAAATACATGATTGCTGCACACATAACTAGAATAATTGAATGGAACACTACCCCGAGATGTAAGTTATGGGTCGACATCGAGGAGAACTGTAACTCGTTTCCGTTGTTCTTAACTACATGGCAAACGAAAGTTAGTCAACAATTGGTTAAGGGAATCACCAATTCCTACACAAAACATACATTAAAGGTTTGGCACAACTTGATAAAAAAAAGGGACATAGCCACACTTGATAACAAACAATTACCCCTGCTTACAATCCTCCCTAGGAGATTTAAATCTCTGAGAAAGGAGATTCTTTCGGACCAGTCCCTGATAAGGTTTAAACTAACAGATATCCTGGTAGACAATAATGTACTCTCATACGATTCCTTTAAGTGCAAATATGCCTCCAGCAAGGTTCCGGAGAGGAATTATAAACAACTCCAGACATACGCAGAATCATTGGATATACAACAGATCTCTAATATTACTACATGCGCCATTACTAAATTTATTTTAAACGGAAAACCATTAGATCATGGGATATCCAAGATATATTCGGAACTCAATGGGGGAGAAACACCTTTACCATATCTGAACAAATGGGCAACTGAGTTAAATAAAACTTTCAATGATAGAGAAAAATCATACATCATGTCAAACTCCATACAAAAAGTGACTGCAGTTAGGTTGCAAGAGTCACATTATAAACTACTAAATCGGTGGTACAGAACTCCGACCCTCCTCCACAGGATTAATCCTAACATCTCAAAGAAATGCTGGAGATGCGGAACGAATGATGGTACACTCTCACATATTTGGGTAGAATGCCCTTTAGTTTCCACATTATGGTCTGCTTTTGGTCGAATTATAAGTAAGTTATACAACTCTACTGTGGAGATTGATAAGGATCTAATTATCTTTGGACTCCCCAAAAAAAGCAATAGTATCTTATGTGACAAACTTTTCCCATTTCTTATATGCGCATTAAAGGCCACTATTCCCAGGCATTGGCTTCAAAAGGAGCCTCCCACGATTAAAGAATGGTTCTTAGACGTCTGCCAAATCAACAGGTTTGAAAAACTGAAATGGCATATAATAGGGGACAACAACAAATATAATAAAATTTGGCAAAAATGGAATACCTTTATAGAGGCAGATGACATAAACGCTTATTTACAATCATCTGCTACATGATTACATCGCTACCACAGAAGAAATATAAAACATGACGTAGTTTTGCTCTTTTTGTTTCTTTTCCCTTGATTTTATTTTTCTTTCACTTACTCTCCCGTTTTTTCTTTTTTTTACTCTTCCATCATTCTGGTAGATTTTGACCAAACAATGTAATATTTTTGTGTATTTCATATTTACTTGTTAACTAGCTTAACTACAGAGGATGAGAACTTAGCTTATTGCGGAATATACTCCACATAGGTATATACAAATTCATGAGATATCTACCATATCTTATGTTTATCCTACTGGAATGATTGACAGTTTTGCTTAATAATTATCTGTTTTCAATAAACTTTAAATGTTCAAGAAAAGATAGAGCATGTCCTATTGTCCGCAATGGCGGGCTCAGACGGCCACCTGGGCATCGGCCCACCTGGAAATTTCCGGTAGGGACCATGGTGTAAATGTACTAAAATGGTGGGCCTAACAAAATAATGCCGGCTGTGCCACCTGAATATGTATTACAAAAGCTCTACAATACTCCTATAGTGTATAAGAGCTATATTACTTAATAAATATTACATCGGATTACTACACCCAGTAAGTATATGGTGGGAATCACTCATTCCCAGTGGCATGTGCTGTGTCATGGTTTTGGCATGTCCTACAACAAGTTAAAACATTTTTCTCTTAAGACCTTATTCACATGACAGTGATGAAAATTCCGTCCATTCTTGATTGCCGTTTTTTCAACAGCTATATCTTCTGATATAGTGGATATAATGTGATGTTGGCATCATTTGAAAGCTTGGAATGCCAGCTTTCAAAGAAGGTCAGAACCATTTTTCTATCTGCTACCAATCCCAAGATATGAGCAGCTAAAGCAGCCCTCCCCTCTTCAGTCTGGTTTGCTCTGGGCACTTGGGAGCTGTTCTCCTGCAGAATACAGACACACAGTGCACAGAGGTATGTCTGGGATGTGTCTGCAATCTTCTGTGGGGCAGTGCTGTTAATTAGTGCTGTTAAAAGTAGTCACAGACTCCCTTTAAGCACGACCATTAGGCTTGAGCGAATCGAGCTTCGGATCATAGATCCGAAGTCGATTCGTTCAAAAACATCAGTGTTAAAGGGGTTGTCCGAGTTATTTTTTTGTTCTTTATATGTTTCTAACTTGTCAGGTATAACAACTTTCCCATATACTTTGTGTTTCTAAAGCTGCTGGTTTCTCAGAGTTGACTCAGGGTCACATGACCTATGATGTCACCTTATCTCTCTGCTCTGTGATGTTTTGTTCACAAGCCTCAGGGTTCAGATAACAGTCTGTACATGAGCCGTCACTGGCCACGCCCCCTTTCTTTGCCGGGCTCCTGCTATCTGCTCTCCTCCTTCAGATAAAACATTAACCCCTTCAGCCAGAACACACTGAGGGCTCAAGGCTTTACAACAAACAGTAGCTGCAATAGTGAGAGGAGACAAATGCTGGGCAAGGAGCTATAGAGGAATTGTACAAGAACAGGTAGGGAGAATTTCCTGTGTGTATCAGCAGTGTCATTGTATAGCTGGGACTTGTAGTCCTACACAAACAACATGCTGCTGAGTATTCCAGCAGGCAGACATGTCACTCAGCACTTGTATTCATTCCCTTTACAGAGAGGGGGGAGGGGCAGAGATTGTTATTACTGCATGTAAACAAAGGCCAGAAGAGAACCAGGGAAATGAGGAAATATAGATTTTTTTTGCCTAAAACTTGCTGAACTTAGTTATATATCGATGCCCATCAGATTTACAGTGCTATATTTTTTTCCCCATAACTTGGACAACCCCTTTAATGATGTTTCCATACAGCATTAAAATGTATCGGCTCCGTGGAGCCAAACTTTGCCTCGCCCGAAGTTGCGTGCGTCTTCATTAAATTACTACGGTATACCTACCTGCGTATTTTAAATAGGAATGCGAAGTGGGCTTTGGTATCGAGGTACGAAGCCAGTACCAAAGCCCACTTTGGATTCCTATTTTAATCCCTCAGTGACCATCCATATGCCTTTTTATGGCGGTTACGAAGGGGCCTTAGACCCACCGCTTTTATGATGGCCCAGTCTAAGGCCCCTTTCACACGGGCGATGTTTCCTTGCGGGTGCAATGCGTGATGCGAATGCATTGCACCCGCACTGAATCCTGACCCATTCATTTCAATGGGACTTTTCACATGGGCGATTTTTTTCACGCCTGAGTTCGCCGTTGCGTGCAAATCGCAGCATGTTCCATATTCTGCATTTTGCACGCAGCCCTGGCCCAATTGAAGTGAATGGGGCTGCGTGAAAATCGCATTGCATCCGCACGCAAGTGCGGATGCAATGCGTGATTCACTAATGGTTGCTAAGAGATGTTGTTTGTAAACATTCAGTTTTTTATCACGCACGTGCGAAATGCATCCATACGCATCGCACCCACGCGGAAAAAACAACGAATGTACGCAATCGCAGTCAAAACTGACTGCGATTGCGTGTGGATGAGTGCCGATTTTCCGGAACGCATCCGGACTGAATCCGCGACGCCCGTGTGAAAGAGGCCTAAGGGCTGCAAGAGTTCCCCTGGGAGCGGGGGCCAGGCTGTCATATGAGAGCCGATAGGGATAGTGCATTGCATTTTAAAATCAATCAAAAGCTGCCTTTTGAAGTCCCCTTGTGGAATTATTAAATGGTAAAATAAAAGTAAAAAATAAAATAAACATTTATTGAATAAAAAAATCCCATAAAAAATTACACTTTTTTCCATTGAAAATACGCTTTTCAATGAAAAAAAAATGCAAAGAAAAAATCTCCCCCATATGTTTGGTATTTCTGCATCCATAACGACCCGGGCTACATAAATACCATGTAAATTATCCTACGGTGAACGCCATAAAGAAAAATAAATAAATAAATAAATAAATAATGAAAAAAAGACAGAATTGCTCATTTATTCTTAGTTGCCACTGAAAAAACAGAATAACAAGCAATCAAAAAGCGTCATTTACTCCAAAATGATACCAATGAAAAATACAAGTCGTCCTGCAAAAATCAAGCCCTCATATAACTCGATAGAAAGAAAAATAAAAAAGTTATGGGTCTTGGGAAGCGGCAATGAAAAAACATTTTTTTCTTTTTATAAAAAGGGGTTTTATTGCAATAAAGTAGTAAAACAACTATATGTATTTGGTATCACTGTGATTGTACTGACCCAGAGAATAAAGATATTATGTTATTATACCGAAAAATGCGCTTTTCATGTGCGTGAAAAAAACTGAAGGCTTACAAATGTGTTAACAACCATCAGTGAAAAATGCATTGCATCCGGAGGCAATGCGTTTTTCACTGAAGCCCCATTCACTTCTATGGGGCCAGGGCTGCGTGAAAAACGCAGAATATAGAACATGCTGCTATTCTCACGCAACGCAGAACTGATGAGTGAAAAATAACGTTCATGTACACAGACCCATGGAAATGTAAGGGTCAGGATTCAGTACGGGTGCTATGCGTTCACGTCACGCATCGCACCCGCGTGGAAAACTCGCTCGTGTGAAAGGGGCCTATGTCTTGTATGACTTTGGGCGAGAAGTTTGGCTTCACGGAGTCAATACATTTTATTGCTGTACGGAAACAGTTTATGAACGAATGATCCGAAGCTCAATTTGCTCAAGCCGAACATACGTTGTCGCGGAACGGTGGAACTCTAGAGTTTAAACATGGCGCCTGCTCAGAAGCTGAGCAGGCCTCAGGGGGCCCAGGCTGGCCCCCCTACAGAGCCCAAGCATGCCTTTCCTCCGCTCATACACTACGCCCTCAGCAGCGCCATTGCCCCAACCCCGGCTACGTCACAAGAGGCCGATAACCCCGACCACCCATTCCCTTCAGCATAGCTTATCTTTGCTCTCTGACATTGTAAAAAAAAAAGCTCAATCCTAATCTTACTGATAATAATGTGGTTTAAATAATTGTTTATGACCTCTTAGTAATTTAGAGAGAAGGGTGTAAAGATTACTGGCACAAAGTGAAAGTAGGATGCACACAGCTAGAAAAACAGTTAACCCTTTGTGACAGAATGGTTCAATATTTTTAATAAAGACCAATTGAAAAAAATGTTTTTAGCCCCAAATGACATACATACTTTACTTCAAAGGGGCCGAGCTGCAACCAGGACAATGCACTGATGTACGGTGGCGTCACATGGAGAGCGGGCCTCTTCTAACAGCTGATAGGCAGGGGTCCCACGTGTTGGTCCCCGTGCTGATCTGATATTAATGACCTATAATGAGGATAGATAATCAATATAAATTACAGGATAACTCCTATAAGCAACATTTATTTTAGTTCATTAAACATTTCCTACCATTTTACTTCTGCAGCACAAGTAAGGCCTTCAACTTACTGTTGGTGCAGTTGAAATCTAACATAAATCCATCAGAGAACTGCTACTGTTACCGATTGCTCTCTCTGCTCTCCCACTCCCTTCTCTCAATGTTAGAACCTTGTACACTGCAGATGTGTGGAGAGAGGTGAAAGAATCTAAGGTGGGCAGTTCACTTGTCAAACTGAGGCTTGGGTGACTCTCCTCAATTTAGCAGATAGATGCAAGCCCCAGGGATCAGCTATGTGCAGGGATCCAGCAAGTGGAGCTGTGCGCTGCGGTTTACAGTCCTGCCCCCTCTAATAGCGAATGCTACTTCCTCCTTTTCCCACTTCATTCAGTGGGAGAAGGAAAGAGTTGGGAGGCAGTGTGTCCCTGATAGAAGACCAGGCAGCATGCAAAAGGTAGAGACAGCTAGAGGAATGGGATAACAAGCTAGCACTGGCCACCACACAGGCAGTGGGGGGGAAGAAAGGAAGTGACATGAATATACGAAAAGGGCAGCAGCAGGCAGTCCATCAATTCAACTTCCTTTCTGCTCTGAGGGCAGAGTGAGGGGTCAGTGAGAGGTACAGTGCGTTGTGAAAGTATTCGGCCCCCTGGAACTTTTCAACCTTTTGCCACATTTCAAGCTTCAAACAAAAAGATATAACATTTTAAATTTTTGGTGAAGAATCAACAAGTGGATCACAATTGTGAAGTGGAACGAAATTTATTGGATCATTTATTGTAATAATAAAACTGAAAAGTGGGGCGTGCAAAATTATTCGGCCCCCTTGCATTATTACTTTGTTGCACCTCCTTTTGCTGCGATTACAGCTACAAGTTGCTTGGGGTATGTCTCTATCAGTTTTGCACATCTAGAGACTGAAATTCTTGCCTATTCTTCCTTGCAAAACAGCTCGAGCTCTTTGAGGTTGAATGGAGAGCGTTTGTGAAGAGCATTTTTCAGCTCTTTCCACATATTCTCAATTGGATTCAGGTCTGGACTTTGACTTGGCCATTCTAAGACCTGGATACATTTATTTTTGAACCATTCCATTGTAGATTTTGCTTTATGTTTGGGATCATTGTCTTGTTGGAAGATAAATCTCCGTCCTAGTCTCAGGTCCTTTGCAAACTCAAACAGGTTTTCATCCAGAATGGTCCAGTATTTGGCTCCATCCATCTTCCCATCAATTTTAACCATCTTCCCTGTCCCTGCTGATGAAAAGCAGGCCCAAACCATGATGCTGCCACCACCATGTTTGACAGTGCGGATGGTGTGTTCAGGGTGATGAGCTGTGTTGCTTTTACGCCAAACATATCGTTTTGCATTGTTTCCAAAAAGTTCGATTTTGGTTTCATCTGACCAGAGCACCTTCTTCCACATGTTTGGTGTGTCTCCCAGGTGGCTTGTGGCAAACTGTAAACGAGACTTTTTATGGATATCTTTGAGAAATGACTTTCTTCTTGCCACTCTTCCATAAAGGCCAGATTTGGGAAGTGTTCAACTGATTGTTGTCCTATGGACAGACTCTCCCACCTCAGCTGTAGATCTCTGCAGTTCATCCAGAGTGATCATGGGCCTCTTGGCTGCATCTCTGATCAGTCTTCTCCTTGTTTGAGATGAAAGTTTAGTGGGACGGCCTAGTCTTGGTAGATTTGCAGTGGTCTGTTACTCCTTCCATTTCAATATTATTGCTTGCACAGTGCTCCTTGGGATGTTTAACCACTTCCCATCCGGGTCATTTACCCCCTTCCTGACCAGGCCTAATTTTGCAAATCTGACATGTGTCACTTTATGTGGTAATAACTTTGGAACGCTTTTACTTATCCAAGCCATTCTGAGATTGTTTTCTTGTGACACATTGTACTTTGTGTTAATGGTAAATTTGAGTCAATATATTTTACCTTTATTTATAAAAAAAATCCAAAATGTACTGAAAATTTTGAAAAAAATCACAATTTTTTATATATTAATTTCTCTGCTTTTAAGTTGCATAGGGATATCTAATAAAATTGTTATTAATGAACATTCACCATATATCCACTTTATGTTGGCATAATTTTGGAAATGTAATTTTATTTTTTGAGGACGTTAGAAGGCTTCGAATTTTAGATGTTATTTTTAAGATTTTCATGAAAATTTCCAATAGTTAATTTTAAAGGACCTTTGCAGTACTAAAGTGACTTTGAGGGGCTTAAATAATTGAAACCTCCCATAAATGAACATATTTTAGAAACTACAGCCCCCAATGTAATCCAAACTGATTTTTACAAAGTGTGTTAACCCTTTAGATTTCCCACAAGAATTAAAACAGAAGGAAGGTGAAATTTAAAAATAAATATATTTTTTTGCGGATTTTCAATTTTTAATTCATTTTTCCTACAAGATAGCAAGGGTAAACCGCATATCAAACCTGAATATTTATTTTCCTGATTCTGAAGTTTGCAGAAACACCCCATATGTGGTTGTAAACTGCTCTGTGACCGGCAGTAATGAGAGGGAGATAGTACAAGCATTTGTGATGGCTTTGACAGCTTGTCAGAGTGATCAAAAGCCTGGATGCCAGGAACAAAGGTCTCAGGTTAAAGCTCCATGTTCTTGGCTGTCAGGAGGCAGCTGAGTCATGGAGCTTCTATGTACAGGTGTTGCACACAGGGGGCAAAGCTCAAGGACGTTTTAAAACGTCCATTCAGAGATAGAAATCCACTACCAGGACGTTTATAGTCAATGGGCAGACTGGAAGTGGTTAAAGCTTGGGAAATCTTTTGGTATCTAAATCTGGCTTTAAAGTTCTCCACAACAGTATCACGGACCTGCCTGGTGTGTTCCTTGGTCTTCATGATGCAGAACCCTGAGACTATCACAGAGCAGGTGCATTTATACGGAGACTTGATTACACACAGGTGGATTCTATTTATCTTCATCAGTCATTTAGGACAACATTGGATCATTCAGAGATCCTCAATGAACTTCTGGAGTGAGTTTTCTGAACTGAAAGTAAATGGGCCGAATAATTTTGAACACCCCACTTTTCAGTTTTATTATTACAAAAAAAGTTTAAATGATCCAATAAATTTCGTTTCACTTCACAAATGTGACCCACTTGATTCTTCACCAAAAATTTAAAATGTTATATCTTTTTGTTTGAAGCCTGAAATGTGGCAAAAGATTGAAAAGTTCCAGGGGGCCGAATACTTTCGCAAGGCACTGTAGTTGTACTAGTGTCAGGTTGAACTATACTGTTTGAATTTCCAAATCATATTTTCCTTTCTGCCTGCTACATAAAGCACATGTAGACATTAGATATTAAGATGACGCCTGTATCCGGGACTACACTTAAGACTGCACCATGTGATTCACGTGAAACTGAGTTTCGATTCAGTGAAAACGAGACCTAGGGGGCTGCTAGTACCTGCCTTGATCACGCAGCCTGCACGAGCCCAGAACAAAGGGAATCACACAGAAGAAGAACCTATCAGAAGATACTAACTCTACCGGATACAAGACATATGCTTTTGTAATACAGCTTTGCAGTGTGTCCAAATTGTAGCTTATGTCCTGGTACATCCTGATACGGATTCGGCTCCCCCGCTCACCTGTCCAGGGTGCTGCGGTGGGGGTAGTAACCAAGATATGCGACTAGAAGAACAAAGAATATGTGTTCATTGCTTGTTAGCTTGCGGGGAAAACTCTGTGAATGAGGCCCCCACCTTTTCTACTGTGTGTATATGCTTAAAGCCTGCCTATTATTAATCACGCCTTTTTTGTATAACAAGGGCTTACACTGAAAATAAATCAGAGAGAGCTCATAAGCTTCTAGCCGTATCACTACTGAGTGCCTTATGCATGAGCTGAGATTGAAACTGAACCACGTGTCAGACTCTTTCTTAGTATGCTAGCACATGCTTGAATGATTTGGAGCGAGTGACCGACGAGTTTCTAATCTAACTGAATCTTCAACTCAACACTAGCACTATAGTTTTCAATGACCATCTGATAATCCAGTCCCACTGACAACAGATTAAAGGAAGTTTGCGGTGTATTCCATGGTTTCTGAACTGAAATTAGTCACTGTACTTTCACACAATTTCATTTAACAAATTTCTAAATCACTTCATACACCTGAAAAAAAGCTGTAAAGTCATGGCCACTAGGGGTATAAATTGCAGTCCACTGTCTGTAGTCAGGCAAGATCCATCCCTTGTAACAGCGACTCAGAAGACAGGAGTGGCCCAGCTAGCTGAGATTGTGAGCCTGATAAAACAACTGCTTTTAAATATCACATGAGCCTTCTGTGTGTCTGTAAGTGTCATTTATCCCTCCTTATCAGCTTTTTGAGCTCCTCAGAAGAAAACAACCATAGTGTTAAGTAATGGAAGAGAGGTCACTGCATACAATACTGACAGAAGGGAGGCACCCATTGCTTATGAGTGAAATCCATCTAGCTGTGCAGCTGAAACAGGGAATAATATGGCTGAAAGAGACATTAGGGAAGCCCAAACATAACATCTTCACAGTTATAATAGTACAGGGTGGCCCATGAAAAAGTAGCCCGCCTCCAATATCTCCAAATCAAACTGCCTAATAGTAAATCCGTCTTAGTTGTCCATAGTAACCAATCAGAGCTCAGCTTTCATTTTGTGTGCGGTGTCAGGAACACGAATAGTGGGCCAATTTTTTTCAAATCAACTGTGAATACAGCAATTTACCTGGAGGCGGGATACTTTTTCGTGTGCCACCCTTTTTTAAAAAAACAAAACAAAAACCCAGGTATCAGTCCCTATTTAAAAACTCCTCAGAGAATCATACAGTATTCACTTCAATAACACAAGACACATTAAGAAAGAAATCTTTGTAAAATTTATTTAATTTAAATACATTACAAAACAAGTCGTTTTTCCGTTTTTAAAAACCTAGCAATGCATTATGTCAGAAAAATCATCATGGATTATTCAAGCCACTAAGGTTAAAGTGCTAGAATCACCCCTCCCCCTCACCAAATTTTCCTAAAATTACAACAATTATTGGACAGTCTTAGCCCCTAAATAGGCCGCAACAGAATCAAGCCACCAGTGGCTCTACCACTGTGTCACAAAACCCAAACCATAACTATAATGTTAGTTATAGAGGCGACAATTCACACAACTGGACATAAAAATAATCAGAATTTTCTAGTTTTCAGCTGATTTATGTTTGTCATGGTGAGAACTTCAACACTGTGTGGGATTTTTTGGCATCAGATTATAATACATCATATATAACAGATGATAATGCTATAGTAGCATTTTGTACAATGCCGTGTGCTCCCCCAGTGGTGGCTGCGTGTGGCTACAAGTTTATAATTTGATAATACATAAACAATATCCATCACCTTTTTAGCACAAATGATATGGTTCTAACACAAAGGGGATATTAGATGTTTATGACCTAACCTCAGGATAGGTCATCAATATTACATTGGTGGAGGATGACACCTGTGTTAAACAGCCATCCACGGTAGTGCAGCTGTAGTAAGTTGGCTCCAGAACCTACTCAGCGAATGGAGCCTTCCGCTTCTGGATCCTTCCACTGTATCGTTTCCACCCCCGGAGCTGAGCCAAGCCAAGCCAACAAGCTGACTGGTATGGGTGCCAGTCACCGATGTGATAATGATCACCTATCCCGAGGAAAGATCATCAATACCTAAGTTCTGGAAGATTCCTTATTAGAAGCACTATCTGCAGCCTGAACATTTGGAACATGTAGCTGTGTGGGTTGAAGTTATAACTAATTTTCTCTTGCGTATCTAAGGAAATACCACATTTGATGAGTAATGACAACAAATTTTTGATAGGCTCTGTTTATAACAAAAGCCACAACATAATGCACAACATTGCACAACAGATCGCAGCAGTGCCCAACGGTCCCCACCTACATATGATGGTGTCCATCAGGCTCCACTGAGATGTCCACTATTTTGCTAATATTAACTGTACACGACTGACTTCATTCTCGATATGCAGTTATTGCAGACACAACTGACCAAAATACAATGGAGAGAGTGGAGTGGTATGGAAGGAAGTTTACTGTAGGAACACAGTAAGTGGTGGCTACACAGCAACTAAATATTATCTCAGGAACTTCTAAGGTCCCATCTAATTATCAGTCGCCATATAGTGGAGCGATAAACTGTGTATTACCTGTATAAAATGTAGAAATAAGGAAATATCCACTATATATATAATATATAAAAAATGAAACATATACAACAGGGAGTTGTGCTGCTGTGTTGTGGAAGCAGAGGTAGGTCGTAGATTACATAGTAACACAGCATTTCACCCATACAAGCTAAACATATAAGCTACTGTATATGGACAGAACGCCAGAGATAACACACAGCTACAGTAATATGGATTTACACAAGACCACTCATCTATGCTCCATAACGGCCATGTCTTTATATGATGACTGATACCATTATAACAAGATGAATAATATCTGTCTGGTCAGTAGAGTGTTAGATAGGGTGTATGAGATTAGAAACAAGGGTCTGCTCCCCCCCAGAAACAGTGCCACTCTTATACACAGGTTGTATGTGGTATTACATCTCACCTTAAAGGGAACCTGTCGGCTCTTAAACACCCTCCAAACTACAGTAAGTGGTGTATAGTGTAAGTGATGTCGAGTCCAGTTATGTAATTTTTATCTTCATACTCACCTCCATTCTGACGCTGTGCTCCCACAAACCTGCAGTAAAATGCACTCAGTGGACTCCAGTGCTCACTCACATAATGGAGAGGACTCAAAGAAGAGTCCTCTCAATGCATTTTACTGCTGGTTTGTGGGAGCACAGCGTCGGAATGGAAGTGAGTATGAAGATAAAACTTACATATTCGGATTCAGCATCACTTACACTATACAAAGCTTACTCTAGTTCACGGGGTGTTTTGGAGCTGACAGGTTCCCTTTAAGTCACGTCACCGGCTAAGCTGTAATGCCAAACACAACTCATAAGAGGAACATGTGTGTACAGCAGCCTATACACAGGTGTATACAGAAGCCTAGCAGTCGCTCACAGCTGATGTGCACTCAATCTTTTACAGCAAGTCCATTTAAAGGGGCTAATGAGATGATGAATATTCTACGCCAGAATTGTGACGCATACAGTACATTGCATTTTAGGTTACCTCCCCTTTCCTTCTAAGTCATGCCCCTTTTCTATTAAGCCACACCCCTTTGTAAGCTAAGTACAGTGGATTTTTTTTAAAACTAGATTCACCAAAATACGCCAAATTGAGTGCAAATTTTGGTGCAATTTTTGACAATGTCTAGGCGCACTCATATTAGTAAATGTGGGACAGTTCTCTAACTGCTCTGAGAACTAATGCACCAAGACTTGAAAGAGCATCTGTCACATGCGCAACCCCATTATACCAGGCACGCTACCCGGTAGGGATGATCATGGTGACTAAAACAATCCCTTTACTGATGCAGATAAACTTGTACTTTTAGTTGTGTGCAAATGACATGCTGTAAGCACTGCTTCACTTCTGCAATTCCGAGCACCTCATTTCCATAGAACTAAAGATAAGAATTTGTCTGCATCGGTAATACTGATTGCAGAGAGAAAGGGCTGATTTTAGTCATTATGACAAAAAAACTCAACCAGGCAGTATGCCTGGTATAATAGGGTTGAGCATGGTGACAAATGCTCTTTAAAGGGGTCCAACATCATATAGATTTTTAAATGCCCGTCCCCCTCCAACCAGTAGGTCCTGTTGAGGGAAGCATACTTATCTGCTCCCCGAAGCTTGGTTCTAGCAATGTGGGTCTACCAGTCTTCATTGTGCTTTGGTTCCAGCATGGACGGAGTCATGTGCACTGATGTCCATTTGTGCACATGTCACCGCTGCGGCCAATCAATGGTTGCAGTGGTGCACGTGTCCCAGTCCATGAGGGGAACCAGCCCTGGGAAGCAGGTAAATATGCTTTCCTCAACAGGTGGTGGTGCGGATATTTAACAAACTATATGAAGCTGGACAAATTCTTTATCTTCCATACAAATGTATTCTAACTTATTTCTTCATATCCACCTCCCAATAATTCTACAGATTGACATGACACAATGGCTGGATGATGATGTCATTTGGTGAAATTACATGACACGAGTATGGATGATATGCTGATTCTGGTTTGTTGACACAGACCTGCAGGTCCTACACAACATGTAATTATAAGTTATTCATTTCTGTACTACAGTGTATGATAAATCATGTAATATGAAAAAAGAGAAACCTTCCTACCCCCATCAAACTACTTTAATGACCAATAAAAAGTTAAATGTAAATTCAAGAAAATAAAAACCCCCCACCAAAACAAGCACGCACCATGTGCATACTATACATATACATCTCCAAAAAGGGATTTGGTTTTTGTACTGGGCGACAATGGAGGCTTTACGGGGTGTCCAGGGAATCGGGTGTAGCTCCTTCTTAGGGCACAGGGGGGTAATTACTTTTACATAGACTGTACGCCATTGCTATGACATGCATATACAACGTCACACTCACTCACTGGTCTGTAAAACCCAATCACACAAATGGCCTGTGAGCACAGAGAGGTAAAAGGTGAGAAAACAAATTGCACATTCGCCACGGTCCACTTTCTTCTTGTCCTGCAAGGCACTAGTTATAGTTCAAGTTTAGCTATTTGCTCTTCATGTAGGCTTCCAAGCTGGTTATTCCAATGATGCTGGGTTTAAAGGGGAGCTCCAATGAGGGGTACACCTTCCTCTTAGGCTTCATTCACACGACCATATTTTGTTTCCGTGTCCGTTCTGTTTTTTTTTGCGGACCGTATGCGGAACCATTCATTTCAATGGGTCCGCAAAAAAAACGGAAGGTACTCCGTGTGCATTCCGTTTCCGTATGTCCGTATTTCCGTTCCGCAAAAAAGATAGAACATGTCCTATTCTTGTCTGTTTTGCTGACAAGGATAGGCATTGTTACAATGGATCCGCAAAAAAAACGGAAACACGGATGCCATACGGAACGTCATCCGTTTTTTTTGCGGACCGCAAAACACATACGGTCGTGTGAATGAAGCCTTAATGTGTAGCAAACTGCTTTAAAGTGGAATCCCACCTTACTGATCCTCAAGCGGAATTTAGCTGACAAGTTCATTCCACCAAGTTGTATTGGATAAGATGGGGTGGACACAAACCTCCAGGTACCACCAAAAGAGGTTTGAAGAGTGATCCCTTAAAGGCATTAACTCATGAAGACAACTCCTGTCCATATAAGGGTACGGGGAAAGAAGGACCTTCCACTATGAGCCAGAACAACTCATCAGTCATATAGCTACACACCTGAGAGAAGTGTTCCCCAAAGTGGAGCATGAAACCATTCACTGTGCAGATGCTGTGGTGCAGTAATTTGAGACTTTATCATAATGGTCCATCTATATCTGTATCTAGGATTGAAATCTAAGAGGAACCTTCAATATTGCTCACACCCTGCTCTTCACAAAACTGACACCACTACAAAAGCATTGCTTCATGTGCGAACTAAACAGTCAGGACAATTGCTCAAAAACACAGATGAGGTGCCAAGACGTGAAGCTCTTGTCCACAAGCTACCAGTTAGCCTGCACCTCTCATTTTGCAGAGGCCCTATTTTAAATGAAAGCTGCAGACTGACTGGTTGCTGATGACTGCAGCTCTACTTTTCCAATTATGATAAAACTCCCTCATAATGAATACAAAAATAAAGCTAATTGCTAAAATGTTCTAAAAGTAAATGAATAGAAAGCCATTAAAGTCCATTTTATATGATAAGGGGGCTTTAAAGGGGGTTCTGTAGGAATGATTAAAAATGGCTGCCAGCACCCTGTCCTAGAATGTGAGTAGGACTGGTGGCCTCCACTTGCAGAGCTGCCTAGGTGAGGGAAGGAGGTGAGACCTCACTACACTGCTCTTCAATAGATGGTAATGATGTGATCCTGCCTACGATATGCCATCATGGCTGAGCAGCCCGACAGGAACGCTTACCAATGTGTAGTATATACAAGTGCCAGAGTGTAGTGTGTAGTGCAGGGATCAGCAACTTCCGGCACTCCAGCTGTTCAGAAACTACAACTCCCAGAATTCTCCATTCACTTCTATTGGAGTTAGAAGAACAGCCAAGCAGATTGCATCCTGGGAGTCGTAGTTTCAAACAGCTGGAGTGCCGAAGGTTGCTGATCCCTAGTGTAGTGAGGCCCGGCCCCCTCACCCCCTTAGCCAGCTCCGCAATTGAAGGCAACCATACCTGCTCACATTCTAGGACAGGTTGCTGGCGGCCCTTTTAAATAATTCCTGGAGCATCCCTTTAAGCCTTGCTTCATTAAAAAAAACTATGAGGGTCATTTATCCAACTGGTGTAAAGTAGAACTGGCTTAGTTGCCCATAGCAACCAATCAGTTTCCACCTTTCATTTTCCAAAGGAGCTGTCCAAAATGAAAGTTGTAATCTGATTGGTTGCTATGGGCAACTAAGCCAGTTCTGCATTACACCAGATTGATAAATGACCCCCCTATGACTTCAGGTTTCTGGGCAGTTACATAAAGCCTCATACTGCCTCAGTGTAAGGGTCCAGGAAGGTCACACCTATACTGCTGCAGGCTCCTCACATATAGGCTTTAAGCCCTCTGGGCTGCTCACAGTAGCTACAGCATCATATAAAGAGCAGAACAGATCTACGCTTCTCCGATGCTAGTAACTTAAAGCGATAAGTCAACCAGGAGAGTACCCAAACAAGGACTGACAGAGGAATCTGCTGCAGTAAAAATTCAATATAATATATGGCGGCACCAAGCAAGGGAGCTGATGTACATTTCCACTATAATCTACACCCATTTCCTGGCATAGATCATAAGAAATGTGCTGGGCTGGCTATAGCCACCCCTTTTCTGCCCTCTTTTTTGGAAAAATGGCAAGCAGGGCATAAGGGCCCTGGAAAAGTTGCACATTTGTGCACAAGTGTGGAATGCACTAAAAAAACTGGTGTAGGGGAATGATAATTGCACCCTCTCTTAAACAGCAAGCAAACGTTTAGCTTCCAGGCTGGTACACCATATATTTAACTGTTGTGCACCCACCCACTTGACAACCATTGAAAAACTACAATGCCCAGCATGCCTGCAGCGCTAGGCAATTTCCCATTCTGTGATGTAAAGCAATTCAACCGGCACCTATTAGTTCACCACAGCATCTGTTATCATGCGTCTCATGTATAGAACCCAATGTAGTTCAAAACTGGAGACGTCACCCATAGCGACCAATCGGATCATTTCTTGTCCACCCTCCACTGGGTGTAAATGCTGTAATCTGACTGGTTTCTAGGAGCCAAACCCCCGTTATTGGTCTGCACTGGTTTCTTATCATGAGACCCAATGGGGGGAAGAAAAGTGACAATATCACCCATGGGCAACAGCAATGTTTTTTTGCGCTAGTTTCCCCCATTTTTGGTTATTGCCAGCATCATTTAAAAATAACTCCGCCACATACGTACATTCAAAGTCTCCCATCTACATTTTTTCACCCTTACACAAATGGAAAAAAAAAACGAAAAAAAATAAATCTTTTTGCCAGAAGGAAACCATTATCTCACCCAACAGTAAAAAATATAGATTTAAAATATATATATTCCTATTTATATATGTATAATCCTTTCTCCTCGGCCGTTATAAGCCCCGGTCACGGTTGAAGGTCTCTAAGACTGTGAGATTGGTGTTCTCAAAGGTCCATTGCTGTGTAGAGGAGCTGGGATTGCAGATATTCATGAATATCTTGCGGTCAGACTCATTGCAGTCCATGCAGCTGTTGCTGGTGGGGTGGTAAATGGTCTTGTCCTAGAAGCAGAAAAGTGCATTTGTGAGCTTACAACTGTCACACACGCTGCGATTATATTAATAAGGAGACATCTCTGCTGACGTGTCTGATATATCAATTCTGGAACTCTGCCTTGTACTGCTGCTATATTATTCCTCCTGGAAATGTACTGATAAGTTTACAATTGGTTACAGTGTAATACAGTGGGGGGAAAAGTATTTAGTCAGCCACCAATTGTGCAAGTTCTCCCACTTAAAAAGGGGGGGTCTTCACCATAGTGGAGTTTGGAGTGTGACTGTTTGAGGTTGTGGACAGGTGTCTTTTATACGGATAACAAGTTCAAACAGGTGCCATTACTATAAGTAATGAGTGGAGGACAGAGGAGCCTCTTAAAGAAGAAGTTACAGGTCTGTGAGAGACAGAAATCTTGCTTGTTTGTAGGTGACCAAATACTTATTTTCCACCATAATTTGCAAATAAATTCTTTAAAAATCAGACAATGTGATTTTCTGGATTTGTTTTCTCATTTTGTCTCTCATAGTTGAGGTCTACCTATGATGTCAGTTACAGGCCTCTCTCATCTTTTTAAGTGGGAGAACTTGCACAATTGGTGGCTGACTAAATACTTTTTTTCCCCCCACTGTACGGTGTGTCCTTACATAGTCTACCATGTTCTAATCAGAATGACTAATCAGGCTGTGAAGGAATACACTGATCGTGGGGATCCCTGCTGTTGGAACCTACCAAAATCCTATGTTAAAGGGGTATTCCGGTTGTAACAAGTTATCCCTATACACAGGATAGGGGATAACTAATAAATTAGTGGGGGTCCGACCACTGGGAGCCCGCAGTGATCATGAGAACCCCATACCCTGCGGCCTTGAAGAAATTCAGTGGCAGATTAAAAATGCACACTGTCAGTCCATTCATCTGTATGGGACTGCTGGATATGGGCAAGCGTTTGTACTCAGCTATCTCTTCTGAGATGAATACAGCAGCAATGTGCATGCTTGATTTGCTGCTCCATTGATTGTGGGGGGCCTCACAGGATACAGGGTCCCTGTTCTTGTGATCGGTGGGCTCCCCAGCAATAAAACCCTCAATAATCTTGTCTTATTCCATTACAAACTAAATACCCTTTTAGTGCTGGGAAACCTATTTAAACAGGACCTGTCACCTCTCCTGAGGTGTCGTTTTAGTAAATGCTTGTATTCCTCATGATA